>CAVLEF010000009.1:2117500-3335833 GCA_963661955.1 Leptosia nina | reverse complement strand
CATTTGCAGCTTTTCTATTCTCGCTCATTATAGTTCGTCATTTCATACAACACTAATTTTAACTCACTTTGGAATTCTATTTTGGTTTTAGGTGTGAGTCTTTAACGTGAATATGTGTAAATCTCCTTATCTTATAAATTACAAGGGTTTACGAAGTTCATATTATACATTATGTTAACGATGGTAAGTAGGGTAATGTGTTTCAAATTACCATAACATGTCTTTCTCTTTAAAATGGAAGTGTTGATCAAACGTCTGGGCCCACCCGACCCAAAATCCTTATACCCCAGAATTCAAACCAAGGATCTCTTGTGCTTAACGCAATATAATTAACCATGAAGCTGGAGAAACGGATCTGAATACCTCTACAATAAGTACTAATAAGTTTTTATTTATATTTCCGTCCGTGTTTATATATAAACGAATCAAATTTAAAATAGTAATAAAACATACTTAAAATTATTATTTTTTTGTCTGTTTGTGCAGACTAATCCCTCAAACAGCTGGTTGGTATTTGCACTAGCAGTTTATAACTTGTTTTTATAGATTAGTGACCATTCAAATAAAAATAATGTATAAAGACAACGCTTACATATTTATCTTACATATTTTTACGTATAAGAGTAAAAGGGACTTATATCATTGTTCTAAAATATTATGTAAAAACGGCATTATCGTGTTACATGAAGCTTAAGCAGCTTATCTGAATATTCTGAAATTGCGCTGCAAATATCGAGCCTCCATTCAAAGTTGGAAGCCATGTTGGAATAGATTTTGTTGTGAAAGCCTCTTTATAGAAACGTAGGTACTACGCGCTCAAATTTTCCGATAACGTGGTGACGTTTATTTTCATTGGATTTATATACATTAGGTACATCTATACTAATATATAAAGCTGAAGAGTTTGTTTATTTAAATACTGTCTGTAGTTTACGCGAGTAGTACACATTTAAAAAAACTTTAACGGTTTACAACGCGATATACTTTAGTTAAACTAGTTTATTATTATTTTTTAACTATGGCCGGACGTTTCGGACCCTTTGCACCAGCTGTGGTCACGGGGGGGAATCGTCGGGCCGTAGTTAAAAAAAAAAAAATTTTCAAACAAGTTTAACTAAAATATATCGCGTTTTAAAACGTTAAAATGTTTTTTTTTTTAAGTTTGTTTGTTTATTTGTTTGAACGAGCTAATCTGAGGAAGGTTGGTATCCAAAAATTATTTTTGTGTTGGTTAGAGCATTTATCAAAGAAGGTTATAGGCTATAAAACATCGCTTTGTGTCTAGTACAAGCGAAGTTTCTTTGTAGGTTTCCGATGTGTACGCTACGAAAACGGTTCAAGATACCAAAAAGATATTTCTATTATTTTTCACAGCGCGATATTTTATAGCCTCGATAAATGCTTTAACCAACACAAAAATAATTTTTCAAATTAAATCCAGCAGGTAAGGAGTTCTTGAGATTACCGCATTCAAACAAACAAACAAACTGCTCAGCTGTTTCATAAATGTGAAACTAACAATTAATAATAATAAAAAGATTTAAGTGTGGCGACAGAAGGGGGGATAAGATTTGTAAGGCGTGAGTGACCAAGTTATGTAGGAATAATAAAGTTCCTGCAGATGTTGTTGATTGCATGTTCACAGAGTGCCCTATTGTGCCCTATGGTCTCGCAGAGAGCACTCCACGTCCAAGGAGACTCTTGTGCAAATCAATTAACCCGTCAGCTCGGCTTTTATCTTGCACGAGACTTTCTAATAATAGACCTCTACTCGGATTTGTTTTCTGTGAATGGATAAGTTATCGTACGAAATGTAATTACATTAAGTAAGGTAAAACGTACAAATTAACGCAAATTTATTGCGATTTCATATTGAAACTCCAAGTCTTCAAAAATACTTATTAAAACGCAGATATTTTAATGTATCTATCAATATAAAATCAACTAAGATAGAAATAAACATTTGTTATTGCCCACAAAACTAAAAAAGAACTAAATAAAACACTTTTAAACCGCTAACATGTTTTATTTAAATAAATTCAAGGTAGGTAAAAAAAATTTAGGCAAACAAACTACAACAGTTTTATTGTCATAATTGATTTAAATAAAACACTTTAACGGTTTAAAACGCGATATATTAGTTAAACTTATTTGAAAATGATTTTTAACGTCGGGCCAAAGTTAAAAATCATTTTCAAATAAGTTTAACTAATATATCGCGTTGTAAACCGTTAAAGTGTTTTATTTAAATGTGTACTACTCGCGTAAACTATAGACAGTATCAAATATAATGATGTTTTTTACCTCATACCGCAGTATAGCCCTTCTTTTTCATACGCTTTTTCGTTAGCGGGACGGAATTTTGATTAATTCCGATGAGACCAATTTTTCAATAATATGCCTATAGCTATTAATTGCTGTTATTAACATTAAAACAAGTTTAGATGTTAGATGGTGGGCTATTTTACCTACTATAAGTAAACTCCATGCTTGAGACTTTATCCTGTCAGATCCTTTATCCTAAAAAATAACCTCGATAAATTATCCCACTTCAACGACCGTAAAGTTCTAGATTAAACACCTCTGAATATAAATTATTTTAATCATACAATTTCGCGTGACAAATTTCATTTCCTTACGAGTTAAAGTAAGATCACCGATATTATTAGGAATAAGCACATATTCGTGCTGAAGAATAAGTAGAAGGAACACCATATAATGCGAGCACAATACACATAAAACCTCAAACGTGTCTGTAACACGATAAAAAAGTACAAAGCGTTTAGCGCCAGTTGAAACATGGCTGATTTCTGAATGGCGTTCCGCGAAACCCAGTTCAAAGAGCGACTGAGGAATAAAAAAGGAAATCCTTCGACTTTAAGGAGAACGATAACTTCATAATATTGTTTTTCATTTCACTTTTACTTATGGGCAAATAAAAAATTCAATTGTAATTTTTTTATTATTTATTTCAGTTGTAAGTGTTGTACTGATTATTTATCTATTTAAATATCTTTTTATATTATGCTATTAATTATTTTTTTTACCTAGTAATTGAATTTGATTGTATTGTTTATAATCATTCTAATTCCATTAGTAGGAACCAATATAAAGAAATAGTTATAAGAAACCAGAGTTGGTTTCGCGTTCACATTGCCTCTTTAGTTTGATTGATTTGAAAAGACGTTTTCAAACACCGTCGCACTTATTAACTATATCTCAGTTTATGAATCCTCATTTCTTTTTTTAAATATAGCTTAGCTTATAAATAAACAAAGCAATTTTTCGTCGTGTTTTAATAGAGAAAATGAGTTCTAAGAGGTATTTCCAAACGTTCAAACACAAAATAGAAGGAAAAAATATCTTGTTTAAATGCATATATATGTATTTATGGCGATGCCATTTCATCCTTCATGAAATGAACGCCACATTTTTCCGTTTTATGTCTTCATCTGTCTTAAAAAAATATCCCAACTACATTTACTCCGAAAGAGTAATATTCGAAGAAGCTAAACATAAGTTATGTATGCTGAACGTCGACGCTTTGCGGTCATATGCAGGAAAAAGTAACCTGAATTTCTTTGATGCTTTCTCAATCCAGGCCACGAAAGCGAAGATCTGCAAGTTTACCTCTAGACGATCGCTTCAATCTTACGTAAAATAATATCATACTTGTACAAGTATTTTGACTCGAACATTTCCTGTATTATAAACAGATGAAAAATTATATACCATTTCAAAAATGAGAGATATATTTTTGTTTCTTTTAAATAAATCACTTTTAACAATTTAAAACGCGAAATACATAAGTTTAACATATGTACTTACATATTATTTTAACTACGACCCGACATTTTGGATGCTTGATGCTGTTGCTTTATTATTAGATTAATTAGACTTCTAAGACCTGCCCTACCTAAACAATATACCTACGTACTATATTTACCGGATACGAACCCGAGACTCTCGTGTAAAGCGTTGAACCAAAAATAAAGACAAACATATTATATAGTAATAGCAAAAAGAAAAAAAATGTCGAATCCTTAATTATCAAGTGCAAACGACGTTATAAACGTATTTATTCGTACTGTGTGCACAAAAGCTTACGGTTTTGATTGGCACAAAAACGATCTCCAATTACGAATTCAACCGGAACTCCAGATTAATCACAGTCGACAGTTCAAAGCAATCTCATATACAATGATTCTATCATATCGCTTCAGCACCGAACGTCGCAAAAGAATAAAAGTCCGAGCACAAAACTGGGTTAACTGGTAGCAATTGAAAACTCTCCGAGCAAACGTACAGAATGGAATTGCATCGCGTATGTTCCCACAGTTAACACACCTTTATTACACAATGGCTGAAATCATAGATGTCGATTTTAACTATAGTCAATTGTCTGTGGAACGGCCTAGTGTTTTATACATTTGAAATTTACAGTCTGTGGTCTGTTTTCAGTGAAGGTGGAGTGTATCTGTGGCATCATAGATTTAAAAAGAACGGACGAAATGTTTACTATTATAAGTTAATGAAATAATTTATTACTAAATATATTATATAGGGCAATTAGAAATAGTAAAATAGGTACGTGCAAGTAACAGTTGTAATTAAAAATGTATATACCCCCAAAAGTTTAAGGCCGAATCGACGCAGTAGGTATGAACCGTGATAGGTATTTTTAATTACGCATATTTTATTTTGTAATGCGTAGATATATTGTAAAAATAATTAGATTTAATTTAATATTTTTTCTTTGATAGTATAAAATGTAAAATTTCATTGCCTAAACTTATTTATCAATGCAAAATCGGGCGAACGCTGGTATTTTCTAATGTTTCTTTTAATCTTAAAATATGTAGAACATTTTGATAATCTATGGTTCTTGGTCGCATCTGTAGATTAATGGTTAAAGGTTTTGCCTAACATTTTGTTATGGTACTACAAAGTCAAGACTATGTAACATATACGTCAGTAGGTATGCCTGTTAAAGACAACGGCAAAAATATTAAACATAATAACCGCGCAATGTTTTGGACATTCTTCCCAAATTTAGGAAATAGGCAGCAAATAAGTACCGTAGACACAGCCGTGGGGCGCAAATCGTTGGCACCCCGCCAGCTGAGCCCGGTGGCGGTTTTAATAGCAATATTTAAGCTTTTCGATTTAACGCGGGCACTTGCGCTTAAATTATTGCCTTTGTAATCTAAAGTTAATTCTAATGCACAATACTCGTTATCGTTCTAATATGAAGACTTACAAGAGTGTAATTACAAATATTCAGTGAAATTAAACCACATTGATAACACACGAGATATAGAAAGTGACACATGGTTTGACAATTCAAATATGTTTTTTTTTTTTTTTTTAGTTAGCCATATTACAGTTAAAAGAGATGCGCTCTTGGCATATTTTAGTTTTGGATATTCGGAAATTTAAGAACTGCAAGGCGAATAAACTTATAAACTGTTTCATCTGTATTGATGTTTCGTGACCCGGAACGGAATTTTTATATTACTACCACCCATTAATATCCAGTTTTCCAGACGAAGTCCAACACATTCCGGAAGAAATTACAAATTGATTAGAAAAATGTTGTATCCGGCGGTGATCGAATCTTTTATTAGCCATACATTGCTAATATTACAGCAACGAGTCGTCAAAATTAAGTTACACCATCTTAGTACAACGAAGACGCAACGTCTATGACACTAGAAGTTTTAATCAAATATTTCCATCTCCATTAACTTTATAAAATGGAAAACAAAGATTAGAAAAACAATATCTAAGAATGATTGGCACGAAAACTTGGGAGAGCGGCTCAAATTATGTAAATGAAAGATACAAAACTTGGCAAGACTCGGATGCTGAGGCAAAGTATAAACTGTGAGTAACAATGGATTCAAAGTGAAAAGTACAATAAATATTTTAAGTTTTATGAGAATTACGCAATTTCTAAGTAAAATTCACTTGTGGATTAAAATTAAAATACTGAAGCTATACCACTAATTCAATACATTTTAAAAGTTTTAAAACATTTAAAGTTGCCTTTTAATTATAATAAATATGATAAATAGTTCAATTAACACCAAAGGTATTTTTTCAATTAGAACCAGTAGTTCCTGAGATAAGCGCGTTCAATCAAAGAAACTCTCAACCTTAAAATATATATCTATACTAAATAGATAAAAATATGTACTTCTACATGTTAATGAAAAATTCATCTGTTTCCCATACTTGTTCATATTTGTAAGTCTTCCTGTCGATTCAGAAACTACTAAATAAATACTGTCTATAGTTTACTCGAGTAGTACACATTTAAATAAAACACTTTAACGGTTTAAAACGCGATATCTTATATATTTATATAACTACGTAAATAAATAAATTAGAATAAAGATTTTTTTTGGTTACATTTGTGAGTGATAGAAAAGATCATTGAGATACCAAATTAACCCTGGTATGCTATAGGTAGAAGTGGATGAAATTCGGGATCTTTGCAAAAAGAATGCCTCCTAATCTTTCATGAGAAGATCCGTCTAAGAATACTCAGCTTCAAGCAGCAAGCACATACAGTAACCTTAAACAATCAATATGTTAAAATATGTTTTTTCTGTAGTGCAATTCATGTCTTGTCTTGTTTCAAGAATGTGATCGTACGAATAAATTATTACTATAAAGGCAAGACGGAGGCACCGAGTAGCTACTTCACGAAATGTACCTGATAAAATAACGTTCACATTTTTCTCTTATCAGCCGCTATCGTGCCTAGTGCCTACGAGTCCTCGTACAGCCTGCGTGAAGGACTGAGGCTAATGTAAAAATGGGGTTAAGTACTAATTTGAATTTTAAATTCGTAGATTTCACTCATACTGCGTGTAGATTACTTGTTTTGATTGATTATAACAAGCTTTATCGGTGTTCCGGATTATATACAAATACTTACGTGTTAAGTATTGTCTGTAGTTAACGCAAGTAGTACAAATTTAATAAAACAATTTTTACGGTTTAATATGTGAAATGTATTAGTATGCAAAGCACCCAAAACCTCGGGACGTAGTTAAAATAAATTGTAAATAATTTAAATAAAAAAAAAAAAAAAAAAAAAAAAAAAAAAAAAAAAAAAAAAAAAAATAAAAAAAAAAAAATTTCCACCCCCGCCCCCCGGTTTTAAAAAATTTCGACAAACATGGGTTACGGAAGTCCCCCCGAATAAGTTTAACTAATATATTCGCGTTTTAAACCGTAGTGTTTTATTAATATACTCTAAAACGTGGACATATTTATAAATAATACTTAATTATAATGATACTTACGTGTATTTTTTATGTTCACTAACTAGTATTACTTTACTAGTCTGTTGGGAAATTTAGTCTTCATGCTGTTAATTTCTATAATTCAGTAGAATGTCTTCACTTAGTGGAAAAACGAGCAACACCAAAACAGAGAACAATTTCTCGACGTTTTGTTCTATACAATACATATTATGTACATCGTATACGTACCTAGTGCCAGCAACTGGTTGCCAAACAGCATCAAGCGGCGCGTGCGCTGGCGGAGGCGGCTCAGCTCCCTCCCCACCATTGTCTGTTCGTCCCTCCCAACCCTGAGAATAGATAAACATGTTGTTACATTCTACTAAATAATAAATATTCAAATTAATAAAGTATGTAATTTTTTTATTATATATAATAGGAAAATCTCATATATACATATATATGGAGGGAATACGATGGTGATGGTAGGTGAAATATCCGAGCCATATATCTCTAAACAAGATGTGATGTAGATCTACTTAGACTTTGGATAATCGGAAATACATAGACTGAAACCGAAATGCCATTCAACTAAACAGCTTTTCCTTTTGTGGGCGATAGTTCGTGACTCGGACGGAATTTCAATATTCCTACCATCCATTTAATATCCAGATTTCCGACGAAGTCCAACATATTTCAGAAAAATGATAATTCGATTAGAAACATGTTGGACACGGTGGAAATCGAACCCACGCAACCCCATGATTGCATGGCATTACACCAACGAGCTTGCCAATCTTTCCACTCGTTGGTATACTGAATTTATTGTATCTGCAAAGAAAGACTCCAAGATGCATTGAATATTAAAAAATGTATTTCCTAATTTTGATTTGAAAGTAACCTCGAGCTGTACGCGATTTAATTTAAGTTATTTAACGACGTGGCTATGTATCGAAATTATTAAATTTTCGACAGCGTTGCCGTCATATCGATAATTATTTCGAAATTCTCACTTCATTCAATCAAGCGGCAACGTGCCCAATATAAATTAACGCAATCGTCCACAACCACAGGCTAACAGCCAAACTTACGTGCAACAAAACAAACAAAACTATAAAATCGATGTTTAGAATTCGTGTGTGTCACGAATGCAATTAACCTAGAACATAATAGTTTCAAATCAATAACTGAATGGAATCAGTTGATTGGTTCTCGAAACAGAGAAGTATTCTCTTTTAATTACCTTGTTTTGACTATTCCGATGAAAGTTTTTCATTGTAGGAATAGAACGAAAAGTATCTAGAAATCGTTACCTGAAGAGCTTTTTAACATTGAACACAATTCTAGTACATAGTTTTCCACGTATCGATTTTATGGTTGCCAGAGACAGTCAATAAGGCAAATAAACATTCAGACTGAAATTACATTCCACAATTAAAATATATGCATGCCATATGTTGTACACCGCTAACTTGAAAATGCTTTTAATTATTTAACTTTTAAACTCAACGAAGAACAATGCGAGAGTCTATACTGAGCAAAGTAGAAGTTAAGACCTGCTTCTATGGGACGAACACAATTTCTGGGTCCCTTTAACTAATCGATTGTATTTACTAGAGCGTAGTTAATCAGACCTAGGTACCTTGCCCGATTGAAACAATGTATTATTGCCCCGGGATTCAAACCCAGGACCTCTCGCGCATAACTTAATACTAGGCTACGTTTAACCATTTAGCTACAGAGGCGGCCGCTCTAAGTATAGTACATGTTTGTAAATTAAAAATTAACGTTGATAAGCAAATATTTCATTTGGAGGGTAGAAAAAAGCCTTGAAACATGAAAATTGTGATTTATAAGGAAAGAGGGTCGACCTTTCCAACACAGAGCGATGTCACCCCACAACTACATACTTCACGCCTCGCTTTATCCGGGTCTAAGCTGACACGACGGACAATTTCATTATCCTACCCGCATTAAATAAAATCTTATTTTTGGAACCGTTTTAATGTAAATCTTTTTCCAATAACACGGAAATGTCAGCACTTTTCCTAAACGATAAAACCGAGAATCTTAAGATGTTATAATGTATTGGAAGACACTCTTAGTAGTTTCGTAGTTTTGCCTACAAACAATTTTTAAACTTTGGGGCCGGAGAATGTATCTATTCTTTAAGTTTCGTTATTTCACCGACCATATAACACATTTCGGAAATCCACAGACTGAAATCGAAACGCGATTAAATTTATTATATTATATTAGTTAATTTGATATACCTATCACCCATTAATTATCCAGATTTCTAGACGAAATCCAACATGTTGTAGATAAATTATAAATTGATTAGAAAAGTGTTAGACACACTAGGAATCGATCATGCGACCCGTAGATTATTAGCATAAGATTGCTAATATTACACCAACGAGACCGTCAAACCTCGATTACCGTGAGTTTTTCTACCTTTCCATTTATTTTTTCAGTATTCAAGTTACTTCACAGTATCTTCGTTCTAGTATAGTGAGACCAAAAAGTTGCTTTACAACCAACAAATCCAATAAACACGTGCCACTGGTACTATAAAAACATTAAGTTCGTTCGTTTATTGGCTTTTTCTCGGATAAGAAGTCTTTAGAATCAATAATACTTCTTAATTGGAAATAGATAATATGTGATCGTCTTATAAACAGTTCATTAAGCTTCAAACCTAAGCGTCTAAACCCTTATCTAAGCTTATTGGCTTCACAAGTTTGCAAACACTTATGCTCACTGAGCCAAGAGCGGTTTCATCCCTGAATCAATACTCTGGGAAACTTGCAATATTTTCTCTTCAACGCCATCACAAGTTTGCCTTTTTGTAATAGCAAAAGTTCCTTATCGCTTTCATGAGGGGAATTAGAATTATTCTCTTGACACAATTTATATCCTGTTTAAAATTTAAAATCCATTTATTTCATTTATTCATTTCATTCATTCTTAACGGTTTGAAATGGGAAATATACTTGTTAACTCGTTTAAAATTTATTTTAACTACGACCCGATGTTTCGAATGCTTTTTTTTTTGGAGGACACGTCATAGGTAAAATAAATTAAAAACAAGTTAGCTAATACATTTCCCGTTTTAAACCGTTAAAATTGTCATTAATTGTGTACTACTCGCGTGAATTACACAGAGAAAATATTTAAATTCTACCAAGGCAGTTAAACAACCATACATAAACAAACTTGTTGGTTCTTTTGTCTAAGCCTGGGCACAATAAGCAATAATTGACCGCCTCTGTAGCTAAATGGTTAAACGTCTAGCAAGGCGTTAAGCGCGAGAGGTCCTGTGTTCGAATCTAGGGAAACAGTAAAATTGTTTCGGTCGGGCAGGGCACAAAAGTCTGATCAACTACTTGCCTCTACATAAAAAAAACGATCAGTGAAACGGACACAGAAATGTGTTCGCCCCATGCCCCACGAGGGGAAACGGTTTTTCACTAAACTAAAACTTTAGACTGAAACTTTTCGACGTGCCACTGTTGCTATTAAACGCAATTACTTAATAGTAAAACCTTATAACGTATATTCTCACAAATATTTCCATCCTTCTACAAACGTATCGCTATTTGAACACAATTTCCAATATTATCTTTTCCAATCTCTTGTTTCACAAGGAACGGCGCCGTACGTTTTTCTAATAAAATTAATGGATATGCCCTCCCTAGCAACGCGAAATTATATATTTGCACATACGCGATATATCTTCATAAACATACTTATTTCAGTTGAAAGGGCGACGTTACCTACTCGTTTTTGCAGTTTTTCGTCCAGTGGAATTAAGATAAAAAAATATCTTTATCACGAAAAAAATATTATTTATCTACTTAAACATCCGTTCATGAAAATTTGTTAAATTACAATTAGATTAACAAATGTGTACTAAAATTTATTGCAGTTCACATTTACGCTCTTTAATTATATTACATAATTTTATATTCCAAAATTTGTTTGTTATAGAATGAAATGACAATGAAAAAACATACCTTGCCAGTCTTTTTCAAAGTTGATGGATATACGTTTTCGGAAATCTCTTTTTGACTAATAGTAGTACTATAAAAAAGTAGTTTTTTTGAAGAGATAGATGATACTAACTAATTATATGAAACCACAAGTACTGTTTGTCTGTAAATACTGTAATAAAAAACTAAATAAATCCCTAAATAAAATTATCGTATTTAAATATATTTGTATTCATAAGTCTAGAATATAGTATATATGAATATGATATAAAAATTTAAATATCTATACTAATATATAAAGATTAAGAGTTTGTTTGTTTGTATGTTTGAACGCGCTAATTTCAGAAGCTCGTTCAAATTGAAAATGTTTGTGTTCCTTAGAGCATTTGTTGAGGGAGATTATAAAACATTGCGCTGTGTAGGAGGATGAGGATAAATTATAAAAATATACTAAAAAAATGTCACTATGTCTATCTTCTAGGATTAACTTGCAAGAACGACGTGACGAGATGAGGGCCGAGGACAAATTTTGATGTGCAAAAATACTTTTCTAAGCGGACGTAGTCGCTGACACAGCTAGTTCCTAATAAACGTAAGTAGGTATATTAAGTCAGTTTTCTACTATCAAAGGAGCCCATTTAAAAGTGCTCATTAAACTTTTTCATACCTTTCTTAGAAAAACTGTGTCAAAGAAAATGAATGCTCACTCTAATTGCTTAGAGTAATACTAAAAATAACAGCGACACAGAAAAATCAAGCATTACCGTACAAAAACATATTTGAGCTTGTTAGCTTAGAAATAATATTAACTAACAAGCGTTATATCAAGGAACGTTAGTTAGGACGTTATAGTTACGCCCCCATGGCTTAGTGGTTAAACGCGTTAAGGGTACGAAGTCCTTAATTATCTTATAAAAAAAATATAGTATTTTGCACAAAACACTATTTTCTATACTCATATTAAAAAGTTGAAGAGTTTGTTTGTTTGATCGCCCTAATTTGGGGAGCAACTGGTTTGCATTGAACAATTATTTTGGGGATCTTTTATCGAGAAAGGCTTTTGGATATATGATATCACGCTTCCAGTAGAAGTGAAGAAATATGGAAAGACAGAGAAAATTCTTCATCTTTAAGGGCTTCCATGGCGTGCGCTGTGAAAACGGATCAAGAAATGAAAAATTATGTATCAAAGAATGATTTTGTCTTTAAATTATCTAACAAAAGTCCTACAGTATATACCTTATAAGATTAACTTGCAACCGTTTTATGATAATCAAAATGTATGGTATTGGTTTGTCAAAATTAATGTGGTATTTCCAATCGTTATTTGTTACAGTTGAATCAACGTAATATTAATCTTGCAAGCTTGCTTGTTTTGTTAAACAACGTTTACTGGATCAGATAGCCTTTATATTGCGAAGGATTTTACCAATTTCCCTTTAATTACTTCGAAATTTTCACGTCCTTATAAAGTTTTAAATATCGCAACCATATCTTATCCACAACGGCGAGTCTTGTTTCGTATAAAATACCTTTTAAAACTTTGCCGCTTAAGAAGTATCGTTCAGGACATCATTAATTTATAATAAGGACAAAGTTTATATCTTTTTTCTTTCGACTTATAAGAGACTTTAGAGACAAAAGACTTATTTAAGACTATTTATATTTTATGCAGCGCTAAGGAAACTTTTTCTATTGTAGCAGATGTGATTACTTATTCTCCTTTTAAGTATTATACTTAGCTATACTTTTACTTATTTCTATTTATTGAGGAAAACTTAACATAAAATAAAAATAATCAGACTATGCTTGACCACTTTATAAAGTTTGAAAAGTTTATTTTTTTTTTTACATGTATATTATAATAACAATACATAATTTAAAAATCGAAAATAAATTGAAAAAAATTTAGACTCCAACCGGACTCGAACCGGCATCGTCGGCGTTCCGTGCTCTACCAATTGAGCTACCGAGTCTAGGACTTATACACACAGGAATTATACACTTTATAAAGTGTATAATTCCTGTGTGTATATTCAAAATTCTCGGGATTAAGTACTGTCAGTAGTTTACGCGCGTAGTACCCATTTAAATTAAACCCTTCTAACGGTTTAAAACACGAGTTAACCTCTTTTAAATAAAACACCTTAACGGTTTAAAACGCGATATATTAGTTAAACTTATTTGGAAATGATTTTTAACTTCGGCCCGACGTTTCGGATGCTTTGCAGCAGCCGTGGTCACGGGGAGACTCGAGTTAACCTCGTTTAAAATTTATGCGGGCCATAGTTAAAATAATTTGGAATTAAGTTAACTGATACATTTCGCGTTTTAATTCTTTCTTTCTCCTTTATAACGCAATGTAAGGCAATTTGTCTTACAGAAATATGAGTTTAGATTTGAACTGCATAGACGAAGTACTTAAATGTTACCTAAAACGTCATAAAAACTTTTTAACTCTTAGATGACTTACATTAGTCCTAGAACCTTTTTTAAGTAACAAGCGCCTAGCTGTACTGAAATCTATACTAATTTAAAAAGCTGAAAAGTTTGTTTATTTGAACGCGCTAATCTCGGGAAGTACTGGTTCTTCGTGAAAAAATATTTTTGTGTTGGTTAGAACATTTATTGAGGAAGGCTATAAAACATCTCGCTGTGAATAATAGAAGTGAAGATACAGCGGGAAATATCTAAAAAAAAGCGGGGAAAATTATTTATACTTGTGGATTTCCATTGCGTACGCTGGGAAAACGGTTCAAGACACCCAAAAAATGTGTATGAAAAAATGATTTCTCTTTAAATGATCTAAAAAAATACCCGGGACACTATGTCTATCTTTTAAGATTAACTTGCAAGAACGACGGGACCCGGACTAAAGGTCGCGAGCGACGGGACGCGTTCGATGTCGTGGGCAGCTTAAATTTATAAAGATGAAGATGCTAAAACAAATTTGTAGGCCCAAAATAACTATTCTGCGCGGACGAAGTCGCAGACACGGCCAGTATAATCATATACAACGTTACCCGCGACTAAAAAATAATGTTATGCAAGTACGTGACATGAGGTAAATGAGTCTTAGTCCGCGGTATTGTCGTACAAAATCCTTTATTCATATGAAACATTCATTCCGCACCGTTCACAATAGAGGCATTTTGTTAGCGTTTATTGCGAATACAACTTTGCGACGGAAATTATTTTAAAGCTAACGCATCATATAATTACTTAAAATTATTTATTAATATAATTTATATATTATCAATGTCAAGCAAGAAAAAATAAAAAAAGAGTTAAAATCGACACACAAAAGAAAAAGTTCATATCAGGCCACTAACGGACAATGGACTTACACAATGCACACGCTGCTACAAAATCTATTACGGTGTCCATTATTCGATAACGACCACGGTGATTAAATCCTTCTCCTTTATTTTAATAAACTAAATGAGGTATTAATATTATACGCCTATTTCTTAAAAAAAATTCAAGCTTATAATGCTACACTTTAACGAAGCTATAGACTCATAAATATTTAACTATTATATATATAGGGAAACAAATTAAATAGAATATTCCAAATTTCTTATACGCTTAAAAATATATAAGACTATTTATAAGCATGCTGGAAATCAAGTCTTCCGTCTATTAGATTACCGCGTTGGGCAAACAACTTTCAGTGCAATGCGAAGAACATGTGCTTTTAATTCATAAGTTATATACCACCTACACATATATTTCTTTTCAACGCAAGAAAGCTTTTTTGACTCCTTTCAAAGTTGTGGAAACGTTTCCAGAATTTTCGGCGGTAAACTTTAAGAAAAGTGTAACTATAAAAAGCAGACGTTTAGCAATTTTCTACCTTCCATTAGCTTATAATCGTAGCAGCTATTTAAGAAAATTAAGTAGCCTATTAACTTGAAACTCTTCAGCTGATATAAGCTCTTAGCAACAGGTCTTGAGCTAATTTTGTGAATATGGGTTATATATGAAATCCCTTATAGATTTAAAGTCTTATTTGTTGTTGGTAGGGGCTGGGAGGGGCGCAAATTTGTGTCCCGTGTATAGTAAAAATTGTATGTCTATGGAAGGAGGTACTAAACTACTGTCTTTGAAAACGAGACCTCTTATTTGTTAACAAGTTAAGACAGAGACAGTCAAAAGTTTATACTTATTAGAGTTTATTTTTGTAAAAAACACTGTGGCATTTTATTAATAATGTACCCTTTCGATATCATGTTTAAGTTAAGCTAAACAGACACCTTTTTGAATCAGGTAAAAAAAGCTTCAGATCAAAGCATAAATTAACTAATTAAATTTACACGAACCATGATTGCGGAATTCAGAACTATTATTCTATATCAGAGAGAGTATTTAATAATTATTATAGTAGAAGCGGAAACACTTGTTTTTCTACTGGTCAATTTTTTTAAGGAGTACGCGTAATAGAACGTTTGTGTTTGCCGCTAGATAAAAGGTAAGAAGGGAGGCAACTGCCTCGGCTTGGACCACAGCAATGTGGGTGGGAGTTTGAAGAGCTGGACGGACGCTGAAGTTGAACTGATGAATGATGATGCGGAACAAGAGACCTTAGCTTCACAAGCGAAGCACAGGTTTTCGTTTTCTTGCTTAAATCTTATTTGTGTTTGTGAAATGCGTTTTTTATACCTCTTTTCTATTTTCTTTTTTAACAGATTCAATTTATTAGTGTATTTTCGATTACATTTTCATTTAATTTAACCCGCCTTAGATGCACTACAAACAGACAAATTCAAATGAGAAATCTTAGTAACTTAGGCATAAGTTGTTGAGGATTTGATTTTACACTGTTTAGTTTTAACGAGCTTCGAATTTCAAACCTGTTCCGTGCTCGAACAATATACGAGATAGTAACAATTTACTAAGTAAACTTGTCCTGCCAGTGCAAAAGTTCAATGTGCTAACTGTTAAGTCTTAGAACAGTTCGCAAACGAGCCGCTACGAGATTGTAATATAGTTTTGAAAATAGCGCAGCCAGGCACTGATTAACGACGTAGAATTCCAATCAAAACTACGATAATCTACGATCTAGGGAGTCCTGAAACAACAAACAAGTCAAATCACAAACGCCTAATATTTTCTATCAATTCAATATCTTTCAACAGGAACGACGGACTCGTCGCTTTAATGGTGGTAGTGTATGTCTAATAATCATCATGTCGTGGGTACGACGCGCCCAACATTTTTCTAATTCATTTATGTTTTTATAAAACGTATTGGACTTCGTCTGGAAATCTGGGTAATAAATGGGTGGTAGGAATGTCGAAATTCCTACCACCCATTATAAACCGATGAAAAATACCGTCTAGTCAATTCGCGTTTCGGTTTCAGTTTGTAAATTTCCTAATCACCAAATCCAAAAAAGGACGACAGCGCATCTTTTTCAGATGTTATACTCGTATTGCTAGAGTATTTTACCTGATATTTTACCAAGTAAGCCCCGTGCTTATCTGTCCTATATCATAGATTCTTGTTATAGTGGCGTTAAATATTCGATATTCAGTTTGTATTTAAAATGACACGGTTATTCGTATTTTATGTAATCAAATTGGCCGAGTTCAATTAAATTGTGATAAAATTATTCCATGCAGAAAATAGTGATATTTATCAAACATTAACTGAATTCTTCCAGCCAAAAGTTGTCTTTCCAGCTCTAAGATAAAACGCATCGCCATATCTGCCAATCCAATCTTGGGGAAACAATACATAGTTTTAGTCGGGGAAGGCACTGATTCTGTTCATTCGACCTATAAAAGAAACAGAAATTTACACCCAGAAGAAAACCTTTCGTGAATTGTTTTTTAGCAGAAATCATAGCTTTGTGCCAAATTTCAATCCACGTTTTGACCTCTGACCCGTATATGAGGCGATCTGCGTATTTGATGGTCATGCTTATTCGTGTGTGTTCAGATAAGAACGTCAAAGACTGAGCATATATAGTATATGCCCATTTTATTAGCATCTCGTTGCTAAGTGAAAAACAGCTAAATGTAAATGACCTTCAAGTACGTAAATCTCACATAAAACACTTTTAACTGTTTGAAACGGGAGACAAATAAGTTTTTAATACTTTACGGCACTCATCATCACGAGGGATTAGGTAAAAATAACGAATATAATATGTTGTGTTTAGAACCGTTAAGAATGCTTTTCTCATATGGACGATATTGGTAAAAAATTCTTAGGATAATAAGGTCGATCGATACTCTTCGTTTTTGTGAAATTGTAGTGTGTTTGTTGAAGTTTAAATGTGTCTCAAACAAGTTCTTATACGAGTACCATCAGATGTATGTACCTTCGTCCTCATTAGAGTGTAGTAGTTGTATATAATCTGTTGTTACCAACATCCAAAGTTATATCCTGATATACGTAAAAGCTTCTCGTGGTAATTGAATACATAGTTGTGTTGCTACTGTAAAGAGTTACAATATACGCACTCAAAACTAAGCGAACTCTCCTTTGTAGGCCAGAGAGACAAACGACAAACAGATTTTAAATTGTACGTAGTGGAGGTTGGTAGAGAATTAAATACAAGTAACAATGACTAAGTATTTATTTAGATTGTACAGGGAGTAAATATGTTAAATAATTGTATTCCTTATTTATTATAATTACTGTCTATTTAGTTACGAAAACTGTTTACAAAAACATCGATTTCTCGACCGAACGAATGTGCTAAAGTGTATTCTTTATTTTATTTTATTTTCTTATTTTCGTTTGTTTTTCATGTTATAGAAATATCTATACTATTTTTTAAGCAAATCCAGTAGGTTCCAATTTCGTTTTAATTACATTTTACACAAATTACTCGAATAAATACCTATACAAAAACTATAACCTTCTAAATATACGATTTCCCATTAACACATAAACACAGGTGCTTACACAAACAAAGAGCACTAGCAACAAGCGAGCTTCGTAAATAATAAATCGGGTATATAAATAAAGCTCGGCGCGGTCAATAATCTCACCTGTAGACTCTCAATGTACCGCCGAGGCGAATTGGTGGGTGGTCGTTCTAGAAGCAGAAGTTCTGTTAGGACAATTACACCGAACACCGCGAAGAACATGATGAATATGAAGAAACTGATATTGGCGCGCTCCTTCGCGCGAGATGATGCGGCGCGCGCCCGCCATCGCATCTTGCCGTCTCCGCGCTAGCATCAGCTCGGGCCACGGGCCACAGACTACCGCCCGGCACCAGCGCGAATCGCGAAAACAACGCTCTCAGTCACCAAGGCTGCGGCATCCCTCCGCGGTTCGCGCATCACAACACAACGTTCCACACACTAGCGCTTTGACGCAAAATATACTGACAGCAAGAAGTTTCTACGGGGTTGCAAGCCAACCCTATTCCAATGACGACACTCTGACGTCAATGCGACTAAATATAACTAGTTCTTGCCAAATCAGTACATGCGTACAACGCACAACCCAGATTTAACGGCCGTTTCAAATTTAACAAATTGTAGTAACGTTTATTGTAAAAATGTATACAATTTGTAATTCATATTATTTTCTGAGTAATATCACATTAAATTAGGCATCTGGCACTTGTTGTAGCAACACAGACTGTCGACAGCACTGAGCATGCGCGCCGCCCGCCCTCGTTCAATGAGTCGTTGACAGAGGGGAGGATTCGGGCTTCTCTCGCATTGTTTTGCTCCGACACCCTAATTCCCGATACTAAATTTCCACGGTTCTTCGTCAAGTTTGTTTTCCAATAAGATAGATAAGCAGACTCAATTGCAGAATAAAATAGAAATAGATTTTTGTTACACTGTGTATTCTTAAAAAAAAAAACAATATTTTAATGAATTAATAAATAATTAAACTTTTTTTTTTACATATAACCCTTTATAAGCGTAGCCCGGACGAGGAACTGCACAATTCATTATTGAAAAAAGCTAACAGTACGTTTTTTTCTCCCATGTAATATTTTATTAGACTTCAAAAACCAATCTTTCGATTTACTGCTGATGACAAAGGAACAACGACATAATTAACTAAGGAAATAAGGAAAGAAGCTTGTCACTGGCGTAAAAAATAATAAGCAGATCAACACTAATAACAAAATGTAGTTTCCTAACGTTTTATTTGGTATTAATTTTCATTACAACGTGCATTTTATTTATTAAACCGGAAAATACAGGTTTAAAGGTGAACCAATTGAAATATCGATTTTAATGAGACATTATTTTTATAGATTAATATAGAGTTAGCATCAAGATCAGCTTTAAAATGCATGCATGCATACTTATACTTAATCGAGTGAACGAAATTTTGCCTCCCCGGAATTCAAACCCAGGGAAGCTCGCTATTCACCCAATGACGCTTTTTGTAGTATATGCAATCCTGTCAAACTATGGCATTATTGCAATAAGTATTCCTTTTTCTTTTTTTTTCTTAGATATCTTTAAAAGTATTATTTCATCCGTAGTTACGTGAATGGTATAAATGATTATATTCTACATTCCAAATGTATTTTAATAAATAATCCTTAATTATGACTGACCATTTTTTTTAATTATAGAAATGTGTATATTTGGTTTAATACTAATCCGCTTAAAACAAAATAAAAAGACCACTATATATATGTTTTAGTGTTTTTTTCTTGTTACCGTACATCGATTAATTTTTTTTTTAATAATATATAATGACCTGACAAGAATGTCTTAAGCTTTGAATAATTATTAACGACAAAAATCAGCAGGCATGATGTGCTTCTAAGAATTTATTTTTTCAGCTCTTCAATTTTATCCGACGTCTATGGTAACTCTGACAGAGCTGTCACTGACAGTTGTCAGCTTGACAACTAATAATTTACATTTTTAAGTTTGAACAACAAGAAATAAATTCCAATTTTTCAACTTCATCGTGAAAAAGATATAAAAATGGTTGCTGAAGGTGGCGCACCGGATGATAATCTTTTTAGAGCCTTTATAAACGCTGTGTATAACACAGTAGACGCGCCAGTAACATGGTTTCGAGGTAAGTTGTTGTCAGTCGCCTGTGTTATGTAAGGTATTGAAACTTACGGTGTGTTTTGGATTTTAGAAAGAGTGGTGGAACCTAACCAAAAGAAGTATCCTTGGTATCATCGCCAATTCCGTCGCGTGCCAACAATTGACCAGTGCTATTCCGACGATGTTGTTTGCGACTTTGAAGCGACTGCTCAATTTAAAAGAGACAGGTTCACTGCCAATATTTATCATTGTGACAAATAAATGTGTTTCTAATTATTCCGTTAAAGAAACGCGACTCTGTTTCCAGAATGGTTGATTCTGAAATCCTGAACATTATTCGTATGAGATTTGAGGACTGCATGCTCTATGAAGCCCCTGATCATATTACCAAATGCAAACCACTTTGGGAACGCTATAAGGATGCTGAAGAAGCCTGGTTCATAAAATGTATGTAATTTCTTTTAATTGAAGGTAGAGAACTAACTGCAATATTTTTTATAGTGTAACAAAAAAATTTTAGTAAATAATAGTACAATTCATTTTCACCTATGCTGAATGCGCGTTTTTATTTTCCTTATTGATAATCATGCGTTTTATTAGGAGGCCACTCTGCTTAATATTAAGTTAGTTTTTATAACTTTTTAGATGGTGACTTGGGAGCATATGGTGATGCCCGTAAAGCATATATGAAACAAAAACACCGCATGATTTGGGAGAGGCGCCACGGCCCTCTGTCTGAACAGACAAAGTGAACAAAAGAAGCAAAACATAAGTGCTAATAAATATTAAGTAGGAAATTATATTGTCAACTCAGTAATAAATTGTTTTGAGTATGAAGTGCAGTTTTAAACTTTGTTAGAATTGGGTTGTGTTTAAAAGTGGTGATAAATAAAATACACTTTGTTGAAAAATATAGATAAATTTTATCATGCACTATGATATCCACACATACACAGATGAAACTAACAAGAAACAATGATCACAGGAATTTGAAGATGTAAAAAAATACAAACATCTTCTCTTACTGTACTTGGAAAATCTTACCATCTAGATACATTTAACTTTCAAAAATTGTTGGTCATGAAATAAAAACATGGGCTTACATATATTAGGAGTAACTCCCTCTACAGAAAGTTCATACAAAGTGGTACATATACTAATTCTAAATGGCTGAGTCACGATGATAAAACTTCTCAAAATTGTTGAGAACACAAATTAAAATTCTCGACTACACGTTTTACGCCTAATAGTATTGTATCGCTTCTGATTGGCTTTTACTATAAATTATAAACAGAGGTTTTTATATCCACAACTACAGAGTCAAAATTGCTGTCGAGTACTTTTTTATTATAAATGTTTTATTATCTTTGACTCTGAATTCAGGGATAATAAGACTCCCAAAATGCAAACTGGCAGTGTGTAAACAAAAACAATTCATTGGCAAGCGCCCGCATACAAAAGAACTACAACAACCTAATACTGTTTGATTTTACTCGTTCCACATTTAAACTGAGAGTAATGTTGTAAATAAATGCATAAATAATATGTAGCAATTACGAACGCTATGTACATTTTATACATAGCTACATCATTTTACTTCAATAAAAATTGCTGGTACAATAAACAATATCACAGACTAAATTGTAGGCTTGATTCACAATTGTTACTTTAAACACATTTATTTACAACTAGAACGCATAACAAAAACAATATTTGATCCCTTAAAAAGTAAATATACTAACTAGGCTAAGTTAATGTGAGTCAAAACTTAAGACATCTTTTGAGTGCAGTTGGCATTAGAGTATAATAACAATCTGTACAACTAAAAATTAATTCTATTCAAGAATGATAGCTTACAACTTAATTCTAGATTTTTGGGACAGACTGTCGTTTTAAAACACATATTAGACAGTCCGCTTTTCAGCGAGAACTAAGTAAAATGAACTAATCTAAACAGTTTAAGCACTCCTCAGTTTATGATGTGGAACGATTTTATATCCATGTCAAAATAAAAATTGCACATCAGACAAGCATACTTGTAAAACGAATACATAAAGGCCAAATTCTACGTTTCAATATATAATTATATAATTGACTTTATTTGTGGCAATAATAAAGCGTCTCTTATATTAATAATACCGGACTACGATCATGGGAATGATAAATTCTATTAGCAGTGCTATCTGTTTATGACCTGTGAATTTTGTATTCATGTGAGATATGGTGTGCAAAGAATACTTCTGTAAGATAAACGATAAATAGTTAATTTGTGCAATAAGTACCATGACCGTGAACTACATACAAAACATCTGGACGCTCAATTCTTAAGAATTCCTGGCTAAAGACACACGAAACTTATTCAACAGGAAATATAGTATAAACACTTTGACAATAAAAAATATAAAGTTTTATCTAAAATTATAAATTCGAACCGTGTTTACCTATACAGAGAACGGGAACAACATTAGTTATATTTAACAGTCACCGAATAAATCTACGTACGAGTCACTTATTTAAAGCCAATATTTAAATTAAACATTTATAGAAATAATCGAGATCATATCATATTCTCAAGATGTACTTACGAATAAACAGTAACGGTTTGTATGATTATTGTACTTTTATTATGTGAGCATTCGATAAATGTTACAGATGCTCCTCGTTCATTCTCTGATTATAAAACATTGAGCATATTATTTAAAAAGATATGTATAGAGTCGGTTAGGTAAAATTCAACTTAAAACGATAGTATATACAAAAATACTTAAGTTCTAATTAATAAGTCAATGTCAAAATATAAAACAATAATCGTAGGTGGAGTTAGTAAAATCGATTCAACGTTCCAGAGTAGCGTAAGAGATAGAGGGATGTTTTGAACACTTTGCACGTGTACCGACACTGTAACATCTCGCGAATGCCTTACTTAACCTTAGTAAACACACAAAAATATACACAATCTAAAATATTATTGTTATAGACATCACATTATCAGAGACGTATAGGATTATCCGTTTCGTGAAATTCGTTGCCAAGACCGTGGGGAGTGAGAAACAGCGCTCATGCAAACTTCGCTGACATAGAAGAGGAGGGAATGTGTATCTTAGACTAATATTTGGGGAATGAGATATCAGACTGCGTCGAACTGCGCAGCTAGGCGCGTGCGACCTGAAAGCGAGGAAAAATACGATCGATTTACAGCAAAGTATATGTACAAGACTATATGAGGACAGTATTCCATTTTTCAGACCATGTGTTTTACAACTTAGTAACTGAGCTGATTTATAGTTGTTTAATGATATTATAATGCATAAAAATTGTGTTGTGCACTTATGTATTTTCCAATATCCGTATTTTGTTACTTACGTTTCTCCTCGTTCAACAGAGCAGTGGGTAAGGGTAGAGCGCAAGCGGGGGGCGAAGACCAAATATTTCTTAGTGGAGAATCGAAGACGCGGGAACCCTGTGAGATAAATAAAAAAAAAGAATACAGAATAAGAATGAAACTATTTATTCGAATTCCTACTAAAAGTAACTACAAAATGGCGACGAAAGGTAAAACAAACTTTGAAAAGAAACCGGGGTTATGTATTTTGTATACTTCAGCCTTCCCTACAACAACGAAGCCCTCTATTTATGGCAAAAACGCCGAAAATCTCTCAATTACGACGGCCGAACAGCTCATAAACCTATGTAGCCAATGCCAACATAACTTTGGGGGATTTTAGTGAAGAAAAGATTTATAACAAATTTAGATATTGACAGCCTTGGCCAAGCAGTATAGAGAAATAAATCTTACCTTTTGACCGGGTGGGGTATCGTACATAGAGTAATCCTCCGATGCAAAGTGTCGCTTCGCAACTTCTCTTAGTGGAGGTGGGCAGACACCCTCACATAGTTGCCACATCGCTCCCTCCACAGATGGCACTGTCTTGAAAATAGCGTCATGCTCTTGAAGGAACTCCACCACGGCTTCTAAACCTGAAATCATACTAACTTTCAGACCAAATTTGACTGAAATAGAGATTTCCTATTACACTTTTGTATGGGATTTATTGTGTTACATGTTTTTATTATTATAACAGGTTTATTTTAATTTACATTTAATTTAAAATGCTGATGTAGATTATTGTTAAATGCATGTGTGGCCAACAGTATATTGTGGTCGCAATTTCTTCATATTTGAAAAAAAAAAACTTAGAACTAACAGTAAATCTCTATACATAAAACATTAGACAAGTGTTAAAAAATGGTCTTACCCAACTCAGCATTCGGAAAAGACGGTCCATATCGTTTTGTATACTCCAGGAAGACCTCCATAGCTGGTATTGGAAGCCGGCGTTCAGTGAGAATGATCACAACGCGCCAGACGGTACGCCAAAGTGCCGACAAACGAACAAAGCGGTCCGACACTTCGATCACACCAGACGACTCCAGTTTCTTCACTTCTGGCTCCAAGCCTCGCAGTTGCGTGAAGGCGGCCACGAAATATTCCTCCGTAGAACCGCGGGATACGCTACGATCAGCCGATAACACCGAGCAAGCAGTGAGCGCCATATTGACCCAGTTAGCGGTATCCGTTGCAGAATACACGATTCCCCATTCTATACGAGCGCCCGCTGCTAGAACCAGCTCTTCAAGCGTCGTCACTTCCATCATGTCCGGTTGGGGCGGCGCTCCGTATTGCGAAGCGTAACGCGCTGGTAGAGCTGCAAGCGGTACCGGGGTAAGGGTCTTCAAGCGTCGCCCCATCAAGGTGCTCGCCATTTTCGGAACTAGTTTGAGAATACGTTCGCCAGAAGGGTCAGTTTGCACTGTCATCAAGTCAGGCAACTGGTCGAAGAGATCAATTAGTTTGGCACAGCCGTAGTGAGAGACGCGCAATTGGGTCCCATAGTGCGTATGAAAGGATGGGACGAAGCGAGAGAACTCCATTTGGAAGTTTGGAGTGTAGCACAGTAGGTCCACTGCTTGAGTAGCGAATTGGAGGATGCGCGAGTAATCTTCTTGCCTCGGTGACTGGGTCGGGAGAGAAATGGCACCGTCTGCGCCGAACACGACAGAACCAGGGATCGTTCTCTCCAGTAAGTCTTCAACAGTACAAACACCGTAGTCAACCGGTGAGAAGGGTCTCGTCATGGTGGCTTGGTAAATCTGGGGTAGACGGTGGGCATATATCACATGACCGGGTTGCGCATTCAGTATTTTCAAAAGATCGGATGTCCACCGACGGCGTTGAGCGGCAGCGGAAATCGTGATGACTCGATATGACCCCGAGCCGAGAACCTATTAAAAAACATAATTAACTCATACTATTACCAAAAAGCACAATATATTTTTTTTAAACTTTTACTTTAACAATTTAAAACGTATTATAATAATATATTAAAAAAACATATTTACAAAGTCGGGCCGTACTTAAAATTATTTTTGAATAAGTTTAATAAATTTCGCGTTTTTAACCAGCACACATTATTCTCTTACCACTATAGATTTGCTCAACGCGGCTAGAAGGTCGGGGAGCTTGGTGAAACCGTAATCAGCCACTCGACATTGACGCCCAAAGTGATGGTGAAATGTTGGTATCAACCTAATAAAAATGCGATCATGTTCAAATTCATAAAAAAGTTTGTTCAAGCATACATATTACTTTGATAAAAAGTTAAAAGTTTATGTAACGCGTTACGGCGCCAGTTTGTTTGTTTGGTTTTCCAACATCACGTTACTTGAGTTGTCAATTCTGTTTGACGTCCAGATGCGACTAATCTCCAGAACAACTAAGATGATTTTGATGGTCTGTTTTGACCAAAACATTTTCATCACTGAGAAATACAATATTAAAGATAGTCCCAGACAGTTGCAAGCATATATTAGTAAATATGAAGTTGGTAGACTCACTTGCTGAATTGTATACAGCATTTAGGCTGCACTTTTAATAGATCGATGAGTTCCTTCTCGAGTAACGCCAACATTGGCTCTAGTGATGGCGCCGTACGCCCGCGGGTGCGGGGATTGACTTCTATAAACATTAAACATTGTATGTAGTTAACCCAAATAGTACACATTTAAATTAAACGCTTTTGACGGTTTAAAACGTGAGTATAATAGTTGAATTTGTGTATATGTCAAATTTTGTGCTCCATGACCACGGCTGCTGCAAAGCGACCAAAACGTCAGGCCGTAGTTAGAATAAATTAAAAATCGAAAAGAATTAAAAACAAATATACGACTCGAGCAGGAGTTAAACCGGTAACAGCAGAGTGTGTTATATAAATCTATAAGCATGGTAGAGGAAGACAGACAAGCATACGGTTCACTTGATAGGTGGTGAATCCTATTTTGCATTTGGATATTTGGAAATCCACAGACTGAAACCGAAACGCGATTAAACTTCACGGCCTTTTCATCTGTGGACGGTTGTTCGCTACCCGAACGGAAGATCAATATTCCTACCACTTATTTAATATCCTTAATATGCTTTTCAGACGAAGTCCAACGTGTTTCAGAAGAGAAACATGTTGGACCCGGTGGGGATCGAACCCGCGACCCGTTGATACCATTGGACCATCGAGAATGTCCAAAGCTATAAATACAACATAAAACTTCCTATAGAATGGGAAGCGTGATAATTTTATTGATCATTAAATTATATTATATGTTTAAATCTTACGGTCAAATGGCAGTGGCAGGGTACCAGGGTCAGCCCAAGTGAGATGGCGCGAAGGGCTATCCCTGACAACGACCGAGGAGATACTACGCAATAGAAGTTCCAGGGTCACGCCGTGGCGCGAATCAGCCATCAACGGCGGAAACATCGCCTCATAACACTCAACAAAACTAAAAAATAATATAGTAAATATTAAAGAACTAATAAATATTTGTTTTTGGCACTTCATGACAATCATAACTATATTATAATATATCGTATCAATTTTGTACGTATAACGTCATTTAATCCGAATTGTGTTTTAGGAAAGGTAAAAAAATTAAAAGAATGGTACATGTAGTTCATGCTACTTGATTTCTTGAGTTTCATTTTTTTATTAAGTACAAATTTTACACCATACAGCTAAATAAAAAACCACAGATGATTTTATGTCATCTCTCACCAATAAAGCAAACCCAAATAATCCTCTGAAATATTTTATAATCTGCTAGGTTATGGTTAAATGGTAAAACCCACCTTAACAGCGGCAGAACACCATTGTGACTGTCGAGCAGCATACAAATGTTCTTAGTGAGCACGGATATCTCCATGAACACCGGCAAGAGGATCCTGCTGCCATCCTCTTGTCCCGTGTTGAGAAGGGCGTGGATGTGACACTTCCACGGAGCCTCCTCCATTTCAACGCTAGTCACCGGGGAGAAGTCGACCAGCTGGACCATGCGGCCGAAGCCGTCGTGTATCACCACAGTGTCTCGAACCTTCGCTATATCAGCGGTGGTGAGAGCACAGCAGTGCCTGCTCGCGTACGCGTCGCGTAATCGCACCAGCGGCATTGCGTGAGACTTCTGTTCGAGGAGTATGGCGCGGAGACGGGCGCGAAGCACGTCTAGATTGGGAGCCGGCGAGGGCCTGCCCAGTGAGAGGTCGAGCCTGCGACCCGCCCACTGGTTGTCGAGGCGGCGCTTGTGCACCCGCGCGATGGCGAGACGGGCGTCGCCCTCCGAGCGCAGGACGACGGTCGCGATCGGGCCTTCGCCGCCGGACCACACGGACACGCGCATTACGGGAACGTAATGGTTGAACAGCTTGATGAGCATCTCCTGTAAGAGGAGTTTCATTACGACTCTGTGTTGAATTATATGGCGATAAAGGGAGAAGAAGTCGTACCACCAGATAAGCAGTAATAACAATACTTATAATAACAGTACATTTTAACTAAACACAAAAGGTTCACATTGGAGAGTAAAGATTTTATTTTATTAACTAGTTTTGATATGTTAGTGTTATAACATATCCAAACTAGTTACTGATGGGGACTAAAGGTGCATGCTAGACACCCGTCACTATTAAAATTAAGATAAAGCCTTATGTATGAAATTACTATATTACTACTATATATATAGCATTATACAAATTCAAAATAAGAACAAAACGTCATTTATATCTCCTAAACTATACTATTTGTTGGTTCCTTATATATTTGTATCTACATTAGTTTACTGTGGGTCTGTCAAAGCGAATAATACCTGCAAGAGTTTCGTATCATAGGAAGGCAAGTTGGCCACGGTGAGCTCTGCGATGTTCTCCTCAGTCTCACTCTGCTCGCTGAAGCTGCCTGAGGAATTCCAGGGTGACACGGCTCGGCTAAGACTGAGGTCTCTACGGCTGTCGTCACCGCTGCAGTTGCTCGACGAGCAACCCGATTGGTCCAGACTGGCTGAGCCTATACACGTTAATTTAATTAGGCATCTTTTGAAATCCATTGACTGCATATCTAATCTATTGTATTTTTAATTTGTACATGATGACATTATATAAATTAAAAATATCATTCAATTGAAAAAAAAATACTACATCAGCGGGACTTAAATCGCGCCAAGCGATGCGTGCTGCTGCTGCTCTGACTGCTCAGTTAGTCTTTTTTCTACTAAATACATTTATAGGTTATATTTATTACAAACGAAAACCGAGTTCGATATAGAATGACACATACCTACTGAGGCATGAGAAAACCTTAAACAAGTCTAAATTAATTAATTTTAATTAACCAGAGGAAATAAATCCTTGATTAGGTATAACCGGAAGTATTTGTTTCGTTCACCCTTAAATGGCGACTTCTGTATTATAATTATAGTATCACAGTAATCATACCATGCCTGCCTCTAATCTTTCTGGGTTTCGGTGCGGGGGGTGGGCAGAATTCCATGGGCGCCGGCGCCGGCGCAGGAAGCTGCTGTAACGCTAGTGCCCATTCGTTTGCGGCAGTGCGTTCCCTATCCAGTGATATTTGTGATACCTGTTCAAATTACAGTTTCTTATTGAAAATACTGTGGCCTTGTTTTTTTGAAAACATACTAAATACGAAATATATTATAATGCATTGCAACAACCGCGGCCATGGGAGAACTACTATATTTGACATATGTGCTAACTACAACTATTAAAAAATATTTAGTAAAATGTTGCTAATGTATGGCTATTAATTCAAATCAAATCATAATTTTCTGAAGACTGTTGGTCTGTCTGGAAATCTGGACCTTAAATGGGTAAAAGGAATATCGAAATTCCGCCCGGGTCACTAATGACCAACTACAGTCGTCGGCATATGAATCCCTTCGTTGTAAAAGATTACATTACCTGTGAAGACATAGCGAATTGTGGTGGAGGTGGCGGCATGGATACTGGTGGTGGATTCGGAGGAGCAGTGCTGTATCCCTCATCGCTAGAGTACGTCGGCTGGAACGTAGTGCGAACGTACCTCGTACCGATCTTACGGCCGAATACGTCTTCGCCGTCCATACGCTTCAGTGCTCTAGAAATAGAAACGAAACAATAAAAAGTAATTCCCTTAAGAGAATAAGAAGAAAAATTATAAGGAATTTATGATGTCCCTAAATACTGTCTGCGTTATACGTACACATTTATATAGTACTTTTTAAATAAACTTTAACGGTTTAAAACGCGATAACAAACTGCTTAATCCGATAACTTTCAATTAAGAAATAAATGAAGATACATAACATTTTCTTATTCTTTATTATTATTCCGACGATGATTCGCATGAGTTCGTATTATTCTTCCGTTTTTAAGGTACAGTGCAAACCTTCAATGCTTATTGGTTACGTATTGGATTTAAGCAAGCGAAATCCATGATTCAGACTAGTTGATTAGGCAATATGTGGACAAATACAGATAACGCAAGATTTTAATTACTAAATTACAATGGAACACTCCGCTGCAGCCATTTTCTTTTTATTATCACTATACTGTATCAAAAAATGACGCATGCAAATTTTTATGATGTAAACAAGATGGCATTTTATATCGACAGCAGATAATAATATAAACACTCGCTTATCTAAAGCGACTTGAGTTCTAATAAGTAGGTAGGTAAAATTTCGATTACATTATAAGATACCCCATACAAGAATAGAAAAAAATTATAAACAAAAGCTATAAATAAGCATTGATTTAAAACGGTTTTAAACAAAACTTTCTGAAATCTATTTACTGGTATTAGACGCTATATTATTGGATATCAATAAATAAATTTAATTATAGTATGAGTGACCTTAAAAACGTTTCCTTTTCCTGAATTTATTCACATCTGCTTCCTCACCTGACCTTAAAGCCAGTATAAATCTACAAGCGTATTGCTGTTTCCGGCTAAGCAATAATACAATAAAAAAATAACAAATTTACTTTGTGTAACGAAATTTTCAGTTGCCTTGCAAATTACATACATTTACTAATATTTTAAGATGTCGTAACTAGATTTTTGTAAGCATATATAATGTATGTATACTAAAGACAATATAGTTTGAATGGACTTTTTCATAATAAAAGTTATAAAGCTAGTATCGCTGAATGATGCAACGTGGACTATAGAAATCCGTTACTTGATGACTCAATTAAAAAACGTTTTGATGACTTCTTATAAAGTTTAATTTGTATCATCATTACACAAATAAATAAATTAAAATTATTATAAAACTACTCAATCACTAATGAGAAATTCATTGAAACTTAACTGCACAATCAAAAAAAAATGCATTTATCATTCTTTTGTTATCTAGAAGATGATATTCAACTCACTCTACCATAAAATACTTTTCAAGAGTATTTAATTGACGAAAAATAAGATTTAAGTTCTCGAAAAATAGATTTAGTATTCGTAATGTAGTTGCCTTACACGCAACACATAAAAAGTTTAAAAATACTCACCCGCTAAGCAGCATTTTTATCTTAATACACCGTTCAACATTAATTACTTTAAAATCAAAAAATAATAACTAAAACTATAAATAATCAATAAATAAAATAAATTCAACTAATGTTTTATGTCCGTGCCGGTGCCCTCTATTGCAATGGCAGAGATGACGTTTATGCTTTTGACTAATAAAATTACGACAATTGGAGGTAGACACAAAACATTATACCGTAAGGTCTTGTCTACACAGTATGAAACATCAATCATTTAAAAATCTTTTACACGTGCAAAAACAAATAAATATTTACATTATTATATAGCCTCAATATAATTCGGACATTCATAAAACTAAAAAAAAATGAAAATTAGTGAACATAATACCATGGATTCGGTTTTTAATACAGGTCTTGTGTACACTAGGCCTAATTGTGTACGTGACTCGAAGTTCAGTTAATTCTACCCTCATACATTGTTTTTCAATTAAATCAGCTGATTTTTATGCAAAAATAAATACACATAGATAGATTACATTTCTGTCAATTGTATATAATGCCTTGTTAAAAATACACAATAAGATCTTAGAATTCAATGATATTTAAGTTGGTAATTTAAATCATTATATTACATTTTCTGTTTAGAATAGCAATCAAATTGTTCAACTTACCTAGAAGCATGGTCTGGTGTAGGAAATTTCATCATTGCTGTAGATGCTGTAACTCTTAAAACTTTTCCTCCACAATTATCAGCCAGCCTTCGGAGGCGTCTTGACACTCTCTCTGGTGGTTGGTCGACTGGCAAATTGACCACTTCCATCTCACATGTTGGCTCATCTTCTTCGGTTTGACTTATCTATATTTTCAGAATATTTTAATTCTACTTGTTATAGTATGTAATAAATTATTTAAAATAACAGTCAATATCAGTGATAAAAGGAACTCACGGTAAAGTCAATAAATAGATGTTGAATTTATCAAAATAGAAATAATAGAATAACAAAACAAATATAATTTACACCATGGGGTATATATTAAAAATAAACAACACAATATTGATTTAGAAGTACCTTAGGGTTCCTTGGAAGGTGTGCAGTCAGTTCGTTATAACAAAAGTGCGAGGAGGCACACGTAATTAACGCTGTTGAGGTGTTCTGTTTATGCACCAATATCACTTCCATATTTTTCCTAATGACCAGTACATACTTAATAATGTAAATATAACATCTGCAGATAACTCCTCTTTCAAATATGTCTTAACTTAAATATATTTTATTTCATACTTAAGGAATTAAATTTAAACCAACTGGCTTAATATGTATGATGCTACATGAAAATAAGTTTTCTTCTTAGCCAACCTTAAACACTCTATGCATTAACATTTTTGAGTTGAGAATATAATCATAAAAACAGTAACTTTTCTTTTAGATTAAGAGATATATGATAGAGAAACTAGCTTCAATGGATAATTGCATAAACATAGAAGTCCAAGCAATTAATAGGGAATGATTAAGCGATTTTCAGGAGTGATTAAAAATAGTACTGACCTATGTCTAAAGTCACTGAGATCGGCTGCAAAGTTAATATCCCCAGATATTAACAATAATGAAGCAGGAGCTGGATGCAACTCTCCAAATCTTCTCATACATTGCCTTAATTTTTCATCAGCTGCATTCTTTTGAGTTCCACATACATGAATTAGGCTGACCTATTTAAATCATACAATTAGGAACAGTAATTGGGTATAACCACAATTATGTGGTTTGTTTTTTAAAAACTGATATTGCTAATATAGTTTTAATGAGTTCAAAGTATATTTTTATACCTTGTTCTTCTTTAAGTGAAGTTTGAATTATATATGAGCAATTCACCAATCATTACTTACTTGAGAATCATTAAGTTCTTGAAGTCTATTTGGCATTTCTTTCCTCACATCACACACAACCACAAAATCTGCTTCTCGTCTTCCAACTAGGAATTTGGCTCGAATTGCAGCTACCACATCTATTGCTGAACAACCACGAGGCACCTATAATTTTTGTAACTGATTAGTATTTGTCATATTATACACAAGACCGCATATCAAATAATAAATTTTTACAATTGTTAACAATGTTAAACATAAGTAATTTTATTGCAAGGACGGAGCTATGATCGTTCTAGTAGTTAAAAAAAGCTCTTTACCTGGCAGTTTTCAATATCCCAAAAAATGCCTATGGGTATACTATTAGATGCTGCACGTTTGTGATGTCTATAACGAGATCTAACTCTAGACCTCTCGACTGGAAAGGACTCGTCATCTCTTACGCTGCTCATGTCATCGGAAGACTCGTCTTCTATATCTAAACAAAAGATGGGATTATAATACTAAAATGAAATGCCTTGTATAAGATAAAGGTATATAAGATTTACATAACCGATATATCAAATTTAAACATATGTTCGTTGCATAATAATACCTGTAATCCATAAACGAGGTGGCAACGGGATATTTGCGGAAGGACTTAAGTTGTCGCTCAGACCTTGAGCAGAATGACTACGTAGCGTAGTGCTTTTAGACAATGCATCCAAGTCTTCTCTTACTAAACTCATTGTTCGCAACATGATCCACTTTGATAACAAATAAGTATTTCTTCTCTTATATACTTCGTAGAAATCACGGTGGAAAGTAGGCTATCCTTATTTCGGATAGATGCGACCACACATTACACAAATAAATTATTAAGTACTTCAATGTCTATAAGAAATGCTTAAATCAAATAGATTTGCGTCTAATAAATATCACAATTATTTACAATATGTAAAAACAAATCAACACATCTACGCCATTTCTACAATAATTGTGCACAGATAAAACATAACAGTTTAACAGGTTTCATAAATAATTTATCACAAGATTTGTTACAGATTATAACACGTAATAGACTTAATTAAAAATCCCTAAACGTCATCGGTTAGCAGCCAGTGACAGAAAGCGAATTCATCGATATGAAGTGTAGAATGTAGATTGTCACAAAGAGTGAGCTTGCATTTATAACCATAGGAATTTACAAATATTACAAGTATATTTAAAAAAATACGAGCCGTATTGGATTAAACATTAGAAAACTCTTAAACGCCGAAACCCATATTGTACGTTTGAAGTTACATTTTGTAAAAGTAAGTGTCTAGTCACCATTGGCGTACATTCATCAATCAGAGTTTCTGAAGATTCTTTACTACTTCGTATTTTTGCAGATATATACACAAAATGACTACTGACGGTGGCAAAATTATCAAAATGGAAGTAAGTTACTAACAATATAATAAAGACGTATTGTTTACACTTAGAAATTTATTCGTTGTAGAGTAGGTTCGCTTACTTTGGGGGCATATAAAGCCTCATTTTAAGCTTTTTGTGAGTTACCTTAAATAAAACTGTGTTAACTTCTGTTAAGAAACGCTTGAGATATTTTTAAATGAATCCTCATAGTAACATCATAATTACAGGTGGACTATAGTGAAACTTGTGATGAAAAAATCCCGTTATGGAAGTCCTGGGCTGCGAGTGGCAGAGTCCAGGAAGCCATAGATCAGCTGTTGGCTCTTGAAAAACAAACCAGAACGGTATGGGTGCTAGCTTTCTTTATATGTACACTATAGTGTGGGTTTTCTAATTTGGCAAAAAAACCACAACAAATATGGCCGATAACAAATTCAACTGTGAAGTCCTTTTTATAGAGTGTAGCAGTTGCCACAGATGACACAGAGTTAAATGATTCTATTATGTATGGATCAAACAGCCTCAATAACAAAAATCACAATTTCATGAAAATTGCATGTTTGTTTACAAAAAATGCCAAGTAAGAAAAAATACACTATACTTAGTATAACCAATGCTCAAGTGATTACTTCTTTTTTTATAGGTTGCAGATATGGCTTCAACAGCAAGAATTCTTGTAACTATTGTTCAAATATGTTATGAAGCTAAGAACTGGACAGCTCTTAATGACCATATTGTGTTACTTTCAAAGAGAAGGTAAATTTTTTTATACAAAAGAATACTTATAAATAAAACTGTGTGTGCATTTCAGTTCTGCATGGAGTTAACATTACAGTAGTGATATGGAATTTATTAGTAATGATTTTTCTTTAAATAATGTAGATCGCAGCTTAAGCTGGCAGTTGTGAAGATGGTACAGGAGTGTTACACCTATGTCAACAAAACTCCAGATAAAGAAACCAAAATTAAACTCATTGAGACCCTAAGAACAATTACTGAAGGTAAAATTTATGTGGAAGTTGAAAGGGCACGTCTAACTCATATCCTTGCCATGATACGTGAAGAGGAGAAGAATGTTGCTGAGGCGGCTAAGATTATACAAGAATTGCAGGTATTTTTTACATATTATTGTTTTGTTAACAATAAGTATATCAACTTTTATAGGAATTATTATAAAACTAATTCTTCCTGCAATATTTTGAAACCTTTTTGTAGAGTGGCGGATTTAAAATTACAACTGTCTTTGAAATATTTGTAATGTTGTTAATTAATTTGAAGAAACTGTGTTGAATTTATAGTGACATATATTAAGTTATTAGGTGTCTGATGGGTTTAAATTAAGATTTTTTTTTAAACATATGACATGTTAATGTTCAATTTTTTTCAGGTAGAGACTTATGGTTCAATGGACAAGAGGGAGAAAGTTGAATTAATTCTGGAGCAAATGCGGCTTTGCCTGGCAATCAAGGATTACATTCGTACACAGATAATTTCCAAAAAGATTAACACTAAATTCTTTGAAGAAGAAAACACATTGGTATGTAATGTTTTTTAACTCATAAATTATATACTATTCTATCTAAATTACTTTATTAATGCTATGTAATTTATCTTTATTCAGGTTTCCTATGAGAAAATTGCTTACATGAATAGAGTCTTATTAATGTGAGATTAATAAACTATAAATATATAATTTTCGCATCTCTACATTTTTTGCAGGAGCTTAAAGAAAAATTCTATCGAATAATGATAGCTGTAGACCAGCATAATGGAGCATACTTATCTGTCTGTCGTCACTTCCGGGCGTTAGGTACAGCTGGCGGAAATGACGCTCTAATTGGAAGTGTTGTATTTCTCATCCTCGCGCCTTATGACAATGAGCAAGCTGATTTAACCCACAGACTCAATGAGGATAAGGATTTGGAAAAGCTGCCTGAATATAAGTATGTTTTCCTTGTTGAGATGCTTTATGGCTAGTTTATTTCATCTTCCATCAATTAAATGTTCCCCCCCCCCTTTTTTTCCGTAGAAAAAAATAAGTACTAGTTACTATGAAGCAAGGAAGCTTCATCCACTTATAATAACTAAGTAAACATAAATCACTAAACTATATTTTTTCAGGCAACTACTGGGTCTATTTATAAACCCTGAAATCATCAGATGGAATACGCTCTGTTCCACTTACGAGAAAACTCTACGATTGACACCTTTCTTCGACGCAAATGATGAGAAGGGTCAAGAGCGCTGGGGCGACCTTAAAACCAGGGTGGTGGAACACGTATGTTACATTAATAATAATTCTTTTATCATAATATACACTAAAGGAATGTTTTAAAATTGTATAAGGAATGATTAGTTTTAGTATCTACAGAATATAGTGGCAGAACTCATCTGATAATAATGTTATTTAGTAGATTATGTCTGTGCTTTAAAATGTCCAACACTAAGCATGAAATTGCCTGCAAACTAAACTGTATAAAGAAAATTTTAATTCTTTAACAAAAAAAAAAGGTTTTCTAGATGTACATCATTGTACTTCTTCTATCTTTGTCCGTCGCTTAATAGATTCTGAGTTCCGTTCTTGGGAAACATAATAATAAATAGATCAGTCAAGAGTACAAAAATGTGACCAACCACTTGCCCATAATTTTTTTTTATCAACAAAACAAACTCAAAAATATCCTACTCCTTTTAGCCTTTGCAGAAAAAACGAGATTAGAAACATTAAAAAAACTACGCACATATATGTTTTATGTGCGTGGTTAAGTATTTTTAACAACAAACCTTCAGTTATAGTCCCATATTTCTTAACCATGTCATGAAATAATCTTAAAACATTTTAGTAACAAATCTTTTTTTTCCCAGAACATCCGCATAATGTCAATGTACTACACACGCATCACTCTGCAACGTATGAGCGAGTTGCTCGGCCTGAGCGTGACAGAGACAGAAGATGCCCTGAGTCAACTGGTCGTCGGCAGCGTTGTGCGTGCCAAAATCGATCGGCCAGCGGGCGTGGTGCACTTTAGGTATATATATACAAATAGTTTTTATGTTTATTATTTTGAAATTTAATAACGATCTTATTGAATAGGTTTTCTATAAAGCTAAAAAGGGGAGGGTAGTTTCATATGGGAAGAGGGATAACAAAATGGCGTACATTACACAGACACATACACATCATAGTTGCACTATTATTGTACTATGAGTAAGTAGCTACTAAAAAAAAAATCACTTGTGTTTTCCCTCTTAAGAAAAAAAAAATCCACTCAAAAATTAATAAAATCTCTTTGCTATTTTCTACTACGATAAGTTAAAAAATACCACCCTATGTATTTCAGACTGAATATGGATTCATCTGAGCGACTGAACGAATGGTCCTCAAACCTCAACACTTTGATGCAACTCGTAAACAAAACTACGCACTTGATCAACAAGGAGGAATGCGTCCACAAACATTTGCTAGCCACCGCCGAATAAAACAACATTTAAAGGAGTTCATTCATTATATTTTAAAATTCTATCGTGTAAGATTAGTAAATAAATATTTCATATAATAAAAATTGTTGTTTTTATCTGTCTTACATTACCTTAAAGTTATAACGCTGCACTTATTTAGTCTATATGGGATGTCAAAGGAGTTTTAGGTGAAATTTTCCGTATTTCGGATTTCCTAATATTCAAAATCAAAAATGATCGACGGCGTATCTTTTTGATGGTATATGGCTGTCTGCCTGTATCAAAAAATATATACGTAATTGTTTAATTGTAATATCAAGCTTAACTTATTTTACAAAAAAAATAATAATATTGCACTGTGTATATAAAATACTTCTAATATCCGGTACATGGTTAGAAACATTGCACATTAATCAATGTGAAAAGTTCACTTCCATTCAAGAACGATTAGATAACAATGTTACAGTTAATTTTTTATCAGTAACAATTTAAAGTTTGTACAATTAGACAGTGTTTCAAAATGTTGACAATTATAACATTATTTCTAATCGGGGGTTTATTAATTTTCAACTTACTAAATGCGAAATACAGATCGCCAATTTTCGGAATATACCAGCAGAGAAATAAAATGTACTGGTTGAAATTTTTTACGATGTATATAATACTAAAGCTAAGACAGGTAATTAATTATTTTATTAAGAGTTTTAAATGTTAACTAAAAATAACTTCTTCTTTCTGTAATTTTAAATTTACTTAGAACGCGAAGTTACTTCTTAAAAACTTAACAGTAGTGACAGTAGTTTAATATGTAAAAATATACGCCAGTAGATAAACTGCTCTTATCACGATTAACCTTAATGTATTATATCTTAAATTGTAGTTAAAAGTTTATCTACATCGGCTCTTCGCTGTGGAATTAGGACAGAATGATGGCGAAACTCATGTACCAGATCACCACGTAAACCTTGAGAAGCTTTATGATCTTGGAGATCATCCTAAGGTGGAGTATAAAATTATGTTTTATGTATTAAAAATTTATATTTAAATGTGTGATATTAAAAATTAATATTTTTTACCAAAGAAAGTAACATTGACATAACTTTTTAGTGATAGAGGAGGTAAGCATAGGATTTACTTGATGGTAGGTAAAATACTCCGGCAATATAATATCAAAACTAGATGCGCTATCGTCTTTTGGGGGGGGGGGGGGTTTCCCCCGGGAAATTTGGAATTCCTCCCCCCCCTTTAAAATCCCCATTTCCCGACGAAATCCCCCATGTTTTTAGAAAATTTAAAATTGCTCAGTAAAATGATCCCACGATATATAAGCTATAGGTACATTGTTACCATTAAATCAACGAAGCCGTCAAAAATTTCTTGTTAGATATATATCTAAGTAGGTAGTAGCGGATTTACGCGTAGGCTGACTTGGCATAAGCCTTAAAAAAATTGTAAATCCGCTACTGATTCCAGGGTATTTGCAAATGCAACACGAAATTTCTCCAATACCTGTCAAGTCGTTGCAGCAAAAAAGTTACAAACATTCTCTGTAGTATCTACCTATATAATTTAAAGTATTATCAGCATTGCGCCACAATCGAATGAATGTAACATAGTCCGTAGATGGAGTCTACTTCAATGGAATGTCTAGCAGCGGCGATGCCCTTATATGTGGCTTGGCTAGGAGACCGAGGAGAACTTGCGACGCTTTCTTGTTCTTGAAGGTTGGAATTATTTATTATAAAGATATATAGTAATATAGCAGAGCAAAATATTAAAAGTTAAATATTTACGAATTATTTTAACTATGGCCCGACGTTTTGGATGCTCTGCAGCAGCCGCGGTCACGGGAAAAATGTGTTTTATTTAAACGTGGTCTTCCTAAGCTATACTACAGTTCTTAACACAGCAATTGTGTTGTTATTTTTGGAACTCGTTGAATAAACTATCCTCCATAAGTTTTTTCAAAGGGAAATTTAGATATAATCGAACAAAAAATACTAGAAGTCAAGTATTTGGTTGCCTTAATACTTACTATATATATCCGTTTTTAGATCAACGGGAAAGATGTCTTTTTAACACCAAGTCTACCGGAAACATGTTTGAAGAAGTCGAGTGAAGATGAAGAGGGGCATGATGTTCAGGGTTTATCTGTAACGAACTTCATTCCAATGCGGACTTGGAAACTGACATATTATGGAGAAATGAAGTATGATCCTCTCTCTATCCTCTCAACTACTTATTAACCTTAGAACAGTATGATGATTAGGTATGGTTATATAGGGTATTATTAACGAATTGAACATATAAAAATGTAATTCGATTTTTACTGCTATTGGTGACGTGCTATTTTCCGCATTTCACGGTTTAAAAAAATATTTGGTATCGGTTCTACTAAAACAGCTTGATAAATGTTCATATAATAATATTTTTTCATGTTTTTTCCAATGGAAGGTTAAAACTATAGCTCGACTAACCTAATTACCGAATCAAGCTAATATAATTATAATTAGCTCTTTAGTGTTAGCTTTTTAATGATAAAAAAGTGTGACTGTGCCTAAACTGCTCGACCGATTTTAATGAAATTTTTCATATGCTCCTCGCTTATAAAGACCCTATTGATAATATAAAATATATTACAGACCTCGTACTGATGATAATAGGAAGATTAAAGTAGAAGCGAATTTAACGTGGAGCGCTCTCTGGAACCCGTTTGAATACGACACACAAATGTCCGCCAAAAGTATGGCCAACGATATGGCGAGAGAACCGTGGTCGACGGATTATTTTAAACTGCTGAAGAAGTGAGTAGTTTTTTTTCTTCTTTCAAAAAATAAAACACTTTAACGATTTAAAACGCGAAATAAGTATATTAGTTAATTTTATTCGAAAACTATTTAAACTATATATTTTTGGTTTTAAACCGTTAAAGTGTTTTACTTAAACATTAAACTCATTATTTCTGGCTGTGACTCTAAGTGTCACCATGGCATAACTGAAAATCGGCGCTGCAACAAATCTGTTGCTGCAGCAACAGCTGAGTGATATTCTTACCCAGAAAAGTTAGTCTATGTGATAATAGTAACCATTTTTGTATTTTCTTATATAATTGTATAATTTCTGCATGTACATTCTTTGGTGTGGATTAAACTGTTTGAATTTGAATTTTACTTAACCTTTAAAACTAGGACAGAGCCGATATTTGCTTTTATGTGCATTTCCATGTTCAAATTCGATAATTTCGCATTATATTCCACTGGAATTGTAATGTAAATGTTTACATTTTAGATTTCATCAAACACATTATGAACAAATGGGAAACATAGCCGGTAGTGTTTGCATTGATGGGACAGAGTACGAAATAAACATGCCGTGTGTTAGAGATCGCAGTTTTGGTAAGATGTTTTGCTCATCCATACACATTTGTAAAAAAACGTCGTGCCAACATTCCGCCATTTTATACAGTAACAGACAATTTGCTGTATAATACCTACGCTAACATACATGAGAAGTTTGTAGTTTGCCTAAACGGCATGAACGACTTTGATCAAATTTTGGTATTACAGCAGCAGACGCTCTGGATGAATACAACGAATTTATAACAATAAAATCCCCGTTTTAATTATTAATTACGTTTAAACGTTTTTTTCATCTTATTTCAAAATTATTTTTCAAATAAGTTTAACAAGGCAAGCTCGGCGTTTCGGCTGCTGCAGAGGCATCTCGAAACGTCGGGGGGGGGGCCGAAGTTAAAAATAATTTTCAAATAAGTTTAACTAATATATCACGTTTTAAACCGTTAAAGTGTTTTATTTAAATGTGTACTACTCGCGTAAACTATAGACAGTATTTTATTAATTACGTTTTTTATATATCTTTTTTCTCCACGAACTCTTCGAGAGTGGCGCAACTTCCATCGTTACGTGTACCATTTCATATTTCTTGATAACGGAGACTTTGTTGCTGTTGGAAGTGTATCACAACCTACGATTTTATCACAGTTAGTTGTTCTTCCTCTCTTTTATATTATGCTTAATAATAATATTTGTAATTAAACAGACAAAGACAACAAACCCCCTTTCCTTCTATAGTGAAACACTATTTGGGAACTTTAATTTCATTTCTTTCAAAATTTGTAATGAAACTAATATTGTTTTCCCCGTTTCTTTCACATTTGCCTCTGTGTCTTCACTCCTATTAATCAACGCCTTTATTTTATAAAATCATATTTACCAACAAAAATCTTGTTTCTTAAAAAAAAAAAGCTGAAAGAAATAATACAAAGCTCTTCTTTTATTTTAAGAAAACTTTTTGTTAATGGATAGGATTATTGTGTGTAATGAATGAGCATATTCCATTTCAGTCTAACAATCGGATACTACTGTCGTAAAGCAGATCAAAGTGTCACAGCGATCGACGCTTGCGACTTTCATTTGTACCAACATGGAGAGAATCAAACACTTCCCAACGATTATGGCTTTACTTTTGAAGCAGGTTAGTCAACATCTATAGATTAACGAAAGTAAGCTATTCCATTTCTTAACATATCTTTGTAGAGCAATAATTTTCATGTGTCAAATCTGTTTTTTTTTCAGAGGCAAACACATTTAAATATAAAGCTTTAATATATTTCACATTGATGGCAGTATATAAATTTAATACCTAGATATATAATTCAAGTTCTAAAACTTCGTTATTTTAATCATGATTAACCTGTTGCCTATTCGGTCGTAATTACTAGGTATACCTACTTAGGTTGTGTTTTTATGGGATTTAATTTCTTTCAGACGGGGTTTCGCATACTGTGAAAGTAATATCAAAGGATGAGGTTACGTTTTATATCGGCAAAGATAAAGAGGCTAAATTCTATGAAAAATGGTGTGACGTCACTGTTGACGATAACAAAGGGCAAGCTTGTGTGGAATGGCATTATAATAATGTTGTACCGAAACAATAAATCATTCATTTTGTTTCTCTATTATTTCTTTAGTTCCACTCTTCGCAATCTAATAAAATTAAATGATATATAGAAATCAACAAAACAAATTAAACACAAATTATATGGAAACCTACACGTGTTAGGTAAAATAATTAAACTAAATGTTATTTAAATGTGTTCTACGCACATAAACTACAAACAATAGGTATTAAAAAATCCGAAGTCGATTAAAACCATAATTCGTGTATTAATGACAATAATGTATGAAGCAGTGACATATAAAGCAAGCTACACACTACATGCCTTTATCTTTCTAGCACCGTCTTAGAGGGTCAAGTAAAACACAGTATTCGTAGCATCAAAAGTTTATTTCAGCTTAACATTTCATTGAAATATTATATATAATCATGGACTAGTATGCGCACAACATTACTTACAAAATATGTTACAATGGTACATATATTTGAAAATATATTCTTCTGTTTGATATAGCTAACTATGTCATTATCAATGATTATGATTAGAAAAAAACATGAAAGCGTCAATTGAAATTACGTGGGTAGTTGATAAATTAAGCTATGTGGGTAATTTATATAGCTTTGAGTTAACACTTAATAGTAGATATTTCCAAATTTATTTTAAACAAATTGTTTTGAGGTGTAGAGAATTACAGTTTGGTTAGTGAGGGTGGAATTGGAAAAATTATACACGAAATAAATAAATAAAAGTAATCTTGTAAAGGCGAGCATAAAAAATTATATACAGCAAATTTGCTTCGGACTTTTAGGTTATTAATATAATGGAAGACAGACTGACATATGACCACTTCGATGAAGATTGGGAATAGTGTTGTTTATAAAATTGACATCCAATAAGTCTATAACTATAATACCGAACACGTCTAAAAGATTACAAATCTTTCCAAGTACCTAATGATGACCGTGGTCTTTTAATCTGCGATCGTCTAACTTGGAACGTGTTTGGGTATTTGAAATAATGTGATAAACTTTCTGACGTGCTATACTAAAATGTTGTCTATATGTGACACACAATTTGTTTTTTCGGTACACTAAACTTTTTTTTCTATCTGAAACTATTTTTCAAACAAAATGTGTATAACTCTTAAAAGATTTAAGCGGTAGAAAGGAACAACATATTACATTATTATTATATAATAATGACTTATCTATTACAGTCTGGTAAAAAGAAGGTCGACAATCTTTAGCGTAACATATTTACATGTTAGAAATTTTAAGTTAGAATAGTTTTAATCTACGTCGTTCTCAAATACCCAAACTCAAAGTATATCTAATAAGATCGGACTTACGGACTCATTTGGTCCATTTATTTTGCTAATACTAACATCACTACACTTTTAAATACCCTTCAAATTTTCTTAAACATTTACTAAATTTCAATGAATTAAGTTTACGAAAAGATTATAAGAATTGCAGATTACATTTTTGTATAAATGGACCTGGCTCAATACTTTGATAAAAATTACAGTATTCAGTATACGTATTGAAAGTGTTAATTGACATTTCATTGGCTTTATATATGACGTCATTTGTTGTCTATTTTAAAGACCGCTTAATGGTACAGTTATTACTGGCCGTTGTCAAATTAAAAAAAAACTAAGGCTTTAAATAGCCAAAAGCACAGATAAAAAGAACAAACCAAAGAAAGGCGCTTTCTTGTCTATGGTTATAGATTGCCAGTACCAACAAATAAGTATGCATTGAAGGCATGTATGTAATATGGGTAAACAGCATTTTCACGACACTATTAAAAAATAATGACAGGCTAATCTACGTTCCTATGCAATCTAAATAATAACAATAATACTAATTATATTAAATATATATTTCAGTTAAGGTCCCATCTACCTAATAATAATAATATTTGGAATGAAACAGACTAGAATGTTAACTATAGTTTAAAACTAAATGTGTCTTAAAATTATAAAAAATATTGATTATTAAATTGCTTAAAAAAATTAAAATATGTTTAACATAAAAGTAATTTAAAACAAAAGCCATTGCTTTATAACAAACTGCTAATGTGTATTACTGCTATTGTATGTATTAAGTACTTGTTAACTATATAATTAAACAAAGCATATTTCATCATTGTCTATACAATTATAAACCACAGACTAATAAAAGTTTAACTAGATTTTAAACATATTAAATAATTACTGTTTCAAATACAATACTTGTATAATAATTATATGATGTGCAAATATTTGAATATTAGCATAAGTTTTAAAATACCAAAAAATTAATGAATCGGGAGCTATAGAACTAAGAATTTGTGCTCTTAACTAATAATAAATGAAATCCTTTGACAAAACAGCGGTCACAACCCAACAAGCTTACAATACTAGCATAAACAATAAAACAGTGCGTTTAGACACTCAAAGTGCAATATAACAGGACATCTATAAATAAACTACAATATCACGGCCAAAGAATTTTGCGGCTGGAATTGTTTTGGTAAATGACTATCTCTAATACTTTTGTTTATACTTACATATATTTAAAATATTACGCTAAGTAATAATAATTATTGATTAGCAACGCAACGCAGATCGCTAAATGATAACGTTATTCATATTACTATCTCTAGTGTCTGAATACTGTTTTTCACAAACCTTGTATGTTGACTAGATTTTTAATATTGGTAATATTAAATAATATATTGAATAGTAATAATAATACCTTTGGCATCTTAATACTCGCAAATTATACGTTTCTAATTAAAACATTGTGGGTAGTTTAAAATTACTTAATACTGAATTATGTTTACTTAGTGCTACTTGTATTTTCGAGGTGTACGGCTGTTGTGATTGAGATAATGTTCTTGACGAAACCAAGGCTGAGTTCAGTTTTTGCTAATTGTCTCCTGCTAATGCCACTGGTGATGGAAAAATTACAAAAAATATTTTTGTCATTTTTATGTAGTTTACACGAGTAGTACACATTTAAATAAAACACTTTAACGGTTTAAAACTCGATATATATTAGTTAAACTTATTTGCATTTATTTTACCTACGGCTCGATGTTTCGGCCTACCGTCCGTCCGGTGACCACGGCGCGCGTATCATATCGCCTTTTAAACGGTTAAAGTGTTTTATTTAACAAATTTTTCTCAATCACGACGATCGAACAGCTCGAAACCCAAGTGGCACTTTAAAATGGCCGCGAAAGCCTTATACAATTTAAGTTTACTTGAATTTAACACCCGTTGTTATCAATAATACCAAAACAGTATTGGTTTCTCAAATATTACGACTATCATTTATAGTATAAAATATATATTCGTATGTTAGATATACAGAGTAAGTATTCGAATTAGCAGTCGGTTTTAAAGCTAATTTTATTCCCATCTTTATGAGAAAATCGTGCCGAGGCGGCATTAAGTATTTCCTAGTGTCTTTAGATAAATCATATTTAATTATTATGTCGATACATTCATATATATAATAAAAATGAATGAAAATTTTAAGACTGATAATAATCATTCATTAATAGTCATAGTCGAATAAATCTCCTCAACTACTATAGATGTATGTCAATAAATATCAATAATATATAGTCACTAATACGAACAATTGTAATATGGTAGTCTTTCTATGAAATCTAATCAAAGTTTAGTGGGAAAATAAAAATAATGACTAGTATAAACAAAAAGGCAGATTGTTACTGAATAAAATTACCAATAAATAAGTTATATAAAAATCCTAATGTTCATACCTATTGAAAGAAGGGTCTTAAAGGTTTCAAATATAACTAAGCTACCAACGATTGTACTCGTTAGTAACTATACGGCATCTTAAGTCAAATGTCTTAAGATTTTTTTTTTAATTACGTAATTCCTAGTCACTGTATGGTACAGACGGCGGAGGTCCCAGGCGCGTGGTCTAGTACGGCCCGCCGGCGCTTTATACCTTCTAGGTACACTTCACGATTAAACAGACCAGCTGCAAGTGGCACCCTGTAAAGATGACCAAGAATAAGCTTAAGATCTAACGATAGAAATACAATTTAAAAATCGAAAATAAATTGATAAAATTTTCGACTCGGGCAGGATTTTAACCGGCATCGTCAGCGTTCCGGCCTGTTGCTCTACGCTGAGTCAAAATGTTTAGAATTTTTTTCAATTTATTTTCGATTTTTAAATTATATAGTGCCTTCATGTGCAATAATAACATGTAAAAAAATATTAAAGTTTTCAAACATAGAAATACAGTTTAAAACCAAAAATCTTGTGACATATACAAAAAAAAGGTGAAATTCCGTTTCCCCCTCGTGGGGCACTCCCCCCCCAAAGGGCGAACACATTTCTGTGTCCGTTTCAATAATCCGTTCTTTTTAACAGGCAAGTAGTCGATCGGACTTCTGTGCCCTACCCGACCGGAACAACTGTTCTTTTGTTCCCCTGGGATTGAGGCAGGACCTCTCGCGCATAACGCATGTAGGCAATACCTTTAACCATTTGGCTAGAGAGGCGGTGTACAAAAACAAAAAAGCGACACCAACTCGAACCAACCACGACTAACAGTGGCCGGGTACACTGTTAGTTGTGGTTCGAGTTGGTGGTTCCCGTGTCAAATGTTCTCAATATAAATAATTTTTAATTTATTGTAATTCTCCAGTGATTGTGAAGATGATAAATCAAGTTATGAAATAAATTACTGGATTTTCGACCAATTAAGAACTTTGAAACTTGAATAAACTAATAGTCTGCATAAACCATCATTAATCACTATATAGTAACATACAAACATACAAAGTCGCTTTTTCTGTCCCTATGTACGCTTCAATCTTTAAAACTACGCAACGGATCTTCATGTGGTTTTTAATAGATATAGTGATTCGGGAGAAAGGTTTTTATATGCAATGTTCAGAATTTTACTATAGTATATTTAGTATCAGCATTGCACCCGAGCGAGGCCGGGGCGAGTCGCTAGTTAATAAATAAGAGCCATAGAAAAAATATTGTATTGGACACAACAGAATACTCACACATCAGTCCCAGGCCTTAGGGCAGCAGAAAACAAACCCCACACGGGTTTGTGATCGCTGGTGCATATTGACTGCACTGAGTTGTATGCAATACACTTTAGACTAGATGTTACGGGCATAGAGCTTAGACGGCGAAGTCCTGAAACACAAAGTAAACACTTTTAGGATCAAATACTGTCTATAGTTTACGCGAGTAGTACACATTTACATAAAACACTTTAACGGTTTAAAACGCGATATATTGCGCGCGGAGACGGTCTCCCCGTGACCACGGCTACTGCAAAGCATCCGAAACGTCGGGCCGAAGTTAAAAATCATTTCCAAATAAGTTTAACTAATATATCGCGTTTTAAACCGTTAAAGTGTTTTATTTAAACTTTTAGGATCGCAAATTTGTGAAAGAACGTCTGACTCGCACTAACGTGTGGTAATAATATTGTAGGGAGAAGCCATTCGGTTTTTTATCTCTTTAATTTAAGTGTGTAAAGACAGTGACAGAAATGATAAAAACGTTATTAAATAAAACACACGGTTTATAACGCATAATATTATTTTAGTTATCTTTTATTAATTATTTTTACACCTCAAAAAGAGGAAAAATATAATGAATAAAATTAACTCGCGTTGTAAGCCGTAAAAAGTTTTATATTTTAATTTAGTCAGATAACTTAAATATTACAGTATAAAACCGTTTAGTGTGTTAATTAATTAAAACATATTTTATATCGACTCAATCTCACGATTCGCAACGGATATTACAATGAAGTGCCTAAAGCACAGATATAGAATTTTACCTGCAAATGGCGCTGAAGAATTAGACGTCATACTTTTTGCTTTATAAAGTATTCTATCTGTGTATGCTGGTGCACGCTGCTTACTTGATGTATCAAATTTCTGACTACCCGGATCGTACTAAAAAGTTATATTAAACATTTCAAAACATCCTACAAATTAATGTACCAATGAATAATTCTAAGCAAACATGGAAAAACTATAATTACCCCCTCTTCTAATGGATGTTATCAAATATGTAGCCTATAAAACAATTAATGTGTAAATAATGTGACAAACCTTGTAAGTAGGTGGAAATCGAATTGGCGCTTCTCTGAAGTCACGAAATGCAGCGCCATCTTCCAAAACTACCGTCAACTGATCGGCGTGCAATAGTCCGTGAGGTAAATGCGGAGGAAGGGGAAACTGTGTGAAACGAAAATATAATTAAATAATCTATTATTATTTATTTAGCATTTCATATATATTACTAAATAATAAAAAATAAATAATGGCATCCTTTTGAGCCAAACAAAGGTAAATAATAAAACCGACATCAAATAAAAAATCTATAATAATATAAGGCTGAAGAGTTAGTTTCTTTGAACGCTCTAATCTCAGAAACTACTGGTTCATTTGAATAAAATTGAAAATGAATAACTTTGCTTTGGATAAAGTACGTATTATTATAAATAATTAATAATAATGGTTAAATAATTATTTATATTATAACTTTGAATTCTCCCAAAAATAAAAATAATATATTTCCATCAATTAGTTAATAAAGGACGTTATGGTCGAAATGGGAATACTCCTCTTTTAAAGTCGGTTGAAATAAAAAGAAGGCTACAGATTTTTTTTAATTATACCATTACATACTATTGCAATGTTTTGAGCTTCTGACTTCTGTCTTGACCGATGTTTCTAACAGAAGGATTAATATAGGTATAACTATTATACAACTGAGTAGAAACATACCTCAAAGTTCTCGTTTAATTAAAAGGTATTAAGCACGACATTTATATGAGCAATAAATCAACATCGATGAATTACGATCACGTCTCTAATGATAAATTATTGCACATTACGCTAAATTCGCAGAATATTTATTGCGCTAACATGTTCTAACAAAGACTTCCATGGTTTTATTAGATTATATACATAAAAATCGTTGATAGAAGAAACCATTTTTCAATTAGTACAATCATTGTAATTCTGAAGATATAAAAATGGGCTGAGAGAAAAAAAATATTTCTCTTTGGATTCTGTTTTTTTTTTAAATATTGCATAACTACCTGAGTTTGTTCTATCCACCTCAGTACTGCCGCTCTGGGCTCTCCAAGCCTGAAGTTTAAGTCGCCGCACCAGAAAACATAGTCGAAATTATTTGTAACATCTGAAAATATAGATAGCATTATTTTCTTATTTAGTAATAAATATACGCTTTAAATTCAGTCATAAAAGAACCTAGGTTAGTAATAACATAGTGATTTATGGTCATACTAAAACTGCTCTACACTAATATACAAAGCTGAAGAGTTTGTTTGTTTTGTTGAAAGCGTTAATCTCAGGATCTACGGGTTTGATTAAAAAAATATATTTCTATATTTGCTACAGAATTTATCGAGGAAGGCTATATGCTATAACATTGTCCTGTGACAAATAGGAGCTAAGATACAGTGAGAAATGTGAAAAAAAAATGGAAAATTAATCATCGTCATGGGCTTCCGAGGCGTACGCTGCAAAAACGGTTCATGGTACCCAAAAAATATGTAAGAATGATTCCTTTTTAAATGATCTAAAAAATAGATACGCCGTCAACCTATTTTAGTTACTAGCTAGCTACCACAAGTTACTAACACTACTTGATTTTAAGAACTGACCTTTACTTCTATGCCGGCAAGGCAGGTTCTTCGGTAGATCGATGGATCGAATGATCCTCTTAATGTCTGACAGTCTTTCCTTGACTTTCTCCTGATGCGCTGTCAAATGGGCGGTCACAAATAGAAACGTGGAGCCGAACAGCGCGAATGATATAGCCACAGCTCCCTTCGTACGGAATGCAGTTCCTGGACGGACGGACAGGCTGGCGTCTTCTGGCAATGAGCAGAACCATATAAGGTCTCTCCTTATAAATACTGTCAAGTGTATTGTACCTGAAACGGAAGTTTACTCTCTTAAGGTCCGTTAAACATTTGTATAACTCAAAAGCAATATCATATTGTTTTTCTTTAAATTTCCTTTAAACTGTGACTATTTATACTAACAGTTTAAAAAGTTCAGAGTTGGACAAATAATATGCAAGATAATAAGACCCTAACGTGAAATATATAGGTACAATACTTATACAATTATACATATGGCAATAATTAAATTACATTACTAGCTGTGCGCGACTTCGTCCGCGTAGAATAGTTATTTATCCAATTTCATTTTCAAACCCCTTCATCTTTATAAACTTAGCTGTTACCCACGACGTGGGTCGCGTCCCTTCGTTTTTGCAAGTCGATCTCATAAGATAGACTTAGATTTTTGAGATCATTTAAAGAAGAATCATTCTTTCATACATATTTTTTGGGTTTGACCGTTTTCACTGCGTCCGCCTGGGAAACTCATAATGATGAACAGCCTTTCTCTATAAACACTCTAATCAACACTAAAACAACTTTTCAATTCGAACCCTAGTTCCTGAGATTAGCGCGTTCAAACAAACTCTTCAGCTTTATATATATACATATATTTTAATTTTACACTCACACTCAATGCCAGTGAATCATTCTTAAAAAGAAGTGAGACATATATACCTAACCAACTCACCTAAGTAATAAGAATGTAATAACAAATGTGATGGTCCCAACACCTCCTGTATTGTTATCTCCCATTCAGTTCTCTCCGAATATGATTCCTGTGTCCCAATTGCAAATATGTCTGGAACATGCTTCACTTCATCCGGGAATATGAAATCTGCCAGTTCCCTTGAACACATAAAATTTTATATGTATATATATTTAACTTGCGATGGTTAGACATTTATTGCTCACTGCTTTTACACAAAGCTTTAAGGCCCTGTGCCCAAAGTCTTGGTAACAAATAATGAAAAAATTGAATCAGGGAGGGTTTCAAAATCAGGTCAACTACTAGCCTGTAAATAAGTCTGTGAGACAAACTCAAACTTGAAATCTCTCCATTTAAGCACTTTTTAGGTAATCAGTTTTTTCCACTTACCTAGGCGGAGATTGTCCATTCATATTCCATGTGCCCACAAATATTTTAACTTCACGATCTGGGAAGACATGCTCCAATTCTGCTGTTCCAAGGAGTGAATTGGACGCTAATCTACCATACAAGTAGTTCCTGTAAGTATATTTTTATTTTATTTTAATGGTTTGAATGAAACATGAATTATTTCATGTTTTAATGTATCAACTTTACTATTCATACAGCCCAGGGATCTAGCAATTGAGCCATTATTATTGCTGCACTATTTCAAATGTTCAATATGAAAAGAAGAACATATGTAAATAAAAAAAAATATTTCTCCATGCTAAAGTTAACTTATTATTATGTTTAAGCATTTACAGAATATTTTTGGACTACCAGATTTTAAAGCATATAGGAAGATATAGTAGAATACAACACATTGCCTACATTCTAATTTCTGGCTTACAATATAAGAAATTAAACAATGCAACATTTTATATTTGATTTATAATAAACACTTACATCACACCTGTCTTCAGAGCTTTGCTAGACTAAAACTGAATACCTTGATAAGATGATTTAGTTATAGCCATATTAGAAGATAGGCTATTTCAAGGTTGAATTTAAGATAAGTTTTTAAGAAATATTTGTTGATAGCTTAAGATGATCTTAAACAAACCTGCCCCTTGCCTCCTGCGTTGGAATGAGTCGTAGTACTTGTGCAGCAAGCAGTGAATTACGAGCCAAACTATCAGTGCTGCCGGCATGAGATGATCTTGTGATTGTTGACTTAGCTCTGTACAAATGACAGACAATATTTCATATGGATGAAGAACAGTATATATTTTAATTGTGAAAACTAAGTATATACCTGCGTTTACGGTCTAGTGAACTGCTCCTATCACTCTCGGGTGAAGACGAGTGGTACAGAGGTTTAGTCTCAGTAGATATCAAATGATCGGCTGATAGCCGTTTAACAAACAACTTACTCTTTGGCTTGATACCTTCAAAAGAACCTGAGTGTTCAAAACTTTTTTTGGAATCGTCGCTTTTCGGGAAACACACCGTAGCTTTTGGAATTTCCTCACTTTTTGTGAAGGATAGTGTATGATCGCTTAAACTATTGCTAGAATTAACAGGACTTTCAGGTCTCGAATGTGATTCGTCTTTTAAAGAATGGCCCTCGACTAGACTTTTCGGACGCGATCTTCTGAAGAACTTTTTACAGCATTTTGAATTCTTTTCATCATCATGATTGTCTATGTTTTGATGGTCCTCACTGGTAGTAGCTTCAGTATCGTTCTTACAACTTCTTGAATGTTCTGCATTTGAGTCAGTATTATGGGCACTTTGTGCTATAAAGGGATCAGCTGGGGACATAGGGCGGGATGGTGACTGACTGAATTCATCATTAGAATCTGTATCTACATAGCAACCAACTTTTGGCGATTTTTTCACAAATAACCTCTTTCGCAAAGATAACTTTTGTTTTGCTTTCGTGGGCGAGGTTGTCATGTTTGGTATAAGACCAGAATCTCGATGGATTTGTGTTACTAATTACATTTTTACTAAATATAGGAAACATAACCTAAAACACAATTTAGGTATGAAAAATATGCCAATAAACTTGAAATGTCAATTGTCATAACAAAAGGGATACACACAGCCAAATATATTCTAAAACATTTCATTTACCAGACTAGAATAAATAAAAGTAATAAAAATTCAACTTCAAGAATGTTTATTGATTGTAATGAATCGTTGATAGTATTAATTAGTTTCAAAGTGTACAAACATTGTAGCTATGGTAATGTATGTTTGACAATAGACTCCTACAATGCCTACAATTAAATGTCATTTAGGGCAACCGTACACTAAAACATAATTACTCAAACGCGAATTTATAAAAAAATATATTATCAGCATGAATAAAAAATACTTTTGTTTTACAAACGGATAAAAATGATTTATGTTTTCTCATTGCAGAATCATGTAAAGACCAAAACATGAAAATAATACTAATGAAACAGTAGATTTTGCTCTCCAAGAACTGCCTGTTCCGGGCACCAATAGATTAGTTGCATTATTCTCTGGTCTTGGTGATAAATTACTTCCCGTAACTGATTGTATACCGTTACCTAAAATTAATTATTTTCAATATACACCATTTTTCTTTTATTGGCATTATTTACTGTTTGTAAATTTTTTATTTTTGTAGTAATATTGGTTCCATTAATAATTAAGTATCGTACAGAATTCTGAGAAGTTATAGTATTTACATTATAAAATAAGATTAATTAATGTTAACTTACCAATATTACATCTGTTTCTGGTGCAAGCACGATAGAACGTTCTGAATGTAGGATCTTCGACTTCGTGGTTCAGAAAATCTGGCGAACTTAAACAGCTTCGCGTAAAACTAGCAATCAAACCAGCTGGATCCTAGAATAATTTACCCCAAATAGAAATACAATTCTTCAATTATTGAGTAAATATTTGCATAAGTATAATTAATTACCCTGAATTCTTGTCGCATAATTGTGCAATATTTATGGATACAATTAACAACCGGAGTGCTGTTCGTGATCGTTAAACATGATCTATCCGTGTCCACAGACGAAAAACTACACGCATAACATACTAACTGACCTGAAACTTCGATACTTTTCTATTATATTCTTTTTGCGACTGAATAAAGAAACTTTTCGATAATCACATCACATACCTTCGCAGTATTGAAAAATACTTGAAATAACAACAAAAGTAATGATTTTAAAATACATTTTGCAATTGCACACTGTATTAACAACAATAAACTAAGGTAAGTAATTATCTTTGTATTTGACTACGTAGAATCGATTTAATCTTATCTAGTCATATTTAATCGTTTATCTGACCATTTAGAAATCACGACAAAGATTAACTTGTTGATTGTAATTTATTTTAATATACAAAAGGAGCGCTTTGATTCAATTATCTTATGTTTCGTTATAAAGGCATCTACAGAAAGCTAATTATTAAAGTAATACCTATACTTAAATATGATGTGAATAATTATAATAAAAGATATTGAACATAATTTTTATGATATAATAGGACAAGCATAGGGTATCACTTGATGGTAAGTGAAATCCAGCCATATATTTTGGCTTTGGATATTCGGAAAACCACTACTATAAGGCGATTAAACTAGACGGGGTTTCCATCTGTGGACGGTGGTTCGTAATACGGACAGAATTTCAATTTTGCTACCATCCATTTAATATCCAGAGAAACTTTTAGAAACATTATAAATTGATTAGAAAAACGTTGGACCCAGTCGGGATCTAACCCACGACCCGTTTATTATTTGACATTTACTTGGTTTATATTTCCATTACGTAGCTATACGCAACGTTAATTGAGTTAGGAGAAATCGGATTTTCCGTGTGAGAACAACCTCGATTCGCAGACTGCTTGACTCCAAGTTGAAGCGTAATAAAACGGGCTTATAACAGGTGTACATAATATGAAAGATACGGTTTTCATAGCTGTGCTTAGATTTTATATAGGCAAACATTACGAGGCAGAGTAGCCTAACTGCATTTTTACGACTTGATTTATTTATGTTTTAGAGTCAAAAATGTTAATTCATTTTCGATTAAGTTAATTGCGCATTTTTATTTTCCTCCCTGTTAAAAACCACGTATCTTGTTATTAGGCCACTCTGTCTCTAGTAGCCTCATATTATCTCTTCTGTCTTTTAACTGCCTTTTTAAGTATACAATATATTATTATGAATGAAACATAATTAGATTACGTGCTACACGGTAATAATACGCAATTTCTAGCATTAAAGAGAACATAGATAGAAGCATTCCATATAAAAGAAGAAGTAAAGCCGGGTAAAAGTCGGTCATGTTCACAGAATCAAAACTGCTACCTCGAAATGCGCAAGAGGGTTTCTTTGTGTATATCAAACGGTTCTGCCTATCGTTCAGTCCGTGTTCTTGGTTTCTGATCAATCTATAAAAAGAAGTAAAAATAATATAGAGATGCTTCTACAAAACTGTTGTAAATTATTTATGATAGATAGTTATCACTACACTATTTTCTTCGCTTGTATTAATGGCAACGAGATGTTCTATAGACTATAGCAATCCTCTATAAACCAGTACTTCTTGAGATAAGCGTGTTCAAACAAACAAACTTTTCAGCTTTTTATACTAGTATAGATAATGATAGAATGATATCTCCAAGCATAAAACGTTTAAGCTAAGTTGGTTTTGAACATTCAATATTCGACCAATCGTCGATTTATACACGTAAATTTATGTTTCACTTTCAGTGTAAATGCAAAACATAGGCTTATAAAGCAATGCTTTTTTATCTGTGATGAAATTTCGATATCATATAAGGCTGCTATAGACAGAGAAGCAGTAACAAAAAACATGATTTTCAATAAGGAGGAAAATAAACATGCGCAATAAACTTAGGCGAAAATTAATTTGTACTATTATTTGTATAAAAATTATTATGTTAACAATATTTAGTCACTGTACTCTTAACGTAGATTAACATTTTTAGTTTGAAAATATTTACTTAGATCATCTTTCAACTTTCTTTAATGACAAGACCGCCTGGCAGTATGCCAGTAGTATATGGATTGCTCCCTAGGTTAATAAATTCACAATGTATTAGTTTATAAGACACGCTTAAAAAGGCCGGACTGAGTTTAGACTTTTTGACTGTAGAATCACGACAAACAGACAGACAAACAAAGAAAATTGACAAATCTAAATAATTTTTAAAATTTTAAACAGAATAAAGTATATTTTAAATACTGTCTATAGTTTACAAGAGTAGTACACATTTAAATAAAACACTAACGGTTTAAAACGCGATATATTAGTTAAACTTATTTGAAAATAATTTTTAACTTCTGCAAAGCATCCGAAACGCCGGGCCGAAGTGAAAAATCATTTTTAAATAAGTTTTGAACCGTTAAAGTGTTTTATTTAAAAGTATATTTTGTTTTATTTTATTTCATGCATATAGGCAATTCTACCTCTAGCGGCCTCATATTTCGTCAGTATTCGAAGCCAGAACTTTGGGAGGCACAATAAAACTGAACGCGTAGAGGATGTAAAAGTAAAGTTGGAGGCATATCTTTCTCTATGTAGATTACTAACCCAATTTTGAATATCTCCTTATACGGTGAATTCTTGCGACAAGTTTGCCACGGTTTGTTTTCTTGTATGAACTCAATCTCTTGAAGGCCGCATTTTTCGTGTTCATGGAAATATTTTTCGACTAATCGGTACCCAGTTCCCAAGTTCATGTTGAAAGCAAACGGTTTCTGTAATAACATAATATTGCGTTGTATTTGCAGAGCAGTTATATCTGTGATTCATGAAAATGGTACAAATTAAATAAAACTTTTTTATTCGGATATTAGCCATGCATTGCTACCATTAGACCAACGAGCCCGTAACACAAATTTTAAAGGTTTATACAAATTATACGCATTCGTAAATTTGGATTAAAAAGTAATTTTTCGATTTAAAAATTAAACCGTTAAAAAGGTTTTATTTAAGGTTTTGAGACTTCTGTGCCGACACTAACTAGTGACCCTTTTCTGGGAATCAAAAGCGTTATCTCTCTCGTCATAATGATTTGTAGCGCGTGTAACCGTTGCGTCTATTAAAACTTACTCTATTCTATAATGAACCGTCTCCGTTCATTATAGAATAAAGTAAGTTTTAATTAGTGCCTACCAGTATTTAAAAAATAATCATAATAATCTTTCTTAGTTGTAGGAGGAAAACGACATCATTATCGCGTTATTAGAATGCAATTTAACGAAAATTATATCCATACCGATCTCATCTTTTTAACGCCTTCCTCTAAGCTGAAAAAGTTTGGCTCCTTCGAACCTTGGGGTGCGATTTTCGTCTGATAGATGGCTTTCCTTATGGGGTCAGTTGCGGACTGCAATTATTTTTTGATTTAAATTATTATGTAGTAGAAGAAAATGTTTGCTTCTTGCACACTCTAAGATTATTCTACAAATAATATATCAAACCTATTTACATTGACAAAGATTTACGATACGGGAGTGACTTGAACGATCAATGACAGTTATACACGGTAGTTATAAAGGATATTTAATGCAAATAGTGAAAAATATTAAAGTTTTCAAACAGGAAATAATATTTATATACCTAGTCGAAAGTAGTTCTAAGCTGTTTCGGATATCGTGGGAATTGAACCTATAGTCCGAAGTTTTTTTTAAATGATCGAGCCCCCTCTACAGACGCACAGAGTTCACTTGATGGTATAGCATCTAAACAAGATGCGCTGTCGATCTATTCGGCTTTGGATATTCGGAAGAAATCCAAAAAAGATTATTTTATTTATAAAAATTACCGCAAAGTGATATCGATTGTATACAATATCTTCTGCGCCTAATTCTAGCTTCGAGTTCAGCAAATCAGCTAAAGTCCGGATCTTATTCGAGTTCGACTGCAACAAGGCCACTATGTTCGCTGAATAGGATGTGTACAGAAAGACGAAAGCGAAGAATAACAGAAACATCACGACACGACCGAGAGTACCTGTCAATAAGTTAATTATAATCTGTGGAATGCAGTTGGCAATTGTAATCTATAAGTTACACAGGCTATACATATGAGGTTAATGGTTCGTTATTCAATATCTATGGTTAGTTATCGGGTTCGACAAAAGGAGGTGCCAGTTGGTAGGCGGTAGTCATTAAATTTCTAACTACATCAGCGTGGTCGGTTATGTTATTAACACCTCTCTTCTGTGATAGAGACCTGGGACCATTAATACATTATAATAAGTCGTAACGAATCCGTAACGAAATTAATTCGAAAAATCATGTAAATTTTCGCAGGAAAGCAGTTAAGTACATGTTACATTTAAATATTGGTGTTTGTTTGGATGTCAAACTATGATTTAAATACTTAAAATTGGATTTAGCGCTCATTAAAAGTAACAGTAGATAGTCTCACCTTTGAGGTGTTAAATCTTAAATACAATTCAAACACAAGTAGTTAAAATATTTCCTGTTAATAAAGGAAGCTACTTTAGCACTTACGAAACAATGATAACACATCACAACAATTATAATAAATTACAAGCGTAAAAATGACCACAGGAAAATAAGTTAATATTTTTATAGACCGGGTACATCTTAGACAAACTAACCTTTCAGTTCCGTCGTGCTTCCTTGTTGTGAAATAGCACTTATTACCATGATTACTGTGTCACTTAAGTTAGGTCGCAATAATGTTTGATCTTGCTAAAAATTATAAATCAGTTGCCTATTAGGACGTATATAATTATTGTATAATGTCTAATAGTTAGTAATGGGAGTTGTTGATTTACTTATTTTGTAAGATCTTTAAAAATAAATCAATTATAGAGGGACTTGGGGTAAGTGTCACCAGCCCTATTACATCTAAGCAAGATGCGCTATCACACTATTTTGGCTTTATTTATATTAAATTCATCAATTGTAACCGACACGCGATCAAACTTCACGACAATTTCACCTATGGACGGTGATCTACCAATTTAATATCCAGATTTCCTGACGAAGTCTAACAAACGTCGGGCCGAAGTTAAAAATCAGTTTCAAATAAGTTTTACTAATATATCGCATGTTAAACCTTTAAAGGGTTTTATTTAGAAGTCTAACATGTTTCAGTGAAATTGTAAATATATTAAAAACACATTGGACGCGACCCACGACACGTTGATTATTAGCAATACATTGCCGACATTATATCAAAAGTCTGTCAAACGAAATCTAGGTAAAATATTACGTTAAACGCGTTATTAGCTAATACAATGCATTATGTCAATCAGGTGTCTCTCAAACGCAAAACTAGGTTTAACTAATATATCGCGTTTTAAACCGTTAAAATGTTTTATTTAAATGTGTACTACTCGCGTAAACTATAGACAGTATTTAAAATATTAGCTTTCGAAAATATTGTGTAAGTACTCCACCATTATAAAGAAACATTTTTATTTTAAGAGTTATATTACTGAAGGATACTACATGTAAATACTTACTGTATCACCAATTTTCAATCTAGCATGTTCCCAGTACGCAGTGATAAGAAGAATAACGATCAACAGCATAACGAGTCCAAGAATACAGAGCCAAACAACTGGCTTGAAGGGTAGTATAAATAGGTTGTTCTGGTAAGATAAAGGTGGCTGGCGAAATACGAATTTTGGTGTGGGAGGAGATGGATACATCAGATACTCGAGCACATCGAGGCGCGATGTCGTTATGAATAAAATTGTACCTGTCAAAAAACATAACTCACACTTTTTCAAAATAATAAGAGATTTAACGAAATGGAGTATTCAATTCATCCATTCTAACGCGTTTCGTAACGCGTTACGGCAAAACTCCCTGTTGCGCATAGCTGTAGTAACGATGTTCTTTTATGACACTTCTCACATCGTTTGCCGTAATTTGGGAAGAACCTTGCTTATGCTGACAATAAAAGCACCACTATCGCTAATTAACAATTTCTTCAAAGCGACGTTCACCTTTTTTAAAACTATTTTCTTTTGTTAGTGTAAGATAACCATTATATTACTAATTAAGATAATGATTATGGATTCTTTAGCATTTGTTTTCGGTTTTTGTATTGATGAATTGCAAACTTCTCTTTTACTTCAAATCTCAGGCGTAGGCTATCACTGAATCTTTGTGCTTACTTAAGTGCAACAAAAGCCAAATTATAGAATGCATCTAATTAGAATGTACCTATTATTAGTCTGTGTTTAAATTAATTTTTGATTTATTTACGTACTTATATATATTTCAGCCAAAATTCATTTTCTTTTCCAAAATTTGTCTGTCACCACTAAGGTCTAATTTTATATTAATATAGAAAAGTACTTTACCGGCAAGTTCCGCTCTACCCCTCACCAGATCACCGACCATCCCGTTATATGAACCATTGAGCATGTAACCCCAAGTGTCCGTAAAAATTAGGACCATTGTAGCATTCAAGAAGTCATACAGAGGCATAATTTGACGATACCCCGACTTCGATAATGTGTCCACAAATATGTTCCTGCGATAATTATTTTATAAAAGTATTTACTTAGGTAATATCTCGGAACGCGAGTCCATTCGCAAATGTTTTGTATAAATATTTTGCTTCACGTGATAATATGAAAAATACATTTTACGGAAAAATATTATGGAGCGTTTGCTTTATTCGTTTCCTCTAATGATGTAGCTAAATAAAAAAGGTAAAATGAACTATAAAAATACTTCTCGGTATTTCATTCATCAATTAATGCTAGGTAACGTGATCTTACTACGTAGAGATATAAAGAAATTCCCGCCACTGGCGTACATGTAAAACAATTTACAATTATCATACTATTAGAATGATGTATTAATCTACGTTACATGACTTGTATAATTCTAGCTCGTTCATTATTTTATGTAGTGTGAAGGTTTATAGGAAATTTAACGAAAAAAAAAAAAAAAAAAAAACCCCGGGGGGGGGCCGGGGGGGGGGGGGGGGCCGCGGCGGGGGAAAAGCAACAAGGGGGGAAAGTTAAACGAGCCGGATACATTTTTCTTCTCCTTTTTATATCTATCTAATGTGTGTAAGTGTTGGGAGAAAACCATGCAGATCATTTACTCGAAGTCTAACACCATGTGAGGCCGCTAGAGGCAGAGTTGCCTCACTGCAATTTTATTACTTGGTTCATTTATATTTTCATAGTCTAATAATGTTAATCTTCAAGTCACAATGACCGAAAATTGTTAACATAATTTTTACACAAATTCATTTCCACCTAAGTAAAAAGCCTGTTGATTAGGCCACTCTGCCTCTAGCAGCCTCATTTTAATGGAAAACTCTCGTATACCTTAAGCTCATAATTTCCGTCTTTGTGTTGTTATCACTTATAACAAGAGAGGTTGTAATAGGCAGACCATTTAAATTTCTACGTCGCATTGATACCGGCATATTCATCTCCTTCTGTTTCTGCAGTCCATGTGATAGTACCCATGTACCTAATACTTCTATCCTATAAGTCTTGCTGCTATGCATTTTGTAAGCTATAATAAAATAATTGTTTAAAAGTTTCATTTAGTATAAAAAGTACTTCTGTAATCTCTCATACTACAGAATCTGTTTTACTGGTCAACTTAAATTTACTGGCATGTATTGCAGTCATTTACAATTGTAATACTTCTTTCCTTGTCTAATTCCAATACTTTAGCTCTTTCATATTAAATGAAACCTTTTATGCCGTTAAAATCCTTACATTTATTAAGTATTTAAATTTTTACTACACGACGTTGTAGATACTTTTCATCATTCATCGGCCACGATTTTTAACCGTTTATAGCGTTAAGTGAACCACGAGGGAGAGTACAGACAATATTTCTTTGGGTTCACTCGAAAAACATTCCTCGACTTTTGGAGCAATCCTAGGTGATGTAATAAATATTATCACAGAGGCCGTTAAAAATAATTAGGTATAAGGTAGTCTGGTTTACTAACGAGAGTATAAGTTGTAGCTATTTTCTTTCTTCTCCGCTACCATAACATCGGAATCAATAGGTATATTAAATTTAAACAATCCTTTCTTAGTATCAATCAGAAACCATCTAAGTGGGTTGCGAAATTTATCTGTGTCATTAGCCTGAAACATGACTATAACTTTTAGTAATGAACGATGACAACTGACGAAATTTAAAGAGTAAAAATATGAATTACTCTAATTTGCATCTTAAATAAAACACTTTTTACAAACAGTTGAAACGCATAAGATATTTTTTTTAATTATTTAAATTTCAGCAAATGTAGTCACGAGAATTGTGAAAATCCTCAATATAATTTCTATGATAAAAAATTTGATTAAGTTCTTTCACGTTTTAAAAATATATATTTAATACTTACTATTTGGGTAAACTACAAATGCTTCTTAAATTCTATTGATTTATTCTCCTAGATATTAAGTCAGTTAACTTACCTTTTGTAACAAAGTACTATATGACGGACATGTCCAGTCACCAATAATTAAAAAGTCATTACTCGGCGTTATGTTGTCTATATCATCACCATTTTTCATAAACATTATAAGTTTTGGCGAATTTTCTTTCCATAATAGTTTCGCTAGACGTAAGTGATTTGCTAAAGATAATAATATTTAAGTAAATTATATAAAAATTTGAACATAATTAACAAGTCGAGTTTAAACACTAATTACTTGTTACAAATGTGCTAACTTAACCACATTATACATTAATATGATACTCACAATAATTACTGCAAACGAGTGCCAAGATGGCGGTCGGCTTATTAAAAGAATTAATTACATCTACCGTCATTTTAATTTCATCGACATTAATTGATGATATACTTTTAACGACGATGAAAAAGAGCAATATATTTATAACATACATGTTTGTAAGGCTTTATCGTGCTAATATATGAACTAAATCCTAACTTATATAATGGGCTGGCTGGTAAATACATGTTCAAATAATTATGTGTTGTGCCGTCTACATGCGTATTAACAAGAATTCCTAGTTATAATCATAGTGCGATCTATCATTGTTCTTAAGTAATTATAGTCTCATAGCTTTCTAAGCGCTGCATTCATTAGAAGCATTAATTTGTGTTTAAAAGGAGTTAAAAATATTGAAATAAAACACTGTAATGGTTTAAAACGATATATATATAGCCCCCCTGAGGGGAACGTGCAAAGCATCCGAAACTTCGGGCCGTAGTTTAAATAATTTCGAAATAAGGTTAACTAATATATATCGGGTTTTAAACCGTTTAAGTGTTTTATTTAAATGTTTACTACTCACGTAAACTACAGACAGTGGTAGTAGAGCAGAAATTAATAAATATTACGTTATCCTTGATTGTTTTTGAAAGAGTACTGTCAAGCTTTGTTACCTATTTAATAATTATATCTACATAAACTTTTAATTCTAAGTTATCTTATATATACATATTTATATGATAGATTTTTTTTTATTATATCATATTTCCATTACAACGCATAGAATTATATTTTCTTAATAAGATTTTCCTCTTTTCGTATAAGATTTCCAAAAACAAAAGAACTATAGATAACAAACTGCCATAAGATAATATGAGCAGTGCAGGGTAACAATCCACCATGCTCACTGACACGAAATTTTCTTGCCTGCCCAAGCACTTAGGCCGCTTTTCATACAAGAGCCGATTTTCTCTTTGCTGCAGGCCGTGTTCTTGAAGGCGTTTTGTACTGAGAAGGTCAAGTTCACAAATATTACATTTAGCAATGCAAAAAGGCTGCAAGCTGTTGTAATCTTTTACTTTGTACGGATGAATCGAATCTCTCGTAAAAAGTATTAATAAAAAAAATTGAGTAACAAAACAACAAAATCTTCTCAACTCGGCCAGAATACTTATAAGTAGTAAAAACGAAATTAAATCAACGTAATAATGCTTCAATTAGACACTTTAATTACATATTTGAGGTTAAAACTAGTTTTATTGAGGTATTTTACTATTATGTGACTTTATTTACCCAATCTTAAACAACTCCAAGAATGGAGTTTCTTTTCTGACTGCCAACCAAGGATCGATCACTTGCAAATACTGTATTTCTTTAAGTCCACATTTTTCACCTTCTCCAAAATATTTACTGACGAATTTGTAACCAACGCCTGTTTCCATATGAAAGGCGAATAGACCCTAAACGAAAACAAGACAAATAATTTCAGATTTTCTCAGTGTGGGTCTAAGCATACATCCCTGTGAAACACCCTACTTTTATTACTTCCTGAGGTAGTGGATTTCGTATATTATCTAAAAATATATAACGGAAAAGATTGGTAAAGAATGACTCCTGTAATTTTTCGTGTTATTAAATAGATTATTAGCGATCGATATTCTTTTTACTATCAAGGCGAAGTCACAGCGTCTAAGGGTATATACTAAAAGGAAAGTAGATTGGTTTCGATCGAAAAGGAGATGTTTAATTTAAATAATCGTTTAAATATAGCTACGAAATATAAACTGCATATTACCTTTCGCATTTTCGTTATCCCCTCATCCATAGCCATAAATCGAGGCTCGCTGCCTGAAGGGGCGATTTTAGTTTGATATATCGCCTTTCGAATCGGTTCTGTCTCGATCTAAAAACAAGGCCTCCGTGAAATGCCCTAATATTATATAGTGGAGCTTTACAATCATAAAGGTATAGCCAAGACAACGACAAAAACAAAAATAAATATGAATAAGGTTGACATAATTAAGATTTACTTATAATATAAGAATCTTTCTCGTACTGTTATTTATAACGAGACTTGGTAAACAATATATGAGATATTTACCGAAAAGTAGTATCGGTTGAAAATTGTATCATGGACGCCGAGTGTAAGTCTTGAATGCAATAAATCATCTAAAGTCCTTATTTGTGATGAACTGGACTGCAGCAATGCAACAATGTTTGCGGAATATGAAGTGTAGAGGAAAGTCAGAGACACGAAGAGAAGAAGTAAGACAATGCGACCCAATGAACCTACGAGACAATTAGATAAGAAAGTAGACAAATAAGTTATAATATGTTATTCTTACAAAGCACGTAAGTATATTGCAGGCTAGCGTAGTATGGTCAAAGGTAGGTAGAAGGAAAAATGTGTCTATCGAATGTTTAGGCCAAAATATCTATTTTGGCTAAAATTCATCTGAATTAGAATGATTTACGATTGACATATAATATTAAATATTTCTAAAATATTTTTAAATAGATTCTATCTACTTACTGACTCTATCTAGTTCTCACTATAGTTCTTGTTGTAGACGCTTAACAATAAATTATAAAGATAAGTATTCACGGGTCAAACTATGAGACCTTTTAAGTAGTAGGTACGTGATAGTTTATACTTTATTTATGTAGCCTTTATTATTTGGACACTTATCACCTCCATGGGACGGGTGTAGTTATATAGGTACAAAAGGTTTCGGGTTCGAATCCCACAATAAAAGTTGTCAAAAAAAAGGATGATCGCAAATGGCACAGGCATAACCGTTAAAATTTATTTACTATTAATGTTTGCCAAATGTTCCAAGAAGAAGCATTCATTAGAACGTAATATTTCTCTATAATAAATAATCAACGTGTTGGTTCCAAAAATTAACCTAAAATCTCGGTTATTTTCCTACTCATCCACGAGATAACAAGATAAAAGAAAGTGTCGCTCGGAAAGTTCCGATAGTTAATGATAACCAAACAAATAGTCCGAAACTAATATGGGAGCTTGTAGTGTTAACGACTCGGTGAAAACTGACTGGAAAGAATGAGCCGAGTTAATTATTTCCCGTGCACATGCATTACATTCATCTGTATTAGGTAGATGTTATCCCACTTAGATTACACCAACACTAGTTTTCCTAAGCATCATTGAGACGGCTTTGCGGACTAGCTTTCACTCGTGACTTCGTCTGCTTGAATTTTACTTTAGCATTTAAATAAAACACTTTAACGGTTTAAAACGTGATATATTAATTAAACTTATTCGGATGCTCTGCAGCCGCCGTGGTCACGGGGAGACCGAAACGTCGGGCCGAAGTTAAAAATCAAGTTCAAATAAGTTTAATTAATATATCACGTTTTAAAACGTTAAAGGGTTTTACTTAACTGAGTACTACTCGCGTAAACTATAGACAGTATTTACCTACTTTAGTAGTTTGTTAATTTTTCGGAGTCATATATTTCACATGAAAATTTAAATCAAATTTACACTATCTTCTTCTTAATATACTTTACCTTTAAGCTCGGTGTGGCTCCCCTGTTGACATGTTGCAGCGAATATCAAAATTGCGATATCCAAAATATTTGGACGAAGTACACTTGATTCAACCTTCTGAAAGTTAAATACACTGTCTCACACTTCTGACTGACACGACATTTCGAATGCTTTTTTCATTATTCTTCTAATAAAATCACAACTACTAATTTTACTACTAACTTTTAATGATAGAGAAGGACAGACAAGCACGGGGGGACAGACACTTGATGGTTCGTGATATACCCCAGCCGGTAGCATGCAGCACAAGCAAAAGGTGTGCTGTCAACCTATTTTGGTTTTGGATATTCGGAAATGCCCAGAAACCGAAACGCGATTAAGTTTCACGGCATTGTCTGTAGATCTATGCTCCTACCCATTCTATCCAGATTTCCAGGCGAAGTGCAACAGGTTTCAGAAAAATTTTAAATTTCAAGATTAGAAACAATCATGTTGGACCCGGTGGGGGTCGAACCCTCGACCCGTTGATTATTAGACCATAAGACCAACAAGCCCGACACACTACTACTTACTGATTGTTCTGTATTCCTTTGTTTCCATTCCCAAGCTGTAATAATAAAGAGAGCCAGAAATAAAATCCCCAATAAAGCTACGGAACCGTACCATAGATAATTTTGAAAGGATAATAGAAATAGGTTATTCTCATATGATAGCTTCGGTTGTTGGAAAACGAATTTCGATCTTGTTGGAGTCGGGCTTGAAATGTACTCAACTACAGACAAACGCTGAGAAGTAAAGAACATTGGAGAACCTAAAAAGAAGACAATCAATGCAAGATACAGACATAAAGAACTAGAAATAAAAATCAGAGTCTGGATAATACCTCCCATTTCCACCTCCCCTCTCACCAAGTACCCAGTCATACCATTCCAAGTGTTATTACTTCTGTATCCCCATGTATTTGCGAATATATAATTTGTACTGGCATTAAGAAAATCGAGAAGTTGATTTGCTGTCGGAAAGTTCACTTTTGTAATGGTGTCTATATGATCGTTACTGCAAGTAATACATATAAATAAATTACAATTAAAAATTGAAAATAATCAATAAATTGTGTAAGGCACGTTTCGCCATTACAAGCGGATGGATCAAAAAAAAAAAAAATCACATAGCGTCATAACAAATGATAAATAAATAGGTAAAAGTAAGTATTATGATTATTAAGTACGCATTGTTTCGTTAAACGTGGTGATGACTGTATAAAAATCATCTAACCTTCGCTAAAAAGTGTAATTAAGTAAAAATACTTTAGAAAAATTAAAATACATAATTTTTTAACTGCGAACAAATATTTTAATGCTTATTATTAATTGCGAAAAAAAATTTAAAACTTACCCCAAGTTTAATTGCAAAAACTTTAAATTTCTCATGGAAAAGTTTTTATATACAATCGGCAAAAAGCCCTTGTTACTAGCTCTGATTATAATAACAATTATAATCTTCTAGTCATATAAAAAAGTATTTAACTTACACTCCATCCGTTAAATGATTGATACTATCTTCATCCGTTAGTACAAAGCATACATTAACTTTATGTAGTCTCAAATTTCTTCGTCGTAAAGCAGTGACGTCTATCCATTGATCTTTCTTTCGTAAACCAAAATCAAAACTCCATTTGCCAAAAAATTCTCGGATGGTCTTCGTATCTGCTGATATTTTATACACTGAAATATTAGTCAAAAGTAGAAATATTATTTTGAGGCATCGTTATGTTTCAAAGATTAAAATGCGATTAGTTTATCATTATTTTGTGCAAATTTGAACCCAGGACCACTCGTATTTCACGTTATGCATTTAGGCATTGAGATGTAGAGATAATCTTAGAAAGATACTAGCTGTGTCAGCTTTGTCCGCGTAGAATAATTATTTTGGGCCTCCAAATTTGTTTTTGTAAACCTCTCTTCATTTATAAAAGTTTAAACAGTTACCACGACATTGTTCGAGTGCCGTCGTTCTTGCAAGTTAAATTTTTAAAGACATATACCTACTATTCAGACATTTTTAAAGATTATTTAAAAATAATCATTATTACATATTTACTTATTAGAACCAGTAAGTCCTTAGATTAGCGCGCTCAAACAAATAAACTCTTAACATATTAGTATAGATACTTTACCAAGACTAATTTCATATGTTTCCCTCATTTTTTTCACCATATAAACTTCTGAATCGAGTAAAGCATTGATACTCTCGTCAATACGATAATTATACGATGCATTATCCTCGTGGTTTTGTAGTAATATCCACTTAAAATGTGACCGGAACAGTTTTCTTTCCTTACACTGAAAGCAGTAAATCTATAATCTATATTCTCTAAGTTATTGTTCTTTTTGTAGTCAACATAACCACGAGATTTATTTGCTTGTTTATCATTCACGTATAGCGTCTTAATAAATAAAATTGTTTATCTAAATACAATATGCTATCTCACGTTTCAGCTAGGTCCGGTCGCACGTGTGTGTGCCTTTGACTTGGCCACAACCAGTACTTTTTTACATGTAAATCGTATACTTAAGTATAGTAGTAGACTATTAAGTAAAACCATTTTAACCGTTTAAAATGTGAAATGGATTAGTAAATTTATTTAAACAACGATCTGACTCTCTGGATGCTTTTTAGAAGCCATGGTCACGGAGGGACTGAAGATGGAGAGTGTCCCTAATGTGTATCAACTACGAGGAAACAGATGGCGCTAACGTAGCGTAACGTTTCTTATTAAATTTAGTTAACTAATGCAATTCGCGTTTTAAACCGTTAAACGTGTTTCATTTAATTCGTAAAGCTATTTTTAAATTTAAAAATCTTAATATATTTCGCCCAGCCACCGTCCCAAACTTATCATTGTTGTGATTGTAACTTGCGTTTGATATTACACGTTAACTACTTTTTACTGTATTTTTATATTTGTGTGTATGTTGAGTATGTTTTGGTTTATTTGTATTATATATAGTTATATTATTTACATGATAAATCTTCGTGTTCTGATATGAATAAATCTTAAACTTACCATTTTGAGATATTCTGCTATATTGAGACAATTGACGTCTGCGATATATAATGTATTACGCTTAATATCATTGATTTGTAATGATAAATCACAGCTGGTTAGTTGAATCATTATTGGTGCTTCTGATTTTTTGATTAGATTAGAAATCATTTTAATAGCTTCATCTACAGAATGAACACTCCTTTGTTAATACAATTTTCAAAAATAAAACGATATCGATTATTGTTGTGGTCGTCGGTCGAGCCCGTCATATAATACATTAAACAAATGCGCTGTCAGCCTTTGGCTTTAAATATTCGGAAACCGAAACTCGATTAATTCACCTTCAATTTGTGATTGTGACCCGGACAACTTTCGATATTCCTACCACCTTTATCCAATTCCAGATAAATTGAGTCCACGACCCGTTGGTTATTACCATTCTACCATTACACCTAGAGTTAACAATCTGTTTAATTATAAAATTCCCTTCGGACCAGGCTGTGCAAAGCGTCGGGCCGTAGTTTAAAATAATTTTCAAATAATTTAATAATATATATTTAAGAAAAATGAAGTTATTTTTCTTAGAATATGGGACTTTTATTAAATAAATTTATTACCATGTTTTATAACTAATAAAAAACAAAGCTCAACAAAACATTGACATAACTACCTTTTTTGCCAGCACGATACGAAAAACAATTGAATAACGCTGCGCTATTTCATCTATTAGGTCTGTTATTAAATCCGGTTCAAAAATTTCTTTTGCGCCAACAGCGGCGATGAAAATTACGAAAAATACACAGTTCATGGTGGGTTTTGCGTCAGTCGTCCAATGAACTGAATGAAATATCGTAGAGCCAAGAATTACATAAACCGTTTGTTCTATGAAATAGGTTTATACAATAAATTGGCCAATTTTGGCGTAATATTTTATTGGTATCAAATTTTGTCAACGATTCTCTTTGGTAAGTTTGTATCGAGTTTTTGAATTTGGACAGTAATTTAATTGCGCACCTTACTATGATAGAGACACTGTAGACAGAGAGTTTTTTTTTTTTTTAAAGGGGGGGGGAACCCCCGCCCCCACCCAATTTTTTTTTTTTTTTTGTGGGTGTTTTTTTGGGGGAAAAAAAAGTATTGGGGGCCCCAATTGGGGGTGCCCGTTTAAAAACCCCCGGGATAACATGTGTAAAAAAAACGTTTGCATATAATGCGCATGAGTTTAATATTGCTATTTCGTCATTCTCAGAAAGTCTTACTCATTACCTGTTTAGCTTAGTCTGTCTATCTATTGAGACAAAAACAGTAGATCCTATTCGACTGCTTTATGATATAACGAGTTGACAGACCACAATCCTACGTAATCTAAATATGTTAAAATTTAAGAAAAAATATGACACGAGCAGGACTCGAACTAGCATTCACAATAAGCCGTGCTGCTGCTTTGGAATGTTATGAACTTCCAACTTTATTTAATGACATGTACCAATAACATGTGAAAAATATTAACGTTTTCCATCCTACGTAAGACCAGAATACGTCACAACCATATATTCTCTCTATATCTTCTTCAAGCCGCTATTATAGAAGACTTATTAACTATGCACATTATTTATTTTCAGGTATTAGGTTCGTGGGAATTTCCAATGGTATTTAGTGTACATTATTGACAAGAATCGTTAGTCGTTATCTATGTCAAGTTGTACTGATTGTCGTTTGTTTGTTTGTCAACACCGGCGAAGGTACTTTTCCACGATAACATTGTAAATAGCTAGTTAACGGTTGGCGTTATATCTAATAGTGCCCTTTTATCACTAAACATAACATCATTATAATAATGAATTATTGTAACGCCTCTGAGCTGGTTCAGTCGGGAATAGGACGCTGTCAGGATAATACCGATTTATTTAGTTATAGTGTTGTTATTTGTTATCGATAGTGAGTGTTCTATTTTCAAGATGATGAATTATATCATTGAAAAAGTAATTCTGGCGAGTAGTTCTTACGACAGCACTACTTACATCAAACGGCCCCGCGCCGCGTCAGAATGGACACCGTTATTGAGAAAAGCTGATACGACGTCTTGTAAGTAATTAAGTTTTTGTGTTACACTCCTAATTGAGTTTCCACGGGCAAAAGAAAATTATTAAGCGTACAAATTACATTACACTGTAGACAACAAAGTGTCGTAAACAATCGGTTTTAAATCAGTTCGGATGACGCTGGATAGAGGGCTTTTGCGTTATAAGGCTAAATAATACGTCAATGTGTTAATGTGATATAGAAAGGTTAAGAATACGATTATGATATGTAGAAGCCTTATAATTGGGGGTAGGTAAAAATCAATACTCTCTAATATGGTAAAATTTGTAGCTGTGTTTCAGTATTTAAAATAAAAACCGTATGTAATAGTTATGGAACACCCTTGTGTTAATTAAATGTTGATAAGATATAATATCTATCTCGAACTGCATCGTTGACCTAGTTGTTAGAAGGCTTGACTGAATACTGGGCTAATCGTTATTTTTCTAAAAAGTCCTAGTCCAGATTTAAAGCATGAGACAATGTTTTTATTTTTTGTAATATAAAGTAATAGATAGTAAGTGACCCGGACTAAATTTAAACACATTTAGTATCCAGGGTTATAGATGATGGCCTTCGTAACACATGTAAAATAATTAGAAACCCGTTGATTATCATTGGCCACACTTACCTATCATTCGACCAACGAGTCAAAATACTGAACCAGTGAAGATCAAACTAGAACACTTTAGATTTTCGTTACAGTTTCCTTAATTCACGTATTCAACCTCGATAACATTATTTATCAAAATTGCTATTATCCTATTCAAACGGCCTCAGTAATGTTTGTTAAAGTTTTATCAAAGTTATTTTTTTTAGCTGCAACTGTACCGTGGCGAGGGACAGTTAATTTTAGATGAGGAAGTTATTTTTTCAATTGGTATCAATCGTTTTGAAATAATAGCAATATAAACAAAAACATTATTGTTCTATTGCAATATATGAATAACCTTGGTCTGATAAAATATTCCGTTCGGAAAACGTCAGGTGAATCATACATAGAATATTCCTGAGTAAAATTGGAAACATTGATTTAGACTAGAATTTTCAGTAGATAAATCACAGTAGAGTTAGTATTTAAGATATATTATTGAAATAAAACACTTTAACGGTTTAAAACGTGATATATTAGTTAAACTTATTTGAACATTATTTTTTAATTTCGGCCCGATGTTTCTATAATATGTAATAAGCTCTCGGCTCGGTAGCTCAATTGGTAGAGCAACAGCATGGAACGGTGACGATGCCGGTTCAAGTCCTGCACGAGTCCAAAAAATTTCAATTTTTTTCGATTTTTTAAATTTTACATGGTTTTTTTTTCAGTTTATTTCGACTCATATCAATTTTTAAAACAATAACATGTAAAACTATTAAAGAAATATTGTTGTCAAGGATTGGATTCGAACTCAAGATTACCAGTTTACCGTACTGTTTCTCTACTAATAGATAATTAGATTTTATTTTAAATTGTTTGTATCTTTCTTACTAAATTGCACTAGAACTTAGAAACTACCTAGAACTTATTAGGAACCTTAAAAATCTTTTTGGGTTTCAAGTTTACTACACGGACAGGACTTGTAACGGTATTCACAGCGTTCCGTGCATGCTTTAACCAATTGAGCTACTGTGCCCAACACAATATCATCGTCAAATTTCGCGCGACGTTATTTCAACACTAAAACAGTAGCTCAATTGGTTAGCGCAGCAGTACGGAACGTTGTGAATGCCATTTCAAGTCCTGCCCGTCTCGTAATTTTTTCTACCTAAATGGATTTTTAAGCCCCTAATAGGTTATACATGGTAGCGCTTGTCGGTAACCGGTAAGGAGCGATCAAGTTTCCATAATAACGAGTTGGAGCCATAAAGTGTAGCCAGGCTGTCTGCCGCGCCTACCGTCATTACGGTTACAGAAAACGATCATTTGCGGAGCCTTCAAGATTCCGTAACTCGACGATTAACACTCGTATTAGAAAGTTACCGCTTTCAATTCGTTTAGCTGCGATGCAATTTTTCGCAGCAAAATATCTATCGATTTATAAAAGCAAACAGTTGAAATAAAATGCACTTTGAACAATACAAAATTTGTGATAAAAATATTTATTAACCTATACAAATAGAAAAAAAATCTTACATTATTCTGGAGATTGGTCTATAAGTAGAGTAAATGTAACGAAATTTTTCTATTATGTACTCTATACTCTATTTTAGACACTCCAGAACTCGCCCCTCAGTTGGGACGCTAATATTCTTTTGGTACCGTTTGAGGATAAGTGTCTATCATAATGCTTTCCTCACTAAATAAATTTAACTAATAATTCATTTGAAACTTTTAATTAGCTTATTATATTATACTTTTTCGTGCATTCCATTAACATTTTAAAATATATTTAAGCAAACATCTGTGGATTGATTTCCAATTGCAATATTGTTTACTATTATTGAAATAGTAAACTATTATTTACACAAAATAATTTTACAAAACTTAGATTAATCCAATTAAGAGATATCGGTTGGAAGCGATAAGGCCGCCCATTGCACTTCATATTTTGAGTATTTAGTCCATTTTTTTTATAATAAGTAATCTTATTACGATACTGTAACAAAAATACTCGCAATTTTTTACGCCGCTTTGAGACCTTGGCATAGTAAAATTAATGTGTATTTTAATCGAAAATGACATGAAGCTAAACTAAGACTTGTAAATATCGTATGAATAAAGTAAAGTGCTATTTAGAGACCATAGACAATAGATAGAGATTTTTACTTCATACTATGTTATGGATTTAAAAAATATATATAGATGGAAATAGGAAACTGTACAACCCACGGCAATATGTACTTTCTTCATTCAAACGAACATTTTTGTGCCCAAAAAAAATATATTTAGTTAAGTAGACAATTTGTAAATAAAATTTTCCTTAATACACTTTACATTTCTTAGAACGAGATAAATACCAGACACTAGTGATCTGGATTTTATTCATTAGTAATTAAAACGGCCAAGGATAAACTAGTCTATATCCTGCGAATTTTAATCTCGTTTCTTACTTGTAGATCTAGTAGTTGATTCACGTTTTTACGTAACTCACACTTTACGAAGGTTACGAGAATAATTTTGGAATTATTCTTACTAATTAAAAAATACACAATACATACAAAATACCACACGGGCGGCACTGGAACTATTACGTGCTGCTGCTTACACCAATGAGTTACTGTGTTATATTATATTTAAGCTAATAAATACAACTTATAATAACGAAAATAACTTTATGCCAAAATGTTATATTATAATGAAGAAAATAAACGATCCTAGAATAAGATAACGCACCAAGCCACTTTTTATAGTCGCTTAAAAAAGATTTCATCGATTAAATACGCTCGTGACATTTCAACAAGCAACCAGAAATAGCTAACCATATACATATAACCAAGATGCCCTTTTAATAATGGAAAATTTATTGACGACCCTTTTAGTTAGGCCTAAGTTGAACTAGCTGTGTCAGTGACTTCGTCCGCGCTTTTGGGCATCTAAATTTGTTTTTACAAACCTCTTCATATATATTAATTTAAGTTACATCGGGTGCGCCGCATGCGACCCTTCGTTCTTGCAAGTTATTCTTAAAAGATACATATAGTGTCGCGGACATTTTTTAGATCATTTAAAGAGGCATCATTCTTTCATGTATGAATTTTTCTACATTTCCCTGTGTTTTTTCGCTCCTATTAGTCACATCGCGATGTTTATGCCTTCCTTGATGGATACTCTAACCAATTTAAAAATAATTTTTCGATTCGAACCACTAATACCGAAGATAAGTACGTTCAAACAAACAAACTCTTAAGCTTTATATATTAATATAGATATAGATTTGTGGGCACATGACCTTGCATATTAAGGTTCTAATTTTAAAGTCACAATGTTTATTTTGTAGGGTAGTGTAAACTTAATTAAGGTTGTTACCTTTATTATAACAGTTACGAAAGAGTAACCTATTCTTGAAACGTATATTAACTTAAACCCTCAAAACCTTGGCATTTTAAAATACAAAATTGGCTTGTTACTTTTCGTTGAAATTCGAGGTAGAATTAGTTGAAGTGACGTAAAGACTTTACTATAGTCGTAGTATTCTCTCAGAGTATATTTTTTACATGACATAGGGAGACATTTTATTTGGGTTATGGGGCTCACTCGATGACAGCAGAAATGCCCTATAGCTATTAAATGTATAAAGATATTTAGATATTAAGATTTCGACGAATTTTGGCTTTGAACAACACAATTTATAAAAGTAGTAATATTTTTATTTATATACTACAAAATTATACTAAATAATAATCAATAGTGAATTTTTGATCGCAACAGTGGTATTTCCTCATATAATATACTAAATGTGTCAGCGACTTCGTCCCCGTAATATTCAAATTTGTTTTTGCAAGCCTCTCCTCGGCTCCTGTTCATCTTTATAAATTTAAGCTTTTAGTTGTTACGGACATTTTTTTTAGATAATTTAAAAAGGAATCATACTTTGATACATATTTTTGTGTATCTTGAACATTTTTCACAGCGTACGCATCGGAAACTTACACAGATGAATAATTAACCGCCTCTTCGCTCCTATTAGTTGCGCCAGCGCCTGAGATTAGAACAAACAAACGAACTCTTCAGCTTTATATATTAATATAGACAACCATAACCAAATAAATATATTTTACTTAATATTCAAAATTTTGCTCTTGCTTTAAAAATGCTAATTAACTAATAATATTGTTTTAGGTTTTTCCGAGAAATTCCGTCTTGTTGACACGAAACATTATACAAACACAGGTGTTTCCGAATTTGAGACGGTTCATGTCCAATCGAAAACAATATATTATGTAAATTGTTATCAATATATTAAGGTCAATTTCAACGATATAGTGTTCTATGTTTTTTTTTAAAGGAGTGAAAAAGAAACTCTTTGCTGTGAGTTTGACCGTTAAATACTGTCTGTAGTTTAGTAGACATTTATATAAAACACTTTAACGGTTTAAAACGCGTATACATATTAACATGTCTCCTCGTGACCACGGCAGCTGCAAAGAATCCGAAACTTCGAGCCGTAGTTAAAGTAATTCTCAAATAAGTTTAACAAATATATATCGCGTTTTAAACCGTTGAAGTGTTTTATTTAAAATTGATAATTATCAATATTAATTATTCAAATTATTATTAATATTGGTATAAGTCGATTGAATTTACTATTAATCAAACAACGAATGACTAAATCCGAGTAACAGGTAAAAATATAACTTGAAATATCACTTCAAACACAGCCTATTAATTGTTGTCAATTTACAAACAAATTTAAATATACGGTCCGCTTATCTTGAATTCGCAGAAAGAACAAGTATTTATTTGTAAATCCATCTTAAAGACATTGAACCCGTATAAAAATGATTAAACTTATATTATAATTTAAAAACACAAACTTATTAATATAATATGAAAAAACAAGATACACAGTAACTTTTAGTAGGCATCTGGAAAGAAAACTTAGACAATTTACTTAAATTTAATTTTCAATCTGTATGTTTTTGTAATATGTATTACATGTAAACATATCTCTATCGTTTCAGATTGTTTAAAATTGGTTACAGCCTCAAGGCTCATCTAACTTAAGATAAATACAACTTAAACAAACATAAAATCTCATTTGTTTTTCTAGTATTTTTGTGAATACAAAACAGAACGGAAACGGGCAGTGATCTACGTTCGAACTTTAAAAACATCATTTCCGTAATAGAGTACGTGCGTGTTTTACCATTTCCTAGAGAAAAATTCAATGTTATGCTATTGGAAATTAAGCTTTTAATATTATTGTTGTCAATAACATTTTGCATAACACCATCCACACCTTTAAAATATGATTATTTTCATAATTTCAAATCCTTATTTACTCTCTATATAATTACAAAAAAATGCCAATGTGAAAGCTAGGCAATTCAACTATAAAATTAGACTTTTTTTTCTTTATATTTCAACAATAAGCCTGGCAATAGCTTGTAATATTGTTTTTTGGGAGTAATTTTTACATATCTTAATGCTACTTGTCCACTTCAGTTCCTAAAATCAATTTATTAAAATAAATTAACTATGCAAATAAACTTATTTATATTAAATAAATCGCCACCTGTTTTTAAAGTGATATTCTAGGGAAGCATAAAAATAAAACAAGTCTGTGTATTAAAAAAATCTATTAGTAATTTTAATGTTGGTATAAATCGATTCGTCCTGAGTGATATAGAATTACATTATATCTTAGTCTATTGTAAAGCGAAAATTAATATCCAAAACTGTATTTTTCTCTTTATATTTGTAGAAATTGATATTTCTTAATATCGAAACATTGTCAGGGTCAGTACAACCTTGTTAGTACGATTTCTCAAAGGAAATCACGAATTCTGTTTTTTACAATTGTAACGGAATTAAATAAAAAATGTAGTTTAATTAAGAAGCATCAACTTTAACAGTACCTGCCTGGAGTGCAAGAGGTCCTGGGTTCGAAGCCTGGGGAAGCAATAAATTGTTTCTCTCGGGCAGGACATAGATGGCTCAACAACTCGCTAAACTTGTGAATAAAACTGAACAGTGAAACAAATACAGTAATGTATTTGCCCAATACCACGGGGTATCACTGTATCTTTTCAAATTAAAAAAACGGACACCATAGCTTAGTTAATTAGAAAAACAACACGGAACGACATGTATGACCGTTCAAGTCGTGCACGTGACGTATTTTTTTTTCAATCTAAAATGATTTTCAATTTATATAATATCACGTGCAAAATATTTCAGTTAAATAATTAAAATAATTGATTAATTCTTTGAGTTAAAATGCAAACAAGTTTAAAACCACATTATTAATTTATATCACACTCCACATTGCACATTATGTATGCGGTACAACTTTTATTACATAATAATACCATAAACAGATGCTATTATGCGATTATATTATATTCTACATTTACTGATGTATCAAAGATAAATGCCCTTCTTGTACAAGGAGGTCAGCCTTCATTTTACCTTTTAGTGAGGACCCTAAGCCTTTTACGGATTCACAAATCCTTTACTTTATTGCTATAGAGATTTTGTTTACATTTATCGTATTTATAGGAAAATGTTTCAAGTACCTTCATGAGGACATAATAATCTCAGGATAACGCATGTTGTTTATACCTTTTCCGGTATTTATGCCATGTTTCTTACCACAAGACAGATGGATATTTTGGCCCAGTAAACGCCAACGCCAGACCAATATAAAAATACCTTACAAATTTGGTAAATAAGCTTCAACAGGCGCGTTGGTTTAATGGTAGCAATGTACGGCTAAACGACGGGTCGTGGCTTTAATTCCCATCGGGTAAATATATTTCTGATTTATACCGGAACAAGATAAAGTAGTCATTAAATTTTATACTGTCTGTAGTTTACGCGAGTAGTACACATCTAAATAAAACACTTTAATGGTTTAAAACGCGATATCTATTAGTTAATTTTATATCACACGGGGAGACAGTCTCCCCGTGACCACGGCTGCTGCAAAGCATCCGAAACGTCGGCTCGAACTTAAAAATCATTTTCAAATAAGGTTAACTAATATATAGCGTTTTAAACCGTTAAAGCGTTTTATTTAAATGTGTACTACTCGCGTAAACTATAGACAGCTTTTAATTTTATAAAATTATTTTAACTACGGCCCCGCGTTATGGATGCTTTGCGTGACCACGGTTCAACTAATAAATATCGCGTTTTAAACCGTTAAACTGTTATATTTAAATGAAGTAGTTATTATTCTGTTAGCAGAATCTATTGAATGAATGAATGATACCGTATTGTTATTACTCTGGTTAATTTGAATTTATTTCTCTACACGTTACACGATAAACATTACATTAATAACTTCCGCTTGTAAAGTTACAGAAACGTTTCCTTATTTCAGGGGAAAAACAGTGTTAGTTCATACACAACGGTTTAAAGAGATCGCAAAAAATTTTAATTAGCAAATACATTTACAAACTTATTTTTTCGCGACGATACCCTATTTTTGACTTTTAAATAAAACACTTTAACTGTTTAAAACGCGCAATATGTCAGTTAACTTATTAACTATTTATTTTCAAAACATGGGGCTGTAGTTAAAATAAATTATTACAATACTTGTTAACTTAAGTTAAACGTTAAAATTGTTTTATTTAAATTCTTTAACAGGCAAGTCCGAATTCGATCATGTATTCCCAGTAAATTGCTCTTATATTAATTATTAGTCATAACTTAGTGCATACGAGTATCTCTCGTTCGTAATTCACTCAAGTTTCACTTGATAAAGTTCGAGTTGGGCATCGTATCTTCTAACTTAGACAATAAATCACTTCCATTAAATAACGTCTCTACTTTCGTTTAATTATGGAACGATACCATTGCTCTTATGATTATAAGAATCTACATACATTGTTGTATGATAGTTTTAATAATAAAAAAAAATTATAGCCAGAGTTTAAAGGATTTCAGTCTTCTTCGGAAATTCGTTGTTTTGACCGAATTAACGAAACGAGAGCGTTAGATACATAACCGTCTTGTATCGTCGCGTTCAAAAACATACATAACATACAGATTACAGATCAATATAGTAGAGAAAATGAAAATTGGTGGACTCATCTCTAGTTAAGTTAGATGAATATTATGAAAGCGTAATACGTCCATTGTTTACATAAAAACCTATGAAATACTATTTCTCGAAAATACATTTATAGCTAATAATTTTTTATCTTTCACAATTACAACATGATATATCAACTTACTAAAGTTGGTTAAGTCGTTTACGCATGACAGAGTATCAAACATACATTTGTATGTTCGACAGTTTGCCGAATATAATTTTATACTATATATATAACAGATAAAAAAGCCGCGAAGCTTAATCGCGTTTTAGTTTCAGCCGAATTTCCAAAGCCAAAATGATGCTATAGGCTGGAGATGCTAAAACATCAAGTTAAGTCATGCTTGTCTATCAATAAAAAAAAATAGATCAGGCATCCAACAACGTGACCGCCCTACCTTTCCATTTGGCAATTGTTCGCTATAAATAGATCACGATGTCGCATAACGTCGGTACATTCACATCAATGCACAATAAACTTGACCATTTTGTAATTAAAAAGAATAAAACTGGTTCCATTAGTAACATATTGTAATAGACCGCAGATGTATGTCAGTGACATAACTTGATAAGTTGATACTTAAGACCTAATGTAATTTAAAAAGAATTTTCGCTAAAGTTAAACGATAAACTGGGGATTTGGAGAGGTAGAGTTTAAGTATACTAATTAATTTTAAGAAATTTAAAACTTAAATTTTATTTTCACTGCCGTCTTATAATAAATATATATATTACTTGGTGAATTTTAGTCAAAGTACACTTCCATATATATATATATTTATATTATCAAGCAGTAGAGTTTGTTTGTTTGAACGCGCTAATCTCAATATTAGCTAGATCGAATTGAAAAATTCCTTACGTGTTGGTTAGAACAATTTATCGAGAAACATTTTATTTAGACTATACAACACCACGCTGAAACCAATAGGAGCGAGGACACAGATGATATTAAAAAAAAATCTTCTTGAATGATATAAATAATATCCACGACGTATATGTCTATATTTTAAAATAAACTCGAGAATTATTTATATCGTAATCAATATTGGCTGTAAATAATGCATTATTACCGTTTATTTGTTAGAGTTGTATCAATATAATAATAGTTACATTGCAAACAACAGAACAACGTTTGCCGGAACAGTTAGTAACGTATACATTAAATTTAATTTGTTATCTAATTATAACTACGATCTAAAAAATCTTTAACAGCAGACAAGTAAAATCAGGTTTTACCTGTGTTTTATAAATAAAACTATAGACGTAAAAATAAACCAATAACGATTTTTGGTAAGTAAAAACCATTAATTATTTTAGTAAAATAATTTATAATTCTAAAAAGGATTCTATAATTTCTTTATCAAGAGTCAAGCTCGGAGTTAGTTGCGCGTCGAGTGTGTCGGCTTGTGGCATACATTTTTCCACACTTAAAACAATGATTAAAATTAAATCCTCATCTATTACTAGTGAAAATGATAATGATTCAAGTACAATTAGTTGTTTGATGAATTGGTGAGGTTTTCAGTGCGGTTTGTTGACTGGGCAGGTTATATAGCGGCGCGAGATCTGCGCGGGCGCTTAATTGCAGGCTGCGCGGGTAACGCGGATGACGGTCGACACGCGTCGCGTACAACGATCGCTAAGATCGATCTCAAACTGTGAACAGTGGAATAGTGAAGCTTTTTGTGTTCCCTCGTGAATTATTTTGACAAAATGTTGACAGGCTGGCAGTTGTTGTTGTCCAAACGTAAGTTTCTTAAAACATTTTATTTAATGAACGTATGATTATTATAATTTTGTGTCTTTTATCATATTCGACGTAAATTACATTTAAACATCTCCATCTATAATATATCTGGAATATATGCTAAAATCCAACGCAAAGAGGAAAGTCCTTTCGATCGTTTTAAATAATCATTATAAGAAAATAACCAAATATTTTCAACTCTTCACTCACTTAAAAGAAACAATTTTATAATATAATAAATATGGTACTTTAGTTGAAGGAAATTTATTATAATGTATTCATTTATGTATCTTAAGTGAATATATTTTACGCTTATCTAAAGAATGTTAGTAAAAGATTAAATTATTTACACTTAAATCTGAAAAAAAAAACATAGTAAAAATAATTTACTTATTTCTTTTTAACTAAAATTATCTATAAATACTGTTTGATGTGAACTATACAAAGTATTACACAACCAGCAAAAACTATAAGGATATTATCAACTATATAATTATTGTACTTTGCATAATATCAGTAATGTATTTAAGATCTAGTTAAAAATATAGTAAAATTACACTTTCGATTTAAATAGATTAATAATAAAAAAAAATACGAAACACTACTTAATTATTACGAAATAGTAACTAAGAAGTTCATATTTTCGTAGAAACTTTAAAAAATGACTAGAGTACTTATCGCTTTTCTAAAGATGAAAAAGGGAATCAAACACTTTGAACGGTTTAAAAGGCGAACTATATAACTTTTTGAGGCGAAATTGTTAGCTTAAGATATTCATTACTAGCAGTAAATAAATTATTAGGTGCGTTTAAAGTATTTTGTTTAAAACTTATCACTTATGTAAACTAAAGATGAAACATTATATTTTTTTAACTTAGTATTGTAATTGTGAGAATAAATTATTACGTATCCCCTCGGTGCTTATTCATAAAGTTTATTAATAAAAAGTCTACAACGAGGACTTTATGAGCGTCACACACAATGACAATATAATCGTTCAATTTCTTGATCACCCTGTATTTTATTTATGATAATTGTATATGAGATGCATTTTCCATAAGTAGGTATGTGTGTCGTAGCCTTCACTTATGCTGGTCGGTGTATGGAATTCAACTTATATAATATTAATGCAATAAAGTGAATTTTTAACGTTTTTTTCTGTTGAACTAAATTGGCTGTAATTGCCGCTTAGTGTGGCAATGAGATTTTTTTTCTGTCATAGAAATGGACATATAACATCTCAACAAAATGTGCTAACGACCTATTTTGTAAGAAAAAAGCCAATATAAATACTGTCTGTAGTTTACGCGAGTTGTACACATTTAAATAAAACACTGTAACGGTTTAAAACGCAATAAATGTGAGTTAAAGTTTTTTTTAATTATTTTAACTGCGCCCCGACGTTTCGGATGTCTTGCAGCTAATTCTCCCAGTTAAAATAATTTGCAAATAACGTTACACGATATAGATAATTAAACTTATTTTAAAAATCGACTCTGGCAGGACTTGAACCGGCATCGTCAGCGTTCCGTGCTGTTGCTCTACCAATTAAACTACCGAGTCGGTAGCTCAATTGGTCCTCAATTGGCCCGAGTCGTAAAAGTTTTTCCATTTTTTTTCAAATAAGTTTAATTAATATATATCGAGTTTTAAACGGTTAAAGTTCTCTGTTTAAAAGGCAATTTAGTTCGACAGTGTTCAGATGTTATATGTCAGACTTCACCTCTGTCAATCCATCAAGAGAACCTCCTGGTCGTCTGTTCTCCTCTGTTATAAAAATATACAGATAGTTCTACAAAACAAAACGATTAGTTAGGAATGTACCGAAGAATTCCCTTCATTATACTCTGCGCTTACGATTTCCGCACGTGAACAAGTCTGCGATTTAACCTTATCGACATTTAAGTTAATTAAATTGCTGTTACTTGTTACCGCAGAGATAAATTATTTGTTGTAATTAGGTTTCACTTCATAGAGTCGTTAATATTATGCAAACTTTACGCCACAAGCGATTACAATTAACATTTTTACCCGACTACGGTGCAGGTAAAAGAATTTGGTTTGATTTTACTATTATATATGAATGTCTAACGCTTAAACTACTGAATCGATTTGATGGAACAAATTGTTAGACATTTCGTAAAACGGGGGTCGGGGGGCAATTGATTATGTATATATCGTAAAGCCTTGCCTGTAATTTTGCAGCCTTGCGGCCTTGACCACGGCTACTATAAACCATCCAAAACGAGGAGACTCAGTTAACTAATAGTTTTCGCGTTTTAAACCGTTAACAATGTTTTATTTATTATACAAGAGGCCACTAGTGTTACCTGTTCTATAAGAATAAGACAATTGTCTTGTACCCGATGCGAACTATGGACTTCTCTCGACGCAACCCAGGTCAACGCGTTAGCAATGTAAATATTATTCCGTATAAAAATATAATACAGTCTCAACAGTGCATTGCATAACTAACGAGGTTAACTGTGTATTTTGAACAAAACCGTTCTTGGTATCGATTTTGCAATTAATTTTATTTACAAGAACCTACTCACCTACTTGGTAGAATTCGGTTAGCCATATATTTACTTTTTAACATATGTATAGATAACGAGATTTTGACACAGACAGTTCATTCACCTCCTTAAAGCGAGAAAACGAGACACGTATAGAAAAACATATATTTAATCCATACTGGTTAATAACTCTTGTTAATGAGACATATTTTGCTATATATTATGTCAAATTTGTTAATAAATAATCGTTATATATGTCTAATTAATATCTATATTATTTCAATACAAATATTAATAAATAGAAAAGTTTAGAATTAGGTAAATACTAAATATGTCAAATCGAAAAAATATATTCTCTCTCTAACTCACACTTTAGTGTTACCATGGCAATAAACTATAAGATGTGAAACAGATACAAAAATGTATCCATCCATGCCCTTCATTGGAAATATGACCTGACGCTAAAGAACTCCTACTTGTTTATATAACTACGAGAAACTCAATTGTATCGATCGTTTAAAATCTGTTTCACTGAAACCAATGAAGCATGACAACATCTTAACTATTAATTAGTAAAGAATTAACTTAAATCGGAAAACGTGAAACTATTGATCGACCGTGAAATAGTAATCTGTGGAGTTTCTAAGGCAGATTAAAAATAGAATAGATTTTTGTGATTCAGTAAATATATAATTATTATTTATACTCTATGGATTTCTAGCAGAGTTTGAGCGCCAAAATATTGTTGACTTATCCACAGAATACAGATACATTAACAGATCTGAGAATGTAACGAAGGTACCTAAATGTTTAATACTAGAGCCTATTATTTATTTATTTTTAAAAGTAAGAAATGTTTAAAACAAATTATTAGTCCACAGTGCGAGCTAGTTTAGTAAAAATATATTTTTTAGTATTATCTGGAAGTTTACTTCATATCGATAACGATTTAAAATAAAAGTTGACATAAAGGTTGTACATTCCAAGTGTAAAGACCCAAAAAAATATTGATACAAACCATAGTTTCATTTTTATACATTGAAATAGTGTTTTATTATTATCATTGTTATATTGAAGTGTTTAATACGCGAAGAATTAATACAATCTCTAGCCTTAGTGCATATTTCATGATGAATTTCCCATTCCACTTTCAAGCAATCTTCATCTTCATAAGAGGAAAATCTATCATTTGCACCAACTAACTTGTCGCGGAACGACATCGGCATATTGTAAACCAAGATTTACAGCATCTTGGTGAAAGGCACCTTCTATCCAGTTAAACAAGTGCAACCTGCAATTACACAGGCAGAATTCCTCAAACAAAACCAGTGAACGCTTTGTTCAATAATTTAATGGACGTTTAATATAGGTAGTACCTATGTACGTAAATGAAAGGGAGTTAATCTAATACATCAATGGTTGCGCTTGCGCCGACTTGCAAGATACATATGACTTTATGACGTTTGTTCTACGTTTTAAGGAATGTAGGAAATTCTTTAATATGTGAACTTAGAACAAATCATACGTCATACTACCCGCGTTTTACGTATGTTATGTGATAAGCCTAATAACTAGTAATATAGGCGAAATACAATTACGTCCAGAGAATTTATCGTGAGCCCATTTTATATTTTAATAGTGACTATAATAGATGAGATATACTATATATACTGAGACATAGCTCAAGAGAGACTTTTTAACCGAATTCAAAAAGAACGCTCTCAATTCGATTGGTATATCTAAATGATTTTTGTTATACTCGTTGGCACATAACTAAGTATTTTATGAACCGATCGTAATTATTGTTTCTTTGTTTGAAACTAGATATTTCAATGGTGATCTCATTTGCTTTTAAAACATTTATTTGGCCCCGACTGCATAAATATTATTTTGCGAAGTAAGTTTGATATTAGTGTACTGTTTGAAATCTATATATATATTATATTATTGAGTTTTTGGTATAAAAACGTTCAAACAAACGAACATTTCCATCTGCATAATATAATGATTTACATGCCCCACACGTCGCCGCTGTAATAAATGGTTAAAAAGTAGTAAGTCATCAATTTCTTCCTGGAAACATCAGTGATTATGGCATAAAATTGCAACGAAATTGCCAACGCCAGCCAGTCTGCCGGAACTGGTTCGATCGCCGTCGGATCGTACGACAGCGGAATGCAAGAGCGGTTCAATAGAAATCTCTTGGGCCACGACAAAAACTCCTAAGAAGTTTCTCAATTCCATTCCGATTTAGGTAACTCACTCAGCGTCGATGCAAAAACTCAAGACAAATTGAAGATTTGTTTCGGCCCGGATTCCATCCGTTCATTAAGGGCAGACATATATTTGTGACCGTTTCATTGATATTCACTAGTGATTTGTGACCTCTAAGATTCTAACAAACCTTTCGCTATCGCGAGTTTTATATGAAGTTGGGAACGGGAATTTTAACGGACAATATACAAACTTATTATTCAAGAGAGTAACGAAAGCGGAAATATAAAGTCCATTTTCGTACGGTACACAAAAGTGGCTATTGTTCTCAATTATACAGACCATACTGAGCTGTATAATTTACGCTTAAAATCTATACAACATCACTATACTATGATGCATTCACCAAGAGAAATAGTATGTCTGTACATTTAGAAAAAATATCAGAAATAAAATTTGGTGATTTTAATAAAGGGTCAGTAAAGGCTTTGGATTACGTTAAGCATATGCAGACTAGGTTTCGGATCCCGGGGTATCATAAAAATTTAAATTAAATATATATATTTAACAGACATGTGTTAATGTGTTTATTTAAGAAGTAAGTAGGACACTCTAAGATGGGATTCAGGTGACGGGGGGGGATGGCTAAAATGCTAATTATATAACATATTAATATAGGCTGGTGACTTGTATTACAGGGTATTATACCTATAACAGGCACCAGGCTCTCACAACGTGATACATGTAAAATTAAAGTTACTTCTAAGTTCATTGTAACATTGTAGTAAGTTGTTAGTGCTAAATAAATTAATGAATTAATATAAATAAAATGTACTATCAATATTAGCTTTTGATATTTCGACTATTCGTATATTGCGATATATAGCTCAATTTGTGTTTGCTTGTTCCAATATTACGCCAAATCACTTTTAATAGTGGTAAACTCCCAGAGCGTTCATATTGATCATAAACAAACTCAGTTTTTTAAATTTATCTTTCCTTTACTCCTTTTCTTTAGTCCTTGATTTTTGTTTTTCCTTTACATTTGGTTGCCTAGAAGAGATCGGTGTTTAGTGATAAGCGTCGCCGATTCTTTATAAGCTAGTTAATAAGTTTTTCGACGCAATCACTCAAACGCAAAAGTTGAAGGAAAGTTCTGTTTGAAGCAACTACGAATCTTGTCGAATATACATTAAATTTATGCTTATCTCGTAAAGAAAGTGTTTAACGATTTACGTTAGCACGAATTTGTAATTAGTGTGTCAACAGAAACACCACATTAACGTTAATTACAAGAGAAGTTAAGCACGTGTTAATTTTACTTCAACATACAATTACCAAATAAGTCCGTTTGAAAATATTTCCAAGATATCTGGGTCATACATATGATCACCCGTATAAGTTCGTACGAACTATGCAATTAAACGCTTAGAGTAAAATGTTAATTAAGTTATAGTATGTTTGCGTCTACCCGCGTGTTGTAGCCAAAATAGGTCGATAGGACATCTTGTTTAAATAAAACACTTTAACGGTTTAAAACGCGATATATTAGTTAAACTTATTTGAAAATGATTTTTAACTTCGGCTTGACGTTTCGGATGTTTTGCAGCAGCCTTGGTCCCGGGGAGTGTCTGTCGCGTTTTTACTTTTATTTTTTTTAAATATGTACTACTCGCGTAAACTATAGACAGTACATCTTGTTCAGATCAAGTCACCCCACCCCATGCTTCTCTATTCTTCTTTGACATTAAAAAAAATATATTTTTGTTTAAATGTGGCTAACGTCAAAACATCTGTAATACTAAGAATTTAAAGTCCAGCCGTAGAGCTAACAAACTAGATTTATACTAAAAGTAATTACGAATAAATTTGAGTCTGACTTTCAACACTAGTTTTGTTAAATTTCTTTAAGTTCTAATACAATTTTTAAAGAATGCATATTTTAGTAACTTTCATGAATAAATGGCAGAAATACTGCCACAGTTAGACACTGCACAGCGTGCTTATGGGTTTGAGTCCGGCCTGTATCATCGATTGTGGTGGGGTAATATTTTATACATATACATGTAGAGTACCTTTTCAAATATTTTTCGCGTTTTAACCGGTTAAAAGTATTTGATTTAAGGCGTTATGTGTACTAACGATAGATCTTTGCTACGTATTTACGTACGTATGATGTACGTATGTCTTTGTAGATCGTGCCCGTCAGACGTTCCACTCTTGCATAATGTCATCAAATAGGACAGTACGGATACGGATCACCGTTCACGTTATGCTTCGCTGAACAGTTAGGTATGTCATGGTATGTCGCTATGATACATTAAAGCATGTGTACTATTGTACAATTATATGTTGTCGTGCGTTTGATCCCAACTAGGTCGAAAATGATTCTTAGCATTTTATTATTTCCTTAGAAAATGTCGTCTAGAAGTCTAGATATAAAATGAGTAGTAGTCGAAATTCCATCTGGGTCACGAATCGTCCACAGATGATAAAGCTGTCAAGTTTATTATTATTTTACACTTTAACGGTTTAAACGCGATTATTATTAACTTATTTCAAATGATTTTTAACGGATTCGAACCCAGGTTTTCTGTCTCCCCCCCGCCACCCGGCTTTGCCAAAGCATCCGAAACGTCGGGCCGAAGCCTCTCTAGCTTAGCGCATCGCTAACTTAAGTAAGCCTAAGGTACCGTCAAGTAGGTTAGATAATATTTCTAGTCTACAAACATAGTATTTATTCGGTTTATTTGTATAGTCCATTGTTTTCGAGACAAAATATGACATGTTTGAATACAAAATTGCATTGTTCTTAGGCCAAAGGTCATTTTCTAAGTGTGTCTATGTGTAATAGTAAGCGCAGCAGGAATTCTTAACGTTTCATTAATTATTCATCATGGATCTGGAATTTGTTCAGAATAATTAAACTTTGAGGCAAACTTGAGGTAATTGAGAATTAAAGTGACACAAATTTCTTATTACAATATTCTAGTAGGGCTCGGTAGCTCAATTGATAAAGCCAGACAGAGCACGGAACGCTGACGATGCCGGTTCAAGTCCTGTACGAGTAGATTTTTTTTTTCAATTTATTTTCGTTTTTAAAATTATATAGTGCCTTCATCTTCAATAACATGTAAAAAAATAATAAAGTTTTCGAATATTCAAATAGTTAAAATGTGGTTATCGAAATGTGTTTTACGATAGCTTAGATTCAATAAATGAAAAGTAAGACCTAATCTTGCGTTGTCGACCTACTTTAGACATACAGAAATCCACAGACTGAATCCAAAACAATTTACAATTCACGACTTCTCAATTGATATTGAGATTATATTTCGATCGAAGCCAATTTTTAATATTTTTAGAATTATGAATCCGTGTTCACGCGAGTTGTACACATGTAACACTATGGTTTAAACGCGAATTATTAGTTAAACTTATTTGAAAATTATTTTAACTACAACCCAGCGTTATGAATGTATTGCAACACTCGTGAGACCCGTGCCCACGGTTACCCAGGACTTGCTGGTTCAGCAACATCTAGATCAACGAAACGAGTCCTTTGAACTGTATTTTTTACTAATTTAGAAGTCTGATGAACTTGGATATTATTTAAATTTTTATTTAAGTTAAACTATATTCAATTCATAAATATAAGGTAAACTAATACGAGGGGCTATAGAAACCGATGTCTTTAATTAAAATGGCGCGCAAACATTTAAGATAAGAATTGTAAAATATTTCATGGATCAGATTGCCGTGCGTTGCGTACAAATGTGGGAAAGACAAAAGCCTACGGTTATTGTGAAAATGGTCACGAATTTATCGGATTTTAATGCAACATTAAAGAAGGAAGTCCGACGAAATCGATGCTCGACTTGAATAAAATCTTTGAGGAAAACAGTTTGACTCAATTTGTTATAGATTATTGATCAGCATTCAATTGTACTAATGTTCTAGGCGTTTCTACACTTGCGATTTAATTTTAATTTGTGTACCTTTTGTATCGGTGAGAATTAATTACATTTTGTAGTTCCGAAGAGAAAAGTATCTTTATAATATTCTTCTGAAATTTGTTACGTTAGGCTACCTTATTATTATTGAGCACGTCTAAAAAGCAAAACAACATCATAAATTGTAACTAAATTTTTGCGACAATTGTGCATATAACTCTTATTGACTCGATTAAACTGATTTAATACAAAATATCTAAAACAAAGTATGAGAAAGAGATAACGGAATGTCCGCGTACAAGAGTTTGTACATCTGTGTCTCTCCGTCATGGACGTCTTAGAAATTTGAAAAATATTACAGTTTTCAAAGAGTCCTTTTTTCATGTGGCGTACGGATTCCTCAAAAACCTAAGTCCTTATTAAATTCCCTCATACAGCATTTACAAGTATCAAAAAAGTTATTAATAATTTATTTTACAGTCTTCGTGATACCACAGCGATGGGTGATGGCAATAATGGGTTTTCTGGCTGTAGCCAACGCGTACACAATGCGGGTATGCCTAAACATCGCGATCACGCAAATGGTGAGACGACATGCGCCTACGCCGGCTTATGAAGACGGATCGTGTCCCGCTGATGTGGAGGAAGTGCTAGCCGAAGCTACAGTAAGTATTAGAATTATGTATATCTACGCGAGTACTTTACGTACGATTTAAATAAAACTTAACGGTTAAAGACGGTTTAAAACGCTAGCGCAATAATATAAATGTATATTTAAGTTTATTGGAATCATTTTAAGTCTTTGTTAAGATTTTTAAGCAGATTTTTAGAAACATTTTTTTTCCTTCGTTTAACAAAATTTTATTAAATAATGAGCTACACTATGTCTGACATATATTATGTAACTGATAACTAGACGTAGTAAATCGATCTAAAAATATTTTTTTTAAATTTCGTTTAAACTCAAACTCAAACCATTTATTTCACAAGACAGTATAAATAACTTAAATAACTAATATTAATAAAATAATGAGAAAGAAGAAAAACAAACAAAAAATTGAAACTTGGACGAGTGCTTGTGAAATGGGGAAAAGCACTCGGCATGTGCTTCACCACTCAGAGTAGAGAGGCGCCGGTTTTCAGTGCCCCCCGGGGAGAGAAGGTGACAACAACTACCAAACTTTTAGTGAACTAAACTAAACTATAAATGTAAATAAACTTAGAATAATGTATGATATATAGTGGAATTTGTGATGTATACTTTACAAAACAAATCTAAACTCTTGTTTAAAAAGATTTATTAAAACATATATCGTTTTGCGTACATGCTATTAGGAGTATGACTCTACTAATAAAAACTTTTTATATATAGTAGAAAACTAAAAAATATAATAGAAATAGTACGCTTCTGCAGCTAAATGCTTAACATGTTGACTGGCGTTGCGTTAAGCGCCAGTGGTCCTTGGTTCGAATCCAGGGAAACAATTTGGCTTTGTTAAGATAGGGCACAGAAGTCTGATCAACTACTTGCCTGTATGATAAACGTTGATTGACACAGAAATGTATTCGGTTTAAATAATAAGGGTAATATTAAAATAGTTGCAAATAAAAATGAATATTTAATCGACGTTTCGCGAGTTAGTTGAAAGTTACCTCAAATCGACCCTGACCGACAAAGCTTCGGCTGTGACTAATACCCCGAATGAATAAAGAAGCGAAATTAAACACGATCCCCAATTACTAAACGGTACAATGCAATACTTGTGTTGTTGCTGGCTAAAAAATACACAGTTCCAATCTTGAATAGTTGGAAAGTAACTTTGATTTGGTTTTTAAATATTTGCAAAGGCAAGATTCTTTCGAGTGTTCTTATACTTTTAGAAAAAATAGAAGGACTAATATATAATGCTAAAGAGTTTGTTTGTTTGAACGCGCTATTCTCAAGAACTACTGGTTCGAATATATTTTTTTTGTGTTTGGTAGAGCATTTATCGAGAAAGGCAAAATCACAATCAAATTTATAAAACATCACGCTGTGACTAATAGGCGTACACTGCGAAATCGGTTCAAAATACCCATATGAATATGTATGAAAGAATAATTTCTTTTCAAATGATCTACAAAAAATACTATACCTATACTACACGTAACATCCTGACGGAGGTACTTTATATACTTGGGACAAATATCGAGACTTCTTCATATAAGTTTCACTAAAGTCTTAGAGTAAAGTGAACTATTTGACAGAGAAAGGGAAGCTAGACAGACCGGCAGCGTAACGCGTTACGTCACAAACATTCCATGAGTATGTATCATTAAAGTAAACGTACTTGGAAGACAAATGAACAAGAGTTTTATGTCGCAGAATGAACTCTATGAATAGCTGTTTTAAATGTTTAATAGCAAAATGCTACAAAACGACACTACAGACCATATTAGCTCTAATATGTACTGTAGTAGGTCATTAGATTCTGCAGATTTTTTTTAAATCTCAACCTTTTTTTTTAAATAGAGGAATAATCAAATACGGTATTTTTTTAACATGTTATTGCACATGATGGCATTGTATAAATTAAAAATCGATTATAATCGATTTTAATTTATAAAAATACTCGGCAAACGTTTCAGACTCTTTCGAAGTCTTCTTTCCAAAAGAGTAGGTACCTAAATACTTAAAACCAAGGTGTTGCACATTTACGGAACATGCACTTATCTGTTATCTAACATTGGTTCTCAATTACAGGAAGTAAGCGGCTTTAATTGGGATGAAGAAACTCAAGGTATAATTCTAAGTGCGTTCTACTACGGCTACATTGTAACGCATTTACCTGGTGGAATGTTAGCGGAGAGATTCGGAGGAAAGTATTCGTTGGGCTTCGGAGTCCTCAGCACCGCTGTGTTTACTTTATTGACGCCATGGACTGTCAAAGTTGGTGGAGCGACTGGCCTCATCATTTTACGAGTTCTAGAAGGATTGGGAGAGGTAAACTTTGAATGATATTTCCCCCTACACACTATGTCTTCCAATTAAAGATGTAAATCCATAAAACATAGAGAAACTGCGTTTATTCGCTATATTTATAGGAACGGCCACTATCGATATAGTTTTGGGTGGGAAACAGAAATCTGATCAATACCTCGGTCCAGAGAGGAAAACTATAAATTAGTGTGGGGCTCTAAAGGGTCTGGAGACCCTAAGGGTCTGGATATAAGCTATAATAATTAATCGCTATTATTTCCAGCCTAGTGTGACAAGAGCCTAATGTAATTGTTGTCTATAAGGTGTAATTGAGATAATATCACACCTATACGAAAGAAATACGATCTTGTCTGCTTTTGCGTGTAAACAGCTGACAAGATATTTATTTACCAAAATAAATAACAACAGCTGTAATATTTATATAAAACACTTTAACGGTTTAAAACGCGATATACATTAGTTAATCATATTAGAAAATTAATTTAACTTCTTCCCGACGTTTCGGATGCTTGGCGTAACTAATATGTATCGGGTTTTAAACCTTTAAAGAGTTTTATTTAAATGTGTACTACTCGCGTAAACTACAAACACTTTTTAACAGCTAATATACATATATAAATTGTGCGAATATAGTTTAAAATCCGCGCTGTTTACGAATTAAAAATATATACGATTTGTTTTATAAAAATTATTTTGAATCAGTTAATTAGTAGTGCGAAACATACAATAATATTCGAACCGAATAATTGTATATTGCATCAGTTTAATAAATCGTATTCAAGGTAAACAAAATTGGAATGTCTATAAAATGTGAACTTGTTGGTACTTTCTAAATTAGCCACTTTTCGTTTTATAAAAGTAGGTATAGTGGGATATAGACCTAGCTATATCTTTAGTTTATTATCAGACAGATTGGTGTAATGGTGTAAATGTATGGTGTAATCAACGGCTCATGGTTCGATCCCCACCAGATCCAATGGGTTTCTAATCAGTCTATGAATCTCCTTGAAGCCTTCGAGTTTGAAAAAGCCGCAAGTCTTAATTTAATGCGCTAAGAATTCGTATTCCGTCTGTGGAATTACGAATAACCGTCTAAAGCTAAAAAGTCGCCAAGTTTAGTTGCTTGATATATGGCAGGTTTGTATTTTCGAATATTCAGAGTGCCCCACGCTTGACTGCGCTTCTTGTGTTTTAGAATATCATACTATCATCAGAATATCACCTAACAATAGCTATCTTGCTTCTATCATAAAAGATCAATGATATGTACTATATTAATTAAATAAACGCATTATTTCAGGGTACTACATTCCCCGCTTTAAACGCCATGCTGGCAAGGTGGGCTCCGGTATCAGAAAGAGGAAGAATGGGTTCTCTGGTTTTCGGTGGTGCACAAATTGGAAACATAGCGGGGACATACTTCTCCGGTCTAGTCATTAAGGAAACCGGAGATTGGCAATCCGTTTTTTACTTATTCGGCAGTATCGGAATTTTATGGTTTATTTTGTGGGTAAGTTTTTAATTCTTCTTAATTCGTTATCTTACAACTATTCCCTATTTTATAATAAAATATGTTTAGAGATTAATGGATTTGGCGAGAATATTAGCAAGTAAAGAGGAAAATCCGTTTTTGATACCACAATGATGCCAGTTCAAGGCCCGTCCATGTCGTAAATCCAAAATCGATGTTTAATTTATGCCATCGAGTGCAAAATATTAAAGTTTTCAAAAGCGACGTCCCATAAACCCTTTTGAGTTAATATTTTTTGTTAAAATGAGAGATAATTAGGATTATAGTATACGAATCTCTTTAGTGGTTGGTTCATAAAAAGATAACCCAAAAAGATATGTTTTTTAAAAGTCTTAGAATATTATAATTACTCTTTAACAATTTTTATACATATTTAGATAGCTTATTGTATTTCGTGCCTTGACGAAACTGTGAAACTACGAAACCTTTGCCATTAATCTGTGTGTGAAATCAAAAATTGCACAGTGCAAGGGTACCAACTAAACGCTAATTAGATTATAGATAACAGGTGTTGTAATGCATATGCATCTTGCTACAGGCGCTGCTTTGTTACAACGACCCTGAGTCGCATCCATACATTTCGGACAAGGAGAAGAAGTACTTAGAGGAAGCTCTCGGAAGACATCACAACAGTCAGCCCTCAGCTATTCCTTGGAAGGCGATTTTCACTTCAGTTCCGTTATGGGCCCTCGTTTGTGCACAGGTAATTTTTTAACTTCAATTTACATTTAGTATTTCCATTTTCCCCATTTTCTTCACTCCCATTGGACGCAGTATGATGTTTTCGGCGTAAAACCTTCCTCGCCAAATGATCCAACCAGCGTATAAGTTATTATTCATTTAAAACCAGCAGTTTCCGAGATTAGCGCGTTCAAACAAACAAACTCTTCAGCATTATAACATAAGTATACTATATAACTTTTGAAACTAAATAAAAGATCGCTTTATAAAGGAACCATCACAGTCCACAGATGGCTTTTCTAGCAGTGACATCCGTGTTTTGGTTTCAGTCTATAGATTTCCGAATTTCCTAAGCCAAAACATTTAGCTCCATTTACTTCTATGTTATAGGCCTGGGCTATTTCAGCGTTTCAGTGAACCCCGTGTTTGCATTCATCTTCAGAAAATTAACAATGTACTACAGAATAACTCGATATTTCATTCAACGCGTACTTCCTCGTTGAACCGTGAACGCTGTCAATAAAGACCTGCATTGTGTACCTTCAGGCTATTTATATTCATTTCCTTGAATTACTTCGTACAATTATATATTTTGTCCGAATAGACAACTACATAATACAAATATTTTGTTTAATTTTTATTTTATTTTACTTTTATCTACACTATGTATACAGTTTTAAATAATTATTATAATATAGTCGATGTTCAATTGTAAAAAAATACATTAAAAAATTAACAACACATCTTAAATAATCTGCAATCTTGTACGTAAATGATCTTTAATTCAGATCACTTCTTTGAGCATAACTTTGACTACGGCAAGCTGAAAAGCTGGTAGTTAGTTTTTATACATTTGCTTCTTTTTTAAAATTATTTTATTGTTTTAGATCGGCCACGACTACGGGTACTTCACAATGGTGACAGATCTCCCCAAGTACATGACTGGAGTACTGAAGTTTGATATACACAGAACTGGTACTCTGGCTGCCTTGCCGTATCTCGTTATGTGGTTCAGTTCAATAATATTCGGATGGATGTGTGATAAGATGGTGAAGAAGCAGTGGCTTACAGTGACAAATGCGAGGAAGACATTTACAACTATCGGTAAGCATGTTCACAGAATTGATACTAGTGCTACTAAGTTTCCCGTCAACGGCCTCTGTAAGTAAATGGTTAAACTTGTTACCTAGCGTTGCGTTAACCGCAAGAGGTCTTGGGTTCGGATTATGGGGAAAAAATTGATTGTTTCCGTCGGACAGGGCACAGATCTATCAATTACTTGTAAAAGAATCATTGAGTGATAAAGACACAGAAATCGCCGGGCGAGAATGTAAAAACAGAATGACGTGAAGACAGAATCCGCCGGGAGAGAAATCCCATTTCTTCCCCTGGGAAGATTTCTCTCTGCTAATACAATATAATTTAATAAATTTTAACGGTTTAAAACGCCAAAAATAACGGCTCTTGGAAGTATCGGAAGCGTTGTGTTGTGTTAACAAATGCATTTTCTTAACTTAAAAAAATACTTGAAATAACGTATAAAAATTTCCTAATGTTCTAAAAGACTTTTTCTTTGAAATTTTTTTACCGAAACGTAAGTGTCGTAACGTAAAAATATTTTATATGTAAAATAAAAATCCAAACAAAGAATAAGTAAATAGTTATATTATTTACCAAGCTTTTTGCATGTATATTTATTCTCGGAAATCCTTTTATTTAACTTGAACACGGATATGTCTTGTTATTGAGACAATCAGATTCTAACATTTCTGACGTAATCTTTAAACCGATGTAGGTAAATATCACTTAAAATTGCTAAGTGCTTCGACAATAAATACATTAAAAAAACACTTTTAACGGTTTAAAAGCGAAAAATATTACCTAATTTACTTACCTGTTGTATATAATTATATTATTTTTTAATTGATATTATGTATAGGTTTCAATTTTTAATTAAATTGATAAACTTTATCGAAGAATTGATTGTATAATATTTAAGTATAATTACAAAATCTATAATATGGACCTGCAATTTCTTTTCGGACCAAATATGAAGTAAAATTATTTTACTTAGTTATATGGACGTTCGTGACGTACCGAATAATATTCCAGTTTGTTTTATTATTATACTGAACGACATTTAACGTATAGGTTTAACGTTAGGCAAAATATTTCGTTTAGAATCGTGCGCGTGCGAAAACACAAAACACACAAAAAATACGTATGGAAAAGTGATTCATCTTTAAATGATCTAAAAACATGTCCACGATAGTATTGGTCTATCTTTTAAGATTAACTTGCTAGGACAACGGCACGCGACCGACATCGTGGGTAAATTGTGGTAATTTTGAGCCGAAAAAACTTACACACACAGCTAGTTAAACAAACTGATTACCTTTCTAGCATCTGTGGGACCCGGTATTTGTATGATCCTGGCTTCATACTCGGGCTGCGATACAGAAACAGTCGTGATCCTGTTCACCGCTTCAATGGGCCTGATGGGAGCCTTCTATCCAGGAATGAAAGTGAACGCGTTGGACTTGAGCAGTAATTTCGCCGGCACCATCATGGCTATCGTGAACGGCATCGGCGCTGTTACGGGAATCATTGCCCCGTTTTTGGTTGGCTTGCTGACACCCGATGTAAGTATATGTCTCTCTGGTAGTTTGTCCGGGGCCCCAAAAAAAATTACAACCCACTCTTGGGAGTAGTGATGGCTTATAACAAAATAGGTTTAGATCTATCGAGGGGTTTTGGGGTTTTTTTTTTTTCTTATAAAAAAAAAAAACCCCCCCCCCCCAAAAAAAACCCCCCTTCTAAAAAAAAAAAACAAAAAAAAAAAAAAAAAAAAACTTTTTTTTTTTTGGGGGGGTTTAAAAAAAGCGAAGAAAAATAATTTCAAATTTCGAACTTGCTTCAATGACGCCATGGTAGAGTAGTATATTTAGCAGCAGGGGTAGACAAAAAATTTCACACAATTAATCTACCAACTATTAAAGCTTGCATGGTGCAACAGATATACAGATCTCATAATTTAGTCAATTAACAAACATATCTTTATTTCCAGAGCACGCTGGTCCAATGGCGTTTGGTCTTTTGGATAACGTTAGCTGTATTCATACTCACGAATTTAGTGTATGTGGCGTGGGCGTCTGGTGAAGAGCAGTGGTGGAACAGTTCACCGCAAGAAGCAAGGAAACAAGCCGAGACCTCTTCAGCAACAGTTAACAATGACATTAAATTGCAAGCGTAGTGACAAATAGAAAGGAGGGTTTAAATGGACAAGTGTTTAGTGCAAGACTTAATCGGAATAGATTAACTTAGATTTTTGCTCCTGGTACTAATTACAAGTACAAAATAAGTACTGTCTGTAGTTTACACAAGTAGTTACACATTTAAATAAAACTCTTTTAACGGTTTAAACGCGGAATGTATTAACTTATTTGCAATTTTTTTTAACTACCGTCCGACGTTTCCGATGCTTTGCAGCCGTGTTCACGGGCGATGGCGAGCGGAGATTTGTGTTTAAAACCGTTAAAAGGGGTTTATTTAAATGTACAAAATAAAGTATTCAAATTGGCGATTCTTTGAATCCACAGCCAGTGTAATGTGATAGTAAAATATTTATTCATAAGAATTCATTAGATGTACTTAGGAAGCATTTCACAATACGACTGTAATTTAATTTTCGAACCATTTTTTATTTGAGAAAATCAATAATCGGCGATAAATATTGAATATTAACTATGTATTTTAGCCACAAATACGTAAGCTGACTAGTATTCCTGTCTTTATCGCACATTGTTACTTACCATATTTATGAAGAGGACAAAACATATAACATATTATGTTATCATTGAGTGTGAACCTTATAATTATGAGGCTATTGAATACTCAGGTGTCTAGAAATCTAGAAGTATTGTTGTCCCTTTCTAAGTGATGTTATATAACTGAGATAGCAATAGTTTTGTCGAATAACGTACAAAAATGTTGTTAACGCCTGTTAAAGCCATATTATTGTGGTTTTTGTATAAACTAGACTTTAGATTAATGAGATTGAATGAGTTTGTAAATATTTATGAGTGGTTTTTTTGTGCAGCTTTCATATTGGTTTTAACTAAATTGTGTGGGTTTTGATCTGGGATCAGCGTTGCCAGACTATTTTTGTCAAGTGATTCGGAACAAGTAGTCAATAGAGTGTGGCTCTTTCGTTGATAGTACAAAATACTATCATAAGATTTATTCTTCAATCAATCGATAAAACAGTCGCCTTACAAAAGCCGAAAAGAGGGACTGAGCTTGTCTGGGGGACATTTAATTATCTTTCAAATTTGAACTATCTAAAGAGTCAGGCAACACTGCCTGGGACCCAATTCTGCTATTGATAATGACTTACTATGCTATGACACCTCGATTTTTATCAATACGATTGACGTTAAAGAACATTATTTATAGCACTGGTATATCTAGTGAATTAGCAGAAATGGATCCCTCATGGATAAAACTCTAGTTGTATAAGCAATGCAAAAACTGTGTCTTGTTAAATATTTTGTTCAAACATCAAAAAAATAAGATAAGGCTGTGAACAAAATTTATTTAGTATTACACAAACTATTTTACTGAGTGCATTTGTGCCATTGAAAGATCTGTGTCTATTAGTGATAACTGTTGTAATGTATTTTAACTATTAGCTATAATTATGATTACATACATTTATATAGTAATAAGAATGTTTTAAATAAACGTTTTAAACATACACAATTTTATTGAACAACAACTATCAGTGTATAAAAAAGATCTATAAAAAATAAAAATAACAACACACAAATAACATTAAGATAATTTAAATGCTGAAACAGAATATTTTATTTAGAAAAAACTATGCTTAATTATAACTTAGCAAACATTTTTCTGTGTCTCCTTGTCAAAACTACATAAAATCAAAATATCAAATACTGTCTATAGTTTACGCGAGTAGTAGACATTGAAATAAAACACTTAAACGGTTTAAAACGCCATATATTAGTTCAACTTATTTGAAAATGATTTTTAACTTCTTAAAAACCATTTTCAAATAAGTTTAACTAATATATCGCGTTTTAAACCGTTAAAGTGTTTTATTTAAATCAAAATATCAATTCATATGATTCTTCACATAAGAAATACCAATTGCTACATCAAAAGCTTTCTAATTACTTTGTTAATACATATGTAAACATTCATAACACCGACTAAAATATTTCTCATTATTATTAGTATGAATAAAATTCTAGTAATAATTCTTAATATGGAATTAAAATTCCAGGAGGAGACTTGTATCTTAAGTGGCACACAAACTTTCCATTACAAAGTGAAAATCTCGTTAGTAGAGGATATTTATGTAAATATTTTCCTTAGTAAGGTAACAGTATAGTGAGAACGTCAATAAATAATACAAAAGACTAGATATTACACTGTAATAAAAAATCGCAGCAAAAATCTAAAAATGCTTGATTATAAATTATTATATAATGAAAATAACCCGAATTTAACGGAGTACAAGAAAGAGGAACATTAATAAAATTGTATTTTAAGCAGTCAAAACTGAACTGAATTGAATAATTAATGTTAATAAAAAAAAAAAAAAAAGTACTTGAATGTTAAATGCTCTGTATAAAACAAGTGGAAAAATTATGAAATAAAGTTGCTTTTCTATCACTTAAAACCGTTTTTTAAATACTACTAATAAATAATAAATATACGCCGTTGTACCAGTAATTTACGAATCAATATGAACAATTTAAAATGCGAACTAAGTAAAAAAAACAATGAGAATTAATCAGGTAATAAGTTGAATTTGAACCGGTTAAACTGTTATATTTAACACTAATAAATTTAAAATATACGCCTGCAGAAAATTTAACTTTTTGCGATACTGCAAATAGCCAGGAAAATAGTATTAGGCCCAACACGTTCAAAACTTAGTGCCATTAATTTAGATACCTCCCCCTTCAAAATTTCAGAATAATTCCATGACAGATGTCGGTGATGAAGCGTCAGCCAAGTCCGTGCGCTGGTTCAGTATCTGTAGAGCTTCAACTGGTGTTATGGTTACCACCCCCAAGGTCGCGAGTGCAGCAAGGGTCTCCGGGTCATTCTTGTTCAATCCAGTTCGTATTCGGCGAGCGTCATCATAATCCAAGTTTAGGAGCGTGCAGGATTCCGTTAGCCTGTTGAATATAAAGAAATGTTAAAAAGAGAAGTTTAAATAAATTCGAATATATATTACTACTGTGTCCTGCTGTGCCGAATAGTGCCTTGGGGTAGAATTTTCAAATAGTCTAGGCTGTTTTTTTAATATTTTTTTTTTGTGGGTAATAACCCCCCCCCCTTTTGGTTTTTTTTTTTCTTTTTCCCCCGGGGGGGGCCCCCCCCCCCCCCCAACCCCCCCCCCCTTCCCCCCCCCCCCCCCCCCCCCCCCCCCAGGCCCTTTTTTTTTTTCAAAAACTACGAATTTTAATAAAAAATTTTTACTCTATCACCCCTTTCTCGGGCTCTAAAAATAGTCTGTGTACCAAATTTCATATAAATCAGTTCAGTAAGTAAGTTTCGGAGTTAAAGCCGGACAGACAGACAGAGTTATTTTCGCATTTATAATATTAGTATATTACTATACTATAGACTATAGTAAAGAACCATAGATTTTTGTTTAGACAGTATGCAAAGGGTTAAAGTATGGATAAATTTGTATACGTTATGGTACAGTTTACGGTATTATATAATATGTAATCAAACTCATGATTGCAAATACCTTATAATAAGTGGGAGAAACCGTTGCATTTTATTGAGTAAGTGTCCTTCAAAGTCTATGGAATGGTATCAAACCAACATAATATAATGATAACATTCTATGGTGTGTTTTATGAATTATAAAGCAATAATCAAAAAATACTACAATGACTAATATTTTACCTGGGCACGGGATTCGTTTCAGGCATTTTATTTTCAAAACGAGCAAACGCGGGTAGAATATTTCTTGTCACATCATGCGTGAATTGCAATGTCCCTCCTGTGTTGAACCAATTGTTTAAAACCACTTCCTGTGAATTATAGAACATTGTTAATACCTCTCCAAGGGAAAATAAGTATCCGGCTTAAAGGACCAAAAAATATACTGGCGCCTTTTTTATAAATCAGATGAAATATGTATTTATAAACACGCTTACTTTAGCATTAACACCAGCTAGAACTTACACGGAAAATACAACTATCGACTTGCAATGCCAGTTCCGCTTTTAGAAGTTGCGCTATTGCTGGAGCCAAACTCTCAGACAGAGTAACGAGACGCGTACACATAGAAGACAGTGGCCGTCCCAGCGTACTTGACATGCACAATGCCCTTTCCTCTACCAGCAGCATCGCGTGCCATCTAAATAAAAAATCATTTATGTATTGTTAATGACCTGTGATGAATTTACTTAAAGTAAATTACTAAGTAACTTAGTTGTAGTAAGTAAATATTGCAATTTTATTTGGTTTTCTACTTTAAAGATTTTTTATTTATTTTCAAACCTTTCTTTGTAAACAAAGTATAAATATAATTATTATTAGTCGAAATATCACTTACTTCTGAGACTTGTACTCGTGTAAATGGTCCCTGAACTCTAACAGCAAAAACTGTACGAGCACAGCGAGTCCTGCTTGTCTCAAGTGATGCAACAGCGCAGGCGCATCGCCGAAGACGCCGCCGTCTTCGTCTCCACCTCCTTCTGGCAAGGGGTCGGCTACAGCTGGGTTTGCTATGACGGTTGTCATCGTCTATTAAATTTTTTGTCTATTAATTTATGAAGCAACATTTTCTTAAATAAGGTTTCAAATAGAAGTGCGATACACAATATGCCGAAGCTAAGTCTTCCTTTTAACAAAAATGTGTTAATGACTTTAATGAAATTAATCCAAGTTTTAAAAGTAATATAATTATAGTTATTTATTTTGAACTTATACCTCATACTGACTAGCGTCTATTATAATGGAATTTCTTTTCGTCACTTCTTTCAAGGCCAAGCTCTTTGCTCTTGCTTCAACTTCCTCTAAACAGAGTGAACTTTCCGCGTCATTTTCATTTTCTGGAACATTTTAAATTTTAAATTGACATGCTGTATAAAAAATACAAACAAATTTACTTTCCTGGTGGAAAAATATCTTGTATGATTTTTTTTTCTAATAATGACGCTTGTTTCTTTTAACCATATGTCAATATTACATTTACCTTCTTTGTAAAATTCTTCGTCAGTTTCCTCTTCTTCTTCAGAACTTGTCGACGATTCGCTTTCAATTTCACCACTGGCATGTTGCTGTTGCGTGAACTGTTGGAATTGGCGCCGGTAATAGTACAGTTGCAGGTAATGCTGTAAACGAAAATACACCTAAACAAAAGTGTAAATAGTGAACAATGGATAAATCTAAATACTGTCTGTAGTTTACACGAGTAGTGCAGTAGCGTTTCGGATGCTTTGCAGGGGTCTCCCCGTGACCACGACTGCTGCAAAGCATCCGAAACCTCGGGCCGTAGTTAAAAATATTTTCAAATATGTTTAAATATTATATATCGCGTTGAAAACAGATAAAGTTTTATTTAAAAGATGGGAAATCTACTTTTTTTTAAATTAGTACAGTATAGCCTATTTGACTGAATAGCGATGAAGTAACTATGTGAATGATATTCAGTAATGATACAGCTAACTAGATTAGAATTTATTTAGCTTATAAGCTTGATAGAAAAAACTTACGAGTGAATGAGCCCACTGCAATAGAACACTTCTTGTGTGCTGTGCAGTATTAATAATGGCTGTTAAGGGATGAGGACCAGCGACTAAAAAGCAATCTGGCGTTAAACTATCTGCTGTAGCACTCATAATTTGTGTAAGACGTATGCGCCACTCTTCAATCAATTCAAGTTGCAGTTCTAAAAACTGAATCCTAAAAGTATTGAAAAAAACTATAGTAGATAATATTATCATTATCATGAGAAAATTTCAATATTTGGTGCGCAACACAAAATTTTAATTACAGAGTATGGTCAGTATCAATGTATATTTTTTTTTAATGTTAATTTATTACTAGATACAAATTAATGATAAAAATTATATGCATAGTTGTACACACCAACAATAGCAATTGACGAGCTCGTTGGTATAATTGTATAGATAATAATCAAGAGGCCATGGGTTCGATGCCCACTGGATCTGACATTTTTTTTAATCAATTTATAATTTTACTGATGCTTGTTGAATTTCATCTGAAAAACTGGTTATTTAATGGGTGGTAGGAATATCGAAATTCTGCCTGGATCACCGAACCGCCGTCCACAGATCGAAAGGCCCTCAATTTTAATCGCATTTCGGTTTTATTCTGTGGATTTTCGAATACATGAAGCCAAGAACGGATCGACAGAGCATTTTGTTTTGTGTGGATGGGTTTTTCACCTACCATCAAGTGAACCCTGTGCTCCTGACCTGCTCCACAAAAAAAGCCCACAAACATGTAGAGAAGTGAATTGTTTGAAGTGTAGTTGCCTCGACTTTTTCTCACGAATGTCAATACAATTGAAATCACTCACCGATGGCCAGGTTGTGGTAAAGTGACGTATCGGTCTTCAATGGTCTTTAACAGAGAGATGAACCAGTCTGAACCCCTGGGAACCCATAAAAGAGAGCCGATGGCTGCTCCTACTCCCGCTACCACTGGCTCTATCCATTGTTCAGTGTCTAGCATTTCATCCATTTTTGATAAAGCGTCTGGAATAAGAAATTAAAATAATTGTTTTTCACATTAAAATGAAAAATATTAAAAATCAACATTGTTCTTAATAATCAGAAAAATGTTATTACTACTAAAAGCGAATTTCAATGATATAAAGTGCACAATATAAATAACTTATAAAATATGTATTATATACATACATTTCTTTTCAACAGCCAACCACTGAACAAACGTTTCCGCCTTCGTCAATACAGAGAGAACACTATTTGATTCATATCCAGTGATCTCGCTTAGTTCTTTATGAAAGCCTAATGTTTCGTCGACTGCATGCGCAAACGCCGCTTCCACATCTATTATATCGCCTTTAGAGCCTTGTGTGTGATATAAACCTAAAACAGTGTGCAGTCTTTCTGCTGCTAGCGCAACTAAGCCTTCAGTGAATTCATCCTACAATAAAGAGGCTTGTTTAAACAAATAATGTAAGAAAATAAATAAGCCACTTTGAATTATTAAAGTTAAGCAATTATTTTAGTATTTTGTCATATCCTTTTGTATCCTAAAAAAAACTCTTTTGCAAAATAAATAGTCCCCTTTCATGTCTGCATGTAAAATAAGTCTGCATCTATATAAAATGATAAGCTTTTTTTTTTGTGAATAAGCTATAATGATGATGTCTTAGTCTTAAAAACTAAATAAAAGTAATTTTTCACAATGGTATCAAAATGGCACAAAAAATCTTTAACTTACAACAGTATTAATATTCCTCAGTTCAAGTTTATCAGCAATTGGCTGTATGTTATTTTTGATGAATGTTTGATGATCCTTTATCCAAGTTAATGTCTGAGTTAAGAACCACTCTGGCCTATCTATCCTTGCTGTTTGACGGTTTCCAGTAAAGTGGAAAGTGAAACGCTTTTTTAGAGGCTTCAGTAGTACTTTAATTGGAAGACAGGGCTCATGTACTGTAAACATAAAAACATTTCATATATTCAGTATTTTAAATATTTTAAAGCTAGCATAGTTATTTTGGGCAACCAAATTTGTTTTTGCAACACTCCTCTTCACCTTTATAAACTTAAGCTGATATCTACGACGTCGGTCGCAACCTGTAGTTCTTGCAGATTAATCTTAAAAGATAGACATATTCAAAGACAATGTTTTTTTAGATACCTGAAAGAGGAATCGTTCTTTCACAATATTTTTGGATTGAACACACAGCATATGCATTGGAAACCCACAAAGATGAATATTTTTTTTTACATTTTACTTGGTTTCCTCGCTTCTAGCCTATAGCCTCCCTCGAAAAATGGTCTAACTGGTAAGACATATTTTTTCAATTCAAACCTCAATCAAAAAAACTCCTCAGCTTTATATATTAGTATAGATGTAAGGAACAAAAAAGCAGTATTGATGTTATAAAGGCTATGAAGGTAGTCCAATGACATTGAATAAATTTTGTACCATCAGAATAGTCCCCTGTTACTGCAGCATTGGCCAATATTTCCTCTGGCTCTTGAATTAGGAATAGATTCTTTGTCAGATTGTTGAATTTGTTCATGACATCTTTTGCAATTGGTGAGTTTTCAGCACCTGATGTGAATGGCCACTTTAATAACTTTAGCACTTCTTCATAATGCCTAAAATTATTATATTCAAGCAGATTATAAAATTTAATACCCCTTCAAAGCTTGAAAGTTTCATTGCTACATTTATTTTTATTGTAAACTTACTTAATTAAATTTTCTTTCAGTATATTGTGCCAATAGTGTGTGTAGTCCTTTGCATATGTAGCTTGATGTGAATTTTTATATTGAAGACACATTTTTTTCATTTCACTATACATAAGTACCAGTTGCTCATCATCCTTACAGTTTTTCATCTGTTGACTGAAGATAATAATAATAAAAGAAATACACAAGCAAAAGGTATAGTTAATAATATCAAAGACTCTCGAGCTATTTGTACCTTAAATCCTGTATTTTGGCATATGATTTAAAATACTCCAACACTTTCTCCAATTTATCTATAGCTGTAAATCTTTTATCCAATTCACTAAGCAACGGTTGGGTTCGGCTGAGAAAGTCATTGGCTCTCTTTTTAAAATCTTCACTTTTGGTTTTCAGGTTTTCAATTTGCTGAGAGTTGAGTTCTGCTTTTGTGATGGCTGCAGAAAGCTTTGTAGGTACTTCATCATTAGCAGCATTGAGCTAAAATTATAAATATATGTTTAGATATTTAAAAATATGTTAAATATTATCGAAGAAATCTACTTACTGATCTTTCAAGACGATCCCTTTGGCTAGCTAATTCATTTTCTAAATCGTGAGCAGCTTCTAGATTGTTTATATCTCCTCCGAGTCTCAAATTCAAGTCTTGTAATATATCTTTTTTAACCTCATCTCTTAGATTTGATTTCATTTTTCATTTAGCCTTCGGCAATCTACTTTAAAGTTTTGTCAACTTACTATAATATGAATAAAAACATTGACCTTTATATGTGCTGTTGCTTTGATGTCATCAATTTTTGACGGTTGAAATTACTTTAAGCTGTCAGTCATCTCTCAAGTGTCAATAGTATTTGACAGATTACTGATGTTTTACATTTTGTTTACTTCTAGTTATACATTTTAATGATTTTATACTTGCATTTTGTTGCATTTTGAACAGCAGTGAGTTAGTAACTTTGAATTACATATTTTCATGTATAATAAAATTTTACTATCAATTTTCTCGTCAAAACAAACCTTTAAGATCTCGTAAAAATGTTGTGGTCATTAATTCAAAAGAATAAAAATGATATCATATATTTATCGTTGTTACTTTTCGGTGTTTTTATTGGACCGTATTATAGAAAAATACAGGCAGTGGAAGCTAAGAAATGGGGAGGTACAACTATAGGCTTAACTCTCATATTAGTTGTATCAGGATACAGCGCTGTTCATCCTATTTTGTCCGCTTCTTTAGGTATACTCGCTATAAAAGCGTCTACGTTAAAGTAAGTCATTGTATTTAATTAATAAGCTATTTAGAATACAATCATGAATATTCAATCTTAAGTGTTACAATAAATATCCTAAATTTTTTTTTAATAATAATTGATTTAACTTTTTGTTTCAGATATTGCCACATAGTAACATTCTTCTTTATGTTTGGCTATTTATTCTTCTTTCGATTAGCTGACAAATTTGGTTTCTCATTATCATCGGGACACACGAATCTCATTGAAATGATTATTGTTCTGAGAGTAGTGGGTGTTGCATTTGAGATGAACGGATCCTGGTTAGCCATGGCAAAAGCTAAGAGAAAGACTGATGACGTAGTAGAACCTGTTAACAAAGACGAAAGGGATGATGAATTTCTAGAGCTAATTAATCCAGGGACTCTTGATCTATTTCATTATACCTTCTCTTATATTGGATTGTTAACAGGTATGTACTAATCAAATTGTGTATGAAATTAAGTACTAATTATTTGTTTTACTTCATTTATCGATGAACATATTTGTCTTTTAGGGCCATACTACAGGTATCGAACTTTTGATGATTATTTTCACTTGCCATTTAGTAAACATGTGGATTGCTTTAGCTTTACAATACATACGCTTAAAATGGTGCCATTCTATGTTGCATTATACTTGGCTTTGTCTAATGTCCAGCCATTGGAGGTAAGCTACTAATATTTTGTTTTAAATATTTAAAAAGTGCTAAACAATATAGAATATATATTTAAATTCCAATTGTTGTCTATGAAATAGCACTTTTTTTGTTTATATTTGTCTGGTAATTCATAATGTTAAGACCACCATTGCAACTATATATATTGTGCTTGTTTATGTATTTTTATTATATTTACAGTACCTCTTGACAGAGCACCATAGAAATAGAAGCTTCTTATTAAAAATTATATATCCATGGATTTTGTTTACGGCATTCCGTCTCCGAATTTATGCAGGAATGTCATTAGCTGAGTGTGTATGTACTTCTGCTGGTCTTGGCGCATACCCTGTCCAGGCAAAGAATAGGACTGGACATGGACCCACCGTGGGATACTTGAAATTAAAACAAATGTAGGTTTTTTTGTAATTAATAACCCAGTATTATTCCTACAACCCAATTAATGTCCAGATTTTATTGAGTTTTCAGGTCTGATGACCAAGCTAGGACGTCACAGTATGATTTTAAGACAGTTGAGTCGATGGATGTGGTGGGTTGTGAGGCAGTTGTGACTCTAAGAGACTCCATGAAAGTTTGGAATAAAGCTGTTCAGTATTGGGTTGCAATGGTGGTTTACAAACGATTTCCAATAAAATCACTCAAGTAAGTTATTTGACATTATTGTATAAAAATATTTATGTATTGAGTTGATAAAGATTTATGATACTCATATTAAATGTTTATGATATTTCCATGCACAAACTACATTCAATTGATGATATGTATATTATGTATATAAATGATAAGAGAAGTCAATTGAGTTACATATTGTAAGTATTTAATTAAAGCCGGAAAACCAAACCAACCCAGGCAGAAACTAAGGCTATGCTTTTGGGTTTCTGACACTCCGGACAGGAATGTTTACTTATGCAACAGACCTATAGAAGAGCATAATAAAAGTCGTCATCGAAGTACTAAGTGTAAATGTGGTACTTCCGCTTATTTGCCCACCCGACGCCCCCTTACCAATTACCTGAAAATCGACGTTATTCATATCACTAATGAAACTATATTATAGTATAGGTTTTTATTAATTATATACTTAAAATATTAACAACATTTACAGAATTCATGCAGCGTTATTCGTGTCCGTCATCTGGCACGGCTTGCATGCTGGATATTTCTTCTGCATTTATTTCTGTCCATTTTATTTGATGGCTGAAGATATCTACTACAAGCTGTACTATAAAGACGCTACAGGAACGGTAAGTTGATCAATATCATAAATATATTGACTATATATGTATTACTTGCTTCTCTGATCAATACTCATATAGTGTGTCCGTAAACGGCCGAGATTAAATTAAAAATCAATTTAGCTTAACCTAACTTTTTGCTGCTGCTCTAATTAACTGAGCTACCATTGATCATCAAGGTTCAGAGCGAAATGTGTCATGAAATAGTTTTAGTTTAAATTGATTTTTTATTTATATAATGCAATAACATGTAATAAATATTTGTTAAAAAAAAAAAATTACAAAAAAAACACTTAACGGTTTAAGCTCGAAGATTCGTTAAACGAGTTTAAACCATGGAATCGATTTGTGATATATGATTTAAGTCGCATTTTTTGAATTTATTTTTTTTAATTCCAGAAAAAGAAGATAATCGGTTTTATTATGTGGTTCCTTCGGTCTAATTCAGAATCCTATCAAGCAGCGGCATTTCTCTTGCTTACGTTTGACCGAATATGGATTTACTATTCCTCAGTTTACTTTTACTGGTATGGCGTGTGGCTTGCTTTCTTAATAGTGGGCCTTATCTTGAACCATATAGACAAAGCCAATAAAAGGAAAAAAGTGGCGGTAGATACAAAAAATGTTGGCTTAGACAATTAAGCTACGCTCACATCTCATTCAAAGTTCTTTAAATAACTTTAGACCAAAGTTTATATGTAAATATGGGAATCTCACTTAAGTTATTGCATTTAAATAGTTTTGTAAAAGAATTGATAACTTTAATATATGGGCTCTGAAACATTCCTTTATATAAATGGGAGTCTATGAATCAGTTGAAAACAAACACTTAAAATCTAGTAAATTGTGTGGATATAACGATGTGTAAAATAAAGATTTAAAAAAATCTTGAGTGTCTTATTAAAGAGTTTTAAAGACATTTAATTATCAAAAAAGATATAGGACCACTTACTTGAGAGACTAAATTTGTATATTATTGATATTGTATTACCCAGCAGGTAGTTGGTTACTGCGATATTTACTTAGCACCGACGTCAAAGTTATAGCATATTTATTAAATCATTTCTATTTACGTTAATCAAAATACATGCATAACTTTGTGTATTTATACAAAATATTTCTATATACATTTACCCAAATGAGATGTTTAATACCGTACAGTCCCTAGAGCATCTCGTTACCCTGTTACCGGGTTTTGGCAATAAATAATAAATAAAACGAACTAGTAACATCAAATATTATAATTGACAAACAAACAAAAAATGAATAGAAATCATGATGTACAAAAATTATTACAAAAGCATCACTTACAGAATAAATATTTTGCGAACTATTATTAGAAAAATATTAGTATTATATCACATTCTTGAAGTATTCGAATATGAGGTATGTCATCACTGTCAAACTGAAAGAGAATGTTACAAGGATAAAGTAATCTCTTTATATCACAATTTATCATTCAATATGGTAACATTTGTGCAATAAGCAAGCTTGTTATGCTATAGAGGTCATTATTTGACAAGTATTGTATACAAAAATATCATTATCTACTTTAACATGGCAACTACATCTTCTACTATGCTCGTGTATTTACACTATGTTTACAACTAAAAAATGCTAATTTATAAAAATAAAGTCATACCAGTTGTGTCGAATTATTTCATGCACGTTGACAATATTAAAACCTGCAGCTTAAAATAAAGTTAGAATAGATTGTATTACTGGGATTATTATTTGAGTCCTGACCTGAGATTAACATAGAATTGTTAGAAATGTTAGGCAGTAAATGAAGCCTGCACGTATTGGCGCAATGTTAATCATGAGGAAAAAAAATTGTGCTAGTGTAAAAAATAGGAACAAGCTGAGTATATAATTAGGCATAAGAATACAGCGTTACACCGAGTGAAGCCACCACTAGGACTACAGTAGTTTCAACGTATTTACCCAATATTCCAGCCATACGACACTGGTTTGTTGGTCGTGGCTCCACTATGGCGCGCATAGTTCTGTCCATAATTCTTATTTTGGTTAGGCGCCTGGTAACCCGGGTTTCCTGATGGATAAGTTTGGGGATTAGAACTTCGCGAATTCGAGTTGTACGATGAATAATTCGGATTTTCCATTATCGGTCGCGTATTGAAGAGTCCGTTGAGGCCGCCGCTCTTGGACAAATTACCGAGGATGTTTCCGAAGATGTTTGACAGGCCCTGACCGCCCTGGCCCCCCTGCCCGTTCGTGTATGTATTCAAGGTGTTTAAAATGCTATCTAGGGGACTTTTGCCGCCGGATCCGAAACCTGAGCTGGGGTTGGAACCACCGTAGGGGGAGTTACCACCTCTGTTAGAACCTCCGTATGGGGAATTACCACCATATGACGAGCTACCTCCGTAAGGAGAGGTGGGACTGTTGCCACCGTAAGGTGAACTCCCTCCATACGGAGAACTACCGCCGTGTGCTGAGTTTCCGCCATAAGGCGAATTCCCTCCATATGGTGAACTTCCTCCATAAGGCGAATTGCCACCATATGAGGAACCTCCATGGGTATTCGACGGTGGTGCTGGAGCGGGATAATTTGGTGGTGAATCGAAATCTCTTGTTGGCGATTGGGGTGTCGGTCTTGGTACTGTTGGCTGAGCTGGTTCCGAATGAGAACCTGAAAGCAACAGTGTTCTAAATTAAAAGTAAAAAAGAAACACTACCATTCTTCTATTCGACAGTTTAGTATTACTAAGAAACTGCAATTGATAGGGCACCGACAGACAGGGATTAGACCAATGGAACAAAATTTGTGGGTTTGCTTAACCGTCTAATTTAATTAAATAAAAACATTTACTTTTAATATTAATGTGGGTAACATACCTGCGACTTGAGATTTTTTCTTGCAAGTAGGGTACGTTCCGCAGTTAGACGAGTGTCCAAACGAACACGGATCCTCAGCCAGCACACACACTTCGCTATTCAAACAGCCGATGTCCTTACACGTTCGACCGTATTCTGTAAAGGGAATAAAAATTAAACTACCCACCCATTGCGTAAACACTCACGCAGGTACAAGTATCATTCCCACCGCACGTATTATCACAGTCAATAGAGCTTCCTCCCGTTGAAAATACGTAAGAGAATTCGAGTCGACACGCTCAAATAAAAAATACATGGGCGCACATGAATATATTTTATTTGTGTTCTCGGAAAAATTTGCCCTTTTATAACCCGTAAGGCGTGACTGGGTAAAGAATTCGGTTGTAAAGGGAAAAAGGTCATTTGCATATACAAGATTATAATATACTTAGATTGGGTTCACCGTTGCGTCGCGTTCGAGAGTCAATATCGCACGTAATATACGCCAAGTGGAGTGGAAAAGTTTCTGCTGTGGAATTGTTTTCCACGTGTTCTCCATACGAATAGTTTTTACATTTCCTCTAGTAACTTTCGGATATCAGTTTCTTTTGATCAATGAGTATTATTCAAGAATTCCTTTTCCCTTTCTTTATTGTAATGCCATTTTACTATAACCTTTATACCAAAACTAGCTGTGTCAGCGACTTCGTCCGCGTTGGACAGTTATTTTGGGCATCCAAATTGGTTTTGCAAACCTCCTCTCATCATCTTTAGAAATATAAGCGACTACCCACGACGTCGATCGCGTCCTGTCGTTCTTGCGAGTTAATCTTAAAAGGGATCATTCTTTTATACATTTTATTTTAGTGTGTTTAACCGTTTTCGCAGCGTACGCATCAGAAACTCACGGAGATGAATGATTTCCACCGATTTTCCATATTTAGTCTGCCTTAGCTGTTTCTTCGCTCTTATTAGTCACAGCGTAACGTTTTATAGCCTTCCTCGATAAATGCTCTATTTAACCAACACAAAAGTAATTTTTCAATTTGAACCAGTAGTTCCTGAGCTTAGCGCGTTCACACAAACAAACTCTTAAGCTTTATATATTAGTATAGACTAAACGCGAATATATTTTGTAAGTATATCGTCATAAGAATGACGTCATTTGCGCTGCGTCATGGAAGTAGTCATTACTAAAGTCTTAATCAGCTTAGGCGAGAATTAAGATATCCAGTAAGAAATCCATCTCGAATTGAATAACTTTATGACAAAATATTCTCTCAGTAATAAAAGTAATTCCCATAAAGACATAAAAAGCAAACACTTACTACGAAAACGTTTTAAGCAGAGTGCAAGAATGAGGATCTGTAGGTATGGAATATAATTTCCGACTCGGCAAGTGCTTCTTTAGAGGCAATAAAAAGATACAAAGAGTATAAGGTCGAATCATAACTCATTGTTTTGTTATGCTTTCAAAACCTGGGTTTACGTGTTAAAAGCTAAGAACAAAGCTTAAATTCAAAATAGTCTATCACTTAGTACCTACACGATATAAGCACGAAGGTTAAAGACAAAGGTCACGAGAAACAGACGCTACTTGTACATATAAACATGGCCAATAACAGGAAATCGTAAATTCCTACCTATGAACAAAGAGTGCTATATAGAGCGAACAATAGTATTTTTTCACATAGTCTTACGTAAGGAGAATCTATACTAATATTATAAAGCTGAGGAGTTTATTTGTTTGAACACGCTAATCTCAGGAACTACTGGATTGAATTGAAAAATCTTTATGTGTTAAATAGACCATTTGTTGAGGATGGCTTTGGGCCTCTGGCTGCGATCAATAGGAGCGAACAAACAGGAGGAAAATGTGGAAAAAACGGTTTAAAAACCCAATAATCTGTAATTATAGCTGAGGAAGTTGTTTGCAAAAGTAAATAATATGGTTGCCAAAACAATTATTCCACACGGCCGAAGTCGCGAGCACAGCTAGCTTCGAAATTAAGAATCAAGTTTATATTGTATAGGAAAATTATATGTAAATCTATTACGTTGCGGAGTGGTCTAAGAGCCTAGTCTAGTATTTTTAACCTCAGTTTAAAGTCTTGACGCACTCAATGTAGACAATGCATGGCTAATAATCTACGAGTAATTCTATCGGTACCATCATATTTCTGAGAATCAATCGATACTTCGGTTTCAATCTTCAGATTTTCGATTGTCTAACTCAAATCAGGTCGCCCGTCTGTCTTTGTTAAGAATTACGATGTTGTATGGCCAGGGTATTTCACCTTTTATCACGTGAACTCATGCTTGTTTGTCCTTTCGTAATATAAAAAAAAACCTCCACGTCTTGAAATGAACAACATTTTTAAAATTCAAATAAAACACGGTTTAAAACGAGATTTATTAGTTAAACTTATTTGAAAGTTTAAGTTAAAAATACCTTCGGCCCGACGTTTCGGATGCTTTGCAGCTGCCGTGGTCACGGGGAAACGTCGGGCCGAAGTTAAAGATCATTTTCAAATAAGTTTAACTAATATATCGCGTTTTAAATCGTTAGACCGTGTTTAATTTAAATGTGTACTGCTCGCGTAAACTATAGACAGTATTTAATTAAGAACATTACTAATTTTAACTAGTACGTAATCAGAGGAGTGTAGCAAGGTGGACGGACCTACGGACAATAAAATACAAGGGCGAACTTTTTCAAAACTCCAACAATTTTCAATTAAGGATAGACACTTAAAATTTTTAACGTCCCTGCAAAGTAGCTTTGCAGTAATGCAACTTACTTGAGTAGCCATCAACGTGGTACAGTAACGCTAGCGTCATTAAAACCGTCCTCCAGTCCATAGTTAATCTGGAAAGAAATTGCTCGTTAAAACTACACACATTTTACTGTTGTTGAACACCGACCACATTTTGCTGACTTTACAAATTACAGTCGTGTATATATGTAAAAATATATAACGGCCTACATTAATGTAAAATGTTAAAGCCCTTATAATTTTTAAGAACGTAATTGTTCGCATTAGAATTTCAAGAGTTTGACTAAATTATAACTATTTTAATAATGTAATATTATGTTGTGTATGATGGCAAATAAATTATGTTTTCTTTCCTAATAAGTTGTTAGAGATGAAAATCATGACAAACACATTCATGCAATAATTGCCATAATGCAGCATATCATTGTTTTTCGTTTCGCCATCACGAGCGGACGGCATCGTCGGGAAAGCCTTACACTTTATTAATTGCCATAGGCCACATTCCTATGAAAATTGTGCAATAAACGAGTAATAATTAATTAAATAAGTACTGTCTGTAGTTTCTAGTAGAACACGAGTTTGTCATATTTAATACAACATGTTGACCGGTTTAAAAAAATCGACGACGAGGTGTAGGACTCGGTAGCTCAATTGGTAGAGCAACAGCACGGAACGCTGACGATGCCGGTTCCAATCCATCCAATTTATTTTCGATTTTTAAATTGCCTATCCTCAACTGTTTCCTTATAAATATGTATTGCTAACTTTAATTGCACACTATGTTAAACTTAAATTCTATTTAAAGATAATTCCACAATGTATTATATACGAGAAAGTAAAAGATAAGAACGTAGTTAGACAATGGATACTAAAAAGAAGAGAATATACTTAAAATGCGGAACGTCTTTAATAAACTCGGGAGTCCGCAAGTGTACATGTGGCTGTATAACTCGTCGACACATGTATTTCAACGCTGCACGTCACCTCGGCAGCTTCACAACTTTATGACACCCAGAAACATTCCCCGAGCAATTTCACCCGAAAGTGTACCATATATAAGCTAGTTACCAAGTGCAGCGGAGGTGAGCAAACGTTTGGGGATTATGGCAAAAGTTGTTACTCTTTATTGAAAACTATGATTGGACTTTGTTGAGTTGCAGACTTCCAGTAACTGAATTTTATTTTTGTTCCTAACACTTTGTTTGATATACCCGGATGGGTTTTATTTAGTTCTTGCTGAATCACGGTGAGAGCTCACAAAATGATTATTAAAGGGTTTGAAGGATGATTTACGGATAGGATCTTCAATACGACGATAGAAGTGGCAGTCCATAGATGAAAAAGCCGTCGTGTTTAATGGCGTTTCGGTTGTAGTCTGTGGATTCTCGAATATCCAAAGTCAAAACAGGTTAACAGCGCATCTAATGTAGACATTACTGCTGGGGTATTTCATCTCCCATCAAATAAACCCCCCCCCCCATACTTATCTATCTTCCAAAATTATATTGGTCCAAAAACATGAAATTGACCAGTCCTATATTCACTAAAACGTTATTTTGTGCTTTAAAGACAGAAACAATTTAGCTTACTAGAGGTTAACATCGTAAACAATTAAGCCGGAGTAAGATGTCGAAGGTAAAAGGTCAGACAAACCTTCGCCCCAATTTGTTAACATGTAGGAATATTTAATGACTAGGTATATCGCTTATCAATGCAAATACAACATATTATATCTGAACGTATTAGTAACGTTCAGATATAATATGTTATGATTTAAGAAACTTAAAAATAGCATATAAGTAGCATTTTATTAAACCATTTTGCGGAAAAGTCTTGGCAAGTTAACCCAGGAGACGCTGCGTTGTCATTTATATCGTGACATGGAGCAAGACAAATTATGGTTATTTTTCTGGTTGAAATGTTACAAATAGAAGCTATTTTAAAAAGAGTGCTTGAACCTTTGTAATTTTCCCGTCTAGTCTGGCCACTTATATAAGGTGCTTTGAAATTTCAATTACTGTGGTATGTTAGTATAAAATCTCTCTTGGGAAATTGCTGTTTAGTTGAAACAAAAAGTCGACGCGTAGGTTCCAAATATCATTATATCTCAACAATTATGGTATGGTTGTAGATGGACGAGGTCACTTGATTAGTTATCTTCGTTTATGACCTGAACTTATGAATAATCATGGTGCTTAAAGATACTGTATTGGATGTATCGATATTTCACTCTTCTATTAAATTAAAAGAACCGTACACATTTGGGCATTGGCAAGGAAATCGCGGAGCAAAGCCAGCACAAAACGTCACACCGATAACTGTTATATCCGGCCGTCCACTTGCGAATCGTATTTCGGAATCGTTTTTAACTTTTTATCTTTTTGCGCAATTCGGATACGGAACCCAGCCACTTCGCAGCTCATATATCACTCGTGTCCGTAGCGTTAACGGCCTGCCTGTCAACTCCGCGTATCACATGCCATACCTCTTGACGAACCTTTGTGTATTTTTCGACCGTTTACACGTCGTTTTATTTTACATTTGAATCATCCAATTTTATGGAGCAAAAGGCAGGTATGAGGTTACAAAATGCGGATTCGGGTTCCCTGATCCTCTATATTCGAATTCCAGACGTGATGCATTTCAGTATAGTACCTACTCTACGCGAATTCTCGTAAGAGCGCTACGTAAAGCAAAGGTGTCGTGTTACGAGGATTTATATCGACGGAAATCTTCAACGTTCACACTTCGTGCGCACAAAGCCGTAGTGGATAAAAATTGGATTCTGCTCTTGTCACAAAAATAACACTAACGCTTATTTAAGAATTATAACCAACGTAAAACAATGTATAAAAATATTACTAACTTAAAAAAAGCCGTATCCACTTCTACAATGGAAAACTTGCTAAAATTAAAGTAGCACTGTTCTTTTAAGTACGTCCGGTTCTGTTTTGAAATAAGATGTTTAGCAATTGTGATAAAATTGTAGATAAGACTGGGCATTTCATAAATGAGATCATTCGTCGAATACCGAATGCGTAGTAGCTATCTGTAGTTAATTACATGCTATTGTAAATATTTTACTATTATCGGATTTTAGTCTAAATATGTGGTAAACAATAATTTTCCAGGATACAAATAATTATTATTGGTTGATCGATCAATATTTACTGTTTTTTCAAGCATGTCCTTTAAATATGAAATAATATTACATTTCGATTATGAGAGCAATTAACGAAATATCTAAATTCTTTTTAAATTGTAGGTTGCTTTTAAATATATTAAGTATAAAAAATAATAACATACATTTAAAAATCGAAAATAAATTGAAAAAAAAATTCGACTAGGGCAGGACTTGAACCGGCATCGTCAGCGTTCCGTGCTATTGTTCTAACAATTGGGCTATCGAGTCCTACACCTCAATGTCGAATTTTTCGTTTAATTTTTTCAACTTATTGATACATGAACCTCTTGCTCAATTTTTAGAGCAAAAGTGCCGAACGAGCACTGACGATGCCGGTTCAAGTCCTGCCCGTGTCGAAATTTTTTTCAACTTATTTTCGATTTCTAAATTATATACTGCCTTCATGTGCAATAACATGTGAAAAACATTAAAGTTTTCAAATAACATACATTTTTTAAATAGACTACTATTAAATTAGGCAGTGGTTTGAAAGAGATAGCAATTTATCTATAAAGCTGCCGTTTGTCCCTAGCTTAATCAATTTTATTTTGTGTTATGTTCTGTTTCTTGTTTTGAGACAATAAACAATATTTGTATTGCATTGCATCGTAAATATCCCAATATATAGTGTGATGATTGCCATAATTTAGCACATTTTTTAAAACATGAACTGCGATAATAAACCAGTTATTAAAATAATGGTTACATCATGTAAACATCCTTGAGTACATAGCATGTATAGTAGGAAAAAACTAGATTACATAATAATAATAACATGTCAATTCTATACAGAATTACCTAGTACAAGTTATTTTATTTATACCTACATATACTTTCTTTAAATTAAAAGACTTTCTAATACAGTACCAAAAAATTATTTTGACCGATTATAGAAGCCAAACTCCATGTAAATAAGAATAATCATACACTTTAATTGTTAAATTTATACTAATAGAATTGTGTAAAATGTTATTTGTGAATTTATTAGTTTAGGCGATAAGAAGTAAGATAAAAAGATAAATCTTGCCAATTGTGCCAAATAATAGTGCAGAAAAAGAAATACTCACTTTAAATTTGAATGAGTAAATAATGTACCTCCTACATAAGCTACTATTGTATGTTATTTATAGCTTACAATTATGGTATAGATAACAGGATGGGTCAATTTAGAGATGAAATAAAATTGATCTAACCTTTACCCCAAAGGCTATTATTATACCTAAAATACATTACAATGAGAACATTTTAATGATAGTTTGACAAAATTTAAGTCACAAACAATTCTTATGCTATGAAAATTCTGTTATTGGTGTGTTATTTGGATTGTTTTGGTCACTGTTGATTTTTGTGTTTAAATATGCCACTATAGTATAATGTTCTTGTTTGATATGGTTAGTAGACTTAAGATACAACAAAATACATTTAACAGCAAATTTAAAAACTACATAGTTATGTGCAAATACTGTAATATGTGTAAATAGTCGCAAACACCAAATATTAGCAAAGATGGGGTATTATTTCAGACATTAATGGTGTTTTTACATACCTGTCTGCCCTCGCAGTTCACTCTTCCAACACTATATTATATTATACACAAATAATCGCCTTCTTGGTCGTTTCACAAGGTCAGCAATCGCGGACCAAATGATTCTATTTTATGTTGCGGGCATGCGGAATTATCCTCACAATACGTGAGAAACCTCAATATCAGGAAAACGCACATCTACCTAAAATTAAATAGTTTTTCATTTAACGTTGCTGCTAATGAACAAATAAAGATATTATAAAAAAAACATTACTCATAACAGGAAGATTTTAAAGGAAAACAAGAATACAAAACATGACCGTACTCAGAGAAACGTAAATAAATTTCTTTCCTGTGTCAACTGTCACTGCGGTCAGAAGTCAGTTATTAGGGTTAAAATGTCAAAATGGTGTGTTAATTGTCATTTGTCCATAGGCTATATTAATCATCAAGTATCTACAATTGCTACATTAACTAACATTATAATAATATATTGTGTATTTTCCCAATTTTTATTTGTGAGAACTGTATTGTTATATTATATATTATTACTGAATCAGATTCTTGGAAAAGAATTACATAGATACTATAAATGCTTTATAGTTTTTCTTTATTATTAATAATGATCCGGAACAAGTATTTTAAAATCGTAATTCGTAATACACGGTTTGGTCTATCTATCTACTTGCTTTTAAGTTATACTTGCAAATGTAGGGGAGATGCGTCTCTAAAAACTATTAACTATAACTTATAAATATTATTCACATTCAGTAGATAACTTAATGACTTTAAAGTACGAACAACTTATGCTTTCAATAAAACATTGTTTCCTTTCACGCGATAGCGGCAAAGAAAATATCATAAGTTTTGTTACGTTAGTCTTCCTTCCCCTCAGACTCCAGTTATCATAGTTGGTGCGAACGTGCCTTGAATATTGCTTAAGTTTCAGGCACCAAGTACGGAGCCTTGTGAGATTGCGAAATTAATATAATGTATGTAATATGTATGTTGTTCTAACTGTTTGCGGGTAATATTGCAGTGGAGTTTGCAAAATACTTATAACAGCTACTTATTCTTCTCTACCTACGGCCATTCATTAATCTTTGTCTTAATATACATATATAATAAAGTAGAATTATATCTATAAAAAACCATTGCGTTTGGCTGCCTTAAAAAATAAACTGATACCTATATATCGCGTTTTAAACCTGCAAAAGTGGTTTACGTAATGTTGAGTTAAATCAAATTAAATAACTAAAGCACGATTATATAGACCCATATTCATAATCTTTGATTTGTATATCTATACACAGAAACATACCTAATCATAAAACAATATATGTAGATATCACCCAGAAAACATTTAGTTACGCTGATATAATGTTGTTCAAAATGTAGAATCTTTCTGAATCGTGTAAAATAAGTAGGTTAATAAGACATTTAGCAACAGTAACTAAGTAAAATATTCATAACAGTCTAAAAAGTAAGTCAGAATTCTAATTTAAGCGACGGACTTCTATTTAATACAATAGACGACAAAGCCACTTTCATTTATAACGACCCACAGCTTTTGAAACTACTCGAAAATAGCAATTTGTACGCGGATAGAAAGAACTGGGGTTGTAATATAAATTCGCTTCAGATTTAAGGGGATGCGATAAAATCCCAACTGGCAAGCAACAAGAGAGGAAAGTTCACGGTGTGAAGCTTAATTCTCATGAGAAATTAACTGTTCCATTAGTTTTAATTCACTCGACTGGCGCGCTTCATTATTTCAGCTGTTTTTCGTATAAAAATACTCTAAACATTGCAACTGCGTCCAACTGAGAAATAAAATTGAGATATGGAGTGTAAACCGCAATTTTACGCCGAGATGAAGCCATAGTCTGTTTGTATCGTATTCACTGTACTGCGAGAATTTTAGTACATTTATTTGAATATTAGATTTCGCGTCGGGTTTTAGATTTTAGACAAGCGTATTTTTGTTTTACCGTTACGAACACAACTTAGCTAGCTATTGGGATGGAAATGGCATTTTATTTTTCACAGCCACAAACATTACTTATTTATTGATAAGTATTAGATACATAAAAGTAAGAGACATATTTAAATATTGGTTCTTGTTGACTGTGATTGAAATATAGCAAGCCGTCCCCCGTGACCACGGCTGCAAAGCATCCAAAACGTAAATAAACTGTACGTAAATTAACTAATATATATGGTATAATAAACCGCTAAAACTTTTTTATTTCAAGATGTACTTGCCACACTAACCTAATCTACGGAAAGTACCTACCTATACAGAAGCAAGTAAATTTAAATGTCAATCAAAAAATAACATCTTGGGAAGCTTGAAAATCGAGTAAATTTATTGCTAAACAAAACAAATTCATAGCGATGCGATAAAAGAAACGCTAAGAGTTGCCACGAAGTGCAAAAATCCAGCTATTTCTAAATAACATTATTAAATTGAAATAACACACTTTAACGGTTTAAAAGCGATATATTAGTTAAACTTGTGGCCGTGGTTTTCACAGTCTCCCCGGAGCACGGCTGCTGCAAAGCATCCGAAACGTCAGGCCGAAGTTAAAAGACATTTTCAAATAAGTTTAACTAAAATATATCGCGTTTAAAACCGTCAAACTGTTTTATTTAAAAGTGTACTACTCGCGTAAACTACAGACAACATTATTAAACTTGAAGCGTTTAATATATCTTTACTGCATTTCCCTGCGAAACACCGTACAAGTTCTTTCATTTCATTAGTCGTACTTGGGAGCAGGTCTCATTACTTGAGTAAGGGATGCCTAACAGCGTCTCGACCGGCCTTCGAGCAAGTTTACGAGGAGCAAGCAATATTGTGCGTACGACTTAATGAAAAGGAAACAGACGCAAAGTATACGCAACGAAAAACCCTGGCGTGGGTCAGTTTGTAAATGCGAGAGGAGTTCATATTGAACTAGCTGCTCCGGACGGTTGTTGTGTTGTCCGGAAGATTGATATTATGTTGATGCAATAAAAAAAAATACATTTCCATTTCAAATTTAATTACGGTAAAAACGGTTCCTGCAAGTTAGATAGAGATGTACTGTTGAGATTTTTTAGATCATTTAAAGAGGAATTATTCTTTCTTATATACTTAATGCTTTCTTTAACCGTTTTGGCAGCGCACGGAACGGAATTTACCCCGCTTTTTTTTTCAAAATTTTGCACTATTACTTTACACCTATTGATCGAATTGTGATGTTGTAGATCCTTGCTTGTTAAAGCCTTCTGCGAAAAATCGTCTAATTTTTTTCAAAGCAAAAAACCAGTAGTGCTGTACGCTAATTTTAGGTTAAAATAAACAAACAGACTATTCATTCATTATTTAGTATAGATTTTTACGGAAAATTTTAATATTTATGGAAAATATTGCATTAACAATTAAGCCTAGACTATTGCCTAGCCATTAAAATACTTTAATATGACAAAACCTTACATCAAATTAAAACTCTGTCACTTATATTTGCTTTAGCAGTATTATTCTTTAAGTAAACGTCGTTAGTACAAAATTTAAGATACGGGCAGAACATGAACTGCGCTACTCTTCTCCGTGACACGGTCACTGGGCACGGTAGCTCAATTTATTATAGACTGAGCTTAGAACGCTGAGGATGCCAGTTCAATTCCCGATGTCGTAATTTTTTTTAATTGTAATAGATTTTTAATTTATATAATGCCATTATGTGCACGTGAAAAATAAAGATTTGAAACATATACGAAAAATTGTACAACTCAACTTCCAAGCAACAATATTTAATTGAACTTATCTATAGGGATTTGAAATATTGAATGAATCAATAACACGGACGCGAGCTGAAAGTCGATTTAACTATCAATTTGTATCAATAGAATAATAGCGACACCGTGAAAAGCGTTTCGTGGCAAAGTAAACAGAAATCTCTCCGAGGCGAAATCGTTTTATAAAATAAAGTAAGTCCAATAATTCAACACTTCGTCGCTCCTTAGAGAGAGGGAGGTATAAAATGGAGAAAAACGTCTCTAATTCAGTTTGCTCCCGTTGAACGGTACTCTGAAGCCACTAGGTCTTTACGCTGAGAGGCAGGAAATAATATCTATCGGTGAACGGCTACCGGCCTTTGAATGCCAACTTTACTTAAGGAATGATTCAATAAAGGACCTTTCATTTATTCAAGGGTTGATAATGATACTTGTTAAAACAACATAATTTGTAACTAACTTTAACAACAATGCCTTTTAAATATTTAAAAACGCATTGTGTCTTTAAATAGATAGATATACTTATAATAAGTATTAGTATAGTGCTTGAAACTGGTATCAAGGAGGTTATAGTTTCGTTTGAAATCAAAAAAGTTTTTATTGTATTATTGTTCAACAACAATATCTCATTATTCCGCCGTTACAATAAAAAGTGAAGTGGGCAGTTTTTAAAAGGAAACGAGGAATTATACCATGATCGTGTATTTTGTTCGAAGGCTTTATTTCGTTTGAGTTATTTATATTTCTCGTTCCACGGCAATAAATTACAGCCTCAACCGGCAGCATACTGCAGTGAAATAATATAGTCAAGGATCCGAAATATTTACTTATTTGCGGAGTTAAGCGTTTGTGCCTGCGCCGAGACGACGTCTAAATCGACTCGCTTATTCGAACCTTCGCGAAGGTTGAATACAAGATGGATAGCGCGACATTATCTCCAGCGTTCTCGGGGCTAGTTAGCTTCTTGTTCGAAGTGGAAACTTGTCTACGTCCGCTCAGAAAGGAGTGGGTGGTACCGACGCTTTCATGCAACCGCCGAGCAAATTATAGCCACCTACTTCAGAGTTCAGATTGATTGTACTCAGCCCGGCCTGTAGAAATAGCGGGGTGCTGACGATTTTGAAACAAAGCGGCCGCCGTTTTAGTGTTCTATTTACTGTGCGAAGTTTTGAGAAGTTCGTAAGATATTCGATAATGGGGTTACGTCAAATTTTCTTAAACCAGTCGAAACGAACGTCGCCCTCGCTCCGGTTATACAAAACATTAAAAAGCTAAGACTCCATTACATTTAAATAAAACACTTTAACGATTTAAAACGCGATATATTAGTTAAACTTGTGGCCGTGGTCACGGGGAGACGGCTGCTGCAAAGCATTCGAAACGTCGGGCCGAAGTTAAAAACATTTTCAAATAAGTTTAACTAATATATCGCGTTTTAAACCGTTAATGTGTTTTATTTAAATGTGTACTACTCGCGTAAACTATAGACAGTATTTAGACTCCATTACAGCTTTGATACTTCTTAAATAATTTAAAAAAATAATTTTAAATCACCTATGTATTGTATCGCTTATTAATTCATGAAACAAACAGAAATGTTTCGTGTGTACTTAAATCGAAAATAGATTTAGGCAATGTTTTCAATTTATTAGAGGCAATTCCGTAGGTGTTTCAAAGGGAACACGACAAGTAACAATTACAATTTGACTTAATGAGAATGAACACAAAACGCTGACAAAATTACAATTAATGAAACTAAATATAATTTAAGTAAAACGCGAAATATACTAGTTAAACTGATATATTTTGCGTTGTAAAGCGTTTAAGTGTGTACTACTCGCGCAAACTACAAACGGTATATATAATTATAATGGATTTTTTAATTTTGTACATTAAGAAATATTTAATCTCAATTACTTTTGAAAGTAGAGGAGCATGAGAAAATATTATCAGCTATTGTATGAAAATTATAATTTAAGGAATATTCTTAAAAACTCCGCAGAATTTATTACACAAAATGGCGGACAACTATAACTGACATAAATATGACTACACTGTTATAGAAGCGGCAAAATCCACAATGATGTGTAATGGTAGTTAGATGAAAACAAAGGAGTTCGCTAACTCATACGGAACTAGTATTTAGCTGTATTTGTTTTGAGCAAGCGTTATTAAAGTGACTCGGTTCCATTACACTTTGGCTGATTCTGCATCGCTGCGGTGCAGTTTATCAAACTCGTGTAATTGCATTAAGTCAATTTTATCGCTTAGTTGTTGTTTTAAACTTAATGCAGTTTCGATTCGAACTTATTACTACTTATAACAATGAAATATTCATTCTTACTTAATTAAAAAGTACGTACTTATAATTGCATATCTTTCAGGTCTTTTTATTATTAGTGTATTCAGTGGTTAACACAATATCTTATAAATAGAGGAATAGGACGTTTGTTTGTACCTTTCGATGTTCTAAAGCTAAAACTTTTCAAATTTAGAATGAATTTCTAAACTACTAGGCACTGTAAGAACGACTTTTCAGCGTTCTTCCTAATTGAAGAATGTGAATTAGTGTTTAATTAAAAAAAAATTAGATTAATTGACACGGGCGCGTCTTGAACCGACACTCGCAGCGATCTTTGCTGCTACGCTAATCAATTGCTTTCCCACGTCGGCTTATGCCGTGTGAAATAACAGTTTTAAAATTAACTAGTTATATTAAACAAGAAAAATTAAGAAAAGAAATGTTGCATAAAAACCATAATTTGCAAAGCGAAAGCAACAAGAAAATAAAGCATAAGAATATGGTATAAAGAGATTACAAGAAAAGGGTTGAGCGCATTAGAATTCATCATCGTACATGTATCACATCGTGCGGCTGTCGGCATCTGGCTAAAAGCCACTAATCCATTTGCCTTTTACATCCTCCTCTAGTACATTACAAATCTATTTGTATCTATGCGGAAGTCAAAATACAAGCCCAGTTATGGAAGCGAAATTGAATACCATTTACTCCTTTGTAAAAGTAGCCTTTTGTTGATAGACTTTTCCAATTTGAAATTTTTAGTCTATGCCTCGAATAGGCCGATGAATTTACCATTATTTTTCAGTATGTCTGTTATAAATATTTACGGGAAATAATGTTCTTTTGCATTAATATTATCAATCTATAGCTTACTATAAACGGGCACTTTTTATGGAAAGTTTTAAACCAAATTTTTCGTGTTATTTATAATCAGTACAAGAACTACTGCTAAAAAATTACTGCTTCCGTTGTTTAGAAATTAAACACATGTAAATTTTGATTTATTTGTCGCGTGTTGTCAGTCTTAAATAAAGATCTATTCAGTTTAAAAATCGAAAATAAATTGAAAAAGATTTCGACTCGGGCAGAATTTGAACCGGCATCATCAGCGTTCCGTGCTGTTGCTTTACCAATTGAGCTACACAATATCTTTATAAATTGTAGCCTACGTGTTGTTCTGATGTATAAGCTATATTATTGGAAAGTTTCATTGAAATCCATTCAGTAGTTTTTGCGTGAAAGAGTAACAAACATCTATCCACAGATACAAACTTTCACGTTTATAATATTAGTAGGAAGTAGGATATATATAAAATCGATTTTACCTTTTTCCCTTTGATAAATTACGTTATAACCTATACTAAACCAAATAATGTAAAGGCAATTTTCATAGTATAATGCAATTTACCGTTGATATCTGAGATATTATCTTTATAAATTCATTTGGCGCGAACATTAATTTTACTACCCTCTTGAGGCCAGAAGTTGCCCCGTAAGTTATAATGTAGCTGATATTAATGTTTATGTAAACATACCTATACAAAATTTGAGTGGAATTTTATTTACCGACTCCGATGTTTATTCATACTTTGCCCTCCTTCGCGTCACATCTTTTATGACTCCGTACGTAGGAATAATATGACGTCCTCGGTTAAATTATTTACACAACATTCTAACTATTGCATTTGGGACTTAATAAAAAATTATTATTGTTAGTTATTGGGAAATTATAAAATTTCCCAATAATGAAGTCCTCACGACCTCAAGGTATTTTCTGTTATAGACGATCTTTTTAACGTGAGTCTTTAGTATATAAGAAAATCCACTGTATAATTTTTCCACGAAAATTCTAATTAGTAAAGTAATTAGATAATTTTAGATTTCACACAAAAAATAATCTTAAGGGTCGTCGTTATTATTATTTCATTATAAAAATTTAAACATTATTGTAGATTGAAGAAATAGCAGGGCATGGCTTGAATCTACGCCTAGCATTTCGGACTATTTATTTAACGCGTTTTCATGAAATTAAAAATCGCTATAAATTTTAGAAAATACGAAATCTACAGAACTTCAACCCGTTCAAGATACACAAGGTTCCGTAGTCAAACCATTCTTATTTAATAAAGCACTTTAACGGTTTAAAACGCGAAGTATAATAGTTACATTTATTAAAACAATATTATAAGCACGTTTGGGATGCTGCCGTGCTTACGGGGAGATTGCTAGAGGTTATCTAATATATTTCGCGTTTAAAAACGTTAAAGTGATTTATTTAAATGTGTACTACTCTAAAATCAAATTATCCTGACAGAAAACAACACTTGCAAACAAACAGATGTCGCCCCACGCGTGCTAAAAATCACGCAAGCCCGGCCGCGCGCAACATGTGAAAAACAGAAATTAATTCGCAACGAACGTGGGCCGCTACAAAAATGATTCCGTATACGCGACACGTCCACCACCCGTGCGCCCTGAACAAACCCACCATTGCTCCTAATTGCAGTAATTATGAAACTCTTCGCTCCTTGATGAAAGTAATTTTTCTGTAGCGACTACCAATTAGTGCGGCGACGTAATTTGTAACGTGAACTTAAATTGTTGGAAAATATTTACTAAAAAAAATAATTGTTGTACCGTTTAGGGTGACCGCCCTTGTTAGCGGGTGTTTTTGTTTTCTAACAGTTGCCAGTATTAATTTTCAATTCAACATTTAACCAATTTCAAAAACCAATTCCATTCCAGATTTAAATATATTAGTATACTTATTTAAATTATACTTACTTATTCAGCAAATTGTTTCACAAAAGAGCTTAATGTTCTCAAATTATTTTTCGTAAACATATTTTATGAAAGAGTGATTTAATTTAATATTGTGATAAACATTATTAGTGTAGGCGTACAGTGTCTACAGTGTACGTAGGCCGCGACAAAAGGTAATCTATACTAATATATAAAGCTGAATAGTTTGTTTGTTTGAACGCGCTAATCTCAAAAACTTCTGGGGGAAATTGAAAAATTATGTTTGTGTTAATAAGAGCATTTATTGGAAATGTATAAAAGACCGCGCTGCGACTAATAGCAGCAAAGAAACAGCATCATCAGCACAGCGTATACAACGGAAATCAGCAACATCTTTGCTGATTTCTGTTGTATACGCTGCGAAAACGGTTTAAAATACCCAAAAACTGTATATAAAAGAATGATTGCTATCTAATTGATTAAAAAAATGTCCGCAACACTATATCTTCTAAGATTAACTTGCAAGAACGACGGGGCGCGGACGACGTCGTGGGTTGTCTTCAGCTTAAATTTAGAGTTGAATAGGAGGTTTGCAAAAACAAATTTTCATGCCCAAAGTAACTATTCTACGCGGACGAAGTCGCTGACACAGCTAGTAATAATATAATTTACCTAAGCCGACTTATATAAATAGAATATATACATTTATAAACATGACATTCCGATTCTTGTCACAAATTTTGGCCTTTATATACTACTTTACTTTAGATATAAATAAAATGGTCTCACCTTGAAACCGGAATGTACAGAGGAATATTCCAGCAACTGCCCGAAATCTCCCAGTAAATAATTAGAATTTGACCGATGTTTCTCGGTTCATTAAGTTGATATTCGCTTTAAGTTATTCAGTTCCCGCTACGAAGGCGGAATAGTAAGGAATTGCATCCAAGGAGATAGACGTGACTGAAGATTTATAACGACCCCCCAAAGCCTGCTTAAGTAGATTCCGAAAACTTCATGAAATTAATGAAGAAGGTATTAAGTTTTTAAGCTACATTTACAAATGGCGACTTTGATTTTCACACTCTGTTTTCAATTTATTATAGGAATCCATTTGTTTTTAAAATTAAGTGATAAATTAGTTAGTTACCTAAAAGTATTAGTATGTAATAAAAAACATATTAACTTATATACTTTCTTTACATTACGTGAGTAGTGTTACTTTAACACTTACAGTATAATGGTTTGAAAACGCGTAATATATTGGTTAAATACTGTCTATATTTACGCAGTAGTACACATTTAAATAAAACACTTTAACGGTTTAAAACGCGATATATTAGTTAAACTTATTTGATATAAAACATAAACGTCTCTCCAAATCTGCGGTATGCCAACACTCATCAGAAGGGCCCAATCACTACATTCGCTTTGACCAACCAAAAATCCTCGCAAAGGAGAGTCGATTTTTTCCAAGATTGGTACGCGAAGCAATTGAAATCAAAAAACACCAAATTTCAATAGGGAGGACGCCTCAAACTATCAAACACCTGGGATCCCATATTAAAAACTCTAGATCCCAATAAACAGCATACCAGCAAACGCGAAGACACCGTTAGTCAATTCTGTAAGGACCCGGCCAGTTTCGCCAAATACCAACTTCGACGAACAATGGCCTAGCGTACAATTCTTTACTTTGACTCTGAGACATCCTCCATCTTTATCTTACACGGGGCAAAGATAAACTCGGGCCAAGTTAAAAATCATTTTCAAATAAGTTTAACTAATATATCGCTTTTAAACCTTAATTATTAAATATTGGTTAAACTTATTTACAAATTCTTTTAACTACGACCCGACGTTACGGATGCTTTGCAGCAACTGTGGGCTCGGGGAAACGCCATATTTAAAATAAATTGAAAATGAATGTAACTAATATATTTCAGGTTTAAACCCGTTGTAGTTTTATTTAAATATTTCCTTATTTTATAGCTACAACCAATATTGATGATATTTGTTTTTATGACTCCTAAACTTAATCTAGGTTAGGTATCATTAGCATCAAGGTTCTATTCAGAATTCGCCCAAATATGAAATCACTCAAGTCATAGCCCTCAAAAGGTATTCGGGAACAATGAATCTACATTCTGAACTATGAATATTCATAAATCCTCATCTAATTGTGTCTTCGATTAGAACGTACCATTTCCCTTATTCGTGGCTACGATCATCGTTTTTCCGATATTCTGATTCTCTTCGCCGCTATTAAAATTAGCCAAGTAATTGATCTTTTGGCAGTGTAACGGTACTGTTAAATGCTAATTTGAGTGCATAAATAACATACGATTTTCGTCTGTATAGTTTTGTACAGTAAGGTAAATATTGGCTTGCTCGACTTGTTGTCAATTTAGCTTGTATGTGATCGGGTGTATTATTTTACTATTTGTAATTCCCTCGGGGTAGCGAGTCGCATTTCATTATGAATTCCTGTTTGATGTGCTCGCATATATTTGTTTTGTGATTGTTGAGCATTTTGCAATTTTATAGTTAGCATTTAATATTATTAATGCGAACTTTGACCTACATTCTATGTTTGGGTTGATGTCAAACCCAATATTAACGCGGTTAAGTGAGTACAGAAGATAGTGTGTGATTATGTACCCAAATTAAAAGCATTAAAATTATATTATACAGTAGCTGTTTCATGACTCCGTCCGCGTGGAATAGTTTTTTTTGGACGTAAAAGTTGTTTTTTGTAATCCTCGTCTTTCTAAATTACAGCTGTTACCCGTGACGTCGTTCGCGTCCCGTCGTTTTTGCAAGTATGCATAATATATTGGCGCGGACATTTTTTTGGTCACTTAAAGAGAAAACATTCTTTCATACATATTTTGTAGGTATCTTAAACCATTTTTGAAGCGCACGCATCGCAAACGCTCAAAGATTAATATTTTCCCCGTTTGTTCCACATTTCCTGCTGTTTTTTTTTTGCTCCTATTAGACCTAGCGTGTTTTTTTACAGCCTACAGCCTTCCTCGATAAATTTTCTACCAAAAAAATCAGTTTAAATAATATATTTTACGTTTTAAATCGTTAAAATGATTTATTTAAAACATCGTATTCGATCAACTTGCAGAACACAATATTGCAATTATATTGTTATACTGTTTCAATTAAGTATGTTAATGTTTATACTCAGTAAATAAGTCTTATATGTTATTTTGTGTCTAATAAAGTTATTTCTTCTTCTTTATTTCTTTCAACCCTTAAAACTCTCCTCTATGATAGGTTATTGTTTTTTGTTGCTAAACATTGTGCATTTGGCAATTTCGAAAAGTGTATAAAGGCAGCGATATTGGATTGGAATTTTTATTCCACGGTCAAAATAACGGCGGGGACGTCGCGCGCTGGCCATTACGTTAAAACGTTTCATCCCCTTTGTTGTTAATGTAATTTCTCGCAAACTTCATTCTAATTGAGGACGCGATAGTAACTACGTGTCGGCTGAGTGCTCACGTGTCTTATTATCCGGGTAATTGCTGGTAACGAGACTTAACTCGAGTATCTGCTAATCAATGGTGTTTTGTATCGAGGCTGTTAAGTATTATTTTTCTGTGTATATAAATAAATATTTGTAGCTGCACTTATCACCTTTTTAAACGCATTGCTTTGAATGAGGGTTCCGCCTTTAATTTTCAGTCGGGCAGTGCAAATAAGTCTGATTAACTATTTTCTAGAAGTAGAAAATTTATTTTTATTATTTATTTATTTTTGTACCTTTAATCTATTAAGTTATATTAGTTAAATAGATATATTTTCATGGGCTCGTTGATGTAATGATAACGATGTCTATAAATCAATGGGTCCCACCGGGTCTGACATGTTTAATTTTTCTGAAACATGTTGGGCTTTTTCAGGAAATCTGAATATTAAATGGGCGGTAGGAATATCGAAATTTCGTTCGGGTCACGAACTACCGTCCACAGATGAAAATCCGTGAAGTTCAATTACATTTCGGTTTCAGTCTAAGGATTTTTATCCGAAGCTAGAAAAAGTTTAACAACTCATCTTTTTAGATGTTATATGGATGGGGTATGTCACTTTTCAAAAAGTAAACCTCATGCTTATCTTTGCTATCGTAAAAAACATACATCTGTGTGTGTCTTTTTTTTGTATTAATTTCATCTATCATACTGCAAATACGTGTTGGCAGATGAAAAAGTTGATAACCGAGAATGTAATCTAAGATTTTAACAAGATTTAGGTATAAAATAAATTTTGCTATACTTTTCGTTGTAAGAATAGAAAAAACTACATAGATTAAAAATTGAAAATAAATTGAAAAAAAAAAATACTACATGGGGCAAGACTTGAACCGGCATCAACAGCGTTTCGTGCTCTACCAATTGAGGTACCGAGTCCTACACCTCATCTTCCAATATTTCCATTTTGTTTTCGATTTTCAATCTATGTAGTGCCAAGTGCAATAACAAGTAAACAATGCTAAAGTTCTCAAACGTAGACCCTACTATTTTTTAAAAACTTAACATCTCTAACCTATACGCGTTTAAATATTCGCAACAAATTGCTTATACGAATTGCTGTCAGAATTGCTGCAAGACTTACCATTTAGGTTCGTCAAATTTCAAATGCGAATGGAAGCTCTAGAAGTTCTGCTGAGTCTTCTTAGTACTGCATCGGCAGAATAAAATTGCACGAACGCTACAAGACCTGAAATTGATATTGTATTGGGTCGATGCTAAACTCTTTACGACTATTATATATCCATAACATATAACGATATTTGCATGAACGTTTCAAATCCTATATCAAGTTCTTGAATGAGAAATACACTTATAAATTACTGGCATGTATCAAACTTTTTGTGAAAATAAAGTAGCAATGTATTATTATCCTAGACGACACTTATATTGATCAAATTAACAACGAGCGTTTAGAAATCTAACGAATGTTTAACTTACTAAATATATGTATTATTTAATTAAATATTACATGTCCTTTATTCAATAAACTATACTAATATATAAAGCCGAATAGTTTGTTTATTTGTTTGAACGCGATAATCTTAGGAACTACGAGTTCGAATTGCAAAATTATTTTTGTAATAGAACCTAAAACATCGCGCTTTGACTAATAGAAGTGAAGATATAGCGGGAAATGTGAACAAAACGGGATAAATTTTCATCTCTAGGTTTCTGATGCGTACGCTACGAAAACGGTTCAAGACACCCAAAAAATATGTATGAAAGAATGATTCCTTTTTATCATCATCATCATAATAATCTAAAAAAAGTCCGCGATGCTATATGTCTATCAATAAAGATTAACTTGCAACAACGACGGGACCCATCCGATGTCGTGCGCAGGTTAAATTTATAAAGATATAGAGATTTGCAAAAACAATTGGTGCCCAAAAGTTTTTGTGGTGTTGTTATTCTACGCGGACGAAGTCGCTGGCACAGCTAGTATTGTGAGCATGCATAGTGTATTATGTTGTTGCAGCAACAGCTAAGTAATATTTTTCCACAACAAAGTTAATGTATGTAATGTAAACCATTAATGTATTTTTCTTTTTTATATGTATGTAATTGTATAATTTCTGTATTCTTATAATATTCTCTGGTGTGGAATAAATTGTTCGAGTTTGAGTTTATTAAGTAACTGTAATACAATACGGAAACTAATAAAGATATAAAAAATATATGTTTTAACGAGTTAGAAGAGAATAGATATCGTCTTACAAGTTACGAATGGCAATTTTAAAAATCGATCTAACAACAATTCCAATACCAACATCCACGCATAAAATTTCCATTTCCATAATTTCTATTATTGGCCCGCATTTCCCGCGGGGTCTCGCTTCCACATATCTGGAACACTTTACAGTCTTTTGCATTCGATTTCCCACGTTCCAATAAACTATTCCAGCGTCAAGTAGTCGGTACACGGGTTCAATAAAAGTCCAAGTGTCCGGGGTGGAGCGTATAGTCGCCATCTGCGACTTGCTCTCTATAGGTGCATAAAAGTCGCGTAAACCGAGCAAACGACGAGGTCCCTCACCTACTTTTATCTACGGAGTAATTGAAATCTTATCGAGTCAGCGTTTTGTATAATGTTTTGGGTAAATTTATGATGCGCATTGGCCGAGATGTGGGGAAGGGGGCAAACGTCTTGCTAAGACGTGATTTCATCATATAATCATGACACTTTTTTCTTCATAATTTGAATAAGTACATCTTTTAGTAAATTTATATATAATAGGTTAAAAATATATGTTATCGAAGTTAAAGATAAATAATTAAAGCGTTATAGAGCTTAAACGTTGCCGTAACAAACAAAACGGTTATTCTTTGGAGAAGTAAATATTTGGCTGCCTTTATTAGCTATGACTTTTGAATATGGTTGAGGGTTACGTAGCGTCTACGAAGCGCTACTTGAAGCTACGATGATCTACAAAGATCTACGAAAAGCTACAAAGATCTACGGAGTTACGATGCTATACGGTATGCTACTTTTACGCATAAGAAGCGTAGTAAATATAATTTGACAAAAATATTTTTACTACGCTTTTTTTAAATTATAGTTACTTATACATACATATTGTTTCCGTTTCCTCGAATTTATAGGACTTTACAACGACTTCAGCGTCGAATTAAACTTAACATCGACTACAAACCGTCGCTAATGTATATTTTATTTTGCAGCGTTACGTCCCATCTACATTCCTATAGTTTACAAATTAAATTCCCTGACTTTTCAAGAGTAGAACGTTCGCCGCGTAATTTTATTTCCACGTAACACTACGGACGCCTGCTTGTGTCAAAGAAAAATATTATGCTGACGGTAAAATAAACAGTGTTCAACTCTCAAAATATTTTTAAACAAGCGCTGGAAATGTTGTGTCCCCAACGCAGGGTCACTAAATTAACATATATAGGAAGCGGTGGATAATTTTTCTTGTTGTTTTATTTTTATGCGTAGGATGTGGACGGAAGGAAAAATAAACTTGTTCTATTTTTAAATACCTTTTATTTTTTGTTCATACAAAATAAGGCCCACAGTATTTCGCTAGTCTTACTAATTATAGGGGACAAAGTGAATCACGAGGAACGTTTCCATTTTATAATTCTAACTTACTACTGTTAAGTAGATACTTCAGGTTGCCTGGAAGAGATCGCTGCTTAGCGATAATGCTTTAGGATTGGGAAATATTTCACGTTTATAGTAAGCACTGAAATTGTTTACGTGTTTTGTTTTATTAAATAAAGATTAATAATAAAAAAAAACTCTTATTCAGACTATTACAAGTCCAATATGTTAGTATGGTTATAATATTATTAAAGGTAAGTTAGTATAGTTAATGATAGTTTTATTTTGATTATATTGTTATTTTAATTCATATTTATTCTTTGAAATGAATTGTTTGTTATTTATTTAATCTTATCTCTATATTATATTATTTTTTAGATATACTAGAAAAAAATACCTATTTTGGGATACATTTTAAAATTGAAAAAAAAATTACGTCACAAACAGGACTTGAACAGGCATCCACAGGTTTCCGTGCTTCTCCAATCATATAGTGCCACATGTGCAATAACCAAACATGTGAAAAATATTAATAAAATAAAATACAGTTATACACATATATTATTGTTCATACGGAGTACCTCTAAACAAAGTATTAATACAGAAGAGAAATATTTTTTATTGCCGCCCCGCGGCTCCCCTATTCATTGCTCTTTTTGCAAGATTATATCTCGGTTATAATGAAATGCAAACGTATTTTGCGAGCCCATTCATCTTACGTGCTTCCGGTTTTTCTGTAACCGCAATGTGTTAACAAAGACATTTCCCTATCTTACCATCCCCGCCGCAAAACGAAAACGTTTCAAATTAATAAATAATACATCGTTTTAATGGTGGAACGGTAAACCATATGTTTCTTTCTAACGTACACATAAATACGATATACTTTATAATACAGATAAATAAACATTACAAAAGTTTAGAATAGGTAACAATGTATGGTATTATAGGTCTTGGATTTAATCCAATCCAATGTTTTTAACCTATCTATACTAATATATATAAAGTTTAAGAGTTCGTTTGTTTTTTTGAACGCGCTAATTTTATGAACTACTGGTTCGAATTGAAAAATCCTTTTTTGTTGATTATAGTATATATCCAGGAAGGCTATCGGCTATAAAACATCGCGATGCAACTTATATGAGTAAAAAAAAAACGGAAATATTTTTTCATTCTTATTGGTTTCCATTGCGTACGCTAAGAAAACGGTTTATGATAGCCAAAACATATGTACAAAAGAATGATTTCTCTTCAAATGGTCTAAAAAATGTCCATGACAGTATGACATATATATATATTGTCTAAATATTTTCTAAAGTTAACTTGCAAGGACAACGGGATGCAGACGACGTCGTGGGTAACAGCTTTAATTTATATAGATGGAGTGGAGAAGTAGTAGAATACCCCACGTATTCAAAAACAAAATTTTACACGGACGAAGCCGCTGACACATCTGCTTGTTTTATATTTTCTTAAACATTTTAGAATCCATCTGTAAAATCCGTATGTTAATATTGGCGGTAGAAATATCGGAAATGCATTCCAATTACGAAAAAGCCATTAATGGCTTTGTTTCGGCAAATGTTTCTGTTTGATGCTTTAGATTCCAAAATGTCTTATGCCAAAGTAGGTAGACAATGCATGTTGAATTGGTATTATATGCCCTATATATTTTAAATGCTAGTCTAACGACATTTGCCATATATAAAAAAAATTATATCATTGTTTCAACTTTTAGAAGGTGTAACAAACAAACGATATAAATAAAATCTAGTCTTTTAAATAAAACACTTTAACGGTTTAAAACGCGATATAATGCAGCAGCCGTGGTCTCCCCGTGACCACGGCTGCTGCATTATATCTGCTGCAAAGCATCCGAAACGTTGGGCCGAAGTTAAAAATCATTTTCAAATAACGTTTGCAAACTTTATTATTTTTTACATGTTATTGCACATGAAGGCACTATGTAATTTAAAAATCAAACATAAAATGAAAAAAAAAATTTTTTTTTGACTGGGGCAGGACTTGAACCGGCATCGTCAGCGTTCCGTGCTGTTGCTCTAACCAATTGAGCTACCTAGTCGGAAACGGCTACGAGCACGGAACGCTAACGATACCGGTTCAAATCCTGCCCGAGTCGAAAATTTTTTCAATTTATTTTCGATTTTTAAATTATTTTCAAATAAGTTTAACTATTCTAATGTATCGCGTTTTGAACCATTAAAGTGTTTTATTTAAAGGTGTACTACTCGCGTAAACTATAGACAGTATTTAATCTAGCCTTCCTTCAATTCAAAAACAAAGTCTTTGAAATTTTGAATATCGATCAACGGCCCATTTACGTATCTCTCGCAATACAAATTGCGACTTTCAAAAGCTCATTTGCAAAATTAAAAAGCTTAATAACTGCCCGAATTATGCGATACTTAGGGCGTCCAATAAAATCCTTGCTTAGTTTTTAATTTCATTGGGTGGCTGACGCGGAGTTATCTACCGCAAAGAATTTTAATTAAGGAGGAAAAATGTTTTATAACAGCGACGCCGTCACTACCTCTAGTTCTTTTGTCTTCATTTTGTTCCATCGTGTTAGTAATGCAAGTTTATTGGATAGGGATTATGATCCCGGCTGCAACAACAGGTAGCTCAGTTTGCAATATTTTCTTGGATATTGCGGGCTTAATGCCACGACAACATCTTGATTATTAACAAGTAGAGTTTGTAAAATCAGTGACATAATAATTGCACAGTGCTTACACACGACTGTATGTTTACAATATGTTTTTTTATTGCTCTCCCTCAGATATTTCGATACTAAATAATTGTTTTTTCAAATTTGGAATTTCAGTTTGTTATATATTACATATTAGAATGAAGGAAAATAACCTGTAAACAAGTCGTATTTAATGCTTAGTACTCGTTGAAATCAATCAGGCTTATAAAAGGTTTAAAAATCGAAAATAAATTGAAAAAAAAAATGTAAAAATTTTTCGACTCGGGCAGGACTTGAACCGGCATCAGCGTTCCGTGCTTTTCTCTACAATTGAGCTACCGATTCACTGGGTACTGGTAGCTCAATTGGTAGATCAAAATATTCTTTTCAATTTATTTTCGATTTTTAAATTAAATTCTTTATGTGCAATAACAGTAAAAAAATATTAATTTTTCAAATTTAAAAATATTAAGGTTTTCACAATTATTTTAAAAGTAGTAGACAACGTAAGTACGAGTGATTCTTCGCTTAATCATAAATTTCTCTTCCATCAAACAACCTTTACAAAATAACAAACTTTCCTTTACTGGAGGTTTTATGGTTTAGTCATATTTATACAACTCTTGAATCAAGTGAAATTACACTTGAGATACAATAGATACAACGTATTGTTATCGCGAGGAAACTGTCCGATGTTAACACCCTGAGCTCAGTAATCCCCAAAAACCCGCCAAATGTTGGGGCTCGTTTTATGACGTCACGGATATTCTGTTAAAGTGCGCAATCAAAAGTTAAAATCAACGCGGTCCGCTCGAACAAAGGGCGCCGGAGTCAAATGAGGGTTATTTCGCCTAAACCGTGAGGCGTAAGGGCAACAAATTGAATAATTATCCAGGGCCATTGTCGTCGCCTTGTCGATAATCACACTCACTTAGCCCTGGAAATATTCCTCTCATACATGGTTAAGTTTTTATGAATACAGATTAAAATTTAGTTTATTTTCCCTATATTATGGCGGGCTCGGTTGGTTTTATAGTTGCCTACCATATACTATACATTCCAATTAATTTATAACTTTAATAAAACATGTTGTTTCTATAAATCTGGATATTAAATGGATGTTGTAGGAATATTGTAATTCCGTCCAGATCACGAACTATCTTCCAATGATGAAAAAACCGTGATAGTTTAATTGCGTATTTTGTCTTTTGGGCTGTTCTGTAGATTTTGTGTGTGCGGCCCCCACGTGAAGGCGAAACGTCGAGAACCTCTTCTCGCTCAGATCGGCCGAATATCCCAAAGACAAAGTATTTAGATGAAAGCCTTATACAATTTGGCTTTGGCGTAATTTCCAAATTTCCAAGCCAAAGTAGGTCGACAGCGTGACTTTCTCAGCCGACTACCATGCTCCATCCACGTCTCTCATTAAAAAAAATACATCATTAACTAATACATATCTATTGATATGATAAAAAATACATTCACTTTATTAACACACTAGTAATAATAAAGATGCAAGTACCCACTCAAGCATACTTATGCATTCAATTAAGTATGCATAAGTTTTTAAGAGCTATTTAATTGAACTAACCTTGAAGAGACTAGTCACCCACGACACAGCGTTGCCCTAATATGGCAAGAGTATGGCAAACTCTAACTGTTGTTGCTTGTTCTTTATATTTTTGTAACGTGCTAACGAAACGTTTCCTACACGTTCACTATATTCTGTTATCTTCTCCTTTCTTCCAAAGAAACATTTGAAACATTCATACAAGTGAAATAGATTACCTCGAATGTAAGTATATAGTTTCTCAAGGACAGATTACGAATACTATTCGTATAAGATTTTGAAAAGCAAAAGTTCTGCTAAAGGCGTAACGTTTCGAATGACAAACGTTTACCTAAACTACGTGATACATAATTCAACGAAATATCCATCTGAGAGAAGGCTTATGTTATGAATAATGTTATTTACGGTCTCTATATCCTATGGCGTTTTATCAAAATACATCGTCTTATTTCCCTTGATTACATCAAAACATATTGTATGTAGAAACAAATATGGATATAGGCCTCATTAATAATGTTATATAGAAAAACACGCTGTTATCCGACGAGAAAGAAAATGAATGAAATATTTTTTTGGAGTGCAAATTTGTTTGATATAGTCTATATTTTAAATTCAAATATACGAATCGGATATACGTCACTTTCGTGACGTCATGTTATGCTTAAATCAAGTACGCAGTTATTACTACCGTGTATCTGAGCCAAACTTACTTTAATTACAAAAATTTGATTACACGTAACTAGAATTCATTTACAATTTCTACAAAGCTCTGATAAAGAAAGTTACATTTTGGAACACGTTTGAATTTTGGATATGCGCAGTCTATTGAAAATAGCATATTAATTCAGACGTCATTCGCAAGCATGCATTTGCTTTGCTGATCACAGATCTCTTTCCAAAGCCAGCTCTGGGAAATAGCCATCGTAAAAGATAACCTAGGTTATATCCGAAAACGAGACGGGATCGCGTTTCACTAGAAGGAATCTGATAGAATTTATGTTTCCTCTGAAAAGGCTCTCGTTTACTGAAAGCCATTTTTCGTAGGAGCCTAATTTGGAGCTTGATGGCGGGAAATTGTGTATTTTCGGTATCGCTATTGTGCTAGTTTTTAAAATGTCTGCATAATTTCGTATTTTTATGTTAGTGTTCTACAAATATAGTATGATTTAGTTGTTGAAACTGTAAGGTTTATAATAAAATTATTTAATATTCACATACAATTATAGTCTAATATATATTGACCACTTCTGTGACGTTTCTAACATAACACACGCGTTTGATGTTGATAAAATCGATTAGTGAAACAGACCCAAAATTGTGTCTGCGGGAAGTCATTTTGGGAAGACGAATTTTACTTTTTTTACATTCAGAATTAAGTAATGTGTTAGTTACTTATTGAATTTTTATATAATTTTATATCATTTAACATATTTATATTATTTTACTTCATTCACATACTTCGTTGGTTACATTTATCGCATTTCCAACAGTACGAGTATATTTGAAAATAGAACTACCGCCATTTTCTTTTTATGATTTAAATAAGTAATTTGTTAATTCACACGATGAAAACATTTTCATTGCCAATACATTCATTACAGTGATAAAATGCGGACATAATTCGTTGATAAAACAGTTGCATTCAACACGGTGATTTAGTTCTGATTCAAAATCTCAGGAACAGCGACGTTAATACGACTAACGATTCAGCTTGTTCGCAGCTGTAAATACAATTTACATACAAATATCTACATCCGTTGCGGGGATCCCCTTAAAAGCTACTCGAGTTTGCTATTATATCGAACAAGGAGATAGCCGAGGACGATCTATCAAGTCGCGTCTAGTCATTGTGAATCTTAGCACTGGGTAAAGATTATACGACTATTAATTTTAAAGATCACGGCGAGCTTTTGATAAACTATGTGTCAGGTTACGCTCAATTTGAATAATTTAAGAGCTTAGTTTTAGTTTGGGGATGCAGTTATGTTGCCAATTTATCTTTAATATTGGCCAATTTAAAATCTATTTAGATTGAAAAAATAGAGGGCGCGGCCGGGACTTGAACCGGTGTCTACAGCTTCCCAGTTACTCAAACCAATTGAATTATCGTGTCCTACTTTTACAGACAATATTATCTTTAGCAAACTTTGAATTGTAGTTGATTTTATGTATATTGAATCTATAATAATCTTTCCCCTTATAAAATAATAAAAGGTTTTTGTTGGTTCAACAACTGGTTGAACGGTGAAATACCCTAGCTGTATGGCATCTCTACGATGCGCTATCGACCTATATTTGGCTTCGGATATCCAGAATGCACAGGCGAAAACTGAAAAGCGATTAAACTTCACGGCTTTTTCATTTATGAAATGTAGTTCATGATCTGGTCGTAATCGGCCCATTTAATATGGGCGGTAAAAATTGAGACATAAGAAGGGCAATGACACAATGATTGGAAACATGTTGTTCCCAGTTGGGTTTGAACCCACGACCCGTTCACCATTAGCCATACAATACCCCAACGAGTCTGTTAAATTCGAAATCAATCAGAACAATACCAAGTACATAATAACGATGTAATAAAAATACTTATATATGCGTAAAAGATAATCAAAAAATATGGAAGAAAATACATCTGTTTACGATAAATATTGGTTGCCTAGCAACCTATCTGTCATTAATTTGCCAGTTTTGGTATTTATTTTTCTAGAACATGTGTAAATATTATATATTTTTTGCCGTTTCAAATGAATAAACGTCGAAATATGGAGCGTATGAATGTGTTTAATAAAGATCCTGAAGTGTTCATCCGCAAAGCTCACTCGACCATAAGGCTTAAAGTCAAACAAAGGCATAGCTAAGTGGATGCGAAAAATAAAAGCGCAAGAGTTACTAATTGGCGATCTAAAAGATTTAAACGTATATAAAATGTTAAAATATAAAATAAATTTAAGTATTTCCTTACTAACACTACTTTAATTTATTTATAAACTGAAATTGTGTTTGTTATTTGTTGATTTATTGTTTTACTTGGTTCCGAACGTAATATGTAGAAATATATATTTTGCCGTCCTTCTGTTATCACAATCTCAATAACAATACTGAATACAACTATTCATCTCTCTTTTACTTGCTGTATATTCTTTTACGGTGTATCTTTGCTTTTTGTTTATTATTCCTTACACCTACCCGCTTAATACGCCTTTTTTTGTCGGGTGGCTTGAAGAGGTCGCTGCTTAGCGATAAGGCCGCCTTTTATATACAAGTCAGTAATTAAATGTTTATCACTTGTATTTACTGTGGTTATATATTATGAATAATAAAGCTTTAATAAAAATATACTAAAAAAAAAAATAGAATAATTATTAAACATAGCTTTTGGTTTGTTTTTATAGTTAATGGTACAGAGTTTTTCGCGGTTCCTCTGTGATATTTATAAAAATGAATATAAAAATATTCATTTTTTTACATATTTTTAATTAGTATATGGGTAATTCAGTAATAATTAATTACAGAATAAATCGGGGAACTCTTTGTGTAATCTATACTAATAAATATTATAAATGCAAAAGTAACTCTGTCTGTCTGTCTGTCCGGCTTTAACTCCGAAACTACTGAACTGATTTGAATGAAATCTGTACAGGCTCAGGCTCTAGAATATCTGTGTACCAAAATTCATTTTAATCGGCTCAGTAGTTACGCCATTGAACCCGGACAGGTAGACAGACAGAAAGTTACTTCCGAGTTTATAATATTAGTATAGATTATAAACTGCTTTACTTGTTTGCAAATAGTCAGTTTTAAATTTCATTTCAGACAGATTTTTATAAAGAAAAAGTTAAAATAAACACGAGAAAAGCAACGGGATAAATAATGTATACTCGTTGCGAATACGCTATCTTTTAAAAACCTTTAAAAATTGATCGCGAAAATGTAAACGCTGAAAACGGGCTCCAAAACAAAGCCAAGCGAAATATTGCTGTAATCGGAAGCCATTTATCAATGTTACTGTTATCGTTAAATGTGATTATTTGTAGTTAACTGAACATTATATCGGATACATGAATAATATTGTAATACACGTTGGGCAAGGTCGTTGTGTATGTCTAACCAACTTATGGGTTGTAGGTTGGATTCTAACCGGGTTAAGTATGTTTAAATAAATAAAATATAAAATTGTCTCTCTCCTAATATAGTGCCGTTTGTCCTTAATTTCCATCAATATATATATATATATGTATGTTTTGTATTGTGACAATGTATGATATTTGTATTTGTAGTCCCCGTTGTCCGAAAGTACTACTGTTTAATGGGAATTCGTAATAAGTTTGAAGCTAGAACTAAAATGTCTTCTTCGGCTTTTGGGAATGTTAGTAAAGATGGATTTGAATTATAATTATGTGATTGTGTCATATGTAGAATAGAGTATTATCTAGGAGTGATGTGAATGTATAGGGTTTGCAGAAAGTACCTGCACTTTCACATTTAGAAGAGCTGGATTCCTTAAATGTACTGGCTTTCAGTATTGGTATGCAGTTCCGTAAATCAAAGTAAAATTAATTTCTTTAATTATACCGTATACTATTTCACCTTCGAACGAAGGGGGCTAAGGCTTAGTAATTGTAAGTAACTCTGGACTCTTTGTCAGTAGTTAAGGTAGATTAACTTCGAAAGTTAACTGAAGAACTGATTTAAATTATTATGTAATAAGAGTTTGAAGCTTAAACAATAAACCTTTAACGGTTTAAAACGCAAAATATATTAGTATACTTATTTTTATTTAAATATGGCCCGATGTTTCGAAAGCTTTGTAGCAGAATTGGGTTGGATTTGAGGGATTGAATCAAATAAAATACACGTTTTAAAGCGTTACAATTTATTTATTGAAACGTCGCGTAAACTACAGACAATTATTACAGATTTGAAACGATATGTACTTAAGATTGCATAAACATCAATCTGGCTGTTTCGAAGGAGTCGAGAAACGAACATTATGAAAAAATGTTAGATTTAAGTTAAAACAATTGTTTGTATAGCGCGTCAGAGCTCAGTGGCTCCTAACCAACCATTCAGCCGCGACGTCAAACAGATTAATCCTACAGATACTCCCAATATAAATGACATTAAAGATAGCCAACCGATTCACTGAGCCGAGGGTTATCACACGTGACATTTTTAAACGGGGTTCCGAAGAAAAGTTTATTTTAGAAATGAATTCTGTATTTTCTGAAACGGTTTATAGTCTGTACAGAATACATGGTACTCTTATTTATGTATTATCTGTACACGTCCTTGGCTTGAGTTTGACGAGCTTGTTGATGTAATGTTTGGCTAAAAATCAAATGGTCGTGGGTCCGATCCACACCAGGTCTAACATATTTCTAACCAATTTTTTTTTCTGGAATGCTAGACTTCCTCTGGAAGTCTTGATGTGAAATGAGTGGTAGGAATATCGAGATACCGTCTGGGTCACGAACCACCATCCTCTGCGGATTTCGAAATATCTAATTCATTCTACGGACGATAGTTCGATATTCATTTAACATTCCAGACGAAGTTCAAGATACTGTCTATAGTTTACGCGAGTAGTACACATTTAAATAAAACACTTTAACGGTTTAAAACGCGTATATTAGTTAAACTTATTTGAAAATGATTTTTGACTTCGACCCGACGTTGCGTCTCCCCGTGACCACGGCTGCTGCAAAGCATCCGAAACGTCGGGCCGAAGTTAAAATTCATTTTCAAATAAGTTTAACTAATATATCGCGTTTTAAACCGTTAAAGTGTTTTATTTAAATTTAGAAGTAAGATGTTTCAGAATGAGACCGAACCAACGAGTCGTTGAATTTTAGCCATACATTGCTACTATTAGACCAATGAGACGCAATAGCAGAAATTGTGTGTAATGCAACCCTAACTGAATCCCACCGAGCCATGAATAAGCGATTGCAACTGATTGCACGTAACCCAACGTAACCGAGGCCTTTGTCACCACTCGGTGACGACCCGATTGGAGGCCGATTGAAAACAGACTGAATAGTTTGTGTTTTAAAGGCAAACGTCCTTTATTCACTATTTACAATTACATCGACGCGTGTGTAAACGCCCTAACGCAAAACTGTACTTCGCCGCATTAGCTACAAGCTGTGCCAGCGACTATGTCCGCGTAGAATAGTTATTTTGAGTGTCAAAATTTGTTTTAGCGAACCTCCTTATCTTTATAATTTATAGCTGTTACCCACGACATCGTCCGCGTCCCGTCGTTCATGCAAGTTAATCTTAAAATATAGACAAGCGTACATCTTTACAACGTAATATTTGAAGTCCATTTAAAGACGAATCAATCTTTCATAAATATTTTTTGTTTTTTTGAACCGTTATAGCAGCGCAGGTAATGGAAACTCTAAAAAAAGTAGATAACCGTATTTTTTTTTATTTACTGTCTCTCCGTTGGTATTGGTCACAGGGTAGTGCTTTAGTCTATAACTCCCCTCGATAAATGCTCTAACCAACATAATGGAAAAACACGGGCAGGACGTTTTTCCTTCAATCTAAATAGATTTTTAATTTATAAAATTACTTAATTTATTAAAACTGAAAGCCCGTTTCCCCCTCGTGGGGCATGGGGCGAACACATTTCTGTGTCCGTTTCTCTAATCCGTTTTTTAAGGGGCAAGTAGTTGATCAGACTTCTGTGCCCTGCTCGACCGAAACAATTTTATGTTTCCCTAGGATTCGAACCCAAGACCTCTCGCGCTTAACGCAATGCTAGGCAATACGATTAACCATTTGGCTACAGAGGCGGTCGAATAATTTATTAAGTAATACGTAAAATTGTATGGAATATATCCTAGACCTAAGATAGAAAATAAAGTTAGTTTCAAGTACAGTTATATTAGAAAGAAAAATACGAGTAACAGCGTGTGATATCGCAGAACAGAGCACGAGAATAATGGAAAAAATAATTAAACGTTTTTTTTCCCTGTACAAAGTTACAGCGAAAGAAAAGCCAATTTTTTCTCCATTAAATACTTAACACTTATAATGAATTACAGATGCGACCATGTTTCTAGTTGTAAAGAACAATTATTATTTAACGATGTAACTAGGATTCTCTTAATAAATATATGCGATGTATTTGCCAGTTTGCTATAAGCATTTTAAAGCAATAATTAAGAATTATTATAGCTTCTGTGAAGCAAAAAACAGACCGGTAGTGAATGCATTAAGACTGGACATTTAGACAAAATGATATTGGTATAATAACCAATGGTAGAAACTATATCTTAAGTTTTTATTAAGCCGAACGCATTTGTGCTAATATGACGGAAAACAAAATAGTTTTCAACAATTAGAGAGCAAGTAATTTAGAATTCACTTTAATTTATGTCGCAAAAAGTCATTCAACTTTGATATCATTTCAGACTTGTTTATTATTATATTTTAATTCGAATCTATTTTGTTTTTTATGGTAACACAATTGTTGTTCTTTAAATGTATTTTTAAGTGAACCAAAAGCTAAGTGGTGTCCCTCCACATACGCCTTTTACGTATTGTATATCCGTGATATTTTTATGTAATTGTATGAAGAATAACTGATTTGATTGTATTTATTTTCAAGTATAGGGGACTAGTTAGGACCCTCTAAAATTTCCATTTTTGCTTTAGTACAGATCAGAGGACACTGTCTGTAGTTTACGCGAGTAGTACAGTAGTTAAACTTGTTTGAAAATTATTTTTAACTACGGCCCGACGTTTCGGATGCAATTGGTAAAAAATAATTTTCAAACAAGTTTAACTAGAATATATCGCGTTTTAAACCGTTAAAGTGTTTTATTTAAAAGATCAAAAGGACGTTTTATAAAATTCTTCTTTGTAAGAGGTTCTTAGTAAGGGGTACCCTGGTATGGCGGCCTCGTTACAGCAGCAAAGACAATTTTCCCCGTGCAGCCATCCCCCACAAATGTGATTACTTCGCTTACAACTCTAAAGGAAAACTTCTGTAATTGTGTTTTCAACTTTTTGACTATGTAAATCTTAATTTACAATATAGCCCTCGGACTTTGGATAATGTTATTATACTATAGAAAATATTTAATATTACAATCGTGATTCATAAATTTCTCTCGAACCCGGTAACTGTAAATAATATTATGTCTCCCCGTGGCCACGGCTGCTGCAAAGCATCCGAAACGTCGGGCCGTTGTAAAAATAATTTTCAAACAAGTTTAACTAAAATATGGTAATTATAAAAAATAGTCATGCATTTTTTCCTACTAGAAAGAAACTTCTGATCGAAAATGTTTGACTTGACGCATTAACATCGAACTACTAAGGGTTATAAATTTACTGTAAAATTGATGGCTGATATCTACTAGTACTCAAATAACGCAGTCATTTTTTGTGTCCTTTGATGTGAAATAGTAATATTTCAAAAGACTGCATATTTTTGCCACTGGTATTTGAATATAATTAAAATAACGTACAAACATGTTGTTAATTGGAGTTTATCCCGTTCGTGAAAACAGCCAATAGATCCGCGTAGGACAGACATTTCAATTTTTTTTAATCAATGGCAGCCAAACGTTTGGATTTCGATTCCTTTATTATTGTAGATATATTAGTATTTGCACTTTTTGATTTCTCCCATTAATTATTATTTTTACATTACTTGTGTTACATTTATATAATTTTATACTTACTCAATATTATATTAGTACATCAAACCATGTTAATCTAGATGGCGCATTGGGTAATTGGCTTAACCTATTAGAGATTTACGCATGAATTCAAACCTGTTGATGTCAGTAGAATCTTATTTAAATAAAACACTTTAAACAGTTCAAACCGCAAAATGTATTGCTTAAACTTATTTATAAATTAATCTAACTGCGGACAGAGCTGTTTTAAATATGTTTTTTTCGTAAACTACAGACAGTACTCTAGACAGTGGTACAGTAGTTCTAAACAATAGATATAATTTATATTTTGCTTTGTGCTCTTAAATTTGAATACCATAAAAAAAATCGGTAACGCGAAATATGTAGTTGAACTTGTTTACAATTTATTTTGAACTACGGCCCGACGTTTCGGATGCTTTGCAGGCGTGGTAACAAATAGATGTGTAACCATGGATTTATTTCTCATTATAAACCGTTTAAGTGTTTTATTTAATTATTCGGGAATTTCTTTATCTATTTTGTTATTATAATATATATTACTTAGCTTCTGTCAATAGTTTACGCGAGTAGTACACATTTAAATAAAACACTTTAATGGTTTAAAACCGTGACCACGCGTTTTAAACCGTTTTAATCATTTTCAAATAAGTTTAACTAATATATCGCGTTAAAGTGTTTTATCTAAATACTCAGCTTCTCTCAAAAAATATAAATATAGAAGAGCCAAAAATATCTATAATTAATGAAAGTGTTTTTCTTTATCAAGAACCAGCTTATTTCAAGTGTTAGTCCTTGACCTGTTACTATAAAACGAGTGCTTTGACAAATATGTAAAACTCGCTGTAAATGAAAGGGACATATAAAATTCAGCGTTCTTAAAATTAAAATAAACATGGAGATTCGTATTATAAATGCATACGTGGTAGTTAAAAATAATTGCAGTGCAATCCTTCTTTGTCGTCTTTGTCGTCTTAATTTTGTTATTCTGTATAATCAACAGTTACGTGGACTTGTAAATAAGAAAATCTTAAAGAAAGGAAAATAAAAGTTGTAACGTTCCTTTTTCAAATTAAATTTATCTGTTTGAGTGACTGTGTTTTCGCTCCCAATCTCCCAATTCTCTCGTAGGACAGTGTCAGTGGTACCATCACCCACCACGCTACAGTAAGGAATGGCGCTGTACACATACTATGCAATGCTTTTTGAGAAAAATAATAATAAGGGCCAAGTATGCGAGAAAAAATATAATGATGCGAAAAATGTTCTATTATTTTTTAAGAACGACACAACCGCAAGCTTGTAAAAAAAAATCGTGTTTTAGTATGAAGATAAGGATTTCTCAATTTTATAACTTCGTATCTTAGAAACATATTATAAAATACGTTTTTTCTAGGGCACAGGATAACACAAATCAGCACCAAATTGTTATTTTGCTGAAAAGTAATGCTAATTAAATGGGTATGGAACTTCGGTCAAAGTCTTTACGAGATACCCGCTTTACGAAACATACGCTTGGAAAGAAAATATTTTTATAATTAAAAATATTTTATTATCAGTCACTAATCGGTTTGGCTCTTTAACTGACATTTTATAAAATTTATAGAAATAACTGATTCAAGGAACATTTAAGGCAAATTGTTCTCATTTTATTATTATCATAATTTATATCAACTACAATATAATATGTGCTATGCAAAAAACGTACTACACAAGCCTTTCTCAAACTTTGTTCGCCTTAGTTTGACTCCCTCTCATAAAACAATGTGCCTATTGTGATTCGTTCGAGCAAAACAAAATAATAATCTGCTTACAGCTTTGAACGGAGTCTTAGTACGAATTTGACAGTAAAGGAAAACGTTGAGGTAACATTATTGCGTCATCACCACCAGGGCCAAAGTTAAATCTTTTAATTTTTATTATTTTATAGCTTTTAATATACACATAATAGTGGGTTATAATATATTGGTTAAAATTAGAGTTGGCCTAAATATTATTTTATGTAATTGTTCTTACTTCTTTTTTATTGTCAACATTTAGTGTTAGGCTTTTGGTGTATTATGCATTAATGACACTTTTAGAATATGTATATGTCCTAAAAACTTTGTTAAATTGTTCTACTTCTAATGTCGAGCGTGGCGTACCACTCAAAATTAACTTTTAGGTAAAGAAAAGCTAGACACCACTTAGCTTAGCTCCACATATATTTATATGTACTAAGTTTTGTCTACATGGAAAAGGTTAAAAGAACTCGCCAACTTATTACTGGCTACGATTTATATAACAGTCTTTGCAAGTAACGGTATCGAAAGCGATCGAAAGGAAATTCCTTAAGCTACGTGATACCAGAAAACGACTCGAACAGTTGGAACATTTTCCTGGAAGATCTACAAATATGGCTTCTACGAACTCGTTGCTATGGCAACTAATATTGTACAAGTAAAATCCAAACCAGAGATTCACCTTAAACGATTAAGATTCATGAATTGATTTTTCACTAATTTATTATTTTTAGGGGCTAGAACGCAACAATTATTTTAAATTTATTTCTCTTTCAATAAAGTTTTATAAAACTATGTGTTTCCATTATTAATATAGTTACTTCCAACTGTTCATAATACTCTGTGTGAACTCTTCACTCCGTTCTATCAGAAAATTCGACCTTGATTGTTTTGTTCCTGAGAAGGTCAATAGGATGTAAATATTTTGTTGTTATTTGTCTTTTCAGAGAAAATGTTACTATTTATAAAGATTTAATCTTCTCATTTTTCTTACTGTGCCTAACATGAGTAACTAAACAAGCAATTCAGTAGTATGTATAGCAAGCGACTAACAGCGAATCCTTATTGGATATGTATTCTGTGATCTTCCATCCTCTTCATAAAAATACTATCATTGTCTGTGACGTAAAAAGCTGTTCCCATTCGGTTGACACTTGTGAAGCGACGTTGAAGTGGAGCAAAGGAAACTTATATCGCCCGTTCGCGGAGCGTGAAGCAATCCATTTTTTGTCGGACATTAGGGAAATCCCCAGCTCTGTTTAGGAAATTGGGTTCTTTATCGCGTTTGTGGCTAACGTTTCTCTGTGACCTTGATCTACTTTTAGCAATTGTCCATGTATCTTAGGAATTAGTTTCTCCAAGTGTTGCCAAGTTTGTGAAAGCATCAATAATGTGCTATATGAAATGTTGTGTAAAAATAAACGTGCTATGTTCTTTACAATTTCAGTATCTAAATAAAACACTTTAACGGGTCAAATATGTTAGTTAAACGGGGAGACGCATATACTTACGCAATATATATCGCGTTTTAAACTGTTAAAGTGTTTTATTTAAACTAACTCGCGTAAACTACAGTTTTTATTTATAGTTGAGACAGTTTTTAAATATCTTTAAAAAAAATAATAATGTTGTAATAATGCATTCGTTTTAAATTGATAAGTATAGTTTAAAACGTGGTTTTGGGATTTTATGATTATCCGCATTAAGTAAAGTGCGAGAGGTTCTAGGATCGAATCCAGGGAAAACATAATAAACTGTTTGTTACCAATACCTGTAAATTAAATTAATCAATTAATCGGACATACATTTGTCCCGCTAAGAGTCAATCATACTTACACTTAAAAGCTTCAAAAATTTAGCTCTAAAATATAAATCTACCCTCAAAAAGTATGGAGTGTCAAAGCAGATCAACATTTTTGTTAAGCCGATTTTCAGGGGCGAATTGACATTAGCTATCTTTCCATCATTCACACCATTAGGTTGGGGGGATGTTTTCTACGTGCTTACGATATTTTCAAATTTATGATCCCATAAAGCTCTAGGCGGGTTTTCTTTTCATTGACTCCGCGAAAGTTGCTGAGAATAAAATAATATTAACGCTCAAATATCGGCCTAATAAAATAAAATAGCTATAAACCCAAAGCTTCTTCGTTCGTCGTAAAAGATGTCTATTAGATGATTTTGGATGTGCAAAGTTGCACCGTTACTTCTTATTACCGAGTTATTTCAGGTAATTCATTTATGACGACGTTTTAAAAAATTTTCTATTTTAAACAAATTTTAAAATATCATAAATTCGAATGACGAATGTTATGACCAGTTAAAAACAAGATGCAGTAACAACTGATTGATTACTTATATTCTTAGCCTACCTTTCAGAGTATAGACTATCGAAAAAGCGGGTAGGCTTCACCACATACTAATATAACAAAGAATGTTTATAATTTACTTGTGTATTATTCGGTATAGTTGTATTTGACTAAATAAAGTTTTCGGTTATTTTCGTTGAACATAGGGATAGTGAATAGATTTTCGTAAATATTAATTTAACTACATCATTAATGTAGAGGTTACACTTAGACTGTACACAACAAACAAAATAAATAAATATATTATTTATTTATTTTGTTTACTCAAATACATGTACAAAACTTACAGACAAAATGAACAATAAAAACGTACAATGCTTGCTCTCTGATTGTTTTATGAAATTAAAGGATGCAATAAATGTTACATTATACATTTGGTGCTAAAAGATATTTAATATAGGTAATCGATTACATTGTAATCTAGGATAGAATTAGATATTACTTAAAAATCTATAATTTCAGAAGGCATGTGCGTTATGTAATACATCTTATTAAATAATGTTATCGCCATATTGCTATTAATTTTCCAGAAGCTACAATACAATATGACATTTAGGCGTTTTAGCGAAAGCACAATTACACATTAGCTAGTTATAACTGTTTGTATTAAACAGATATTCAACAAATACAAAGCAAATTTCCAATAATTCAATGCAATAATAATTATCTCCACACGCGAACATTGTTGCAAGTGTAATTTATTAATATTTGCTCTTCTGTTCACGTTTATTGTGCGCTGAAATTATTGCCCTCCTACTTATTAACGTAATTTCATATAGGCTATGTTTAATGTCCTGTTACAGTATGTGTATAGAACAATATTGAAATAAAAAAAGAACTACTAAAGCTCTACGTTTCTCTCCGCCTATTTGTCACTTGTCAAAGTCAAACTTTAAATTAAGAACATTTTTGACAGATCGAGGAACACATATAATACAGTAGCTGTTTATGTATTTTACAATATATGACTTAAATCTAGTCGATTTAATAGCAATGATAATGATAAAACACTTTATTGCACAGACACATAAAATACAAATATAGTATTTACATAAGAGTTAGGGCAACGGAGGCCTTATCGCCTTTGGAGATTTCTCCCAGGCAACCTTTGTATAAAAAAAGAAAAAAAAAACAATTAATGAATAGAAGTCAAGAGAATAAGAGAGAAAATGCAATAAGTTGTAAATTACAATGATATCAAACTAATACATCAGAAAAAGTTATCACACTAAAAAGTTAAGCCGCGGAAAGCGCACACCCCCCCCCGCCGAGGGATTTGGGATTTGTTAATTTTTGCCCCCCCCCACAAAAAAAAAAACTTAAGATTAAATTTTGATCTTACAAAGATGCATGTATGTAGTTAACAAATGCGGCTTGCGCACGCGCTGGTTGTTGAAGACAAAAATCCGACCCAGCACCGGACCGCACACCCTTATAATCTCACGCATGCGCAGATATATAAGAGTTTAACGAAGAAGTGTTACAGTATACATTATCTTATAATATAAGTGTAGATATCTAGTGTAACAAAAAAAAAGCTTTAACTTTTTTTTAGGAAACTTTGTATTTTCTAGTGTATGTGCGTAATTAATAATCTCGAAAACACCTGTGCTGATTAAAAAAAAAAATTTGACGGTATATTTCTACATTCACCTTGAGTAACATTTATTGCTAGCAAAAGATATAAAGTATACTTATTTTAAAAATGAGTAATTCATTGTTATCTATTAGGTAGTAATTGGATAGCCGATGCATTAAGAAGCCGAATCGACGCGGAAAAATAAATTAGGTTTTTTTGTTTCCTCATATCAGCAAGAATTGTAAGCCAATTCCGAAAATTCTTTTTACGTTGGGTCGGGACGTGAGAAATGGTTTCTGATTCAATAAAAAATATTCGATAATGTGTTTTCTGTATTTCAAAATATATACGTGAAATATTATTTGAACATATTACGAGTATTTGATGATAAAACTGATAAAACAAAAATCGAAGCTGTATAAATTTCAAATTATTAAGAATTATGGAATTTTTCGTAAGAAAGTGTTGTACCTGCAATATCTTTCTTCAAGCTTTTGATTGAAAAAAATCAAGGCATGGGCGGTACTCGAATCGGCGTCCAAAGTACTTTCAGATGCTTTGCAACAGCCATCACAACGTTGGGCTATAGTTAACTAATATATTTTGTGTTTTGAAGCATTAATGATGTTTTAATTAAATTTAAATTACTACTAATCGCGTAAATTACACACACACAGCATTTAAATAAAACGCTTTCTATAGTTAAATAGATATTATTATACATAAATAGATTATTATACTTAAATAGATTATTTTCTGGTTATGTTACAAGTACGGTACATCCCACACTAGCAGCGTCAGCGGCTTCGTTCGCGTACAATATATATTTTGGAAATCCAAATTGTTTTGCAAACCTCTTCATCTTTAGATGTTTAAGCTGTTACCTGCGATGTCGATCGCGTCCTGTCGTTCTGACAAGTTAATCTTAAAAAATAGACATACTATGTAACGGACATTTTTTAGATCACTTAAAGATGAAAAGTTATCGCACCCAATGCAACAGAGACCCAGAAGGATTAATAATTTCCCGCCGTTTATTTGCTCTTATTAGTTGCAGTGCGATGTTTTATAGCCTTCCTCGATAAATGTTCTAACCAATGCAAAAAGATTTTTTTAAACCAATAGTTCCTAAGATTAACGCATTAAGCAAACAAACTATTTAGCTTTATATATAAGTATAGATAAATAAACATAGTTTCAGTTGTCTAACAATGTTTCTATTCTACTCTTTGTTTTGCACTCCATCTAATTTCTAGAAAGGAAAAGGTAAGCGCGCGAATGAAATTACAAAATAACTCCGCAAGTTCTCCTGAGGCTTCGTAGAAATGGATATAATATTTCACCGTGTAAAGATTATTATGAGTAATTTAGAAAAAGGCGAATTTAGAAACTCCCGAAACACAAAAGTAATCAGCGAAATAAATTGTCTCCCCTTGCATTTTTTACTTCAAAATCCTATACATAATGTAAAATATGGTATTCTTGTGTTGTTTAAAGCTGAAATAGAATTTTAAATCAAGTTAATTTGCGGTCGAGTTAGTACATAGTTCACTGAAATTTTACAATACGAAGTAAATCACTATTAACGAAATACTTCAACGGTTTAAAACGTGATATATATTAGTCAAACTTATTTGGTAATTATTTTCACTACGATCCGTGTATCCCCGTGACTACGGCTGCTGCAAAGCATCCGAAACGTCGGGCTGTATACAAAATAAATTTAAGTAATATATATCGTGTTTAAAACCATTCAAGTGTTTTATTTAAATGTGTATTACTCTCGTAAACTGCCTGTAGTATATGATATGAAATTACTTTAATAGCTTTTCAATACAACCCGATATTGCGTTACATATTAATAATACAGCCTAATAAACGATGTGATCTATTTCGCATTTTACTCGCATAAATTTCCGGTAATAGAAAATATTATATAGATAAAAATAGATACGTAATTTCTAAGATGAAAAGTTATGAAATTTATGTGATTGCAAGCAACAATAATATTTTGAAACTTTGCCGACAAAGTAAAAAAAAAAACCGCGGTAGGTTTACTTAATTTTTAATTCAGTTTATTAACGACAAAATCATTGACTTTTGCATTAAATAGATAAATTTGTAAATTATATTATAGATTTCTGCTCAAGTGGTATTGCGTACTAATTGTATTGAGGGACTTTAAGAACATCGATTAAGCATAAATACGAAGCGGTGTCGAGCGCACACTTGCTGCATCACTTCATATTAACGATATCCATCAATCACAACGTTGTTTCCTTGTTTTTCTATGGATACACAATCCTAATGTTTCCCTTAGCTGTGGTTTCAAATGAGGTTCTAAAAAGTACTCATTCGTATATTGCCGTTCATATTTTTCAGTATAAGAGATGTATGTGCAGTACAGTACTACAGTAGCTTTATTTATCTATACTAATATTATAAAGAGGAAAGATTTGTATTTTTGGATGAAACGGGTAAACTCAAAAAGTACTGGACCGATTTTAATAATTCTTTTTTCATTAAAAGTCGTATTGGAGAGTCTTCTTCCTAAAATGATCATCTGGAAAGTATTATAGTGTACGCGTCCCAATCGTAAGCCAGAGAATCTATCGTCGAATGTACAGGTTCGTTTTTTAGAACAAAATGCAAGTTCGTCTCAGCGACTTGAAGGAAATAAAGCTAGGAATTCGCGAACGCGTGCACGGGACTACTAACACTGAACGCTCGCAGCGGCTCCTGACAAAGGTCGTTAACAGCTAGGAAGCGAAATACATTTTTTTCTAATTTAGTGATTCATGGTCATTTTAATTAGCATGCTTATAAATTTATATCTGTACTTATTTATGTCTACCCGTGCCGGGACAGGGCCGCTAATGAAAAATAATTCGATTAAAAAAAATATTCTTACAATTGTACATAGATTTTAAATCTTATACTGTATCTGTAAATATATATTTTGTTCATATTTCTTTAAGCCATGTTGTACTCACTATGTACTTTTATACTAGACTGTGACAGTGACTTCGTTCGCGTAGAATAGTTATTTTTGGCACCAAAATTTGTTTTTGCAAACGTCCTGTTCACTCAATAAATTTAAACTGTTACCTACGACGCCGTCCAGTCGTTTTTGCAAGACGATATTCAAAGATAAATACCGTCACGAACAATTACTTAGATTATAAAGAGGAATCTTTCATTCACACAGACGTTTTGGGTATCTTGAACTGTTTTCGCAACTTACGTAACAGAATCCCACAAGGATGACAAATTTTTCCCGCTGTTTCTTTGCTACTATTGGTCGCGGCGCAATGTTTTATTTAATTTTAATTTGACAGGTCATAATACCCTCTACTTCTTAAATTTAAAATGCATAGCTGGAGCATCTATAAAGTTTATATTTAAGGGAACGTTTTAATGTATGTATGTACATTTATGACCACCTCTGTAGCCAAATAGTTAAACGTATTGCCTAGCATATCGTTAAGTCGAGAGGTCCTGGGTTCGAATCTCAGGGAAGCAAAAAATGTTTCGGTCGGACAAGGCACAGAAGTCTGATCAACTACTTGCCTGTTAAAGAACGGATCAGTGAAACGGATACAAAATTGTGTTTGCCCCATGCCCCACAAAGGGAAAACGGGAATACGCTTATGTACATATATGGGACACTAAAACCTGTAACGCCTAAAGAAAAATTAATTAATGATGCAGCATTTTCAGTGTTACTTGAACGGATGTAGGGTTGTGTCTGACACATTGAAACCAGATTTCATAGCGTTGACGGTGTTTCTTATATTAGATATTAAGTTAAACCTCATTCAAGAACGAAATCCCTTTCATACCGGCTCGATACGGCATGAATAATGGTATTTACAAAGCCGACCGCTATTGAAAATAAATTTACTTGTATCCCGACGTGATAGACCAAATTTTAACGACTATTTCCCGAGATCAAAAGTAAGCGTGACTTGCGCATTTGTGGTGCGGAGGTCGTGAAAGATTTCTTTATTATTTGGAGTGACTATGAGGTGATAAAACGAGTGAAGAGATGAAAGCTTGTACTTCTGTACAATGAGATAAATCTATTGCAAAAAAATCCATGAAAAATTTGGATCAAATAATTACTGTTTATACAAGAGAGTCCGAACCATGGCGTTATATTTTTTTACAGTTTGATTACTTATCTATGAGAAATTCAAACATTTTCCAAAAAAATATTTATTAAATATGTTTTATCGCATAATTTAATAATAATAATAACTATGACGTGGGACGTGAGGTACACATATTTCTGTGTGTGTTTTAACAACTTTATTAACAAGTGGTTTATGAGACTTTTGTGCTCGATCAGAACAAAATTCTTTATTATTCGTTACTTCGGGATTCAAATTTAGAACCTCTCTGTGCTTAAGTCGGAGACAGACACAAAATTTACCAAAAATGTTACCTACTTTTCTTAGTGAGCACTCATCTTACCATCGATTAAGAAAGGGTCTTTCTGTAGCGAGGCTGTATTTATTTTCTCCAACAGATAAATTAATTTATTCCTTGTCTGGAAAATGTGTCGTGTAAAGCGATTCAGGCGATAATTCACGGACAATATTGCTTGGACAAGCGCCACCTCCTATGTTTTATAACCACCTCTTCCGCAAGATAATAACAAGATAACGAACAATACTATATTCTATATAACAACAATAATACTACAACACACGTGCACAATACTAGAACAATAATAATACTACATAGTAAAAATAAAAAATCGATTATAAATTAAAAAGAAAATCACCACTCGGGTAGGACTTGAGCCGGAATCCACAGCGTTACGTGCTGTTTATAACCGTTTTTCAATGTATATTATTATAAGTGCCATTAAGTGGAATACTGTGAAAGAATGTTACATTTTTGAAACTACTTATTTTTCGAAATGCATTTAATAAAAAATTTTGAAACAATCCTTTTTTTTCCTGTGGGGAATGGGACAAAGCTTTTTTTAATGTGACGTTAAAATAGTAAAATTGATTGCAAGTATTTCTTTCAAAACTTTATTAATTTTTACATGTTATTGCACATGAAGGTACTATATAATTTAAAAATCGAAAATAAATTGAAAAAATTTTCGACTCGGAATTACATTGCGCGATAAGTATGTATGTATGTATGTATCAATAAGTTGAAAAAATTTGACGATGAGGTGTAGGACTCGGTAGCTCAATTGGTAGAGCAACAGCACGGAACGCTGACGATGCCGGTTCAAGTCCTGCCCGAGTCGAAATTTTTATCAATTTATTTTCGATTTTTAAAATATTTCTTTATTAACTTTTTTAAACAGTCGATTTAGCAGGTACTGTTTACGCGAGTTTACATAGTTTACGCGAGTAGTACAGTACACATTTAAATAAAACAATTCAAACGGTATAAATAAGTTAAAATGCATTTTAAATACCTATTAACTTGTACATTCCCAATTTTCAACCCCTAAAAGTATTTTATATGAAGTCCATTTATTGTTTAAAATACTGTTTACTCGGCATTTATACCATCAAAAAGCTAATATTACTTATACCATGAAATAAAAATTCGGGGAGAAATAAAATTAAATGTCTAAAGGTTGCTTTTTACAAGCTGAACGCAAGATTAAGCTGACAAAGGTGGATTTGGCGGATTCGACCGCCATCGAATTTAAGGTTTTATTGAATCCCTTCCTTTTTAATTTCGTAAGTCTGGCGTTATTTCTTGCCGGCAAAAATATTTTAGGTATTAGAGTTTAGATATTGTTTATACGCAATATTTTGAGGACAAACATAATATATATTGCGCATTGTCTGTAGTTTACACAATTAGTACTTATTTAAATAAAATACTTTTAACGGTTTAAAACGTAAAATGCTTTGCGGAATGCAAAGGACGGCGTGAGTCAATTGTGTGTTTCTCCAAATACCAACTACGAGGAAACATATAGCGCTCCATCTTATATTATGTAGTCGTTATATTTTTTTGTATATTTTACATATTTTTTTAAATATTTAAATCGCTTTACTGAACTTCATCCCCCCTCTAATGTGTGGTATGTCTTTTCTTTGCTATCATAAACGCTACACTTCATTGACGATTTAGTAAAAAGAACATCACTTGCATCGCTATATCTATCATTCGGTTTTTGCTTCAATTGTAGAGTGGACATCAATTCTACGGATGTCCCCGGCAGATACTTCAGCACATAATTAATTCGTCCAAGACGATAAAATCTCAAGTCAAGCATTCTTCAAAGAGATCTCGATGACGGCAAAGAATTACAGTGTCGAATACTTTTGCAGCTGGAAAGTGCTGAGTAAATCTTTCGATATGACAAGTGGACGGTAGTAATGATAATAGTTTTTAGGAGAGGAGAAGATAACCCTCCTTAACATATGATTAGTGATAGAGCAACTAATTCAGAATTTAATATCATGTATTGCCTGTATTATCAGCTGCGCCCGCGACTTCGTCCGCGTGGAATGGGCATCATATTTTTGCAACCCACGTCACTCTTGCGAGTTAACCTTAAAAGATACACATACTAATACTGTTCTGTGGCATTTTTTAAATCATTTAAATAAGAATGATTTTATAAAAGATATTTTTTGGTTTCAAACATGAATAATCTTTCCGGTTTTTCCACATTTGCCTATATTCTTGCTTAAGCCTTAATCTTTTATATATTTTTGTCGAACGAATAATTCCTTCGATTATCGCATTCGAGCAAACAAACGAAATCGTAACCAGATTTCAGTTTTAGTCTGTAGAATTTCCGAAGTCAAAAATATATCGACAGTGCATGAAGTTGAATTACAGCTACTGTCTTCCCCTATCATAAATCATCAAGTCAGTAACCAGATTAGAAGGCGATATAAATAAAAATAATAATAAAACGGCCAGTTGCGTTTTTTAAAGCTTTTCATTAAAAACCTCTCTAAAGCTAAAGAATTACCAGTACGTGCACCATACATTACACGATTTAACAGGCAATCAATCGGTTAATACCACTTCGCTAACGTACGATCGAACATCCATCACGGCACCTGTTCACAGTTAAGCACAAAAAAATTGCCAACAATTTATCTCATTTTTATTTAGGTGTACGCCTGGAATACTAAATAGGTGTAATTAATTTATTTCGTTTATTAAACGAGCAATTCGTTCTATATTTGAAAATTGGAATACTATTTGAAAATCGAATTCTACTACTATACTATACTTATTATCTTTTAATTTAAACTATACTACAGTTTAAATTAAAAGAAAATACAGGATATTAATGGATGGAATAAGCATTGTCCTATATAGTAAATATATTTTAAGGAAAATCTTATACAGTATTTTCCCGATACAATAAATATAGTAAATGTATTTAATTTCAAGTTGTCGAAGTGGTTAGCACTCTGTGTCTGGATGACCTAGTAGTGTGGTGTGTTACCTTATATACAGCCAGCCATCATTTGATTCTCGGAATATGAATTTTATGATAGAAGAGTACAAACAAATATAGAGCCTACTTGATGGTAGGCCCCAACCAAATGTATTTTGCGTTTGGCTATTTGGGAACGAAATGAGTATCTGTTGTAACGCTACATAATAATCAAAAAAACTTTTCACGATTTAAACGTAAATACGATCTGAAACGTCGGGTCGTTTAAAATCAATGAACTAAATAAAACAAAACACATTTGCGTTTTAAACCGTTAGGAACGTTTTATTTAACTTTTGGCTTTTGGCTTATCTTATTAAAAAATGTATCCACGTCATATCAAAATTTACATAAAAATGTGGTCTAGTTTAACCTATAGCACGGAAAAATCGCTTACAATTAATTTGATATTTGAAATGGCTGCCGTTAGGCTCTGGTTATTGGTAAACGCAGGCCGAATAGATTGTTATTGTATAGGTAAACGATTACATCGGATTTGACAGCTATGTTTAATAGTCGATGAATATTGATATTATTTTTAGTTAAACTAATTGATTTTCAAAATATTTGGGTTAATTATGTTTACACATTAGTTTACATTGACTATCTATGATTAGGGTAAAAGAGGTTATTTTAAATAAAACATTTTAACGGTTAAAATGGAAAATTTATTAGTTAAACTTATTTAAATATTAAATCAAAAATGATACAGTACTGTACGTAAGTGCATAGGTAAAGTGAAAGAGAAAAAATACATCTTGTGCAATAAATGATCGACGATCTCACGAAATTGAAAAAAAAAACAAAAGATGTATTATTTGATTTTTAAGAAGTTAAGGTTTTTGTTTCCAATCTATGTATATAGCTTTCATATTGTAATAAATAAACTTGTATAATGTGTTGCAACTGGTATGGCAATCATTAAAGAGTGTAAATATTGTTATTCTCTTAAGATTAAGTTGTGGGAGCTGTATCACAGGGATAAAAGCGGTAACAATGTCGGTACACACTTTGACAAGCAAAGCAAGGCTAACTAAGTACATACGTCGTAGTGGTCGTCCTGATTTGATTGCACTATTATTGCGGCATCTCTGTCTGTATCGAAAACTTACGCAACCACGTAGCACACATGAAATTACGATGATTAAGTACTCTCAATAACGCATTGGACTCGCGGAAAGTATAATAACAATATTCTCTATACGCGTGTATCACTTATACTCTAACTTGGCAGTTACATAAATTTAATAGTCAAAAACTGTGCAAAGTCAACTAGATCGAGCGGCACTCAATTAAGCGTCAGCCAGCGCGCTAGTGTCGTTCAGCCATATCGAAATTACAAACTACCCCCCTACTGTTCAAAGTTATATAATAAAGTATATAACTTTGAACAGTATCTCTTAACTGATTTTTATATTTAGTATTAATTATTCTATCTAATTATGTAATTTATAGTAGTAAATTTTTGGTTCTTTCTTCTTTCTTTGTGTGTGTCTGAAATATATAATAATACAATATCTAATAAATAAAAAAAAATAAAAAAGCTACGTTTGAACTAAGTGTCCTATAAGAGCTAACGATTTTTCTGCGAAAGTATTCAATTTGGATAAATAAAGAAGTTATACCTAGTACTAAGTACCAACTGCGTAACAAGTTCCCATAGCCTCTTAAGAGGTTCCCTGATTCAAAATTCGTGGAAGGTCGTTATCGTCAATTGCGCCAATAAATCGACTTCTTACAACTTCAGTTGACACCTCCTGTAAAGCAAATCCCTGCGCCGGCCCTAAGTCTATAAACGAAAAATAAATCGTATCGTAATGTTTCGTAATGGCGTTAAGGGTACAACGAAAAACTTCCTGGGACCTATCAACGTTATTTAAAGGGCGTTATAAAGCTTTCAAACGGTATCGGGATACTTGGAAGGTGTTCGGTTCGATACGTATTATACTGCGGTTTTTTAAGATGTCCGTTATAAGTATCAAAAAAATACTATAAGCACTAAAGCGTTCACTTGTTTCAGTTTTATTATAGCCGGACCCGATGGCTTTACGTGAACGAAGTCGAGGCAATAACGTAAGTTAAAATTCCGGCGTGGTAATAATTATTTTTGAGATGCATACTAAATTAAATACTGTGTATAGTTTACGCGAGTAGTACACATTTAAATAAAACACTTTAACGGTTTAAAACGCGATATATTAGTTAAACTTATTTGAAAATGATTTTTAGCTTCGGCCCGACGATTCGGGTGCTTTGCAGCAGCCGTGGTTAAAAATCATTTTCAAATAAGTTCAACTAATATATCGCGTTTTAAACCGTTAAAGTGTTTTATTTAAATGCGAACTAAATACTAAAATTATTTTAGATTTTTATTAGGTTTCCAATTGTTATTTTCTTTCATCAGTACACCAAAGGAATATACAGCAGCTGGGTATCGATCCTTAGACCGCGGGCATCTGGTGTGCATATTAAATGACCGACGGGCCTCTAAGTCGTTCATTAAACAAGCTAAATAATTCCGGCTCGTAATAACGTTCGCAAAACTAGAATATAGAATATTCTCTCTCTGTCCCAAATAGTTGGACCGGACGTCATACCCGGAAACGGGTGGAAGATGGAGCGTTGAAGAAAATTTAATGCCTTGCCAGCGAGGGTGACAATAAATACAAGGAAATGAGGGACTTCCGACAGATAGCACCTCGATTCAATTTTCTTGGAGGCAGGCGCACTGCAACATCCCATTATTGCTACTATCTAATCTTATATAATCCTTTAAAGATCAAAGGACGGTAGTGTGTTTGTATATTAATAAATACACTGTTTTCTGGGCTCGTTGGTCTAATGGTAGCAATGTATGGCTAATAATCAACGGATTGAGGATCCAAAGTGTTCCTAATCAATTTATAATCTTTCTGAAACGTCATCAGGGAATCTGAATATTTTAATGGTAGGGATATCGAAATACCGTCTGCGTCACAAACCGCAGTCGGCGGATGAAAAAGACGTCAAGTTTAATTGCGTCTCGGTTTTAGTCTGCAGATTTCCGAATATCCTAAGCCAAAGTAGGTCGATAACACATCTAGATGTTAAATGGCTAAGGTATTTTTGCTCACATCAACCCCATCATGAATCCCATTCTCAGCTCTTTGTTAATAGTCAATGTTCTGATGCATAAGTGTAAATACTTTTTTATCCAAATTAATTTGAATTCAGTCAATTTATTTAAATAAAACACTTTAACGGTTTAAATCGCGATATATTAGTTAAACTTATTTGAAAATGATTTTTAACTTCGGCCCGACGTTTCGGATGCTTTGCAGCAGCCGTGGTCACGGGGAGAAGTTTTTTTCAAATAAGTTTAACTAATGTATCGCGTTTTAAACCGTTAAAGTGTTTTATTTAAATGTGTACTACTCGCGTAAACTACAGGCAGTATTCAGTTAATTTATTTTAACGAATATTTTATGACAATTCAGTTAATTAAAGGAAAACATTTCCACGATACTTAATATGTTTACGTGGTATTAATTAATTATAATATTCCTGTTTGTGATATGTAAAATTAAACATAATTTATTTAATTGGCTTAAAATGAATTTATCATAAGTTAATGCTATGCATCGCTGTAATAAAATTCGCATCACTAAAATATACGGTCGCCAAATTACAGAAGCTTATAATTTGCTACGTCTGAATATAAAAGGAAGATAAACAAGGGAGGTGCATATAAATTGCTTTGTTTCACCTCGCTCGCATGACAAGGGTTGACCTCTCGACACGACGAAAGAAATGGCATTCATACTAACCCACCGAGGAATAGATTCTGTATTTCATCTTGAGAGTCAAAGGAAAATGATATATGAGTGAAGTTTCTTGAATGAGCTCGAAAAACGACATACTCGGCAGATCATAGAAAAATCGACGTAAATCGCGCGGAAAGTTAATAACTTAAATCGTTCGTGGTTCTGTATCAGATTGATGTAATGTTTCTTAAACGGCGAAATCTATAATAATATTATCTATACTAATACAATAAATGCGAAAGACTGTCTGGCTTTAACGCCGAAACTACTGAATCGATTTAAATGAAATTTGGTACACAGATATATATATATATACCTGAGAAAATACCTAGGCTACTTTTTAATGCCAAAAGGCGGTTGTTAGGGGTTGAAAAGGGGGATGAAAGTTTATATGGAAATTCGTGGTTTTTGAAGCTAGAACAATGAAACTTTCTTCTTTGGCTTTTTGGGAATGGGAGTGGAAGTGGAAGTGAGAGTGGGAGTTAGAGTAGGAGTGATGTGAGGTGAGAGTGGGAGTGTTGCGACACTTAGTAGAACAAAGTAGCACTTACAACATAATTGGCTGCCTTAAATGTGCCCTTTTATAAATTAATAAACAGTCTAAATAATTAATAACTCTACCTAAAGTCACTATTCCACACGGACGAAGTCGCGGGCACAGCTAGTATAATATATAAAAGACATACTATACACTATCTTTATTATTGACTATTAATTTATAAGGATAAGTATTTTGGGTCGGTTAAAAATCATCAACAAATAGCTTGTAACAATTGGTTAATGAAACGGTCACCTGAATGTTTAATATGTCATGGATGAGAAGAACAAAGATGTTAATATAATTTTCTGAAATCTTTACCGTTTTTTAAAGAAAGTCACTCTAAATGAAAACTTACTTTAATTGCATCCATTTGGTGCTGAATAAAAACATAACGTGATTTCTTTATCGAAAAGTATAAATGAAAATATATATAATTTTAATCTTTATAATATTTTTAATGTACTCAATAGTATTTAAGTTTTAATTTTAATTACTAATTCAAGCTATATTTGAGATCTAACATCTGTTATGTACATTAGTTGTAAGACATTCTGAATATTGCATAGCGTCCTCTGTCGCTCAGATTATCCAAAATTCTTAGGAGATTGCTTCTAATAATTTTCAGTATTACAAGATAAATAAGAAATAGGCTTGTAGAGTCTACCTTCATATAATTTTACTTCAGGGAAAAATTAAACGTACATCACGCCTCCGAGTTTCCTATCATTGTAAGAAAGGATTAAGTGCCTGCAATTTACCTGGAACAGTATCAAGAGACGTTCTATGTGAATTTTTAACAGCCCAACTCCGCTTAAAGATCTTGATGGTTCGCTCTGAATTATAAAGAAGGGCGGATCATACAAGCTCCATTGTGATAACTGGAATGTTTCTCAATATTAGAAGTGTAATACAATTTAGGTTTTTAATACAAGTTATATTATATTTAACTACTCATCAACGTCTGCTTTTTAGCTGTTACTGGCCTATGTGCAATTACAAAAAAGGATGTAGAATAAACACTTTTAACGGTTTTAAACGCGAAATGTATTAGTTCTACTCTTTTAAACTTTTTGTTTCAGACGTTTTGCAATTGTTAAAGCAAATAAAAAATAAGGTAACTGATACATTTCACGTTTTAAACCGTTTAACGTGTTTTATTTAAATGACCTTATCAATTATGGTGCATTGCATATATCTTTAGTTCTAGGCTTATCAGTTGCATCGCGATGTTTTCTTGCACACATTACACAATAGTATATATTTTGCTACACCACCGACCATCGAACCCCTGACCGCACGTGATTCAAGAGCTAACAGACTAACACGCTTCTCTTAATCTAATATTATTAGGTTAAAGAGAAATAAAAACATATTCCTTCTAGACTGTTTCAGAATTTATTAAATTGTACATAATGATAAATCTGTTATTGCATTTATTTATAACACTCATACATTTTTCTAAAAAATATTATACCAGCACAGAAAACACGTTTCTACCCGCAATAATCCACGAAATAAACTCTATTTGTGCCATTGAAAATGTGAAATAATTAATCAAAATATAAGATAGGAAAGGAAACCTTTCCACATTTTTTTCCATTTAAAATGTATGATGCTCACCCTTTACACGAACAGGACTTTTTGGTCGAGTGTGATAGCGCAACAAATCGGATTATACTTGCGGTTGGTACCTACTCTACCAAGACTACCGGAGCTCAGGAAGCTTTAAAAGCTAGAGCTTTTGTTGTGTACTGAAAATTCGCTTTCAAAAGCTGAATTTATCGTGACGATGAAAGCATGGTGTAACATCGCAGATTTATTATAATAAAAGCGCATTTATAGTTAGCTCTGTATTTAAGTAGTCTGTCATTTCCAATTATAAAAGCATACTATTTTGTGGTTTTTAGAAGTTTAAGGTAGTTTTGAAGTTGTCGATGTTCTTCAGTGGTAATGTAACTAATAAAACAGAATGCGATACGTTCAAAACAATGTACACATCATAGTAAGAAACTTATTTATTAAATCGTTAAGAAAATTGAAAAGAATATAATTTTTTATTACATTACAGTACGAAATATTTGAGTAGACTTTTGTGTTTAACCCAAAAATATTGTTTATATAATAGAGCTTATTCTAATAAAACACTTAACGGTTTAAAACGCGAAGTGTGCTAGTTACAGTTAAAATATATTTTAACAATAACTTGACGTTTCTTGACTGCTTTTAAGCAGTCGTGGACACGGGGAGCGTAGATGTATTGAGAAGGGTGCAGCATCATTGTGCATAAATTAATTATTTTTAATTTCGAATTATACTGACTCTGATATCAAGAGTGTATCATTCATCTAATTTAGTAATAATTAAGTGCAGTTAGAAATACGTCTCTAAACACAGGATAATCCCCTAGTTTTATACAGGCGGAGTTTAACGGGTAAAATACGAGGATCATTACCATACTTCGGTGTATGTAGCAGCACTTTACACCGCGATAACACCTTGAAATGAGAATGTGAATGTTCGCGGGTAAATAAAGCGTCTAATGAGTGCTTAATGAAACCCGGGTTATGAAATATGAGAGTCGCGGTGAATTATGAGTACGTCGTGGTGTGATCCGGAGCAGCGGTTATCAATTAATGTTTGTCTGGATATTCACTGTCGTTGATTCACTAGCGAGGTTTTCATTGCGATAAGCACTGTGTGAATACTAGTTACGATCATTCTTATCTCATAATTCAAACTAAAAGGCTAAATGCGGATTTTAGTAAAATCATTGTATTAAAAATATTACGCGTTTTAAACCGTTGAAAGTGTTGCATTTAAGAGAAAGATATTTGTCTATTACCCGCTTTATATAAACAAAGCCTGAAAATCTTGTAACAACGCAACATCTCAAAAGGTTGCGTCTCCATCGCATAATATTGAATTATCCCGCCTGTACGGAGGGCTCAGAAAATTACATGCTAAGAGCGGCAACAGCTTTTAGTGTAGTTTAGTGAGATAACACGTCAGCAGATGCTATTAGAGACGCTTTTGAGATAGGTCTCTTGGCCCGAACTCAAAGGCCACTCCATAACTACTACTTCCATCTCACCTACGCGAAGTACGGCTACTTTATAACAAACTAGCTGTGCCAGCGACTTCGTCCGCGTAGAATAATTATTTTGGGTATCCAATTTGTTTTGTCTTCCTCGTCCCGTCGTTGTTGTAAGTTAATCTTAAAAGATAGATATTTTTTAGATCATTTCAAGAGAATTATTTTTTTCATATTTATGCATATTTTTATCTTGAACCGTTTTCGCAGCGTACGAATCGGAAACCCACAAAGTTGACTAATTTTTCCCGTTTTTTCCACATTTCCCGCTTTTTCTTTGTTCCTTATAGTCACAGCGCATTTTTTTATAGCCTATAGCCTTCCACGATAACTGCTCTAACTAACAAACTAATTATTCGATTCGAACTAGTAGTTCCTGAGGTTAGCGCCTTCAAACATACAAAGAAACTCTTCAGCTTTATATATTAGTATAGATGAATCCTGTGTCATCGCTTCATCCTTTTTAGCTGCACCGTTGTTTATGCATGCAATGTGTATATTGAGTGGCTCGTCATCAACGTAAATGTATTTTCGTGTCGCACTGTGCTAACACTCTCTTTGTTATTCTTATGGCCCTCGTAGTTTTTACAAAGTAATTAGTAACAGTGGCGGATAGTGGGTTATGGAATCGGTGGTGCACTTTACTTAGGTTATTACTAAATATTATAAGAAAATTTAACAGAACATAAAATATATTTATACTTTTAAACATTACACCAATACGACAACATTTTTAAAATTAGTCAAATATCGGGTAGTCTCGGCAATCTTCGGTCGCCTCGAGAACCGATTAATTTCTCAGTACATTTCTATGAACTATCTTTTGTTTCAAGCGTCAAGCGTTTTGACTCGTACCTCATACAAGTTATATAAGTAGTCCTCGAGTGCACGAGGACTGCTATTATAACCGTCTTAACAGGAAAATAGGTCATAATAGATTAGTTTAGCGCTTAAGCTGTTTTACCATAGTTGGTTTTAGTAAGAATTTCTATAGATGCCTATAGTAATCAAGTACTAAATATAGCCTATGTTACGCAGTGATAATGTAGCTTTCTAATGAAAAAAGAATACTATTTATACTTATTATACTGATATTATAACGCTGAAGAGTGTTTGTTTGAACGTGCTAATCTTAGGAATCGATTCTTTTTGTGCTGGTCGGTCCTTTTATCGAGAAGGCTTTAAAACATCAGGCTGCGACCAATTGGAGCGGGGCAACAGCGGGAAATGTGGAAAATAAGGGGAAAATATTATATATATCATATAACCAACGAACTAACGCAAATACGATAGAATTAGAAGTTTTAATAAATTATACGATATTCAAGCAATAGAAATGATGAGTCTGCGTATTTAATAAAACTATTAAGAGTTTATAATCTGTATGTAAACCCTAAAATCCGGGCGTCACTGACCTCTTTTAGTTGGAGAGCTAAAAGCATCATATATTGTGTAAATCGGACTTTAGTGAAGATGCAGTCGTTTAGAGATCAATTATATTTCTACCCACAGTAGTAGTAATATTACTACATCCTGCAGAAACACAAGACGAAAACAAGAATAAAGATCTCATTTATGAAAATACACACACAATAAATAAATTCATAAATAAATAGATAAATAAATAGATAGTGATCTTGTAATAATTCAGTTAAGAGCAACACACGGTTGTGAGTTGGATTCTGGGTTTTATTGAACATTTTCAATGTTACATATAGTTAATTTAAATGACCAAGTCTTATGCAGGATTTCAGTGATTTGGTGCCTTAGAAAAATTAGGGTAAATTACCAATGGGAGAACCAGTACATGTGTCTTGGACTTAGTAGGGTCTCCGTTGAGTGCACTCGAGTTGACATCGAAGTGTTGGACAATCCTCTTAGTGATCATGAATAAGTGATGGTGACTGATTGCGTGTTATGCTGATGCCATTGTTGTCGGAACACCAACGTAAATATATATCCTGTACTAACTGTAAAATACTCGATACTTTTACACTGTTTAAATACTGTCTGTAGTTTACGCGAGGAAAACACATTTAAATAAAACACATTAAACAAAAGTGCTATATATATCAGTTAAACTGTGGTTACAGTCCCCGTGACCACGACTGCTGCAAAGCATCCGAAACGTCGAGCCGTAATTAAAATAATATTTAAATAACTATAGCTAATATATATCGCGTTTTAAACTGTTATAGTGACTTATTTAAATGTGTTTGTTTACGAATAACGTTTTTGTACTTATGTGTTATGTAGGTTGGAACATGTCTATTTCACTAGGAGGCTAAGGGTAGTATAAACTTTCGTTATCTCGTAAGGGGAGGGGAGCAGAAAGTTTACTTTATCACTGATCAATTTTATCTACAGTCAAGTAAGCGATTTGACTACGAAATTCGAAACCAACATCTCTCGCGTCGCCAGTCGTGGACATAATAATTTTTTGCTATTTTTAAACTACTACTTGCTTTGATTCGGGGTACTATTACATAAATTAAATAACAAACATCGCGTCTAACCCAGTTTAAAATATTCTAACCGCGTTACGATGCTAACTAAAACTTACAGGAAAAGTTAAAATTTGTGGGTAATCATTTATAATGTAAAACAGTAATTATAATGCAAACGAGAATAAACTTTGTCTCATATGGAGAAATGTTTGTTTAAATACTTATTTCGTTATGTAGTTACATCATAAAAAAAGACTAGACTTGATCGAGTATGGATAGTGACCGCATCAGCAGTTAAAGAGCGTGTTTGTGTGTTTGTTTGAACGTGCTAATCTCAGGAACAGCTGTTTCTGCTATGGTGGTTAATAACATTTATTAAGGAAGGCTTTAGGCTATAAACATCACAATGCGACCAATAGAAGAGTAATTTTAATACAAAAAATTCGACGCGGTTGAAGTCGCTGGCATAGCTAGTTAGATATATGCAGACGGCATTGTATGAAAAAGCTAGTATAATAAAAAAAGATTGTCAGTTAACGAATCTATTCAACAGATAATTGCTCGAACTATGCAACAAAGGCGACACAGCCCATCGCAGTCGATAGAGCTTGTTTTTTGCAGCATCAATTTTGCAGGCAAACAAGATTAAAGCAAGTATGATTAAAGTGGAAACTTGGGTTTGCCCGCAGTTTATATTGGATCTGAAATTTAACCGTTCTTATAAAGTTTTCTGTAACATAAGCCTCTAAGAGGACCCTCCGAAGATAATTCAGATAAACGGTGTCGCTTTTCTACATTCAGAAATGCCATTGAAAACTGGGGGTACAGGGGGTTCCGAGGTTTTAAATTAACTTATTAATATTGAGGAAATTCGCTATCTCTAAATTTGAGAATAATTTTTACTCTACTTTATTATTACAAGACAAAACTCGAGTGATAAATCATGTCCTTTCTATATAGTACACCTTTGAAGCTTGTGAGTCGAATTGTTATTTCTATATTTTTCAGAATTCTCTAAATGTGACCGTGAACATTGACGGGACCAGAAACATCTCTTGTTTAACGTATTTTGGAATGTTGGTGGGACCAGGTATGATGTACATTATTATATTGTAATAAATAGGTTATGATATATATACTCTTTTATTATATTCCATTGGCATCGATATATGTCAATTAAGTATCGTAACCTTGTGTAATATATAGATAAATATCTATAAAATGTATATATAATTGGGGTATCATTATTTGTTAAATTAATAGGCGTTTGTATGCAATAAATCTGTTGATGTTATTGTAGGGAATACGTTGCTGTAATATATATTTTTTAACGAAATAGAATAGCTTTTGACACTATATCTTCTTTTATTTACAAAATATCCTTAAAATCTTATAAAGTCCATGGCCTATATTTACCTATAACGTCTATATTAATAAAAATCTAACACACGCAATACAATTCGTGTTTTAAACCGTTAAAGTGTTTTATTTAGAAATAATGTGGTTTTACACCGTATGATGGATTTATTATATATATTATATTGTATATAAGGTGTGTACCCAGATAAACAGCCTTTAATATGTTTTATTTTGCTTCATTACACTCTTCTATTGGATTTGAGTCATAGTAATAAAAATTTCTTAAGAAATTCAATTTAGTCGGGAGCCTGACCCAAACATTTTGTAAGACCTATTGAGAGGTTCAGTAACGCTTCTGAAATGATCCTCGTAAGTCTGGAATTTAATATTTATTAATACTCCCAACTTAAAGTACATAATATTTATCTCAAAAGACTTTCAATAAAGGAAAGAGATTTTAAGATTCCTTTTAATAATTTAAAAAGTAAGTTATTTCATGAATTTCATGACGAGGCGAATTTTAAAATGGGACAAGAAAAGTACAAGGAAGCTATTTTCTTTGAGAGTTTTCTTAACTTTTTTATTCTGTCACTACGCTGCTATGAACGCTTCAATTTTTAATAAAGTAATACCTCATAGTTTTATTTTAATAACGATGGAGTTTAACGTAGTAATAAAATTAGCAGGAATAAATCAGGATTCATTACGGTTACAGTACGATTAATAATATAAAAGAATAAGTACAATGGTAGCAATGTATCGATAATAATAACTAACGGGCCGTGGCTTTGATTCCCACGGGGTAAAAATCAATTTTTAGCTACACACTCCTACAATTACATCAAGGAGCTTGTCAATACAGTTTAAAGAATAAGTAATAGTAGACAATAAAAACTGATCTTACTGTTGCACGATGGCTGAGTTCCTTGAGAACCTTTGCATGGTTAGCATTATAGATAATTTCATTTGAAAGAAATAAAGTAATTCACAGAGTTACTTTGAATTTTTCTCTTTTATAAGTTCTTAGTCATTATCACTGTATTAATAGTTTGTATTTGATGTATTTAAAAAAAAAAAACAACACACCATCCCTTCCACACAATTGAGTTTATAAGTGGTTAACGAGCTAACATAATCTATCACTTGTGAATACATCAACTTTCAATAAACAAAGACATAAACTTGCAACCCTTTTCAAGGACTCCCCTAATGACCACCGCCGACGTTTCAGAAAAGGGTCACTAATTTATCTAAACAGAGTTCAGTTGGCAAGTTGCCCTTAATTGTAGTTTAAGTTACTTGCGCCAGCTGGCTATTGTTCTCCGCAGGACCACTCAGATGTAATTAGCTAGTGCACTGTGTTTACTGAATATTATATATTCTCTATATATCAAACTTGCGTCCTCCATCATAATATATACTGGCAGCTTAACTTGGTAACAAGATCTACGAGTATTTTAGACTAAACAATTTATAAATAAAACACTTTCAACGGCTTAAAACGCGAAATATTATACAGCTATACAGATTAATTTAACATTTGGTTATAAATTGAAAAAAATATACAACAGAGGCAGTACTTGAACCTATATGCTGCATCTGAAAAAATTTACGATGACGTGTAGAATGCGGTAGGTCAATTGATTAGAGCAGCTGTAAGGAACGCTGTGGACGCTACTTCAAGTCCTGTAATTTTTTCAAATTATACTCGAGATTTTTAATTCATATAGTGCCATTATGTGCAATGCCATATAAAAAATAAACTTTTCAAGCGATACAGATGTCATTTTGAAATTAAAGATCAAAGAGAAAAAAAAATGTCTACATACATAGAATGCACTTGTAAAAGCGTAGGATTATATTCATACTTCTTTGAGTTCACTTTATAGAGCATAATCGTAGAGTTTTCAGCTTAGTTCAAACTTTTAAAACTAAGAGCTTTACGAAGAACTTTTTTGCAAACGTCGAGCAATCGAACTTTTTAATCAAATAAAATGTTCTGATATTCTCTATGCTCAATTAAAAGATATTATTTATCGGACAAAAATCAGTTACCTAAAAAGGAGAGCGCGTAAACTTTTACGATCCAATCTCGACGAAAAACGCTAAAACAAACCGAGGTACATACATAATGGTCGTGGAAGGGTAATGCCGTGGAGCCTTCGCACGATCACCCCCCTGGGCTAGCGCTGAAAGGTGAAACCGACCCGGATCGAATATTTTACATTTTTAGGGTTCACGAAACGAAATCCTCTACGATTTTTATAGACATTCCGTGGATAGATAAGGCATTTATTTATCACGATGCAGTGAAATAGTTTATGCTAGTAGTATACATTTAAATAAAACACTTATAACGGTTTGAAACTTGAAATTCATTAGTTAACGGAAGCCCGAGTGTTAAAGAATATTATTTAGAAATACATATTATATATTTATATTATTTGATCTTGTATAATGTTCATTACATATGGATATAATTTATTCGATCATTTTCTCTTTTTTAAGTATCTACCTCATTTTCTCTTATTATTATCTATAAATTAAAAATCTATTTAGATTGAAAAAATATTAGTGTCAAAGGCGGGATTTGAACCGGAATTAACAGTGATGTGTGCTGCTGTTTTAACCAATTCTTAATCAATGATATTCTTAATAAATTTTCATATTATTTTTTGCCATCTGTTTATTTTATTAATACACCATTTTCAATACACCTATGTTTAAGTAAATTAAAGTATGTTGTATTAATACTTCATAAAGAAAAATTAAACAATTGTATGTTTATAATAATAAGAAAAGTTTAACGAGCCAGAATATAAAAAAATCTGTAGTAGTTTCCTACTTCAGTAAAAAGGGGTATTTAATAAACAGATTAGAAGAGCAACGCCGATATAAAAATAACACTATACTAAAATATCTCCAGTTTCCTCTGTATAAATCACAACGAGGACAAAATAAATAACTTCCCTACAAAGCTGGCTCGTGCTTGGCCAATTTTATTAACATGAGATTTTAGTCAGCCGTGGGAAAATAGATGGTTTTATTGTATGTCGAATGAACAACGGTTTCTACATTTAAAACGCCTCAGGGGAATTGTTTGTTACGGAAATTAGAACTGTTATTTATAAATGTAAATCGATTTTATTATAGTATTAAAAACTGAATATTAGGCTTCCTATAATTATTGTTAATTTATTTAATATTTTTTCTATAGTGCAGGTTTTTTAACGGTTACAGACTTAGCTTACAAGTTATTCTATAAGTAGTCTATGACAACTTATTAACATCATGTAAAGTTATTTGATCGTTAAGAATGTTTATTTCTACTGGACTTAATTAAAAAATCAGAACAAAAAACCAAAAACAAAAAACCCCCCCCCCCCCCCCGTTTAGGGAAAAAAAAAAAAATTTTTTTTTAAAAAAAAAAAAAATTTTTGGCCCCCCCCCAAAAAAAAAAAACCCCCCCCCCCCCCCCCCCAACCAAACGAAAAAAAAAACCAATAATAAAAATTTTTTTAAAACCAAAAACACATACAAGATTCTAAAATCAAAATGTATGGTACCACGTGTTTAGATGTTAAATACCACGCGGTACTTAAACTCTACACAAACACATACACACTGATATAAGAACCTATAATGATAATTATGAATAAATCGAAAAAACGTTCTAAATTCTAAAATCAAAAGCGTCGAGGAATCCAGCTACGATTACTAATTGGCACTTCGTATTCATTTACGTCCGTGCTCTCAAGTTCCGGAGTCCACCACTTATATCTAATTAAGAACATTCTACTGTGAATACAAGGAAAGAGCAATGTAACAACGTTCTCAGAATAAGAAAACCTTTGAATAAACACAAAAAGGACACGGTTAGATTAGATTTTTACAGAAATATAAGGAAACAAAGACAACGGTCAATAGATGAGTGTTTTTGCGGACAACAACTTAGAACCACTGGCTGATAAGAATAGATTTGTTATCGGGTATTAGTGCAGTTAAGGTTTTGAAGTAGTCAAAGACTTTTGGGTTTTTAAAAATTCAAATGACAGTTTTTTAGCAAAGTTCAGCAAACTTTACGTTCACTTGATGGTAGGTAGCCATATAACTACCTAAATACGATGGCCTGGTGATTTACTTTGGCGTTGGAATTCCATAGACTGGAACGGAAATGTGATTAAACTTGACAGCTTTTTTTATTTCTACCACCAATGTTATATCTAGATTTCCAAGATATTTCAGAAAAATTATACATTGATTAAAAAAAATGCTGGAGCTGGTGGTGATTGAATCCACAACCGGTTGATTATAAGCCTTACATTGCTACTATTAATTTAAGGAGAATTTTCCAAAAAAAACTATGGCACAAGTAATGCAGATTTTAATTAACATGGAGAACTTTTAAATTTTGAAGAGACTGCTTACAAAAACAGAAATTCCCACCACCTTGAACGGACTTACGGTAAAACTCTTCAACGTATTAAGAAGCTTACATTCGAAACCACAAACGCAGCTAAAATACAAGCGAGAACGCTACCCGGAGACAGTATCATAATTCTCTAAAATCTACTAACCAGGAAGCTGGACCGCTGCTCCTACTAAATCAAATATTCCCTGATTCAAAGCAAAGCTTAGTGCACACGAGCGCTTTCTTTATGTCCTCGTAACGCAAATCTTCCGCGCTATTTATCTCCTCTTTCACTTGTCCCTTCGTAAAAATGAGAATTTATTGTTTGTGTAAACGGAACGTCTCGGCTGACCGCTAATGAAATGTGTTCTTTGCTTTGCGTCGGCGCTCCGCAAACTGAATACGGCGAGTTATTTGCCTTCTACATTACTGGATACCTACAATTTATTTCTCAAGTGAATAGCTTGACGATATTATATTCCTACTAGTCAGTTTGATTAAACGTAACGTCTTTACAGTAAATTTGGTTAGAACTTCTCAAACATATTTTGAGAGACTTTGTCTAAAAATTCTTAAATTACTAATACTTTATAAACATATACTATGTATAATATTTTAGTAACATATATATATATATATATTTTAAATCTATAAAAGTTTTAAATTGTCTACACTAGTGCACAGTATTACACTTGTAGAGTAAAATCTGATGGTTCCAGATAAAAAGAAAAGGTGCATTAGTGGTGCTTATCGGCGGAATCAGACGCCATTACAACCATGACCTATAAATTGTCGCGCAAACCCTCCGGATTATTATTACCCACTTTGGAAAAATGCTGGCTTACAAACGAATTACCTATACTTATTCTCACGCTATTTTAACCGCCTCTATAGCCAAATGGTTAAACGTATTGCCCAGCATTGCGTTAAGCGCGAAAAGCCCTGGGTTCGAATCCCAGGGGAACAAAAAAGAAGTTATCTACTCCGTTAGGTTCAAGGGCATTGTGTTGTATTTACATCTTTTTGCATTTTGATGCCGCGTATAACACAATAAACTTGATTATACTGGTGGGTCTCAACTGAGAGAGTAGTTAGTTGACCAATCCTGGCATGACTGCCATGATTGGTCATTTTTCTCATACGAGGCTGCCTCATGCGGTGAATCCGAGGTAGTATTAAAACTACTGCGAGGCATTATCCTAATATGAGTTTTCCTTGCATCCGTCTGGTGAGGCGGCTTGCTCTGCAGGGACACACTAATAAGCTAATAAATGATTGCCAGATAGGCCTTAATTGCTCTCAATACGGGTGATTACTAAAATTTCCTACTTATCCAATGTTTGCGGGGAAACTTCTAAGTCCCCCAGCGAGGGGCCAAAACGGCCTCATTACACAACCTTGCAAGAATCATTAAAATTTATAACACTCACAACTTTTGCTAATGAAAACGCGAAAAAGTTTTTTCGTGAATGTGTCCGACGTTAAAAATGTTTCCTTTTACTTGCGTCTATTAAGCATACTTTTAGAAGAAATTACGTTTTATGAGGCGAAAACGTTTTAATGGGTGCTAAAGCTTTTTTTTTGATAACACAATAACCACGATTAAAATCCTTATACTTAATTCTGAAATGCTAATATATTTAAATAAAACACTTTAACGGTTTAAAACGTGATATATTAGTTAAACCTATTTGAAAATAATTTTTAACTTCGGCCCGACGTTTCGGATGCTTTGCAGCAACCGTGGTCACGGGGGAATATATCGCGTTTTAAACCGTTAAAGTGTTTTATTTCAATGTGTACTACTCGCGTAAACTATAGACAGTATGCTCATGTAGGGGTTAATAATAAAGAGCCTATACTTCGTTCACTTGGTAAAAAAGGTACCAAACCCTATCCTTCGTCGCAACTTTATTAGTAACCGATAAAACAATATAAACTTCGCTTAGATAACTAGTTAGTAAAAAGTTTTATTAAAATAAATATTAATTTTCAAGTCTTATCACCTCAAATTTTCTCAAGATCAAAAACAATGCGTTCAAATTAATTAGACGATATTGTTTAGGTTGAGATTTTTATAATTGTTATAAAAGCTAATATTTTTACATCTTATTGTAAGTGATGGCAATATATAAATTAAAAATCGATTAAAGATTAAAACTTTAACCGCCATCTACAGCGTTATCCTCGTTCTGGATGAGCAACACGGACCGCAGTGGATGCCGGGTATTTCCTGCCCGTATCGTATTTTTTTTAATCCGATATCGATTTTAAATCTATGCATACTAATAAAAAGACTAATTCTACTATCCACCAATCTCTACTTCTTTGTCCTGGAAGAGCCCAAGAGAGCAACACCCGTGACGTAATTCTTTTCAATCTAAAACCGATTTTTAATCTATCTCTACTTATAACAAGACTCAGTATTAAAGTTTTCGTCTATACGCGAGCATCATTAGCGTGAGGGTGTAAACTTAAAGTTTAAAATAAGGTCGTACCCAATTGATAACGAGGAGATTAGTTAATTAAAGTCACCTGTGAACTACGTCGCACGCCATAGTTCAACCCAAGTAATCCCGCCGGAGTCTCCTCTAATCTTTTACTAGAAACTTGGGAGTTGGTTAACTTGATATCGGGGTACGTTAAGCCTCATAAGATTCTCTCTTTTCAAGCTTTGTTGATTATTAAGTTAGCTTTACTGTATTCTTTTGAGAGCCTACTGTGTAGTGTACTTATTTGATATTTATTGAAGATTATAGTTGAGTATAAATTGTATAAAGAAGTATTTTCTGTGAAATGTGAAGCCGTCTTAATTAAATGGAGAATAATGCAATTATAGGCAAATAAATGATCAGACTTCGATGCCCTGTCTCAAGGAATCTTTGTATTTTTTTCCCGTGTGTTATATTTGACGGCGGCAACATTATTTTAATGTTAAAACAAGATATGCATCGGGCAACGACAAACATCTGGCAACATTCACACGACCCCCACCCGAAGAAATTGTTATAAAAAGGCGTGCACTAGCTTGAGAACGGGCATTCTTGCGACAAGCGTTGCCCAGTGCACATCTTGTACAAGTATCCTCGTACATTTTGTTAATAAGTTGATAGTTATTGTGGCTAATTAATAATTTGTTATAAAAGTTTTCAAATTTATTAAATTATAATTGTGAAAAATCAACTGTGGTTGTTATTAAAAAGCAATGGAAGACCTAGAAGCGACATATTTATAATTTAGGATGTTTACTTTTTTTCATTTTAACTGTGTTATTAATAATTCGGACCAAATTTGATTACGATAAAAACGGTTTTTGCGAGTTAATCTTAAAAGATAGACATATAGAAATATAAAGAGGAATTATCCTTTAAGTACATATTTTTTGGTTTCTCAAACAGTATTGCCAAAAACGGAAACCTCAAAGAACAATTTTCCAATTTTTTACCAAATTTTCACTGTTTTTTTGTTCGCAGCGTAATGTTACAGCCTACAGTAAATGTAAACGAACATTATGATTAGTATAGATTTAGTTGATAAGCCGTTAGGTATAAATAAATATAAGAATAAGTTATATTAAATTAGTACCTAGCTGCGGTTCGCGTAATTAAAATGCTTTAACGCTTTCAACACATACAAAACGGAGTATTTTAGATCGAAGCCACGCTCAATATCAATTATGGGATTGAATGTGCGAAATCTATCCACGAATTAATATCAGCAATCAATAATATACACGTCGAGGCCAGTCGCTGGTCTGTCTAAACTCATATGCGTTTTCTGTTATCCTCATAAATAATTCATGGGCATCAGTGCAATGGTAGGTTGATATCGCTGCAGGTTCATATTTCACAGGACAGTACGTTGCGTTGTAATTAATGGCTACCCGAACAGCCTCTGTACATCTATAGCGATCTCTATTGCGTTACCTTTATACCTCTACGATGCTCGATCTATTTTAAAGAACAATTGAAAGAACTATAGAGCAAATAATAAGAAAGATTCCTTCAAATCTTGCCTGTAATTGAGATGAGTTGTACAAACTAAGTATTATCTATAGTTTCGAGTACACCATGTCCCCCCGTGACCACGGCTGTTGCATCTGAAATATAAAGAAATATGTTAACTAATATATTTCACGTTTCAAACAGTTGAAAGTATTTTAAATAGTCTTGTAATTAAGTAAAATATGTTAAGCAGTTTACAAAAAAAATGCTTGACTTAAAGGAGGTGTTAATTCAGCATTTGATTTATCCAAGTTATGAAAATTCGATCTCTAAAAATAATAAGCGATCATATAAGTTAAGTTTACAGCTTTATATAAAACACAATTATCTTATATATTTATACAATAGCTATAAGATTGCAAAATATTAAAGATTTTCTTAAACTCGGTAATTTCGTCATCAATAATTTCTTCAAAGCATGATGAAATGAACCTTAATACGTAAGTAAGTAGAAGGTTAAAATTACATTGGGTAAGAAGTTCATAACGTGTCAGGACACAGTAGCTCCATAGAACGCTGTGAATACCGATTTAAGTCCTGCCTGTGTCTTAATTATTTTCGATCGAAATAAATTTTGAATTATTTCGATCTAACTTATTTTTCACTATATAGTTTTGTTTCAAACGCCACGTAAAGGTGTCAAATGTGTAGTCCTCGAGTGAAATACACCCAACGTTTAGTTTACAGTTATTAAGGTCGTAAGTTTTCATAATACCTCGTCTGCGTCGAAGACAGCATGATAAATGCACCGCACGTAAATAATACGTGTATATTCGTATGACGTCACGTCCTCACAATATTTCCTTGCTTTCTTCGTCCGGAATAATGTCGCACATTAGCCGCAGTTACATTGATTAAATGAGTCGGTAGTGTGGAGGGAAGCTATAATGTATCACTAACAAACAGCTTTGTGTTCGCTGTTCTCGTTTCGTCATATTAATCCGCCTTGATAATGATATAAAATGGTGGTGCTTTGACGTTTAGGAGCGTTCGTTACGTAGTTTCGTTTAACACAATTCTTTTTATAATATTTGATGTTTATACAAAAATTATATTTGATTATAACGTTAACGCACTGTTAGTCACGTTTAATTCTAACGCCTGAATATTATATAACACACTAAACTAACATTAAACTGTGTTTAGAAATACTTTATATCAATATGTATTGCCTGTAGTCTACACGAGTAGTAGATTTAAATAAAATACTCATAAGGACTTAAAGCGCCAAATTAATTTGTAGTTAAAGTAAATTGTATATAAGCAACCTATATGTGATGCGTTTGGAACCGTTGAAATTCCTTTATTTAAATGTGTACTACTCGCGTAGACTACAGGCAATATTTACTATGTATTTATCATATAGAAGGGAGATTATTTTTATCTAGGTTTTTTAACACGAAATAACTTTCTATCTTTAGCCAATAATATTAAATCAATCAGCTCAATCTTTTATATTACAATAAAGTAAGGATGGGAATATGAAGCAAAAAGTCGAAAGTGATAAAGCTGTACGTTCAAAGATCTGATAAGCTTGCATGATGCGCTAAGCATATATAGAATATCCACTTTTAATAACCTTAGAGAAATAATGTTTGTTTTTGAGCTATTCTAAGCTTTCATATTTAAACATGCAGTCTTGAATTAGAGTTAAGGGATGTATTCTCCCAAGAGTCAATATTCTAATGTTTGTAGAATACAAATGAATTGTGATATCATATAATAATAAAATCTAAGATTCCTTAGTTTACTTTGTCTCGATATTTTATATAAAATGATTAAATATGTACTAACAATTTTGGATTATACTAGTGTTAAAGAAAATAAGAAATTAATATTTTTCACAAATACCATTTTCCACATGATGAAAGTCTTTGGGGGAGGGCCATGTCCAAAAGTAGACACCGAACGGCGTAACGAGCACATGATGGCATTAATAAATAAAAAATCTATATTACTTACAAAACGGGTGGGACATGGTAGCTCAATTGGTATTGGTGGATGTTGATCCTGGTCCCGCCCGCGTCGTAGATGTTTTTAAATCTAAATTTGATTTTGAAATTACGTATGGGACACGAAAATCCCTATATCTCAGCTGTGGGAACTGATAATAAGGGTTGATGATAACAACGAAATAGAAACAATGCCTGTACTGCGTTATAGCGGGTCAATTAATAGCATTATACGTTAGCGATAAACAACGATATACAAAGTCATTCGACATGTGTTGAATTAATGAGCAGAACAGTGCTAACACCCTTTAGTGCAGTTGATATCAAGTGATAAAGCTCCTACATAAATTACCAAGGCAATGCAGCAGTGTCCCATTAATGGCATATTAAGTCTATCAATTGAGGCGGACTTGATCGCACTCTGAAACATTGTTACAAGTTTTAATCGAGGGAAAAGCTAGGAAAGTAATGGTTTTGTTATGCATTATTAGCTCTTGAGTGCATACATGCACTCAAGAAGGGGAAACGGTAGCTCAATTGGTTAGAAGCAAAGAACACTGCGGATGCTGGTTTAAGTCTAAATCAGTAAATATATAATCTTAAAATGGATTTAACAAGAAATGTCCAAATTTTTGTGCAGTGCACCATAACATATTTTTAACCAATGTTCACTAATTATAACAATAAATATTTTGAAAACATTAATATTTTTTTACATGTTATTGCACATGAAGGCACTATATAATTAAAAAATTGAAAAAACATTGAAAAAAAATTCGACTCGGGCAGGACTTGAACCGGCATCGTCAGCGTTCCGTGCTGTTGCTCTACCAATTGAGCTACCGAGTCCTACACCTCATCTTCGAATTTTTTCAACTTATTGATACATGCACCTCTCGCGCTTAATTCACTAATTTTTTTTAACTTAATTCTATCGCAACGTACTATTATTAGGGATAAGAGATTCTTATTTTATAGACATAAATAGTATATGTTTATACATTAAAATGGAATTTACTGTGTATTGAAAACAAGATTAACAATTCATTCCATAACTGTTATTTGTAATAAAACGTGTCAAAGTTGTAAAATAAAAAGTTACATTACTAAAATGATATTCATATTAAAATTGTAGTTCTACGTTTCGAGTGCTTTCCAGCGAGTGTGGTCACAGTCATTAAAACAATTAACAAAATTGCTCTTATATTACGCAGAGATTTTTATAATTATATTTTGTACTTGTTGGTCTAACGGTAGGAATGTATTACTAATAAACAATGGGCGAGTTTAACATGTTTCTTATCAATTTATTCTTTATCAGAAACATATTGAAGTTCGTCTGGAATTTTGGATTTTAAATGTATGGCAGTGAGTTCACGTTCCATCAAGGGAACTCTAAGCTGGCCTGTACTCCTCTATTAAAAAAGAAGAAATAATACAGTGATGGGTTCGTAAATTATTTACAAGTATAGCAATGTTATATATTTTTTGCATTAATAATCAATATCTAACGCGACATAGTTTTTTTTTAATATAAAAAGCAATGGTAACATTAACATGTTGTTATTGTTGTTTTAATTAGGTATGATTTTCTCAATATCCAAAGCTAAAATAGGTCGACAACGCAACGTAATGTTAATAAACTTAAATTATTCATTTAAACAAGAACCTGTCACATCTTTATTAACTTTATACCATCACATATCTACAACGTTCTATATGAAAAGGGATATAATTTTTCAACGTTCATTTTTTACATGCCCAACCTGGCAACACTAAAGCAAGGTTATAAATAACACGCCATGAGAGTCTGTGAAGTGTTTCCGCATCGCTTCCTATTCCCAAAGGGATGCGATTTATGTCAACAGAAAAATTACTGTTTCAGACTTTTCGCTGTTGTACGACGCTGCCCGACAGTTTATTGGCGTTTTTATGATCTGTATAACTTGGACCCTTTTAACATTGTGTAGTGTGACTGAGGACGTATTGTATAAGCAACTGTTGGTGGAATTCAAGGAAAAATGTTACGCGAGATTTACCCTATTGGACATGGGAATAAAATCTTTTCTGAGTGATTTGTTCACAATTAAAAACGTTAAGTTTTAAACGGCTATTTTTGGATATACAAATAAAATATGACACTTTAAAGATGTTTTAAAGATATTTTCAAAAACAATTAGTATATTATATTTTATAAATCTACCCGCATACAACGTTAAAAAAATTAAGAGAAAGGATTACTAATTACGCGGTCGATATTATATTGTTATGTCAACTGAATTGAAACAATTAAGTTCCAAATTAGATTACATTAATTTCAGTTAAACCCTTTAGGCGTCAAAGAGAAACAAATATTATTTCATGCTCACAACTTTTTCTATAAATATAATTAATAGTAATGTGTTTTTTTTATATTTAAACAATAAGATGAGCAATGAAGCACGAGTCTCAAATGAATCATTTGAAGTGACATATGTTTTAATTTTCCGTGTTATTTATCAGGTATAAAGAAATTAAATATAAAAAAAATAGTTGGGCAAATTCTAGTAGCCAATTTGCGTCGAGCGTACGAAATCAGAGTACATAATATATTTGCTACAGAAATGATAACCCGGCCGATTTAAATGCATTCGCCGGCCGTCTTTGTTGGAAACTCAGCTCGTTACGTTAGCCTTACGTTGGCTTTGATAAAGCAATATATTTCCAACGTTTTACAACGTGGATACCACGAAAATTGGAGACCTCCGCCAAATTTCCACAGTAATGATCGTTCATAAACATCGGGTTTGCTTAAATTTTAAACCATAAACTGTCGAGATGACAGTTAGTAGTGATAGCGCATACTTTATTATGTGTTTTATTGCCGTTGCATGGTGCAATAGCAAATTCATATTGTGAATTACTAGAGCGTTCAACACTTGATCGTTAAGCTAATGGGCTGTTGAAACATTTATTTTTTAATTCGGATCTACAATTTCGACAATAGCTTGCTGGTTGCGAGCAATTTCGCTATTAATTTGCTGAGTATTCACGTTTCACGTGCTGTTGCTAGATTGATATAGATTTTAGAATGTACCTGCTTGTATAATAGCTCTGAGGTATTATATGTATTGGATTTTGAAACATAAATTTGAACTTTCCAGTTGTTCGAGTCTTATTTGAGAAATAGGTCTTCAAAATTTAGACATCAGAATTGAATCATCATGAACAACAGCTAGAAAACCAAAGCAAACTTTAGTATTTTACACGTGTCATGGTACACGATGGTAAGATATCAATTAAAAACCTATTTTGAAGATGCCGGTTTAGGTCACGCCAGTGTCGTACATTTTTTTGAAATTGGATTTTTTTTTTAATTTGTCCCCAAAACCTTTGCAAAATTGGTGTCAAAGGATTCTCCATAAAATGAATTAAAAAAGCTACGTGGATCTTAAGAGATCAAAGAAATATCTGATGAGCATGAGTGAGTAACTCTACTGTAGCCAAATGGTTAAACGTATTGCCTAGCATTGCGTTAATCCCAGGTAAACAAAAAATTGTTTCGGTCAGGCAGGGCACAGAAGTTTGATCAACGGACACAGAAATGCCCTCATGCGCCTCATGCCCCAAGAGGGGGAAACGTGTTTCACACATGAGTTACCCTATTAAGTACCCGAATGTAAATTGTTAGCCCCTTAATAAAATCCCAATCGTTCTATATAGGGCATCGGGGAGACACAGATATTAGGCATATACAATTAAATTGATCTCTTTAGCACAGACGTAATTGATTTAGTTTCAAAACGAATACCTTCCATTGATCAACATTTACTATATTATACTATATTATGAGGGTAGTTTCAACGATTCAGTATTTTCCTCGTCCAAAAAAATGAGCCACTTGTTTGTGCTCACAGCTCGCAAGACGTTATAAAATAATTGAATTGATATAACTTCTTAAAGAGCCGTCTTCCCTATACAGGAACGTGTTTCGTTGAGTCCGCGAGTCGAAACTCAATTCTGGCAACAATTTCCATAGTTGCAGAAGTTCGCCCCTTAAATTCTATTACCCGCTGTCTACTACGGTCTTTCAACTAAAGAAGTTCAATTATAAGACTCGGGTTACTTCTAATGGGGGGTGTATATCCTCATTTATCTAAAAAGTATCGTTAACTTTACTCAATCAATACTACAATAATCTATATATAAGTAGAACAATTTTGGTACTTATTGATATTTTAATTTTGACTATTGGTTTGTCGATATAGTAGAATTTATATTAATGCAAACTTGTTCCCGTGTCATACAATGCTATTAATTTAATTATAAACATAAAAAAACGGTAAAACGTTTAATTTTAATACATAAATAAAGACATTTGACACATCAGCGATTCCCTTGTGCTGTTAACTTGAAAGTAATTAGAACATTTTTATAAGCGTACAAGAGACAAACGTAGGGTTGCGTAGCTTCCTAACTAAGCCAAATGCTATCGATCTCTTAAACTTTTTTCTTAGTAGACTGTGTTTTACAATACACACATGAAACCTACTAATATAGTTATCAGAATGCCAAAATACGCGGAGTTGAAAGAGTCATGATCCCACAAAAAGTTTCCTTTACATTAAGTATCAGACGGCTAAAGGTCGATATAATATATTCATGTGTAGGGCGAGAAATGGTACGACTAGCAGCTGTGATCAAAGCCCAACGAGTGAAGAATATTAAAAGAGTAACACGTGATAGAAGGTAATTACCAAAGAATAATAAAAGATACGCGTTTGTCTTAATTGTTTCCTTTTTGTATTCGATTTCAGCAAAAAAAGAAAACACTTTACGGTTAAAATTGTGAAATATATATTCATTAAATTATTTTCGACTATAGCCTGACCAATTAAATGATATACAGCAGTCGTGGTCACTGAAGGCGTAATGGCAGGTCAAAATCAAAATAAATTATCTAACAACACTTTTTTTGTGACATAAAATGAGTCAAGAACCTTATTAATCCTAGAACAGTTCCTCTTACAGCACGCCACGTCATTCGTATTTCTAAATATTGGAAGTTATTTCCCAAGTTCCCGTGTTAATTACACACATACTCTCAGGTGCGGGGCATCGATCAAATTAAGCGTCAGAAAGTAAATAATTCGCGCAAAGTTGAGCAATCTCTAACTTTTCGCCTTTCAAATGAGCTAAAACATTCATCATCGTAACTCGATTCTGGGTAATTGAATTGATCTTTATGTGGCAACAAGATATTTATCCCGATACTCTTATTGTGTTTTGTCTCGCTTCCGCAAATACTGATTGTAATATCTTCGAATGGGATGAAGCTATGAGTATTTTGGCATATATGTATGTGGTTACGATTAATAAATGTGAATCTCTGAAGAATGCGATGTTTTTAATAATTATATATTTTAAAATAATTTCTAATCTAATTGATACTTTTACGGTGGTGGGTGGGTAGATCAATATTTTTTAATCATTCGCATACATCATATCAAATCAACACCCAGTAAAGATACTTACCCACTTGTTATATTTTTTGGCATCTTGTTTCACTTTTTTTTAGACTATATACGAAGATCGGGTTCACTCGAGGGCAGGATATACACTGGCTGGGTAATAGCATCTTAGCATTATGCGCCGTCGCCTATTTAGATTCGACAATTTAGTCTTCATGCTTTTTTATTTGTGGACAGTGGTTCGTAAGCCGAACAAAATTTCGATATACCTACCACCCATTTAATTTCCACATTTCCAGACAAAGTCTAACATGTTCCAGAAAAATTATAAATTGATTAGAAACATGTTGGACCTGGTGGGATCGAACCCACGACCCGTTGATTAATATATTGTTATATATATAGTTATAGTAATTTTATAATCGAAATGTTTTTATATATTTAATATGAAAGTCTTAAAATCTATCGAATAAAATTCCTCGTGAAGGCGTATTTAAATTATCCACAGACAATAAGGCTCTTAAGTAATGACGTCTACAATAATTTTCATAATCTTGGAAGACGGTGTCGCTGCTAATGGTGCCCTTAGGTATATAATTGGGACGACCGTAATTATATCAAGTATTATTAATTTCGCGTTCCATTCGCTTCTGGAAATTCAATATTGAAGGCACGCGGCTGTTTGTGCCTTAATTGCCATTAACCTGCGTGTGCCTTAGGCACGGGTTACATATCTACTCTCTATTATCTTGTCTATGTAATAGAGGCAGTGAGAGTTGAAGCACCTTAATACATTTATAGCTATCGCTTTGTGATAATTGTGAGGAGTTCTGCGTTTGAATCTCGACGATACATGACAAATTAACTGCGAATTCAACAAAAGTGATAATTATTACGTTAGGTAATAAAAACTAAAAATTGTATAATTAAATATGTAGAAAAATCCTCTATTCTCTAATTCTAAGACAAAGATAAAACTGTGGGTTTTTTCTAACACTTATTATACGTAACTATTTGTCTTCTTGGAAATTGTATAGAAGAGAAAATCCGCGAAAATTTTTGTTTGTATTTTTTATAAATAATTTTACTTTTCTGTAACCTTACGCCGTATAGTATTCTACCTGTTATTATTATAAGTATATTTTTAGCAATTATTTTTGTTAAATTACTTTATTTTTAAATAATTTAATGTTTTATAATAAAACTTTATTTAAAAACTTAGTATTATATTTAATTAATTAGCGAGATTTTTAGATAATCTAGAGTAACTTATTGAATAAGAACAACATAAAAAGGGAAGCGAATAAATCCTACTCACCTATAAAAGTATTAGAATATTTATGGGTAATTGACGTACACTCATAAATCTACTTATCTCGTTTTACCCACAAGGCACTTGGGGCTTTATCAATATCCATCTAGGGATTATCCTTTAACAGAATTATTCATGACTCTCTGACGTCTTCTAACAACTTTATTTACATGCAAAAATCTGATTACAATTTAAAAGTAACATCGCGGAGATAAAAGGCGAATCCTTTAAGTAAAAAGTCGCACTTGCCGAGGTTTAATGAATCCTCAGCGACCGCAGATAAGAATAAAAAGATATTACACGAAAAGGTCTTACGTAAATTTATTCGCAACGATCTGAAATTTAAATTCGCGTTCATCAAAGTGCCCGGCGTAATACTTGCAATAATGTGTGACGCTGAACACGTTAAAGTACTCGAAAGTCCCCGCGGCTATCCGGTTGTCAAAGGGGAAATTTCTTTAGGCGATTATAACTCCTCATTAGCGAAATTTAACTTTGAACAAGAATTTATCAATCCTCTCGGAATTGTAAGGACTATAACTCACTTTAAAGTTATTCATAAAGGTGAGGTCTCGTGGATTCGCTCTTTGGGTAATTTAAAGTCTCGGTTAATCACCAAGTTATTACTTCTCAGATGTAAGTACTTATGAATTCCATTTTTGAAAATGTATAAATAAACTATTAATTTAAATGTAAAATAAATTAATCAATACTTTTTTTGTGGTTAACTTTTAGTAAAATATTCGAATTTTAAAATTAGATAAAACATCAACTGTTTTCAATGACGTCACAATATCTACAAACTAGTTTATTGTGTTTTTGACATTATACCTAAATTTATTACTTTACCGGTAGTTCTTCTTTAACGCTATTTTTACATACGACGTTAGGCCTACGACAAAGACGCTTTGGAGTCGTACAAACGTGTTCCCAGGGCTCCCTCTAAGCACCGTAGAGGGCTGGTGGTGTGTTTACTGGTTCTGGTCGGCTATACGATTTACCACACTTCCCACGTCATACTTGCCCGACGTGGGCGTGGATTAGGCATTCACACCATAAGTAAAAAAAAAGGCCTACGACAAAGATAATTTAATTTGTATAGAAAACAATCATGACAATTTCAATTCTGCGTTAATTCTGATATAATTGTTTATCCGAATTCAAATTATTTTTATTTTGCATTTAAATTGACAGCGGCGACTTTTGAGGAATTGATTAATTATTATTGGCAAGATAGATTAACAAACTCCTTAAAATACAATCGGTCTCCAGAATTAAAAAGCGAAGTGCGTAGGATAAAATTAACAATTCAAATTTAGAACTTCATTTCGTGCTGATGAAATTCTTAAATCTTATAAACTTACATTTTGGATACCCCAAGTTCAACTAAGTAATATGCTTGTACGAGCAGTGAGGTTTTAGTTAACCATGTTTTTATTAAAGGACTTATAATTCTAAATACAAGTACGAAAAATTCTATATTTGCCCTTTTTAAATACATTTTACAAAAATAACTAATAAGCAATTTATTGATGAAGTATACAAAATTATTCTATTTTAAAATCATCATCCAAAGTGATTGATCATTTTATTACATTTATTAATGTATACTTGTAATGATATAGCAATAAGTTTTTTTTTTATATTTTAATTAATTTTTATATTTTGGCACACTTATGATTTGATTTTGTAACTGTTCTGACGTCGTGTAATTATCAATGTTTACCAAGTTAAAATAAGACATTTAGTCGACGAATTCTCAACAATACTTGAAATGCCATCGATATTGCGATGGTGACATGAACCATTTTTCTTTAAGGAAGGTCGAGCGGCTTGAAAACCCAATAAATGATGCAAAATTCTCAAATTTAACATTCAAAGATATTATTAGATGCATTCTTTATTTACAAACATAATAAAAGCGCAAAATTTGATTTGTTTTTGAAATATTTATATTTCCTTATTATCTAGTGTCGGCTGGGCCTAAGCAAACTTTCTTCGACATTATGTAAACTAAGGCGAAGGAGCCTCGGGGAATTACCTCCGCTCTTATATAGAAGTTCACTTCTTTGCTCTTTTTAAAAAGTCACTGAGAAAACAAAAAAGGTAATTTTTATTTACCGAACTTTATCACTTTATGATGTTTGCATTACTTTGATGATATTTAAATATAACGTTACGTAATAACATTACAAGATGGGGAGTAAATACAATTTCGCTAGAGTAAAATTTCTTCAATGATCATATTGTTTTAGTGAAATTTAAAACAAAGACTACTGTATGTATTAAGTGTCCTACACACATTACATTAAAGTTAATAGATACATTAACACATAAGATGTACATCTTTAAAAAAAGGCTTGATTGAATTAAAATAACGAGTACTTAAAGCAAGGAGTCTTCAACCGTCTTCAGTTCCACATTTACCAATAAATACTATCAGCTCTCAACCAAGAGGCTATAACACACTACTTAATTATTACACTCGTGTCCTCTTCATGTTATTAGAGCTCCAGTGATTATCATTCGAAACGAGAACGCGCCCTGACTAGAATTTTCAAAGCATATCTGCGTGTAACACAGCATTTTCAAGTCGCAAAGCCAATGTGGAAACAATGTTGGCACTGTCGCGGAGCATCTTATAAAGTTCCCCTTCACTTATAAGACGTCTACTAACTTCGACTTGTTTTTAGTTAGCAAAACCGATTTTGGAACTTCAATCAATAATGCAATTGCCTTCTGAACGCGCGTTCAACGTTATATGAAACTTCTTAGCGAGTTGACGTAATAAATCACGTTCTTCATAAGTTCAAACAATATCAACAAGATAAAGGGAAATTGATATTACATCGGAAGATAGTTTGTTGGATAGTTCTGTCAGGGATGTTGTTTGTTTTGTAAAATGTGCTTTGGAATTAAAATGTTAGATTTTATTTAGTTTGACGAAACGTTCGCCGGAGTAAATAATCGTAGTCGTAGTATGTCGTTTTTATAATAATTCGGAAATTTCGATCTGATCAAATATTTTGATTTGTAAGTATAAGAAAATAAAACTATTCTCCTTTTTTATATCTTCTTAATAATTACAATTATTATACTTATATAGCAATCTTTAATAATATTTGAAATATGATATTACATGATACATAGTAATAGAACGCATGTTGGCACTAAGTTAAGTTTTACAATCGATTTAATACATTAAGAAAAGAAAGTTATGATATGAAAAAGGAGCAGTAGGATCTTTACAAAATGTACATTACTTATAGTTAAATATTAAAAACTACGACACGCAACATTTAAAGTAATACAACGATTATAATATTTGTTGGAAAACCATTTCTTCTAATGAATGTTAGGTACCTTTTGTTTTATTTTATTATTAAAATAGTATGTAACTGCACTATACTGGAGCTTAAAAGAAATATTTAAAGACAACTTATCAATATCTCTAAAAACTAAAGTTATGAACTTACGTTTACTACCAAGCCTAACCTATGGAAGCCAGACCTGGAAATTTACTACTCAAGCTACGAACAAACTAAATACATATCAAAGGGGTTTAGAGCGAAGCATGCTGAACATTAATAAAAGGGACAACATAAGACACACAAAAATAAGAGATATCACTAAAGCTACAAACGCATCGACCTTGGCTAAAAAACTGAAATGGTGTTGGGCTGGCCACATAGCTGGCACAAGGTGGGCTTCAAGGGTTACCCAGTGGAAGGGACCTCCGGGTAAAAGGGGAAGGGGGAAACCCTTGACACGCTGGAAGACGACTTTAAAGAACTGCTGGCATAGACTGGTGCTGCACAGCACGAGACCGAGAAAAATGGTCATCTTTGGAGGAGGCATATACTCGAACCGGGGGTCTTGCTGATTTCTAAGTTTTTTGAATATTATACCTATATATATAAGTTGAAGTTACTAACATATCCTAAGCTTACGTACTAACAAATATCTGTTTAAATGTATCAAAAATAATGTAAAAGGCAAGAAGTAAATGCTTATTATTATTATGTAACTGTACTGTTTGCTTATGTATAACATCGTTTAATAATGTAAATCACTGTAAATTGATATTTGAAATGGTTCCTGAGCAACATTTTTACGAGCGCTGTGAACAAAAAAGAGTTAAGATGTAGAAATAATAAATAACGCCGCCACGTGTCCGGTACCTTTATAAACTAGTTCGCAATGTGTATTAGCAGATGGCGACAATGTGCTAAGTTCGTGGATAAATCAAACCCTTTTAATGTCCAAGCACTATTGGTAATGTTCGGGGTCAAGGAGGTAAGTGATTTACAGAGGTCATAAAGATACTACCAATGGGCTATAATACTGTTTACACTCGCGAGCAGATTTTTCGGGTCACGCTTTAGTTGTTACGTTTTAAAGCTTTAACATTTTAAATTATAGAAGGTATCAATACAATAGTTCTCAATATATGGGTTATGGTGGTACTTTTTTATGATAGTGGTATTAATCAAGCATTAGGTACACTAGATGAGAGGCGAAACCCCAGCCATCCTGACGTTTTTGGCTTTGGATATTTGAAAATCGCAAACTAAAACCGAGACGTGATTAACCTTCACTGCTTTTTCATTTACCCAAAATTATGGCCAAAATTTTCAATAACGGAACATAGATCAGTGCTTCTATCACGTCCCCTTACCTCAGATCTAAATATAACCACGATTGGAACGTTTCAGTCACAGAATAGTATGTGTGCGCTTGATAGAATATAAAAAAGGTTTCAACTTTGTTGTGCATAGTGCACGGTAATACGATATAATCTTAATTCTTCAAAATCTTACTTTTAGCATTTGTGAGTGTACTTAACTTATTTCTGACCCTTGGTGCACAAACGAGCGTTATAGGTTGTTATAGATGCAACCATTTTTATATTTTTCGACTAAAGTTTTTCAACATTATGCAAGTAATTTATTATTAAGGAATGTAAAAGTACAAGCAAATGATATTGATTAATATGGCATTAACTCTGATGTGTACTCACGATACTATTAGAAATCTAAAGCAAATTGTCATTCTTTAGTAGATGAGTTGACAAGAGAAACTCAATAATAGGTATAATGCTGCTGGAAAGATTTGATTGGTGATATTTGTTACGATTACAAGCACAATAGGATGGACAGAAATTTATAAAATTTTGAAGTTGCAATAAATAATATCATCTACTAGCTATGCCAGCGACTTTGTCCGCAAAGAATAGTTATTTTGGGCATCCAAATTTGTTTTACAACCTCCTCTTTGTAAACTTAAGCTGTGACCCATGACGTCGGTCGCGGAGTGGAATCATTATGTCATACATATTTGTTTTAATATCTTGAACGTACCCACAAAGAGGAATAATTTTCCCCATTTTTTCACGTTTCCCGCTGTTTCTCCGTTCTTTTTTGTCCCCGCGCGATGATTTATAGCCTTCCTCGATGTTCTAACCAACACAAAAACAATTGTTCAATTTGAACCCATAGTTAGCGCGTTCAAACTAAACTCTTCTGCTTTATATATTAGTATAGATAAATACACCAATCAAGATACATACAATAGAATATATAGTAAAGTTTAATAAGTCTACATAAACGCTATTTATATCACGTAATCTTCAGGGATCAGTCTTCAGGATGTCTTAAGATCAAAAAGCTCGGTTCCAATATCCAAATAGAATATTAATTATTTCAAGCTAAATTCAATGAGGCGAATTTTGATAAGATCACATTCAAAGGACTATCTATCAATTGTGCGTCCCAAATCCTTAAAGTTCTTGATGGCTTTTATTTACTTTAAATATAGGATTAATTTATAGATGTCTATTTCCGAAACTTTTAGATATTTCAAAGAGACGCTTTTCAATGGCATTACGATGGATATATTGATAAAACACTATAAATGCCACAAACAGAGTTGTTTTATTCTGGAAACAGAATCTCATTTCTTCTATTACTTGATAACAATACTTTAAAGAATGTGTGCAATAATTTAATAATAAAATATCTTACATTGATTTTTTATAATAGACGACAACAAAAGCCGCCGGCAGTTATCATGTTTTTACACACATGCAAATTCTTAAAGTTTTATAGTATTCACAATAGAATCCACTTGATGAATTTAAAATATCCTAGTACTAAAACATCTAACACCGATGTGGCGTTGGCCGATTCGTTTTCGAACAGTTACAAATATATTGCTATTATTAAAAAATTTCTGATTTTAAATAAGACTTATATTTATTTATTGTTGTATACGGCCCGACGTTCTCTGTTATTATGACTATATTTAAATTTAAAATGTTTCATTTAACGTTTTTTAATTTAGTGATAAATACACAGTGTCTCGAGCCAATTATTGAACGTTATCCAAACATATAATATTACAGATAAACCCGCGAATATCGTTCCCATCTAAATTTTAAGGAAAATGTGAAAATTTTAGTATTCAGGCGACGCTAAAATCGAATAATGTAGAACGTAGATGCAGTAGAGCACTTTGTTCGCTTGCGTTTAGCCGTTTTACACGACACGTACTCTAGCAGCTTCTATTCCACTCCTAAGCTTTTACGAGTGCGGCCGATTACCCCGCAAAAAACATGGATCAAGTTAGCCACTGTGGGTTTTATATCAAAAAATCGACAAACAAGGCTCCTTTAGTAACACAATCTACAAAAACACATAGGTATACAGATTGTATTATAGATGCAATCGTTTAGACGGCTCGTTGGATGATTCCTTCTTAGGAATCATCAACCATCAACCCGTTGGTTCGATTCCTACCAATAAGGAGGAGGTAGTAATATTGAAATTCCGGGTAAGTAAGCCGTGAATAGTTGAAGTCTAAAATCAAACTCGCTACCTGTGCGTACTATAGTAATATCAACACTATCATTGCAGTAATGAGACCATAAAACAGAGCGATGCCTCTATAGACTTATAAGTTATGTATCCTGTAGAATCTCAACTTTAAATAGCTCTTTTACAAAATGTAAGCTGGTAATGAGATCATAAAAATGCTTAAAGTAACTTTGCTTTAATATATTTCATTATAATAACTTGCAAGGCTTTGTGAATCTACGAAGTTTTCTGTGCTTAGACAATAAGGTTTCAGCTAATTCTTGTGCTTATCTAGACTTTAATATGTCTCTAAATTATATTAAATGCTTATTTTAAATTATGTCTGTGTTTTTTGAGTTGATAACATGCGTAAACAATATATATAAATCTTTTGACTCTGAAATAAGTCACCATCTATAGTTCCTCCGTGACGGCTGCTGCAAAGCATTCGATACGTAGGGCCTTGATATGATAGAGTTTAATTACGTTCCCGGGATTCGAGTCTAGGACATGAAAAAGAAAAAATAAAACTGTATTAAATAAAACACTTTAAAGGGTTAAAACGCAATATATTTTACTTAAACTTGTTTGAGAATTATTTTTAACTACGCCCCGACGTTTCAGATGCTTTGTGAGACTAAAGATGGAGGATGTCTCTGACGTCAAAGTAAAAATTGCTACGCTAGCGCCACCTGTTCCGTTGAAGTTGGTATTTGGCGAAACTTACCGGGTCCTTGCAGAATTATATCGCGTTTTAAACCATTAAAGTGTTTAATTTAAATGTGTATTACTCGTGTAAACTACAGACAGTATTTAACAATGTATTTATTGCAACAAAAATAATAAACACAAATGGAAGACGTAAAGTAGGTTCATAAATTTTTTTTCGCAGCTAAATGCTGCACAGTGCTGTTTTTCAGTCTACTTCCGCTGGCCGAAGGTTAAACAAAGGCAAAAGTAAGATTTTTTTATAAATGCTTTAATGAAAATCTATCTAATCTTCTTTTATCTAATCTTAATAATCTTGTCTTATCTTGGTTTTATTAAAATCTTTACACTTGAGTGGCAAGTGCACATAACCGATGAAATATCAGAGCGTACCTCAAGTTAATTGTTATAGTAGCCATCTGTTACTGGTCTCGTGTGAGAATTATCTATGAGCTACGCAATCTGTGTAATCTGTATCTGACAGAACAATATACGTTTGACCTGACGGTATATATGTTACAGTGAATGAGCTAGAACCGTCATTATTCACAACAACTATTACCTATTTAGGACTCGATAGCTCAATGGGTAGAGCAGCACGTGACGCTGTGAATGCCGATTCAAATCCTGCCCGTATATACGTTTTTTAAATACTTACTAATTTATATAAAACACTTTAACAAGAAATTTGAAAGACGTGAAGGACATGGTATCTTAATTGGTCTGAGCAGCAGCACGGAACACTGAGATTGCCGGTTCAAATCCCGCGATGCTTACGTTTTTTCAAACTTAATATGTTTTTAATTTATATTGCTATCATGTTAAAAATATAAAAATCATCACACTTTAAACTCTGTAATTTAATCTTCAATTATTTTGGAACTGCATATAACAATGGACCTCAATACGTATGGGTTGAAGAAATTTGAAAATGACGTGTAGGGCACTAAAGTAATATTATAAAGCTGAAGAGTTTTTTTCTTTGTTTGAGTGCGCTAATCTCAGAGACAATTTCTTTTAATGTAAAAAAAATATTTTCTTATTGATTCGACGATTCCACTTATCGACGAGGGCTATAAAACATCAGGCTGCAACTAAGTGAAGCCAAGAAACAGACGGAAATGTGGAAAAAACGGGAAGTGTTATTCATTTTTGAGGGTTTCCATAGCCAAAAAATAAAATAAAAAAACATTTTGTTTTTTTGATCTTAAAAATTTTTTTGACATTGTATATGTCTTTTTTTTAATATTAATTCGCAAAATGACGGGACGCGGATGACGGCGTGAGCAATAGCTACTTTTTAGAAAGCTGAGCAGGTTGTTCGCAAAAATGAATAATTACTATTCCACGCGGACGAAGTTGCGGGCACAGCCTGTTATTTATATTTTCCTATTGAAAATGTAGTACTTTAAAATATCGTTGAGTGTTAAAGAGATCTATTAATTTGGTCTTATTATGAAAACTGCTTTTCACAAAGGCCCAATTTCACCAAAAAATAATGCATTGATTATGAAAGTTATCGACTTTCAACGCCTAATTTCGATTATACCAGCGCAACGAAAATATCAGAATGGGGTCTATTTTAAATTTATCTCAACACATTCAGTGCCCCGGATTAACTTTTATAAGTCTAGTGTAGAACTAAATGAATGAAATGAAAAAGCCTTAATTTCGCATGCTACACTTTAAACTTACAATAATGAATGTTCTTATTTATAATAACAATTTTTATTTCCTACTAGTCTATTAACTATTCTATTTTTATAATAAGCCTAGATCCGTGTGCCGATCGGCAAAGGCCTCCTCCAACTAAGACTTAATGTTGTTTCCAATTGTTCTTACCACGCGCAGACCAATTACGTCCCATTGTATCGGGCCTAGTGCATAAATTAGTTCCGTTAGATTTGCCTATCTTCTTAGTGTTAGTATCTTAAGGGCCGCTATGTATATTTTGAGGTTACTGTTTAGGTCTTCGCTGTCAAAGTTGGTGATGATTGTTGGAAGATTGTGGCCATTTTTCATTTTATATACTTTGAGTAATTGCTTTACTACAAAAAAAATCTATATACCCTAAATACGCTCTGTAGCTTGCTCGAGTACTACACACTAAAATATATAATATTATATTATATAAATTATATCATTATCATATATATATCATTATAAGTATACCAATCGATCGAAACGGACATATAAATTTGTCTGCGTGCCTCGCATAGGGCTAATGGGTTTTAACATATTATGTTATAAAATAAGTAATCGGTATACGATCATCATTCATATCCACTGAAGTTAATTCTTGCTGTAGATATTTAAATAAAACACTGTAACCGTTTAAAACGCGATAAATATACGTTAAACTTATTTGAAAATTATTTTTAACTACGACCCGAGGTTTTGGATGCTTTGGAGCAGGCGTGGTCAAGGTGAGCACGGGGCCTGCAAGGTTAACTAATATATATTTTTAGGAATCAGAAGCGGATTTACTAAAATAAAAACAAAATAACACAAAAACTAAATAAATTAAAATTCAACAAAATCCTATCGACCGGCAGCACGTCCGTTCCGTACAACGAGCGGCGAAAAAGTGTGCGAGCCGTTGCTGGAGGCTTGTTTATATAGCCTTCAGTGTGGCGGGTAGTTGAGCTTTTCTGATTTCCAACACGGCCTCTCCTGACCGTGTCCGTCCTCGGGCACCTCCTCTGTCGCGACCCCCTCGCGTGAGTCTGTGCGCGGCTGGGGACGGCTACCTGCAGTCGCGTGCACACGTGACCACGCGTTGTGCTAAGCTGTCTTTTTATGGAAAAAAAATACGGTTGACCGAAGTATGGAGAGCTACATCCCGTAGCTACCGCAGTCGTCCTCGAACCGATCGCCTCGAGCCGGGTCGCCTGCGGGCCGACCAGGGGCCCGGGACGAGCTCGACGACCTAGGGCAGCGCCTGCAGGCCCTCTGTACTTCGGCTGAGCGCGTGACCGCGCAACCTCGCCGCTCCCTGCTGCGACTCTGCCATGTGACAACAACGCCCAGAGAAGACACCCAGGCGACGGCTACCGCTTCCGCGCTCTAAATGCCGGAAGTTGCGATTTCGGCCGTCACCCTCCTCGACCGCCGAAGGAAGCCGCATGCGCGCCGTGTAGTCCGCGCGTGGGCTGCGCGCTGCTACTGGTGGCGTGGCGCCGGTTGAACTCCCCCTCGTTCCAGGGTCGTCCCGGCTGCCTGATGCCGCCGTGCCGCTCTCCCGACGCAGCCATTGAACACGAACAAGAAGCACAGGACACGGTGTGCGCGAGACGAAGCCGCCCGTGTCCTCGAGCGCCTGCTGCCGCTCTCCTGACGCAGCCATTGAACACGAACAAGAAGCACAGGACACGGTGTACGCGAGACGAAGCCGCCCGTGTCTCCGAGCGCCTGCTGCCGCTCTCCTGACGCAGCCATTGAACACGAACAAGAAGCACAGGACACGGTGTACGCGAGACGAAGCCGCCCGCGTCTCCGAGCGCCTGCTGCCGCTACCAGGATCGTCGGGTGTTGAAGAGTAGCCATTCAACATCCTCCTCACACGAAGCGTGCAGCACCCAGGACATCGGTGCGCGAGACGAAGCCGCTGACGTCACCACCGGCCTGACGCTGCTCGGCAGCACATCTGCTGACAGGCTCGTAGAAACGAGTCGCGTAACCCGCAACCTGCCGCAGGCTCATCGGCGCAAAGGAGAATACCTAAACATCCATAAAAAACTCCAGGATGTGCACACAGCTAAACATCCATAAAAAACTCCAGGATGTGCACACAGCTAAACATCCATAAAAAACTCCAGGATGTGCACACAGCTAAACATCCATAAAGAACTCCAGGATGTGCACACAGCTAAACATCCATAGAAAACTCCAGGATGTGCACACAGCTAAACATCCATAAAAAGCTCCAGGATGTGCACACAGCTAAACATCCATAGATAACTCCAGGATGTGCACACAGCTAAACATCCATGGGGACAGGTCGCATCTCCAGGGTTACCCCAGAACTTCATATACAGCCACGCTGCATGACCACCACACCAGCGAAGTCAATCGCCGATGCTCACATTCACAACTGCAACATTAAGTAAAAACATTACAGACATTTAAAGAAAGACGTGTGCAGTATATAGGCACCATATATTGGGCAGCAGCCTGTGTTGTTCAACTTCATTTTGCATCAACCGTTCGGCCGTCCTTTGTCTTCCAGCGTCATTGTAACAATATACCCCTAGACCTATATAGATCGATAGTCTTTCCTATGATAAAGACGAGACGTGCTGCGTGATCGCCTATTCGCGAATGTCTACTTCGTGAGCGTTGTACGCGTATACGTTTCCCTTTAGAACGGGACCGACTTGATCTACCCATAACGGTCAAAACTATCTCGATATAAAAAGCAAAAATGGTAATTATCTGAGGGCGTGAAAATCTTTATCCCACTTCTGATTTTAGGAATCAGAAGCGGATTTACTAAAATAAAAACAAAATAACACAAAAACTAAATAAATTAAAATTCAACAAAATCCTATCGACCGGCAGCACGTCCGTTCCGTACAACGAGCGGCGAAAAAGTGTGCGAGCCGTTGCTGGAGGCTTGTTTATATAGCCTTCAGTGTGGCGGGTAGTTGAGCTTTTCTGATTTCCAACAATATATATAAACCGTTTAAAACCGTTAAAGATTTTTATTTAAATGTGTACTACTCGCGTAAGTAGTTTACAGTTAGACAGTAGATATAGAATATCATTTTTCATAAATCTTGGGTTATTACTTAATGTATTAACGCTGAAAACGTCCCACTCATATTTAGTTTCATTTCAAATACACGATACAGAAATATCTTAATAATAGCTATTGCCGGTCCGGGTGGAATTGCTTTTTATTTTATTAGCTTGGAAAAAAATAACTAGAAGATGTGCTTGTAATATAATGGCCGGGACAAGATGTACACATTTTCTATGAAACAATTTTTCGTAATTCAACTCGGTTTCTTCAACACGGTTAGAATAACAATTTTACAATCTTTCCGCGTCACGTAGGAAACACTCGTTGGACCCCAAAGGAGAAATGTAATCATTTCTGGCAATCGAATATCTAAATTTATATTCAGCGGCTGTCAATCTTAATGCTTCAGACTTGTTTTAGCGCTTGAAAAGCTTAATAATTCGATTTACAACGGCGCTCCTTTCAAATAAAACCGACAAGCTCGGGCAGCTATACTTTGCCTAATGTTTGATGATAAGTTTTGCAATTTTGAATTGGCATGGAATTCTTTATAATCTTGTAAATGTTAAACTCATCATCCTATATTAGACAAAGTATAATAAAACCAATTAAGTTCTTTCCGAGAATAAACCATTACTTCGTGCTCAAATTAATAATATTATTAAGTAAGTGAAATACCGTTTCCCTTCATGAGCCATGGGGCGAACACATTTCTGTGTCCGTTTAGCCCATGAGTTTTATTTAAAGGCAAGTACTTGATCAGACTACGTTGCCCTGCCTGACCGTAACAAATTATTATTTCCCCGTGATTCAAACCCCAGACCTCGTAACGCACTGCTAGGCAACACGGTTAACTGTTTAAATAAAGGGGCGGTCGCTTATAAATTTATTATAATTGGAATAATAAATCAAGATAATATTTACATCGTAAAGTAATCTGTTAAATACTAGTTTCGGAATTGAATTTAGTTAGCTTGTAGTCATATTATTGTAAATCGTATCCAGTAGGATTCAATTTACGATTAATAACGTTATGTTGCGTTATTTTCTAACGACCGAAAGAGTTTTCGAAAATTTCAAGGTAAAAACATGTTTCGAACGCTTTGTAGAGTGGCATGGAGTGGCTATAGCGTTGTACTGCAATTTAATACGTACCGAGATCCGGCAATACCCTTTGAAGTCGCCGGCTACAAAAGCTATTAATTAAAAAGAGAAAAACCGAAGCTTCATACTAGATTCGTGGAAAAATCTGCTTTTTGTTGGTGAGTTGTATGGAAACCCCCTTTTTTAAGTCTTACTTAGTAAACACATGTATATGTAGACCCTATATTCAGTTGATTAAAGGGCTTTTAAAATCTTATGAATATATAACAATCAATCGGTATACGATATATTTGTCAGTTAGGTAGTTAGTTAAGTTTTGCATATAAAATCCCTTCAATTGTCGGTATTTTAAAACAATACTAGTACTATATAACAAAATAATACACTTAATTATTTTGTAGATTTTAAGTACTGTCTCTATTTTATATACATACTCTATTATACTATACTTATATAGTACACATATTACACATATAGTACATATAGTACACATAGTAACACATACTCTATTTATATAGTACACATGTAATGTGTACTATGGCATAAAATTTAAATATAAATAAAATTTAACCTTTAAATTTTATTTATTTTTAAATTTAAATAAAATTTAACCGTTAATTAATACATTTTATTTAAGTTGCGTTTTAAACCGTTAAAGTGTTTTACTTAAATGTGTACGACGCACGTAAACTTTGGACAGTATTTAATCGTGTTTATGGTTGAAATTTAGTATGAGAGATTGTATTTAACGAGAAAATGTATGGCCTAGTAACAATAGTAAAGTTCGCGAGTAAACATCTCCAAATGTGGAGTAAATTAAACATTTAAGCGTAGGGATCAAAAGAGATTTATAATCGGCAACGCTCTAATATTCAGGCGAAGACAATCCTCTCAGTGTTTAGCATATCGTGAGAAAGTTTGCGAATTGTGTTTAAGGACGCATTATGAAACTCGTCACTCCGTGCGTGAAGGATCTCGGTCCTGATTCTGCTTTTAACACGTCTAGCTTTGCTTGGCTTATAACATAAATTGGTATTCGCATTAGAACAACCATTTGAATACAGTTTCATTTGATTTCAATTAAACATCGGTTTTAGATTGGAATACATTTCACAACACGATACGGGCATAACTTAAACGGATCCAGAGCGTTCTGTGATTTTGCTCTAACATATTGAGGCACCGTGCCCTACACGTCATAGCCGAATTATTTAAAGTAAATTATACATGCACCTATCGCGCAATTAACATAGATGTGATTTGATACAATGGCTAAATATTGTCGCTATACCGTTTTGCCTGTCAGGTGTCTGTCGCTCGCATCTCACTATCCTGTCACTAGCCTCTCACTGTCCACCAGAAAACAGACTCACGACCCTACGACGTGCCTCCGTAGTATCGAATAAATAGACTTAATTTTACGCACCCATTAAACGAAGGAAATTTACTTGACAATAAAACTTCATGAATTCCCTTCGGCAGTATTTTCGAACGGCTTCAATTCGGCGGAATGTTTGTTCGAGATGTTTTGGATACCGTATATCATTGGAACTTATGTGACAGCGGCAGGAAGTGTTTCGACGCTGTTCAGAGCAAACATTTCACGGTAAACAGGGAAATAAGGCTGTTTGTATGGTAGACATGCTGATGTTGGAGGTTTTTTACCTTGGCTTTGCCTTGGTAGGTTTGTACTTATGCAGGGCTCTTGCAAAACTTATGTGTGTTAAATTATGAGATACATTTGTTCTTCAGTTATTGAAATTCTATTTGCTATTATACAATGCTATATATTATGCCTTATTTTCAATCGTAAATCGTCGATTAAGGAAAAGGGCGGATAAGGGATGGATGTTTCAATGTTTAAAGTAAAATAAAATAAACATTTAGGGGTGAGTCTAGGTCTTAATTCCCTTCATGACATCTTCATCATGTTTCTTAATCACTCACACACAATATTTTGACTTTCAAAATTTCACGATCTTTCCAGCCGTTACAGAAGATTAAAGTGACAAACACAGCAATTCGAAATTTAAAATCAAAAGTTAAATAAATAGTTCTATTTAATAAAGATTACATAAACGTATTCTTAATGCGTGAGTGTACTTATGAATTCTACAGCAACACTTACACCGGAAAATGACGGGATTAATATAGAGTAACGGCGATATAGTAAGTAACGGGTTCACATCAAATTTTACTATATCCATTGGGATGTTAACATGCCACGCTATCGCTCCCCACGGCCTTACCCGAACAGTATAAATCATACAGCCTTCCAAACAACTTCGCCATAATTTAAACTAGGTGTTTAGTAATATTAGGAGGTATTTAGGATGGCGTTAATCTTGATAAGGAATTTATGTTATTCAGGGCTCGAAGATTGGAAGTTATTCGCAGGGATTTATGGGTTAAGTTTTTAAGATATGTTAATTGACTAAAAAATCGATTATTCGAAACAAAATAAAAATAAATGTTTTATATTTACATCGCATTAGTAAGCTACTTTTTTATCGTTTCTTTAAAAATTTTCGATTGCAAAGCAACTGAATAGGTTATAAATAATGGATAGGTTATTATTATTATTTTCTATCGGGGACACCCTTGGCAGGACGGGTGATCAGTCCACGTTGTCCGCTGACCATTTCTCCCATTTCCCCATTATGGATAGGTTAACTTAACATTTCGGGTTTTAAATTTAATCTATACTACTCGATTTAACTAATATAGACAATACTTAAAGAATTATTATCGCCGTTAATTGTCTAGCTGTGCTCTTGATGTTGTTTGCGTGGAATGGTTATCTATATTATTCGTATAGTTTTTTTTTTAATCACGAGGACCTGTTCACTTGAAACAGTCCGATCGCGAAAAGTAAGTTTCAGAATTAAGTAAAAGTCTTACTGTTATCACTAGCCTCAACCAAAAACCACCCGGATATAATAACGGTGCTAAAACCCTCCGTTACATTGTAAACAACTAGTTGGAAAACTTCCATCAATATAAGCCATACCTCACAGTATGACAATTTAACCCCCCGGTGCTAGTGCGGTCAACGGAGAGTAAACAATTGCTCGTATTTTACCGACCGTCTATTTTCATAACAAATCGCGCTATCAGTACCGCGCACTCGGGAATAAGATATCTTTGTTGCGGAAATGCTCGCACGGGACATTCTTTTGAATTAATGGTCATTTAAGTGCGCGAAGGGTTAAGATTCTGTTAGTTATTTGTCGATGTTTGATATTACAGATGACAAGCATTGATGGAAGCTGATTTTAGCTTTACCTTTTTTGTGATTAAAAGTATCTGGAGTTAAAACCACGGACCGGATGTCGAAAACCTGGACGACATCCTCCCAGGTAGACTGAGGATTCTAGGAGAGAACGAGTGGTCATACTGGAAGCAATTGGGGAAAGCTATGGACACGGACTGGCTGAAACGAACCATTTTTTCATGACAGAAAAATAAACAAGCGTGATGTTAAGTAAAATATCTCATTCGGATGATATCCAGCAACTTACAAAAACGTAGTGGCGAAAACAAGGAACAGGGGAAAAATGTGCTAAGATTTAATACGTATATTATATTTTTAAAGTATAAAAAATAAATGTCATGTAAAAAATATGTTATTTTCGAATAATGTATGTAATAAGATTTTTTATTATTATCTTCATTTTAAGAATGAGACAAGCTGAAAGTATAATGGAAAAGGCGTGAATGTTTATAAAAGTTGTATGAACGTGGGCGTAGACGGGTCCCATACATCATCATACATCGGATTCTGAAATAGGTATCGTTACCGTGGAGATTCACCGCTCAGGAGAGCCGCAAAACTTTTAACATGTTTCTATTATGACCCGGGGCAAAGCGAGTGCTCTCGTTCTCGGCCAGTGTTTGCAACGATTTCGTTAATGTTTCCTACTCCGAGATCCTAACTTTGATGTCAGGAAGGACAAAGGACGCTTTGATATTCACGTATTAATATTTGAGAACAATATGAATGAAACTGTGTGTTTGGTTGCTTACGACGACGATTATGTTTAAGTAACTTGAAATAGGATATTTAAATAAGAATGGAATACAATGAAGGTATTGTATTTAAATTGTACACGCAATAATAATAGCTAGGATAAATTATGAAATAATTATACACCTATAAATATTTTAGATTTTACAAATATGCCAGCTGTTTATAGTTGAGTAGTACACACAAATAAAACGTTTTTAACAGTGTAATAATAAAAAAAACATTAATTATTGTATTTTTTAAAAAGCCTGAGCACGTTTCGGATCAGCCGTGGTCACGGGCGGGAACTGCTTAAGTTAACAAATATTTTTCGCTTTTTAAACTGTTAAACATGTTTTATTTAAAATCTATAATTGAGTTACTGTCTCTATTGTAGAGTTTTTAGCCATTTATGATTTGAGGTCGATTTTTGTGTATGAACAAGTAATATCTTTCCAGCGCCAGGCATCGTTCGGAGTTCTAGTTCCGCTTGTGTCTTAAATAATTTTACATTGAAATATTTTTTTGTAACTTAACTAATTTAAACTTAATGTTGAGAATATTAATAATATTAACATTATAGTATTGTCTTTGTTAATAAGTACTACTTAAAATTAAATGGTTTTTTGATTTAAACAAAACTGAGTTAAGGAACAATAATGGTCTATAAATGAAATTGCGAAATATTTATAAGTGCTGACGACGGGTTACCTATATACACAATAGCACAGAGAGAAAAGTTCAAGTGATTGTTTTACGATGCATCGACGTCAAAAGCAATATTTTTATGAACTATGGCGCTCAGTGCGAAACATTCATAAGGTTTTCGATTCGTAGCGGCCTTTTTTAAATTTTACACTAACCTTTCACTCGACGTTTTAAAGCCTAGAGCGTTGTCAAACTGATACAGCTTACTGACGGGTATTTGAAAAAAAGTGATCTATCTGCCTTCAACAGATAGGCATTGTGTATGGTAGTTTTAGATCTAACTTAATGTTTCATTGAGACATGTGTCTATGACTAGCAGTGGCCGCTACTTCGTCGGCTTAGAATTTTCATTTTGGGCCTCACAATTTGTATTTGCAAACCTGCTTCTCATCTTTATAAATAGCTGTTACTCAACATTTAGTAACATTTTTTTAAAATCATTAAATGAGGAATCATCATTTCTATTATATTTTTGGATAACTTGAACCGATTTCACAGACCACGCAACGGAAACTCTCAAAAATGAATATTTTTTCCGATTTTTTCACACTGCTTCTTCGCTCCTATTGGTTGCAGCGTAATGTTTTATAGCCTAAAGCCTGCCTCGATGAATAGGTAACCAAAATAAAAAAAAAAAAACAATTCGATCCAGTAGTTCCTAAGGGGTTGTCCATTAATCACATGAGGCTTGAAATGGGGGTTTGATAAAAATCACGAAAATAACACAAGGGGGTGGGGGGGGGGGGGTATAGTAAGATATATCGTGTATTTATTTTTTCGTCAACCGCGCGACTTTTAAACAAATGGTGTAGACTTTTTTATTATGGTCCTTAATTTCAGAATAAAATAAGATTATAGTTTATACCTGTATTTATATTAAGATAATATTCAGAAAAATTTAAGATTCTTTGTAGGTACTAAAAATACACGTGATGTTGAGAAGGGAGAGGGGGGCTGGTCTTAAACCTCACTACGTATCACCAATAGGGGAGGGGGGGTTTAAAAATTCTAAAAAAAGGTCATGTGATTAATGGACAACCCCTAAGATCAACACGTTCAAACAAACAAACTGTTCAGCCTTATATATTAGTATAAGTAGAAACAAGTGTTTTCAGAGCTTAGATCCATTACGATGCTGCAGAGCGGGTAGGTGGATTTTTTTGTAGGGAATGTCAGGCAAACATGATTTTCACTTGATAGAAGGTAAAATACCCCATTAAAACACTTTTGGCTTTAGATATTTAGAACACCACAAACTAAAATCGAACCGCCATGAAACTTCACGGATTTTTCATCTGTGGACATTGGTTCATGATTAGACCAATGATCACTACCACTAAGGTTCTGATCTACGTTAATTCTTACTCTACGTTTATATCTAGCCCTACCTGGGATTTGAACTGAGAACCTTGTTTTCATCTACTAATATCTTTATAATCTATAAATAAATATAAGAAAATATAAAGCTGAAGAGTTTATTTGTTTGTAAAAAATGTCCGTGATATGTCTATCTTTTAACTCGCAAGAACGACGGGACGCGACCGATGTCGTGGGCAGCTTAAATTTATAAAGATGTAAAGGTTTGTAACAACAAATTTGGATGCCCAAAACAAATATTCTACGCGGACGAAGTCGCTGACACAGCTAGTATAATATATAATCTCTATAATACTCTAAAATATCTCTAGTCTAATAAATCTATTTATACATACACAGACACAAAATATCAACGAATGGTATATTTATACACATTACAAACCTAATTTAAAAAGGTAATTTAATATTTTAAACACCTTATTTGAGTGGAGAGTAACTAATGACATGTACTAATTATTTTCGAAGTTGAATGAGTTAGACTGAAGTGGGCACAATTTTAATTATTATCCAGACTAACCTTTTAATTACGAGTTAGTCTACTTATTATAGTGTATTTATGTATGTTACTAATTAGTACATTTATACTAATATTATGAAGATGAAGAGTTTATTTGTTTGAAAGCGCTAATCTCAGGAACTACTTGTTTGAATTCAAAAATTGTTTTGGGTTCTTTCAATTCTTTGGCTCTAACCAACACAAAAATATTTTTTTGATTTGACATTGATCGAGGAAAACTACGATTTGACTACTGTAAAAAATGTCTACACAGTTATTAAATAGTATTGAATATATTCCACTTTTATGGCATGGAAGTTAACGTAGTGTTTTTGCAATACATAAAAACTATATAACTCGAAGCCATTTCTGATCTTTTGACATGTCTCAAATCCCTCAAAGAATCTGGACATTAAAGATAGTCAAAAGGGATTTTTGAAATATCAACTTCCATAGTAAGCCCGAGGTTATATATACCAAAGCCGGTTCGCATAAACCGATAGACGGTTTCTTTACCGGTTTAATAGTGTAAAATAAAATTATAATGTAAAAGAAGTTAAAAAAAATAACATTACGTGTTCTACAGAATATCTTTATTTGACCGAAATTTACTATAGGTTAAAAAATAAATTACAGAGGTTGGATTCGAATGCAGAAGCACGGCGTTTTGTGCTGTCTTGTTGTCTACTCTTACCAACTGACCTACCCGGTGATAACTATTAATTTTTTTATGATAGTCCCTCTCTATAACAAGTATGGGGTTGACTTAATGGAAGGCGAATCAGTCATATAATATTTAGACAAGACGCGTTGTCGACCTGTTTCGATTTTGGATATTCGGAAATCCAAAGAGTTAAATAGAAACGCGATTTAACTTCACGGACGAAGTCGAAGAGGTTTTAGAAAAAGTATAAATTGATAAGATACATGTTGGTACCGGTGGAGATCGAACCAGTAACCCGTTGAGTATTAGTCATAAATTGCTATTATTACACCAACGAGACCGCAAATAATTACACTAGTAAAAACTTCTTAAATTTAGCTATGTTTTGTTATATATATGTAGATAGGTCCAGATCCCTGGCTGAGGAAGGGGAGACCCCGTCGTCCTTAGCTGTTTAAACACATGGGCAAAATTATAAAAATAATAATAATCTGTCAGATAAAGTCGAGTAAGAAATGCTACGCAGGATTATGAAGGATAAAATGGTTCCTGGTCGGCGAAATAAAATAAAAATACAACCAGATGTCGTCGAGCGGAAATTTCCAATCGGTTAGCCTCCAATCACGGCCCGTTTCGATTATTTTTCGCCGATTTAAATCTAACATTTCGGTAAGATACTGTATTTGAGGAAAGTTAATTTACCTTAAATATTTCACGTCGGGAACTCTCTTTTGGAGTATATAATGAAATATTGGATAAAGTCGGATTTTTATTGGACACCGTTGAGTGGGATACAATTTTATTACTTTTATAAATCCAGCGCTCGGCTTTTAAAATACTTTTTGTGGAGTCAAATGCAATAGTCAATGAGTTATGGTTTTAGTTTTGTTTCAATACGGAATTTTAGAGCAGATTTAGTTTAACGATACTTCGTAACTATAGATACAACTATTATAGCGATGCTGACATGTTTACGTAAAAATACAATTATTTAAAACTAGCAGTATTAGCTAACTTATATATAATTTATTTCATTAATGGCCTATCGTTCGGATGCTTTGTTGTATAAATAATGTTACGCTTAACCAATAAGTCCACGAATTCGCACGCTTACAAACACTCTTGACATTCTTCCCTGACAATTGGATTAGTTTGAGGGAATAAATTTTATCTTGACTTTTACCAACAATTCTGGAAATGTTTTTCTCATAGGACATCATCAGCGTTTTAGGGATGAAAAATCTACTTCTATTTAAGAAAAAGCTCAATTCGCCCAAGTGGAGCATGAAAGTGGCACGGAACTCTGTGATAACCGTTTCACGCCCCGCCCATGTTGTCCATATTTTTAAGCAAAATAGATTTTGAATTATTTTTTGTTTTACTGCTTTAACAAATTATCATGTAGCTTAAATATTCTTTAAATAAAGAATTGTTCAACGAATTCTTGAAAAAAAATGCTAAGGTATCCATGTTATCTGTATATCAATTAAAATTGTAGTTTACACGAGTAGTACAGATTTTAAACCACTTTGAACGGTTTCTAATGCTTTGCAGCAGTGGTTCTTAGAAACGTCGGGCGTAAAATAAATTGTAAATAAGTTTAACTAATACACACGGTATTGTGTGGGTTAGGGGTTTTTATTTAAAAGTTATTATTTTTAAAATTACATTTTAATACATTCATATCTCTCGCAGTTAGCAATCTTATGCACAACAAAATATATTTAACTTTTTATTACTTTGTTTGTTTTGCATTAAATCTTTTAGGATTTTACATAAGCTTTCAGAATGCTCAAAGAGGTTAAACTGTAAAGGGTAAATCAAGCCACTTTTCCATTTAAGTTAAGCGCACCTACTGTGCGAGGCCCTTATGGGAGATACATGTCGATAAGGATGAATAGCCCATCTCCGGTGGATAGTGCCGGAAGGAGCAGTCTTTTAACGCGTCATCTCACCTACTTGAACTATCCGAAGAGGTTTTAAGTAAAAATAGACGGGTCATTTGTTTTTGAATCGATCTTTGTAATGTTTCAAATAAACCTAAAGACGTATAAAAAAAGTTGTATACTTGCCTGTAGTAGAACACATTTAAATAAAACACTTTAACGGTTTAAAAATATATATTCGTTAAACTTATTTGGAAACTTTTAAACTACAGTCCAACATGCATGCAGTGGCCGTGGCCACAGTGAGACAATTATATATTTTACATATTAACTAATATATATCGCGTTTTAAACCGTAAAAGTGTTTTATTTAAATAAGTAGTACACTTCCATTGACAAAGTATTATACATGAAAAGTTCTTTTACAAAAGGCAGGAAAAAGTAAAACATATTATAGACATGTATTGTAAAGTAAGTTAGTAAGTAATACGTACAATAGTAATTCAAAATATGCATAGTTATTTTTGCTATTTAAGGATGAGCGGTACACAAAGTGGCAGATTTTTAAAGAGATCTTTCACACACAACAAATACATAGAAATTACATAATTTCATTTTTTATACACTACTTAAACATTCGTTATTCATTTGTATATATGTCAACGTGAAATAACTCACTTTTAACCATTTGGAACGCGAAATATTAGTTTGTACTTTTAAATCCCACCAGCAATTTCCGTTTTTCACATTTTAGCGTTAGCCTGTAGATTACCTAATATATTTCGCGTTTTAAAATGTTACCAACGTTTTACATAATTTCTACCATTCGAGAAACAAACAATACATGTAAGCGTGAAACTCAAGCGTAAAATATTCTTCTTTAATGAAGTTTTTACACATATTCACACCAGAAATGTGTGTTTAAGTTCCCGCGAGCCGCGAAGAAATAGAACAAGTTTAATATCATAAGCCGAAAGACAGTAGCGTGTTAATTAGTTTAAGTGGTTTTAAAATTTAAGCTGCCGTTGTAATATAAATTGGCCAAATGTTGAGTTGATTATACAGTAGTGTCAGCATAAGATAAATGCATTGTCTGAGAACAAAGATGCACTTCTGTTTAGTCTTTTGTTTGTTGGCCTGCTGTAAACAAGTTCGACACTCCTTTGTGAAAGTTTGAAGAGGGCGTTAGGGTAACTCGGAGTAAAAATACAGAGACTGTATTTCATAAAACAAACTATTGTCATTGCTGTATTATGAGGTAATTTCTTTAGATGAGATTATTCAGTTACGCGGCTTTCATTTGTGGTTAAGTTTTAATTCTAAAATTGTAAAAAAATGAGGAGTTAATTTTAAGTTAAATTAATTGAAATAATATGTATATAAATAAATTAATTAATAACGCACTAATGCGCGAGAGGTAATGTATCCATAAGTTGAAAAAAAATCGACGATGAGGTGTAGGACTCGGTAGCTCAATTGGTAGAGCAACAGCACGGAACGCTGACGATGCCGGCTCAAGTCCTGCTCGAGTCGATTTTTTTTTCCATTTATTATCAATTTTTAATATACTCACTCAGTCAACGTTTTTTGGTATTTTTAAGATTTGGTTAAATGAAGAATTGGGTTTGGTATTTTTTTCTTATCATATATGCGAAGAAGTATCGTTATATAGGTGTTATTTTTTTGATCAAAAACTAAATATATAATAGTAATATGCTTTAATAAGCTTAAAAATATTAAGTAAATACCTTATTGTATGTTAAGAAGAATATGAATGATATAGTATCATAGTGATAAATTTAAGATTACAGTTTAAAGAAATTACATCTTTTAATCTTTTTTTAAGTTAAAATATTTCTAATAACATACTTTTCTCCTTATAGTATTCAACTTACTAAAAAATCGCATACTTCAACGAAAATAATAAAACGCCTTCGATATTTAAACATTTACAAAAGTATACGAAAGCGTAGTTGAAGAAAAATAAAACGTTCAAAGTTTTGAAGAGACTAAAATAAATATTTACGTAGTGTCACAAAGCAGCATCTATTCTCTAGTTTAGTTCCGTTCTAGTTAAGTTCAAGTAACGGATAGCGACAAGGCTGGCCACACAACGTCTTCCGGTTTTCAGCGACCGGCGACCGGATATATAAAATTTTCTTTGTAGCTCGTGTAGAACAAGATTGTAGTGCCCGTACTGTCAAGTTTTGAACGTGTATTGTATTTAAAAATTGCGGTTCTAGATGCTGGAAAAGGGTGCAAGTCGTTTTATTTTTCGCGGAAAATTGTTTGACAAGTTGGTTTCAATCACTTTGCTGGACTATATTCGTTTCGTACAACTTTAATCATGAACGCGATGACAAAAAAAATTTCAATTTGTTTTCAAAATGAAAAACTTTATCACACTTCAAATATAGCTTCCACATTTTGTAGTCGAATTAACGAATTCAGTAAGAATATGTTTGCGTTTTTGTTTTAGTGGTTATATTATATTTTATATATAGGTACATAATAAACCAATAAAACTAAACTATAGTATATATTAATTTTATAAACTGGATATAAATTATCTCTGTCTAAAGTAATACAATCTTTGGCTTCAAAGTCTGACGGGTTTGTTGGTGTAATGGTGCGTTGTGTAATAATCAATGAGTCGGGGGTTCGATTCATGTTTCCAATCGATTTAATTTTTTTCTGAAACCCGTTTTACTGCGTCTGGAAATGTGGACATTAAAAGGGTGGTATGAATATCGAAATTCCGTCCGGGTCACGAACCACCGTCCACAGAAGAAAAAGCAGTCAAGTTTAATCGCGTTTCGGTGTCAGTCTGTGGATTTCGAATATGCAAAGCTAAAATAGATCGACAGCGCATCAAGTAGGACGTTACTGGGTTATTTCACCTACCATCAAAGTGTTTTATTTAAATAAGTGAACTCCATGCTTATCCTCATCTACCTTAAAAAAGTAACAGCCTAACATAAACGCTCTAATCGCTAAGATAAACGTCACGTTCCACCTCATTAATAAAACGGGGCACAAACAGATCCTTTCACTCCGCCTAACCGATATCCAGGGGACACTTTAGAAGTATTCAAAAGTGTTTTATCACCGTGCTCACTTAAGAAGGAATTCCCAAATAAATACTAAAAGGCATCACATACCTTTTCCGTTACTTCGGTTACTTCGTCGAGGCCCGGCTCATCATTTGCATCCAAATAGCTCCTATAAATTCACTAGCCGAATTTTCACGGCCTCCTCAACGGTGGCAATTAAATACATTTTTCCCCTCGATTTTTACTGTGAATAATTTCGGCCAGATTGCGTCGGACATCAGCTGCGTTCATTAAAACATTATTTTGACGTTCACGGTGCCCGGTCAATATAAATAAACAGCGCTGGGTTATCGCGAAATTGTTTAACTTTTGCAGACATTGAAAATATTTTTAACGCAACAATAGTAGATATATATTCTGAATCGATGTTTGCTGGTTGCATACGTACGTTTGTTGTACCAGTGCGTTTAATTAATTACGGTAAAATATAAGGTTCGAGACTAGTAATGTGAAATCTCTTTTCCCCCCGTATGGTATGGGGTGAATACGTTTCTATGTCTGACTGATCGGCTTTATTTACAGACAAGTAGTTGATCACACTTCTGTGTCCTGTGCGACCGAAACAATATATAGTTTCCCCAAGATTCAAACCCAGGACGTATTAACGCAATCCTAGGCAACACGCTTAACTATTTAGCTATTTCGTCGGTCAATGGAGACTACTGGACTATGTAAAATGCGTGGAAGTTTGAAGGTGAAAAGGTATTAATTTTCTTGAATTAAAATATTATGGCGGCAAAGGGCGTATGATTCAGGCTTTGATAAATATTTGTGCCCAAAAACCTTCAATTTTTGTGTAAGTGAAAGTGAAAAAGGTACCTCAGAATCTAAAATTATACAATTTTTTGTGGAAACTTTTAATTAAAAAATTGAGGACACAATCCTAAAAAAATAAATTGGAGGAATTAAAAAAACACTTTAACGGTTCAAAACGCGATATATTTACGCAACTACGGCTGCTGCAAAGCATCTGAAACGGCGGGCCGTAGTCAAAAATATTTTTCAAAAAGTTTAACTACTATATATCGTGTATTAAACCGTTAAAGTATTTTATTTATACATGTGAATATTATAAAGATTGTAATGTGTACATTAAAAATATGCCTAAATTAACTGTTCTCAATAATTATTAATAGTTGAGTAAAGATAAGGCTAAAATTAGATATTTTATTTCCGGTAGAATAGTGGAACCGAGACTCGAGACCACGTTTGATTCAATGGTTCGGAAATGATAAGCATTTGGGTGATATCTCACATTTACACTGGTTCTAATCTCACACGATGTGCAATCGTGCCGAATTAATTTTGATTTGTACTCTTGATTTTAACTTAGTTCGCTTTATCATGTGTATTGATATATATTTGTTAACTATGTAATATATACCTGACAAACGTTAGCTTATATTGCGTCAGAAGATCTCCTACGACGAACTGTTTTTTTTTCTATTTAGTCTGTTTTGTAGTTAAAATTAAAAACTCTAAATCTGTCAAATTAAGGGCGTAGAGCGAACAAGAAGAACTGAAAAAAAAAACTCGCCACTACTCCTCTTATCGTCAAGTCTTTGTTACACGTTCCTTACGCACTATATGTGTACCCAAAACATTTGTATCCTTTAAATAATGTTCTATGTTTTAAATAAACTTTCCAAGCAGTTTTTGTTTGTGTTTCAATACATTCCACATACGATTTTTGTTGTCAAGTTTTAATCGAGCACTAGTGATTTAATTGATATACACTTTGACTTCCATCACAATTTATGATATCTATACTCCATACTAATATATAAAACTAAAAAGTTTGTTTGTTGGAACGCGCTAATCTCAGGAACTACGTGTTCGAATTAAAAAATATTCTAGTGTTGATTAGCATTTATCGAGGAAGGCTACAGGCTATACAACATCGCCCTGTGACTAATACAAACGTAGATACAGCTGGAAACCTGAACAAAACGGGCGACATTTTTCATCTCTGTGGGTTTCGGATGCGTACGCTGCGAAAACGGCTCAAGACAACTTAAGAATGATTGCCGTTTAAATGATCTAAAAAATGTCCGCGACACTAAATGTCTATTTTTTAAGATTAACTCCTAAGAACGATGGGACCCGATCGACGAGAAGCGACCGATCTTGTCGGCGGCTTAAATTTATAAAGATGTAAAAATAAATTTGGATGCTCAAAACAACTATTATACGCGGATGAAGTCGCTAACACAGCTAGCTTAAAAATTAATTCCTAATATTTTAGAACAATACATACTTTCGGGAATAAATTTGTCGATAAATTAAAAGTGCAATTATTGAAAAACCTTATTGGTGCTTGATAGAGCAGCGGTATTGAACGCTGTGGATGTTTGTGTTGTGGCTCACTTGATGGTAGGTAATATACCATATAGCATCTAAACAAGATGCGCCGTCGACGTACGACGTATTGTATCTACGGATGTCATTTCGAGTCCCGCCCGTTTCGTAAATTTTTTTAAACTTAATTGATTCTAATTTAGATACATGATAGTATATGTGCAATAAATTTTGAAAAATATGAAAGTTTTCGAAATATGTCGTTGCCGAACAAATCGATCAGTAAATGTAACAGTATATCCGCCCCATACCCCACGAAGGGGAACTGCATTTCACAAGCTAAACCGTAAATATAGCTAGGAATTAATGCAAAAGCTCTTTATAGAAATGCTTCAAACTAAACTGTATGTTTCTTTTTCCCGGAGAGTTGTATTCAGACGATGTTTTCCTTTTAGGAGCGATAGTGTGAATAATGTTCTCCTAAGTCGTAAATAACGAATTCGTTGATTTACGCTCTTAGTTTTGAAGCCGCAATAGCCCTGACCCAACACTTTTCTTAATCATTAGGAAATATAACCAGTGGTTATTTTTAATTATTCTAACAAACGAGTATAATCCAAATATTATGTAAAAATAAACACATAGATATGTGTACTTAAGTACTGTCTTTGGATAGTGCATTTAAATGAAACGCTTTTGACGGTTTAAAACGCAAATTTATTAGTTAACTTACATATACTTTTACTACGGCCTAACGTGACCACGGCTGCTGCAAAGCATTCGAAATGTCGCGTTCTAAACCGTTAAAAGTATTTTATTTAATGGGTACTTCACGTAAACTAAACACTTACTGTGATTGCTACTTATTTTATTTTCATTATTTTAAAGCCATACTTTGCTACGAACTGCTATGTACTGCCCGATGGAAAATCCTTGCTTTTCCTGACTTTAAACCCACTATTCCTTGATTATGGCAACGCTTAATGTGAATTGAACCTGCAAATGAAACAGATTGTGAAATCTAATACGCAGTTGGACGCGGTTCAATCTTAATTAGTTGGGATATCTGTAATGAGTGCACGCTCTAACTACAAAGCAGATGTAGTGTTAATCTGATTCCACACGAGTAAGTTACAAGCGTGAGGCGTCGACGCTGGCTCGGCTCCAAATGACCGGCCGCATCGCCTCGATTTGCGACCGATAAATTCTACCCTCTCCATTGCTCTGGAAACTTTCGGTCTTCGAAGTTTGCTAATAGAAAAAGTGCTGAGCGCGAATTGAAAAATGCCGGAGGTGGGAACGTTTTTATTTTGGTGATATGACTAACGATTGGAAACGATGATAATAGTCGATTTTCAAACTTCGAACATAACTGCGCCACGTTCCAAGTTTAAATGTCGACTATTTTTATCGCTTTCTCTTATTTAAATCATTTGAGTGCCACATTTTCATTTATTCTTATAAAATGATAGGCCTAAATATTTTTTAATCATTAAAATGTAAATTGATTATAAATTGAAAAAAAATACCGACTCGGGCAGGACTTGAACTGGCATCCTCAGCGTTCCGTGCTGTTGTTCACACCTATTGAGCTACCGAGTCTTATACGTTATCGCTGAATTTTTCCAACCTATTAATACATGCACCTCTCGCGCAATTAAAATGTATTGTAAAGGTAAAGGTCGGCAACACACTTCCTATGTATGTAGATGTTGCTCAGGACAAGCCTGTCACTCGTTTCGTTATATAGAAAGTATTAAATAATGTCTATAGTTTACGCGAGTAGTACACATTTAAATAAAACACTTTAACGGTTTAAAACGCGATATATAAGTTAAACTTATTTCAAAATATTTTTTAATTTGAAGTCAGAGACATCCTCCATCTTTATCTCCCGTGACCACGGTGTGCAAAGCATTCGAAACTTCGGGCCGAAGTTAAAAATCATTTTTAAATAAGTTTAACTAATATATCGTTTTAAACCTTTAAATGTTTTATAAAGTATTAGTTTAATTGTCGTTTATGTATAATAGGGATGTACATTTTTTGTAGTGATTTTTAAGTAGTTGCTTTGATTGTACAAACCCCATAATTTACTTTACCAACCGATATATTCACGTCTATAATTTATAGTACAAGGAAAAGGAATACCAGATAGATACTCGTGAGAAAATATTATGTGCCAAAATCAGGAGGATGCGGCGACAGCATGAAATAGGAAAAGATGTTTTGTATATTTTTATTCATACCAACGTTTATGTCTGCTTTGAGCGCAAGCCTTAAAAACTTCTGCATTTTACTACCATGCACATGAAATACATATAAACAATAAAGTTATTGTAAGTGTATATGTATGTTTATGTTACAATATATATATATATATATTAAGCATCTCGAAACGTAAGGCCTCAAAGAAGAATAAGTTTTCCAATTTTTTTCACATTTCCCACTTCACACTTCACTCGTATTTGTCGCAGTTCAAAGTTTTATAGCCTAAAGCTTCATAAATGCTCCAGCCAGTACTATCTGAGATTAGGACGTTAAAACAAACGAACTCGTCAGCTTTATAATACTAAGAAGCGGTAAATTTCATTGTTTATGATTTTTATTAAATGCTGTCTGTAGTTTACGCGAGTATAAAACGCGATATATATTGGTTAAACCTATTTGGAAATTATTGTAACTACGGCTCGACGCTTCAGACGCTTTGCAGCAATCTTGGTCACGTGGATACACCCATGACCACGGCTGCTGAGACGTCGTGTTTCAAACCGTTAAATTGTTTTATTTCAGTCTGTTCTTTCTTCTTTAATTGTAAAATTAAATAGTAATTGTTTTTCTCTACCACGTTGATATGTATATATGTTGAATGATATATATGTAATATTGTTATCCAGGATGCGGGAGCCACGTGTTAATAATGTTACTGTCAAGACGCTACAAGCTGACGTGGGTCAAAAGGGTTCCACAATAGCTTCGCGATCACATTCTGTCCTGTGTTTACCTGTGAAAATTCGAACGTACAATTTATTATGCACCAAAATAATATTTACTCTTTTACAACTCACGTTAAAACGTAAAAGTCTTTGTCTAGTAATGTGCTTAGTTGGGTTGTATTTTAATCCGGACGAAAGATAAAACTGTTACCAGTAAAAGACATAAAAGTGTGACCATGTAGATTTCTGACATTTTAAATCAAATTTCACTATTACCGCGTACTAATTAAAATATTCTTAAGTCATTATGTATTAACTCCATTATATTTATTATTTTTTTTCGATGCAGGTCGAAAAAAAACACTGATGTCTTTCCCCTGGTTGCTCTGTGTCAAGCTTCTACGTATCGATACAAACAACTTCATAAATGCGGATATGGACGTCGCTCCAAAGTTTCGCAGTCAAGATAAAAATATTCGAGCCACGCCACTGGAGAAATAAAACAGTCTTCAAATTCGCCGCAACTTCAAACATGCATACGATACTTTGCTAACGTGTTCAGAACTACGAAGATTATCAACTTTAAAATAAGTTGGGAGTGTCACTTATTGTGGCGATGGTCTTTGTTTTATTTTGTACACTTTAAACGATACTCAATGTTTCTACAGATAATATTAACGAAAACAGATAATATTAAATAAATATTGAGTTTGAGAAATTAAATACTGAGTTTTTAAGCATTTATAATCTATTATCATAGTCTGTCAACAGATTATTCGCTGCAGCGAACTGTCAATAGACACTGTAGATTGAAAATTTCCACCAAAGGAACTAAGTGTGCCAATTAAAAAAAGAATGTTCTATATTTAAAATTTAAATTCAATCCACAGAGCGGTATGTCGGGCAATCATCGAGGAATAAATAAAATGCAACTTCAAATGAGGTTGGCTGGCTGGAAATAATCCAACTCACTTGTGTACTTTTTGCTTCATTACACTGCAATAAATGGATACATGGATAGAAATGGGGTCTTGTTCGTTTGATGCATGATGCGACTGCTGAGTTGGGACAAATATCGATACAGCAATAGCTTGTATGCACCTACGTTTGAAAATTATGTAAAGAAAAAAAAAGATTAAAGACGATAGTTATGATTGAAATAAAACTAAATTGTAACAAGATTAATTATTTCAATTTAAGTATTTTACATATTTTTAATCGTTTTCTGTGATTTTTAGCTTCCGTCATTTTAATAACAATTAGCTTAGTTAGTATTTGACTCCGTTATATGTGGGTTCTTGCGTTACACGGATATAACTATATTCTTCAATTCTATTCTATTCTCGATGTATAAATATGTAGTGACTATCATAATAAAATAAGATATTGAAATTAGAATGAGTAATTTGTTACTTACAAAACGAATACTCAATCATTACATTGACTTTATAGGTAGTATGTGTAAAGATTTGATAAAGATTTCAACACTTCCGAAAAGTTTGAAAAATCGATGGCACGGGCGAGACTTGATTCGACATTCACAACGACTTGAATTTTGCTATCTTGCAAGTACATAACTTTGTTTTAATCTATATCTATACTAATGTATAAAGCTGAAGAGTTTGTTTGGTCGCGCTAATCTCAGGAAGTACGGGTTCGAATTGAAAAATTATTGATGTGACTAATAGGAGCGAAGATACAGCGAGAAATATGAACAAAACGGGGGAAATTCTTCATCTCTGTAGGTTTCAGATGAGTACGCTGCGAAAACGGTTCAAGATACCTAAAAATTGTGTATCAAAGAATGATTCCCCTTTAAATGATCTAAAAAAAGTCCACTACGCTATATGTCTATCTTTTAAGATTAACTTGCAAGAACGACGCGAACGACGGGACGCGTACGACGGCATACGAATATCGTGGGTAACAGCTATCTACACTAATATTAAACAAAGATTTGTATTTTTGTATGTAACGGATAACCTCAAAACGTACTGGTACCGTACCGATTTTAATAATTGTTTTATTTATTTTTCACCAATTTAAAATTTTTATTTAAATAAATTATAGATTTTAATAGTATTATAAATGCGAAAGTAACTCTTCTTCTATCTGTCCGGCTTTAACTCGAAACTACTAAACTGATTTAAATAAAATTTGGTACATAGATATTTTAGAGCCTGAGATAGGACATAGGCATATTTCTAATGCCAAATAGGGATTGAAAAAGGGGGTGAAAGTTTGTATGGAAATTCGTGGTTTTTGAAGCTAAAACAATGAAACTTTCGTCGCGGGCACAGCTAGTATATTACATAATGTCAAGTATTGTCTGTAGTTTACACAATGGACATTTAAATAAAACACGTACAAAACGCGACATATATAAGTAAAATAAATTTAAAATAAGTTAACTAACATATTTCGCGTTTTAAACCGTTTAAAGTTTCTCATTTCTATTATATAATGTCATTTTGTGTAATAACAAAGTTTTGAAAACTAAAAAAGGCCTATTTGTCAACGCAAAAACCTCTCGTCACAAAATAGCATTGTCAACTAGAGTAAACAAAGGTATCGTTAAATTCATCCAAAATTAATTAGATGCCCACAGAAGTCAATCACTGACAGAGTTTTCAGCCTTACGAGAACACGAATCAATTGATATCATCCAGAAAGGTTAAATGGGATTTAATGAAGGCAATTAAGGCTCGATCGGAACTCATCCGTCGTTAACCTTACTTAAATATTAAAAGGAGAATGCGGGGCGATGCCAAAAGTAGGAGTTCTTTGTGTCCCAAGTATTTGGTACTTGTGATGTGGATTCATTCATTATTCATTTTGGAACTAGATTTTCATTAACTTTTATTTTAGAAAGTTAAAAGGTAGTAAAGTAAAGTTATAGATATTCTAACAGACCGCTTCCGTGGTTAACCGTGTTCCATCGAACTCGAGAGATTTACCGTTTGAATTCCGGCGATAAACAGTTTCGGTTTTGCAGGGAACAGACGTTTAGACTGTCAACTAAAGTGTCTGTAAATGAATATCATAACGGTCTTACATCACGACACAGACATAGAAATATGTCTGCCCCACATTTCAGAAACGGGATTGCAATGACTTACAATGGTTTATAATAAAATACTATTAACGGTTTAAACGCGAAATATACTGTAGTCACAAGATGGCACCGCAGCTGCTACAAAGCTTGCAAAACGTTGGGCAGTAGTCATTTTATATTAATTATGTTAACTAATATATTTCGCGTTTAAAAAGGGCCAATAAGAGCAGTTTGTGCTCGATGTGTACGTGGTACGCGTATTTACCATGCAGACACCTTTAGGCAAGTACCTTGCACTTATTTTAAGAAAAATACTATTTCTTGTTTTTTTTACATATAATACAGCAGTTCCATATAAGCAAGGTATTTAAAGAACCTCTGTAGTAGAGTATCAGATATCTTAAATACCTAGGCTCTCACCTGTCGGTCTGAAATATCTATACGACTCGTTATAAGCCATGACATGAGAAATCTCCCGAAGGCTTTACTGTGTTTTCAAGGTTGGAAAATGGAATATGCAATATCAAATTATTTAAAATATCTTTAAAAGTCTAAACCCTACACATTAAATTCGCACCACAAATAAAAATTAAGTCTTAATTTTAAACCTTTTCAATGTTGATAAATAAATAATGTATATTTTCAGAAATAAAATATTGTATTTTCAAAAACAAAATATTATAAATATTTGGTTTAAATGTAATAGAGTACGTAAAATGTTAATTATCATATAAAATACGTCTTCCATGTTAGGACTTTAAAAACAATGGAAGAATCGTTGTTATTGACAGACCTAATTGTTTAGTTTGCTCTACTAAAACCACAATGCTTGTAACGTTAGTTCCAAGTACACGCGAATAAGCTGGGAAGAGGTATTATTTTATTTATATGACAAAAGAGGACTGATAAGCATGGTCACTTCATAAAATTAGAAGACGGTGCGCTGTCGGCCTATTTTGACATATACAGACTGGAAACAAAATTCGATTACTCTTTTAATATGCAGCTATTCCTAACAAAGTCCAAATATATTTCATAAAAATTAAAAATTGATTTTAGAATCATATTGAACTTTGTGGCAAATCCACGACCTGGTTATTTTTTTATGATAGCGGAGGACAGACTAGCATGGGATTTACTTGATCGTAGATTAAATACCCTAGCCCATAGCATCTAAAAAGGGTGCGCTATCGATCTAATTTTGTTTCGGATATTCGGAAATCGATGGAAATGGAACTTCACGGCTTATTCATCTCTAGATGGTGGTTTGTGACCCGGACGGAATTTTGATATTCAAATGGGTGGTAAACCCATTTAACATCCAGATTTCCAGACGAAGTCCAACAATGTTGCAGAAAAATTATTAATTGAATAAAAAATGTTGGACCCAGTGGGTGTCGATCCACAACTCGTTAATTATTAGCCGCACATGGCTACTATTACCAACGAGCCCGTTATTCTCCAGTTCCAGCTTCTAGCAACTGAAACGGAATCCTTATACACCCAGTTCCTTAGAAGTATTATCTAATCTAAATTAACATATTTCCTTACTGTGCGTAAATAAACTGTGGCACCGCCACACGAGTAATAAAAGCCCGACTACATAAAGGGCGAAAATGTTCGTCACTTAGCTCACACCTGATTATGTTCTCTCAGCTCAGTGCTTCGGAACGTTACCACGAGGGTCTGTGAGCACCTACTTGGAAGCTCTACTTTGTTTTTCTTTCTTCGTATCATATAGTACACACGCTTGCAATTTTAATCATTATTCCATTAAAAGTCATTTTAATCTATTCACGTCCAATGCTGGGTAAGTGTCTCTGGTCAGGACAGATTCAAGAGCCATTTAGACCATTGGCGATGTTTAACGACTACTGATGATAAATAAGCCTGTTGGCTAAACGTCAACTCCTTCCTCCTCCTCAGGCTGGTAATAGATTTTTTCTTAAAAAAATATCAATGAAGTAAAATTTAATCGAACTTGGATACTAACCCGGGACATCGTGTTTCAAGTCACCACGATGACAACATACAACAGACAACAATGAGTTATATAATATGTACCCATTAATATGGATATAGATATAGTTTTTAATGGTAGGTCAAGAGTGTACCTAGTATTAAATGATACAATTCAGATTCTTATACAAATATACTGTGAAAAATAACAGATGAGTTGTACACAAATAATGACAAACTAAAACATATAAAAAAGGGAGATGCGATAGAAGATATTGGAATTCTTATTTTGACAAATTTAAGCATATAAAGAACCTTAAAGATTAAAAACAAATGATAAATGGCTGGTGATAAATGCAACAATACTATTGCAATTATTTGTTCTAATCATCGTTATCCGGAAGACCGGAAGACGTACCCTTGGTACCGCAATGGTTATCACATTTACCGGTAGTCGTAAACCGACGTTGGAGCTCTCAATAAAGATACAAAGAATGTGCATTTTCACTTCGAAGGCAGAAAAGAAGCGAAAAAAACCATTCGTTTTAAAATAACAGTAACATAACATGAACACACCTAGTTATCTCAACCATGAATCGTCAGAAAAAGGCAGTTATAAAAGGAATTAAATGACAATTTTCGTTCTTATCAAGTTTTGGACTGAGACCAAAATTACTGGTTAAATAATGACATGCACTTGGAACGCGCGTAGTTGAGTAAAATGTGGAAATTCGCGGCTTAATTCGTCTCTATCTCTATGTATAAGCAATATTGAATTGCATTAAGGAATTATCGCCTTTACCACTAAGTAACACGGTGCAGTTCTCTATAGCACGCGATTTCTTCAGTGGCAAGCTTTGATGTTGAGTTACGTAAGCACACGTGCGCAATTTGTAACATGCAATTGGAGTCGCGTTGAACTTTTTAATTTTGAGGTAATTCTACGTTTGCCCACATTATTAACTCTACTAGTACTAAGCGACGTAAGCACTGACTTGATTTAGGATTAACATAAACTCCAGTTTTAAACTGTTAAAACTCGCTTATAATAATCACGAGCGTTCTTTGTTTTCACCGATCTACTCTCGAGATTCTAATTAAAATAAGCAGGCAACCGTGAATATCTGCAATCTTTTTAAATCTTTAAACAAAAGCGTTTTCGAGGTTTAAAAGTTTGAACCGAAATAAGACCTGCACGGTTTTTCCTAGTACAAAGACAATTCAATAGTCAAAGCTGCAATGTTGAAAGCAAACACCAAATTGCTCGCTAACTTGAGATTACATGGAGTGGTCGCCTCCACCACCCCCCAGAGCTTTGGTGTTAAGGTCGCTGCCTTTTGTGTGTTCAGCGTATTTAAAAACACCTAGCTTTTAGTTTTATTATTTGTACGAAGATAATACAACTTATGCAAACGTTTGTTCGGTTTTTGCGAAAAACCAAATAGCGTTATCTCGGCGGGATAATGAGTTTTTTGTTTTTACGATTTCGTAAATTATTTTAAGTAAATAAGTCACACAGGTAAAACGGTCAAGAGGTAAACAATGTTTAAAATGGTTTACAAAGGCAAACGAGTACATATATATGTCTTACGTACTTATTTTTTTCTGCAAAATAGCTTCGACGAATACATCAATAAAAGTAATCATCTTGTGCGTAGTAGGAAGTAATATCATCATATAGGATCTCATTGTAAAACGTGATAGAAACATTAAATATCTATCTATCTATAGTTTACACGAGCAGTACACATTTAAATAAAACACTTTACCGGTTTAAAACGCGATATTTATATAGTTAGACCACGGCGGGTGTCCCCGTGACCACGGCTGCTGCAAATCATCCGAAACGTCGGGCCGAAGTTAATAATCATTTTCAAATAAGTTTAACTAATATATCGCGTTTTAAACCGTTAAAGTGTTTTATTTAAATGTGATAGAAGCATGAGAAATAATAATAAAGTTCAACGTTATTTATTTAAAATAGACTAGACGTAGACATAACTTCTTGAACGGTTTTATATTTTAATTCCTCAAAAACAATAACATCAAGCGAAAGCAAATATCATAATTTAGACGGGTTTGTTAGTGTAATAGAAGCTCCATCTTTTATCAATTTATAATGTTTCTGAAACATGTAATAAATGGACTCGTATCAATAAATTCCGTCCGGGTCACGAACAACCATCCGTAGATGCCGTGAAAGCCGTGAAGATCAATCAGCGGTTTCAGTCTGTGGATTTCCAAATATCCAAAGCCTCAATAGGTGGACATCTTGTTAAGATGTTATCTGGCTAAAGTATTTCACCGAAGGTCATAAAAAAATATAATAAAAGCGTATACCATTAATCTTAGCTGTGGTCTGGATGCAAAGTGAACTCAAGCGGTAAATAAGATCCTTCAAAAGAGCAAAGAATTTACGAACGCCTTAGCACTAATAAGTAATTCCACTTAGTATGAGAATTGTGAGGAACAGCCGAGAATGCATTCGGAGTATTTTTCAAGCAATTTGGATTCTATTCACAACAAGTTAAGGACTACAGGCGGGTCGCGCTAAATGAAGCGAACTGCGCTGCATTACGGCCTCGTAAGGACGACCTCTCATTGAGCACTTGAGACTGAAATATATTTTTCGGGAGGTTTTAACGAGGTTAAAAGAAAATGTAATAATGTATAATACGTCTTACAAATGTACATTTACGGCACGCAGATTACACAGAAATTGTTAGTAGTCCACAGAAGCAACTAGATGGATAGAAGGAAGCTTGCTTTTATAACATACTAGCTGATCGACAATTAAAACTTTTATGCGATAAGAATTTTTGGCAATTACAAGGAAATATCGTGATATATAACACTACATAACAATCTCGGAAAAAGATTGTTTTGTTGTTTGCAAGATTAATATTATTATGTTTATAATCTAACAAATTATTGTTAATAATGCATCAATTTCGGTTCTTTTCTCAAACGGTTAAAATAAAGAAATATATTTTTAACACAAATACTCATTTGGAATACAAAACAGTACTCTCTAAGATGAGTGTCTTAGAGCCAACTCTTAGTATAGTATAGATATAGATACAGAACACTAGTACTAGATATAGAACAATTATCCGCAAATAAAAATACTTTATTTAATTATTTAGGTAAATCAGACTCTAATTTACGAACATGTGGAACCAGATAGGAATTGAACCAAATTCATTTAATATATATTTAACCCTCATTTGTAACTGATAAAGCACAAATTTAGTAATCGATGGTAAAATTTATTTTACGTTGAAAATGAATGTACTACGAGCAGGGCTCAAATTTCTTTTTATCGAGCTGTTCAGCCATCGTAATTGAGAAATAACGAGGTCGTTGGTCTATTGGTCGCACTTTATTGGATAATAATCAATGGGTCGTAGGTTTGAACCCCACCGGATGAATTTCGAAAATTTCGAAAAACAAGTCAGACTTCGCCTGAATATGGGTGATAGGAATATCGAAATATTCACTCACTTCACAAATCAACTCCCACCACAGCTGGAAAACTGGTTTATGGCGGATTAGTGATAATATAGCAAAGCAAGCAAACAACAGGTCGACAGTACATCTTGTTTAGATGCTATATGGCTTAGGAATTACATCTTCTTTCATTTATAGGAAGCTTGTCTGTCAATAATAATAAAAAAATGACTAATTATCTTTTAATATCTTAAGATCTACATAAACTTAACTGTACGTTGGGGCTTATATTGCCAGTCAATGGCTATTGAGGTCGATTAAATTAATTAGGAGCGCACTCTTTAGCACCCCTAATAAAGACTACTGAAGTGAGAGATAGAGCTCAAATCGGACTAAGATTGAAAAACAATTAAGGACGCTTCTGGCTAGAGTTTAAATCAAATTTTACGAAATGAATGGGGGAAATATACTTTTAAAAGTATGTGATTCCAATATAAAATACTTTGATCGTATCTTGTTTAGATGTTATATGACTTTCCATTTATTGAAAACCAGACTGGACCGCCTGGGTTCCAGTTTCGAATCCCGGGGAAATAAGATATTATTTGGCAGAAAACAGAAGTCCGATCAACTATTTATTTGTAAAAGAGCCAGCCAGTGAAACGGACACAAATATGTGTTCGCCTCGTGCCCCAGGGAGAAAAATGTGATTTCACTGTCGGTTCTTCTGTGGCATATTTTTTTTTAGCTTTTGGTTATTACCTAATAATGCGTAATAAAAACATTTTTATAATTTTTTAATAATTTATTCACGCATTAAGACTTTTATGTAGTTTTACGAGTAAAACCACTTTAATGGTTTAAGACGCGATATATATTAGTTAAACTTTTTTGAAAATCATTTTTAACTTCGGCCCGACGTTTCGGATGCTTTGCAGCAGCCGTGGTCACAGGGAAACTCTCCGTGACCATGTGTACTACTCGCGTAAACTAGAGACAGTAAATACTGTACTGTTAGTACACGTATATTGGTGTCTTTTATTGCTATTTCACTAACGACATCAATTGAGAAGTAATTTTAATGTGTATTTCTCGTAAAAGCCCTCTTTAATGATTGTTCGTACTGATGATTAAATAATCATATTTCATTTCTTTATTTTTCATTAATCTTGTTTAGTATTTTTTCCAAGAGGACGTTCTCGGCTCAATGTACAAATATTTACGTTAATTTTAATACCACCTGTATGCAACGTGAGCTTTATCGCAAACGACTCAAATTATTTGCTTAAAAATGTTCTAGATTATATGCATTGAAATTGTTATTTAATTTTCCAAGTGCTGTTGTAAAACTAAAATATTTTTTAGTTTCCAACAACTCTATTAAACTAGGAAACTATTTGTTTATTGTCGACGTTAAATAAAATAGTGCACGATTATTTTTATATCCTTGCAGTTGTTGAACATGTAAGATGATTTGTGATTGGAGTTTGGTACGGTTCTGATAATCAACAATTTTTACACATATAATAAGTACAAGTAAACATTTAAATATAACACTTTTAAGGGTTTAAAACGCAAAATATATGCTAACTTACTTACAATTTATTTTAACTACGGCCCGATATTTTGCATTCTTTGCAGTAGCGGTGGTCACGGGGAGACTAAGGTAGGGTGTCCACCACTGTAAGTAAAAACTGCTATGATAATCATGATGGCGCTAGTTTAATTGTTTTTTTCGGTGACTTAAATAAGTAAACTAATGCATTTTGCATTTTAAACCCTGAAAGATATATTTTGTATTATTGCGTAAACTACAAACAGTATTCAAGTAAACAGTATATTATGTAAGTTAACAAACATTATAGGGTTGTTCCTTTTTTTTAACGTAAATCACATATGTACACTGAATAATATAAAATAACCATTAAACTATAAGCCTCGCTTCTCTAATGATTGAGTTAATTGTGAGAGCAACAGCTTGTTACTCAATGATGGTAGTAATTTCGAATCTTGCATGAATCATACTTTCTATATCACTCACATGTGAAAATCCCGATTGACATATTAACTAGAAGTCAAACTAAAATGTCCAAAGTCAAAATATATGTATATAATATGTGCCTTTATAGTTCATCAACTATATTTCAAGCTTCTCTTTTCTTATTTTTTTATGATAGAGGAAGACAGACAAACACATGGTTCATTCGATGGTAGGTGATATATCCCCGTCATATAACATCTAAACAATAGTCGATCTATTTGGGCTTTGCATATTCTGAAATCCACAGACTGAAACCGGAACAGCTTTTCATTAGTCGACGTACGGAATTTCGATATTCCTACCACTCATTTAAAATCCAGATTTCCAGACAACGTCCAATATGTTTCAGAAAATTTATAAAATTAAATACTGTCCTATAGTTTACGCGAGTAGTGCACATTTAAATAAAACACTTCAAGTTAAAAATCATTTTCAAATAAGTTTAACTAATATATCGCGTTTTAAACCGTTAAAGTGTTTTATTTAAATTATTTGAAAATGATTTTTAACTTCGGCCCGACGTTTCACTTCTTAATAAATTGAAAATATTGGTTCCGTTGGGGATTATTACCACGACCCGTTGATTAGCCTTACATTAAATCAACGACCCATCAAATCTTATGTCCGATATTATTAACGATTTATCATTTAAGAATTGTAAACGTCTGATAATTAGAGAAATGTTATTCATAGTTATATCTCATGCATAAAATTCGAGTCCCGACAATCTGTATGTAAATGGCGCGGTTGTTTGGTCACTGTGCACAGCATGGGTTTTTCTCACGCGCTACAATTTCATAGCATGGAACGCTTTTCAATGACTGTTTTTATTGTAATTTTTTATTCATATTTATTTAAAATAAATTTAATACAGTTGCATTATTTATAGGCCACCTTGTTCTTGTTTATTTCAATGTTCACTTGCCTGTAGCACCGCTGTCCACATCATACACTACATGGACTTACTGAAAATCAGTTACAGTTCCGCCCAGGATCCGAAATAACCTGCGTGAGGACCTATTCTACCAACTTGCAGCATACAATATTGTTTTATCATTTAAATCACTACTTTTTAAATATTTTTAGGTATAATGAACCACTTTTGCAGCGCACTCAACGGGAAACCTCAAAGATGAATAATTCCTTTGCTCCTATTGGTTGCAGTCTGATGTTTTATAACCTACAGCTTCCAGAGATCTTCGGCATAAGGTTATATAATTGTAAATAAGTAAACCAGGTCCCTTCTGACCGAGGAAGGGGAGACCCCGTCGTCCTTAGCTGTTTAAGCACTTTGGACAAAATTAAAAAAAAAAAAACTCACAGCTTCCTCGATAAATGCTGTAATCAACACAAATATATTTTTTAAATTCGACCCAGTAGTTACTGAGATTAGGCTTAAACACCGCCCTGTGCCTAATACAAGCGAAGATACAGCGGGAAATGGCAACAAATTGCGATTATTGTTCATCATTATGGGTTTCTGAGGCGTACGCTGCAAAAACGGTTCAAGATACCCAAAAAATATGTATAAAAGAAATACTGCTATAGTTTACGCGAGTAGTACACATTTAAATAAAACACTTTAACGGTTTAAAACGCGATATATTAGTTATACTTATTTGGAAATGATTTTTAACTTAGGCCCGACGTTTCGGATGCTTTTTCGTGTTTCATTTAAATGTATAAAAGAGTGATTTTTCTTTAATTGATCTAAAAAAATAATTACTTTTAAAACATATAGCTAAATATAAAAATGATAATATAAGAAGAAACGTACCATAACTTAATCTTAACAATATAACAATATTGTATGCCGCAAGTTGGTTGTATAGAATCTCACTTAGATTATTTCAGATCCTGAGTTGACCTGTAACTGATTTTCAGTAAGTCCATATAGTATATAATGTGGACCGCGATGCTACTTGTCTATCTTAAGATTAACTTGTAAGAACGACGGGAAGGGACGCGACCGAAGTCGTGGGTAACAGCTCAAGCTTATAAAGATAAAGGGATTTGCAAAAACTAATTTGGATGGCACAGCAAGTAATTAATAATACTTTGGATGGTTTCTTATTGACAAATTAGAAGTATATTATTATGACTTTTCCATGGCAAAGTTCTATTCACTTAGGATTACTTAATATGTTAAGCGCGACGTAGCAGAATCCATTGAAATTTTTATTTGTAAAAATATACTTTAACGAGTCTCAGTTATAGTTATATAAATGTGTAATGGGTACCACTCGCGTAAATATTTAATAACGTATTTATATTTTTTATTAATTAACTAATTGTGCCTTACAAATATATTTATATATTGTTGTATATTTCAGAATTTTTTGAACTTTCAAAGTTCTGAAATATACTATTTCTACTTAGTTTTATAAACATGATATTGCGTTTATCTCTGGCGTTATAATGTAGTCTAAAGTTAATAATCAACTTAGTCACATCCGTAGAGATGCACTGTTTGAACCACGAACTTTGCTTCAATTTTCATGAAACTGCCGAAATAATTTAAGGGGGTAACATCTGGCGTTTGGCGGAATTACTACATACTGAGATATTCCTAATATCGCGTATGCAACGATGTTTTATAATTTCCCAAATATATTATATTCTTCGGATATACTTAATATATTTGTGTATAAAAGTAACTAATATATGTCGCGTTTTAAAAATGCTCTATTTAAGCACGTACTCGCGTAAATTACAGACAGTTCTTAAAAAAGGTTAGGTAGCAGTTGTTTATATATTATTATATTTTTTATGACTACTAGAGGTTAGTCAAGCACGGGTTGGTAGAAGGTGAGACATGCCAGCCATATCTGAACACGATGCGATGTCGATCTATTTTTGCTTTGAATATTCGGTCTTAATATCGCACAAAATATAGTATACCTCGGCGTAATTTTCCGTTAGATTCGAACCCTTTTCAGTTTATACACTAGCAAATATTGTACGTCAGACAGAATGATTACCGCACTGCGTACCAAAGCTCATCACGTGCAATCAAAACGTATATTACTCGTATATACCGTATTTTGAACGATGTCTGATAAATTCTATTTGTATTAGGATTACGTTTATGTATGGAAATTTCTGTTAATAATTTTTCAGAGATAACCAGCCGACGCGTCAAATTAGGCGAAGATGTTTGTTATGTCATTCATTTGCCGAGGATTAAGTTTTATTTATATTAGACGGATGTGGAAATATTTGTATAAGTTAAGCATTTGGAAACACTATTGTAAATATGCTTAAGCAATTTTTTTTTGCATTCGAAAATATAAGATCTCGCGAAATATTTGCACAGGTTAAGCTTTTTATAATTGCTTTTTTCGCGGTTTTATAAATACGGCGTCTTTTATCAGTCACTTTGCTCTTATGACGATAATTTGAACAGACACTAAGGATATTTATTGAGGGAAAATATTAGAGTAGCGAAATTTATGTTTTGCGCTCAATGCGCAAGGTCTAAAGTGCGAATGTTTTTAAGAACAACAGACACATCGAGGTTTTAATAGATATCATTTATATGGGTTTACTATGTGTTTACTAACTTTATCTAAAACCTGAAAACGATATTTAAATTAATGTATTCACCAAAACATTATTTCGGTCAGACATGGCACAGCTGTCTGAATCACTAGCTTAAGTCAGTGAAACGGACACGATGTGTTCGCCCCATGCCATGCCATGCATTATGTAACGATATTTCATTAGCAACGGATATATAACTGTCTAAAACCAGCCGAAAGCCTAAGGCGGAAATTTGTATAACAAACACTAGAATACAATTAATAAATACAACGTAATGTGATCAGAAAGTAATAAAAATGCACGAAAAATAAATCCTCTTTTCTCCAAAAGAGTTGTTTAAACAGACAATTAACGTAAGAAGCACAAATAAAATAATTTTACCCGCGTTATTATTCGCCTCATGCGCTGCGATGCAAATGAACCCGTTGATCCGAAATTATCTTCAGCTCACACCGGAATATGATCGGGGAATTACGAAAATCAACCGTACTGTTATTGATTGTGATTGGTTCGTGGATAAATATTAGTTCACGCAAGGATAGATGTGCAGCCCGCATCGCTTTTCAGCGTACTAGATGTTTGCTAGAATTCACTATGAATCGCTTCGTAACTAGTTCATTGTGTAAGCAAGCGAATCATTTAAACTTTTAATGATCTGTTTGATTTGTAAAGTCGGGGTGATGCAAATTTAGAATTTCCATTCCGAAATCTGTTTAAACATAGTACATTAAAGGCACAAAAGGTAAACGATAAAGTCATTTTCTTAAATAAAACGCAGATATTAATACTAAGTAGTACAATTCAGAACTGTAAAACCAATGACGATTTTTTCACTAAACAACTTGCTATGTGAAGCCAGTTCGAAATTTAAATTAAACACTTGATAGGTAACGTCTTTGCCCACCATATTGCGTAGAAGAAGATCGTTCCATTTTTAAATTACACGACAAATACGATTTTTCGTAAGTAGTAATTTATTCGGCCACTAAACACGTCAGATATGGATTTTCATGTAACAATTGCGGGCCGCTGCTCGATCAGTACAGCAAGATGGATTTATCTCGAAGAAGGTTGTCCAAATAATGCTCAAATTTCAAAGCATATTTAAAAAAAACCTAACGACTTACTAACACTTTTATCGCGCTATATCGAATATAATCTGAGGTAATAAAATAATTGAAACATCAATCAAAGGCGGACTCCAAACAACGACTGTTTATTGAATATAACTTACCTACAGCTACCTACAAAATTACACCAAATATGGAATAACTCTAAAACCACTAACAATAATATCTACTAATTTTAAACTACGACTCGACTTTTTAATTTTGGAGTCACAAGAAGACAAATAAATGATTACAAATCAACAAATTTAGTCAAGTTTCAAGTCGTTTAAAAGTGTTGATGATTGCTGATAAAAGGTGTAGTGTTTAATTTAAAAATAGATTTTCTATATATTTTAAAACTAAAAAAATATTTTTAAATTATATAGTGCCTTCATGTGCAATAACATGTAAAACATATTAAAGTTTTCAAAGGTGTAGTAGTGTTATTAAAATCCTTGCGTTAAGAGCAGGAGGTCTCAGGTTCAATGAATGGCACATATAAAGTATATACAACCATATATGTATGTTTATTTTAACTGTTAATTGTTTGTATGATAAATCTAAATAAAATTATAAAATTTGATAAAAGCGTCAACGAACTATCAGTAAATACAGGTATTGCCAATGTCGTCAAAATAAAACCTATTTGCGCCTAACCTATAAATAAAATGCAGTATCAAACAACAAACAGTGAGTGAAAAGAGTAATTTTCCCCTCCATAAAAACAGTTAGGGAGTTATTTATGATGATACCGCAATCTATACAAGGATTCCGCGCCCCATAGCTGGCGGCGTTAAGCGATTATCAGCGTTCTATGGAGATTATGCCTACTTTGCGATAAAATATCTTATGGTTCAGCGACCTTTTTTATAGAATATTTGTTTCAACGATAACAAAACATGATGACTGACTGGTATGGGGTGGACTGGGTGTGCAAGAGCATTTCTGGGTTTGAATCGAAATGTAAAAAATAACACAAATACAACTACAAACATGCTACTAAACTGTAAGAACTGAAGTAATTGAGCAAAACACTTTCAACGGCTTAAGATAGAAATTGTGTACTAGTTACCTTTTTTTAACAACAGCTTGCCGTTTCGGAAGCTTTGCAGTATGGTCACGGTAAAGATGAAGGGATTCCCTTATATGTCAAAGCTAAATTATATTTAAATGTGTTCTACTCGCGTATACTACAAACAATAGGTCTTATAATAATAATAGCGACCCGCCCCCGCTTCGCTCAGGTACAAAACTGTGAACGTTGAATATAAAATCTTCTTCTCAAATCGCTCTATATATTACAAAAACCCGAATCAAAATCCGCTGTATAGTTTTCGAGATTTTAGCGTATAGGCACAGAAAAGGCAACTTTGTTTTATACTATCTAGTGAAAACTAATTACAACGACTGCATTTTATTATTTTCCGATATATTACTGACTTACATAACAAAATTTTTAAATTAATTGATATCTTGCACTTGTAACACTCGTGATTTTTATAATAATAGAGCTTCAGAAGCTTTCAGAAGAACACACAACTACAAAATCTGGACAGCTGGAAAAAATACTATTCTTTCTAGCTAAATATCATTTTACTAGTAATGCAAACTGTGTGAAAACTAATAAGCAATAATAAAAGAGACCTTGACATTTCTTTCAGCGGTCATCGGATGTGATCAAACTCATTTTAGTTTGTTTAATGCTTCATTCTGTATGACATCTTAAAACACTTGTTCCAGTGTTTTTTTTTTTTTGCATACACCTTTTGTCTGCCTTGTGTAAACTAAGAAGTGACTACGAATTTGGTTGATTTAATATTATATTGACTTAAGTAAAAAATATAGGATTGATGATTCAAATATATTTGCTCACTTACAGATCTAAATTTAAAAATAAACCCCACAATAAAAGTGCATAGATAAGAAACATCAAGTGATGATCCTCATGTTTGTTTTCAGAATCTAGAACGAACTAAGTAATGTTTGCACTGTTTTTAGGATATCATTTGCACAGACTTCAAATACGGAAGCCTTATCAAGTGGTTGCAACAGACTAAAAATAATTAAACCAGATTTGGAGATTACAAAATTTAAACCAGGTTTCGTATTATTTAGCAATTAAGGACGATGCAGTGTGAATCAGGCGAAGACACTCGATCCTATATATTGAATTGGTGTTTCTATTTACAGAAAATTAATTTCTCCGATGCATAACGAATGGGTTATGTATATGTAGGAGAACTCAGTATACTCAAGTGATGAAATTTATTGGTAAATCGAACCAAGAGAGTAGAAGAAAATAGAGACCGATAATATATTCTAAAGTCAAAGTTTATTTTGTTTGGACTTGATTTAATCTACTTGTTTGTTCGTCTGTATACAGTGATTTTAAAATAAGAAGAAGAGTAGGTAACATACAAGCGTGGCAAATAATCTGATCAAAAATTAAAGTTTTTGATATATATATTTGTAATATATAAATTTTACGTTGTATATCGCGTTTGGTGGCTCTATATGTATTAAAAATTAACCGGCATTCACAGCGTTCCGTGCTGTTGCTCTAAGCAAGTCCTGCCCGTGTCGTACATTTTTTTCAATTTATAATGATTTTTAATTTATATTTATAGCTTTGTTATAGCCCTTTTTTGTATTTTTATATTATTTTAATAAGATCCAAGCCTGATTTACTACTTGTCTGTCTTTCATACAGATATAATGCTACTTTAAATTTTTTCTAACGCGTTGGTAACGCAAACTATGGAAGTGGAAAATAAGTTTTTGGTTTTTATGAGAAACACAATGCTTCCTCGCGGTCACATAAATACAGTTAAAGCCACCTGTCTCATGTTTAGTAACAATTTACGAACATAATAGGAGTCATTATAATCAGAGCCAAATTGTATGATTAGCGTTAACCGGATAAAATATCATCATTAGTATGACAGCGAACGTTTGTTGATTTGCCCATAGAATTATATGTGATAGCTCTGGTTGATAGTATATTTATTAACACAAATGTTTGCAGATTTACCTAAATAATGGTCTGTAAAATTTAAATAAGTAACACTTTAACGGTTTAAAACCCGTTATATTTAAGTTAAACTGTGTTCTACTCGCGGAAACTAAAGGCCGTATCAAAAAGTTGTTTTTTTGTTATGCCTAAAACTATTTTAACCAGGTAGGCAATACTTTCAAACGTTGACGGAGCGTCGTTGGACCAAGTGCGCAATGTATGACTGAACTTCCCTTTTAATCACATCAATTTTAAAACATAAATTTTTCACATTTATTACAAAGGCTTAAATTTAAAATCAAAAATAAATTGATCCAAATCGTCGGGCCGAAAATTTTTAAATTTATTTTCGATTTAAAATCACATGCACATGTTTTTTTAAATAAGTTTAACTAATGCCTTGGGGTTCGCTTGATGGTGGGTGATATCCCCGCGTTTAGCATCTAAACTCGTTAAAGTGTTTATTTAGGCTTTGGATATTCGGAAATCTACCGACTAAAAGCGAAACGCGATTAAGCTTCACGCAGTTTCCATGTGTGACGGTGATTGTACCCGACGAAATTTATATTTTTCTACCACTCATACCGATGTTTCTCCAAAATATTATAAGAAATGTTGAGTAGTATAGACTACACATTTATCGTTATAAGTTAACATGTTTTTTATTTAAATAAAACACTTTAACGGTTTAAAACGCGATATATTAGTTACGACGACGTTTCGGACCTTTGCGCAGCCGTGGTCACGGGTGACGGGAGTTTTTTATTATTTGAACACACCGGGGGTTGGGGACTTCCGAAACGTCGGCAGCACCCGGTACGAAGTTAAAAAATCATTTATCAAATAAGTTTAACTAATATACAGCTTTTTTGGCCAAAGGTTAGTTCGTTAACAAAAATATATGTAAATTTTTTTGTTTAACATTTAAAGACTAATCTCTGATTAAGGCGATGTTTTTTTTACCAAAGTGTAGACAGTAGACATTACCTAAGACAGACAGCGACGTCTTAGAGGACACAGGATTTTAAGTTAAAACATATTTTTTACTGAGCTTAAAAATACAATCTCTTAATTGCAAATTTTTTACATAAAATGTATAACCTATTTTGAAAAGACTAATTGCTTCGAGCAATTCGCCCACAGGTTGTGTATCGCATAGGATGGGTTCAAGAACTGCGGGTTAGCAGCTTTCAATGACTACCACCACTAACCCATTGATGGTAACCGATACCGTCAGCTTCCTAATTCAAGCTCCGAGCTGGTATTGAATTTTTTTAAAGTTCCAGTTACCAAAGTAACAAATTAACATTTAAGAAATAGTGATTTGTAATAATAAAAACTACTACACCAAGGAGGTAGTCGTAAGAGCAAGTGGTGAATCAACGTTCCGGCATTTATATCACAATTGTTCGAAATTTAAATCCGTTAAATCGATGTATTATTTAAATACAAGACTTTTAACAGTTTAAAAATTTATTACTTATTTTTATTACTTAGAACGACTTATTTTAATCACGACCTGATGTTTCGGATGGTTTGCAGCAGCCATGATCAAGGGCGACGCCCGGTTACTCGTTAATTAGATGTCTATTCGCATAAACTATGATTATTTATTTCCATTTTAGCCCGTTGAATACAGAAAGCGATTAAAGCCCTATTATTCCGCTGAAAACACGAATGTGGTTTCTCCACAGCCAGTCTTGAACGAGCCCTCGCTTGTTTGCGATTGATTTGCGGTGTTCCTAATTGAAAGATAAACTTCCGAAGCCAAATTAGGCTATTCCAATCATTATCGAGCTCCAATGTACTTCGTAATAGCTGTTCTAATCTTTCATTACTGCGACACGTGAAATAACGAATGGGGACTTCAGTTGAAGGCTATTTGAGGGTAGTTGTTTTTTTCAATGTTATACTTTATAGTTTTAAACTGTGAATTCTATTAGTTTAATTTCCCGGTATCTGTGACTAGAATTCCCTCCTCTTCCTTTTTATTATAATGTATCAGTTAATCATATGCAAGAGTTTTGCCATTAGGTTACTAATACTACTAATTTTGTATAATTCCTATAGTTTTATTAATGTTGTATATGATATTAAAGCTATTTATTTATTCTGGTCAAGGAAAGAATTATTGAACATCGAATTAGAGTATTGTAAAATACTATATCATTAGGTTAGTTTAATTAAATAACTTATGCATATAAGTGAAAGAGAACCGGGATTAGGTAGTTGGGAGATTGGATTTGGCCTTCCTTCTTCAGATAGAGAAACTTAGGAATAGTCTCTTCATAATGAAAGTAGAAACTAGAACATGACTTGTGGGGTTACGGATGGGTGTCCTACCTTTAAATTTTAAATTTATCTAATTTCTTACCATTACATTCGGTTACCACCAACATTATGAGCCAACCAGTAATATGCATTTGCTAGATGCGTAATTCCTCAAACTTATTAATACGAGAGCAAATACACGAGATATTTATGGTGACTGTCAGTTTTTCATCAAAAAGCTTAAGTTTGTTTACATATCGAATTACCGACAGCGGTACAAGAGTAAACTGTGCTATCAGCGGGATGAAATAGTAAAGTAAATATATGTTTTGCATTTATTATTTGTACGGGTGTGAGTGACGTCACGCAATTAATTCCAACAGTAAACATATAGACTATTTCAAGAAGCACATTGTCGTAATGTGGAATTTTTAAAACGCAAATAGTGTGATTTATGTCTCTAAAATGGCAATATATGTTATATACAGCAAGTCAAAAAATGTTGCCTACCGTACAAACGGTTAAAGCTAATTAAAAATATCTAATATTGAATATACAAATTACCAATCAATGTCAAAGTATAAAAAGAATAAAAACTTATAATAACAATGATTAGTAAGTTTGTGTTAGTAATTATGTTTATATTGAATTATTGATAAGAGAATAAAATTGTTAAACTTAGAGCTTAAGGAAGACACCTACATAGAGATAAGACTCGACGCATCAATTACTAACTGTATATGCACATATGCAAGAAATTAATTCAAAACTTAATTCTGATTCTAACTTCATCGTCCGTAAGAGATGTTTTCTTTACACAAACGACCTTCTCGAACTCGTAACCTTTGCCGTATCATTGAAAATTAATTAATAATCATATCGCAATGTAAATAAACAACTAGGTGTCTTCAGATTCACATACATAGTTAATGAAAATATTTTCTCAATCAAACATCCTATAACAACGCTCGCTTCTTATAAAATGGATGTTATCGCCCGCTCATGTATCATTTCTTTTCATCTCGTTGTGTCGTACGAATCGACGCACAATTAAATAAATCGCTGAAAAAACTGAAACGTGTAGCAAGATGCAATCGCAACGTGAGCAACGTGGACACACGTATATGCAATGGATCGTGGCATCGATAGGTAAATAGCTCAAGGACATAGTCACAGCTTTTTTTAGATTACGACGCGGGAGTCGTGAAAAATTTCCTATAGTTTCAGTTGTATTTTACAAGTGTGTGGATTGTTTGGGAGCACAATGTTACTTTCGTGTGTTATTTCACCGTTTGGATCGCTGTTTATAACCTGGAATGATGTTTGTATTTTCACTTTTCAAGTTCTTGTTTTCACGTCGCTTTTACAAGTTACAGTTACGCAAATGTATACCTTAACATAAGTGCAAAAGAGCTAAATTCGCGTACCGTGCCCATTTCTTACTTTTCGCGTAATAAAAAGCTATATAAAAGTTATCAACATTTCCATAGAGATCTAGTGTATACGTATGCTAAACATAAATATTGCCACTGTAATGACGATATATACACTCGATTTAAGCTTTCCAAGATCAATGAACTCACTATTTTTCTCAAATGATATTGGGAAAGTCACGGTACAGACACACTAAATAATCTCGAAGGTATACTAAATGTCGCAATGCTCTTGCAAATGAAAGATTTACCAACCTTGACAAAAGAGTGGCCCAGATTTGATTTTTGTAATACGGACATAAGAATAAAATTCAATTTAACAAAGGTTAATATTGAGTTGCGTTTGCCGAAAACCGTAATTAATTCTCCAAGGTTAGTTCAACTATAATGAGATATATAATAGCCTAATTTGCTCAAAATTACAATGCCACAACGTAATAGGAGGTATTTGATATAACCTGTTGTGAGTTGTCAAAAAAGGCCAATTTAAAGCTTGATGTGAGTATGTACAGATAACAATATTGTCACCAAGAAAATTACTCAACATAACAAAGTCTGACAAACAAAAAAAGGATGAAAGCACTAATTTTTAAAGATGTTTAAATTTAGAATTCAAACGTTTTTGATATTACGTGCTTAAAAACTTAGAGATCAGTATAAAAGAAAAGTTTTGTCATCACTATTATTTTGGTAAAATTTAGATAACCCCACATATCACTCGATAAGCGAATAGCTCGTCTATCAAAATATTTGTAAGTGAGGGGGTCTTGATTGTCGCGTGAAGATAAAATCATTAATCTCATGAAGCGTTGAGTAAATAAAAATCTAAAAGAGGTTCTTTCATTGTATCACATTTAAAACGTTCATATAATTTCTCGATAGTAAAATTTGTACCCTTAAAAAAATAAATACCTAAATATTCAAATAAGTTTAACTAATATATCGCGTTTTAAATAGTTAAAGTGTTTTATTTCAATGTATACGTATTCGCGTATACGTATATACAGTATTAACATTAACGTTTAATATCTTTATTATAATTTCGTAGAATCGTATTTTATAATATTTCCTATTTTCTGTTTTAACACAATTACAAGCTTCGTGTTCTGATTCATAGAGCTGATAAATAATAAAACATGATATTGAATTCTGTCTCAGATTTCCAGAAGCGAGAATTCGGTGCAATTTAGGTCTCTTGAATTTTGAAAGTCCAAATTAGTCAATTCAATAGTGTTTATTCGGTTGTTTGATAATATATTTTAGTATTTCCGGCAGCTTCCAATCTATATGGGATAACATTAATATTATTTCTTAAATTCAGTACTAAGAACTTGATAAGTCTCTATACATATGTCTTATTATAGTTATAAATTAAAAAGCGTTTATACATATTTTAATTAATATAAGTTCTGACGATACTAACAAAAATAATATTAAGGGAGAAATTTATATTTCTATTCGGCTTACGATTTATACAGTAATGCAAGTTCTTCAAACATTTTTTTTAGCGAACTTATGTACTCTGGCATACGGCATGGACGTGGGATGGATTTCCCCAATGACAAAGATTCTTCAGTCCGATGCCTCTCCTCTAGGATTTCCCGTATCCGATGAAACTATGTCATGGGTGGCGAGCGTATTGTGCATAGCTGGTACCTTGGGGGTAGTCATATTTTCTTATCTAGCTGATAAAATTGGAAGAAAATGGACAATTGCAGCACTATTAATTCCACAAACGGTATTTATATATTTTTTACTAAAACAAGTTTCTGGTTAAATTTCACTCCATGTACAAATATTTCAATAAATACTTCGTTCCAGCTATCATTAAGTTTGAGATTGTTCTCTCCAACAATAGAAGCATTGATTATTGGCAGGATATTAGCTGGCATATCGGGTGGTGGATCGTTTATCGTTATCCCCATGTATGTGAAAGAGATTAGCCAAGAAAGTCTTACTGGAATACTTGTTTCTTTACAAATCTTATACCAAAATATTGGCATCCTAATTATATATATCATCGGAATATATTTGGATTACTATTCTACGCTATGGATCATATCTGCAGTCCCAGTCATTACTTTAGTACTTCTGCTAAAATCTCCGGAGTCACCCGCATTTTTGGTAAAGCAAGAAAAAATCGATGTAAGTGGGCAGAACAAAAATCTCGTTACTATATTGTGAATACCAATGTGTACATTACTTAATTGTTGTTATATTTTAGGAAGCGTACAAAGTAGTAGCTTGGTTAAGAGGTTTAGAATGCAACGACAAAAGAGTGGAAAATGAAATCGAGAGTATGCAACGACTAGATGCTGAATTTAGATCCATGCCAAACTTAAATCTATCAACTATATGTAAGATTATTTTATAATACATTTGAAAAACTGTCTCAAGCATTAGTTTATTAAGTGCCGACATAAGGATTATTATTTTTACAGTAAAAGACAACGCATGGCGCAAAGGAACTATCGTAGCTGTTATATTCTTCACAATTCAGTCTTTTAACGGAGGATTGTCAATAGTAACGTTCGGTGCATCGATTTTGGAAAGTACGGGTGTTGAATTCAATATAAACTCAGAGTACCAAGCACTTGGTTTCCCTACCATAATGATCATATCGTCTCTTCTACTGACGACTGTTGTAGAAAAATATGGAAGAAAGGTAATAGGTTTGATGTTTGAAAAGAATCAATTATAATAGGTTATATTTTATGACTATGATATGTTATAAAATACATATGATTTTCAGGTTCTATTGATGGGATCTTTTGCTGTATCAGCTATAGCATTGCTTTCGTTGGCAATCGCTTCTCTATCTGCTTCCTATGGAGGTAGCATACCTAACTGGTTGCCAATTGTATGTCTAATGTTATCTGTTGCAATGTTTTATGGCGTCATAGGTCCTGTAGCATACGTTGTTACTACCGAAATGTTCACTTTCCAGGTAAGAGTTTTTAAATATGGGTGAACTTTATCAGCTAATAGTTTGATACTTATATTTTATTACTTTATTGTTTCAGATTCGTGGTAAATTGATGGGAATCGTATGCTCGTATCTATGGATTGCATTTTTCATTCCCCTTGTCATTTATGCGCCAATCTCAACGGCGTTCGGTCAATGCGCTAACTTCTTCATCTTCGGAATTGTCAACGTTATTGGCGTCGTCTTCACGTTATTGTTCATTCCGGAAACGAAAGGCAGAACCGATGAGGAAATTCGGGTTGCGTTAGTAGGTCGACGAAAAGATGACGGATCTGTTTGAAACTAAGACATCGCGGAGGGTTAGGTGGAAGCTAGCTCATTAGGAACATTAAGAAAATCGGCTTTGTGATTCATGTGAAAGTGATATGTGCCATTTGGATAGTACAATAGCTGTGAACAATAAGAGGCAAAACGTGCAGTATTTAGAATCCTCTACTTCGTCGTGTTGCGTAGAGGGTACGCCCGTTACCATCTTGGTATATGAAAATGACTGACATTTTTGTGTTTTTATTTAAAATAATAAAGACTGAAACACACATTTCGTTTCTTTTATTCAAAATATTAATTGTAAAACGTGTCAAGTGTATTTATAGAAAACACATATACAAATAATATCTTATTCAATTATTAAATAATTCGTTGTATATTCAAGTGAATAATATCTTAATATTATGAAATTTAATAAATTTTGAGCGTTTCCTTGTTTTATGTAAATTATTTAGAAAGTTCTTGGAATTTACCACTTTTATAGCTTCGGCCGCGTCGTAAACTTGTGAAAGCCTCGCTCATGAAACTTTTTGACAGAAGTAATCTTACCCACTTTATTAATAGAATTAAGATTAATTCTAATCAGAGCTATCAACAGATTCATTATAATAGTGTTATAGATTTGCAAAACATATCCTTCGTTTGAATTACATTTATGTATATATTCTATGAATTATTGGCTTAATAAAGCGTCCACTGAGCATGAATATTTTTGTTTATTATTTCTAATCCTTTAATTAGTTCCGAAACAACACTTTTACTTAAAAATTATATTTGACTTTATCGTTACGCTAAACTAGTTAAAAAAGAGAACAACATACCAATCCTAGGCTGTGTTTCACGCCAAAAGCAAAGGATGTAAATAAAACACTTTGAGAGGTTAAAAACGCGAAATATATGTTAATAAATTGTGTAAGGCTTTCACGGCCATCGTTCAGCATATCATTGTCTCTCGAATAGTCCGAAAGACAATGATATATACTAAAGTTATTTAAAACTAGAACCGGACGTTTCGCAGCCGTAGTCAAAAAGACTAACGCTATCTTTTCCATTTTATTGAATTATCTAAAATTATTGATTTAAAAAAATATTAGCGTTTATCACAATATATTGTTAAATTACCACTAAACTATATCAAAAACGAATTATATTTCTAATATATTAGTTGAACCAGCGATGTCATTCACGTAGAATAATAATTTTGGGCGTCTTTTGAACACATTTTTGTGGTCAAAAGACGATGAGGAGGTAATTTATAGCGGTTTTCCACGACGTCTCGTTGTTTTTGCAAGTTAATCTTAAAAGATATACATACACTATTGTGGACATTTTTTTTTGATAATTTAAAGATTTATCTATCAATCTTTCATACATATTTTTTGGGTATCTGGAATCGTTTTCGCAGCGCACACAACGGATGCCCTAAAATTAAATATTTTTCCCCTTTTTTCCATTTCCCTCTGTTTCTTCGCCCATATTGATCACGGCCTAGTTTTTAATAGCGTAAAGTTACTTGATAAATAGTCTAACCAATCCAGATTAGCGCGTTCAAACAAACAGCTTGAGCTTCAAAATATTAGTATAGATATTGTTAGGTTACTACTAAACTATATTCTATTTCTAATATAAACAAATATATCCCCTTGTCTATATGAAACGAGATCAAATGCCTATCCAGGTCGGGCCAGGACACCTCCCCGAGTTAATGAGATGAAAAATTATGATCGCTCGCCTGTGCAAGCTTCTCGCATCCCTTGTTTTACTTTGCTCGTTCGTGCGTTACTTAAGCCCTGCATCTCTATATTAAAAGCAATATACTTTGCGCTATTTTTATAATTGTCTCGGTAAGTGCGCACTCTTTTACGCTAAATGCGTCTCGAACCTATATATTTGAAATGTTAATAGCAGTAAACAACTAGTGGTGATCACGAGTGAATTTTCAGCGCGTTTAAATTTATTTTTTTCTGGGCTAATCGAATCGTAAAGGCATTCCTTACGACAATACTGTATATTATAGCTAAATTGTATATATGTATTTGTTTTTTTTTGGGATAATTTTAAATGCATATAACCAACTAAGAACGAATAGATAATAATATATTTCATGTGATTGAATGAATGCGCACGAATGAAATATATATATAAAAAAAATCTATTTAGATTTAAAAAAAATTACAGCACAAGTCTTGAAGCGGCATCCTCAGCATTCCATGTTGCTGCTCCTAGGTCCTAGGTCACAGCAGCCGCAGGTTCCATTCCCGCCAATGACGTTCCTTATTTATTTTATATAGATTTCTTTATATATGTGAAAAATATTGTTTTGAATTGTTGAAAACGCCGACCTGTACGAAACTATCCGTCAAAGTAGCAACAGTACGTTACGCTGCTTGTAAATAATTATTAAATATGAACATATTTTGTAATAACCCATATATTATTAGAGGAAATTCCTACAAGTTTTTTCATTTCGTTTATTTGAGATTTTTCTCAGAGAGAAGGTTGACTTGTCTCTGTATCCAAAACATAAAAAGTACATAAACATATCCCTGTCCTAATAAAATTATTTACATATATTACGGTTATAATAAAAGGTAGGATATATTAGTTTCACCTTGGGTGAGATGTTTGGCGTGACGTGAAAATAAGAAAATGGTCAAGGTAAAATATAAGTCCACCGGAAAATATACTATTTGGGCAGTGTTTTATCTATGAAATAACATGTAAATATTTTTTGGCATTGTTCATAAGTCGTAAAGCGGTAATGCTATTTTAAATAAATCCTTACGCTTTAAAATAAATGATGTTTACGTATACAATTGTATAATAATAGCTGGTAATGATAAGAACTATTAATATATATATATATGTATGTATATATAAAATAATTAAATTTTAATTTATCTCTGCTATTATTTTTTAGTAAGGTTTTAGGATGCCCCATTTCACATGGAAAGAGACCTTTATATTTCGTAATCTCAGGAAATATTGGAATTAAAAAAATAACATTTTTTGTTCGCTAGACATAGACAAATAGCATTTATCGACGGTGGTTTTAGGCTATAAAACATCAGGTTTCATCCAATACAAGCAACAGAGGGAAATGTGGTAAAACGGAGAAAGCTAAGATATTCTTTTTTTATTTGTTTATGTATTTAATAAATAATAATAAAACTCTATAAAGTATGTTATCGCAAATTAAGGATAATTATCGCGATAGTGTGTATTTGTATAACAGAAACTACCAATAAATTGTGTAAGGCTTTCACGGCCATCGTTCAGCATATTATTGTCTTTCGGGCTGTTCGGCGGACGTGAGTGAGAAGAGGTTCTCGACGTTTCACCATCACGTGTGGACGGTATCATCAGGAGATGTTAACTCCTCGATTGCTCGAAGAATTAATAACCAATTTGCAATCAAATTATTTACTTATTTATTATAGTCAGCGTCCCTATTTGTTGCAAATAATCCTTAGCCCTATTCTATATACAAACTAACATAATAAACTAACAAACAATTAAATAATATAAAGAATAAAGTAAAATTTATCTTACCTAACAGTAACAGTAAGTTAATAAATAAATAGCTACTGAATCACTAGATGGAACAACATTGAAGCATATTTTATTTTTCTTGCATTATTTAGTCTTTTATACTTTGTTAGTTGTATTACGAAGGATTACAAGTGTTGGTTCAACCAACTTCTAACAACAAATATCGTTGTTTTATCAACTGAATTACCTATAGAGTTTGTCGTTGGTTCGACTCTTGCCTGTGTAGCAAGCAAAGCAAAGCCTCAGGCAAATGGCTAGGCAGCGCTAACTGTATCTTTACACGAACCATTTGTCTTCACTTTGACCCTTCTCTAACTTTAAACCTATTTAATAGACACATGCAACTACGCGTGTTTAATCGTAGCCATAAGGACACCTAAAAGCAAAATTAGGCGTTGTTTTACGGCGAAAAGTGAGAGCGCGTTTCCCCTTCGTGGGGCATGGGGCGAACACATTTCTGTGTCCGTTTCACTGATACGTTCTTTAAACGGGTAAGTAGGTGAAAAGTAGTAAGTAGTAGAAACAATTTTATGTTTCCCTGGTATTCGAACCCAGGACCTCTCGCGCTTAACGCAATGCTAGGCTAGGCATTTGGCTACAGAGGCGGTGTGATGGTGAAGCCAAGCATAATTTTTGTATGAAACTTGGCTTTCCCTTTTTTCATTTATGTTTTTATTGGAATCACGAATTCGAGTATTCGTGATTCCAATAAAAACAGTTTAGCTCACTTTAAAATTTTAACACTTCACATGATTTTCTTGTATATCCGAAGCTGCGCCAGAATATCGTTCGCATTCAATATCCGTAATCAATTTTCAAGTAGTTATGTATGAGCTGGGTTCACGTAGTTGCGTCCATACGTGTATTTCACTACTAACTGCAAACTATATCGGGGCATAGGCAAGTTTATTGAAGGTACTATCGACAAATTAATTTTAGTTTCCGAGTTGGCAAGCTTGTTGTTTAATAATGCAGGTATGATCCAGCTCGTTGTTGCTAGATTTAGCTATAAAGCTATCTGTTCTACAATTATTAAAAAAACACGAGAAGAACCGAACCTAAGACCTGAGGTAAGGAGTTCGATTACAGTTCAATATTTTACTGCAATCCTCAGTTTTTAAAGTTTGTCCTTGTTTAAATACTGTCTATAGTTTACGCGAGTGGTACACATTTAAATAAAACAATTTAAAGGTAAAAAACTCGATATATTAGTTAAACTTATTTGAAAATGATTTTAACTTCGCCCCGCAGTAGCAGCCGTGGTCACGGGGAGACATCCGAAACGTCGGCAGAAGTTAAAAATCATTTTCAAATAAGTTTAACTAATATATCGCGTTTTAAACCGTTCAAGTGTTTGTTTAATTGTCCTTGTTTGTCTACCATTTTTATGCGTATTTATGACGTAGACGCGAAATAGTTACCTATGTTTATTAACTTAAATAGTCTTAAGTAACTTTTAAGTCTTATAAATATGTATATTTATTTATGAATTTTTAAAATGTATATACTTTTATACTTATTATGATGACCCTTCTGTAATTTCGGTAATTCTTAATATTATATTTAAATAAAATACTTAAAATACGAAGTATATTCGTTACTTCTTTGTAATTTATCATACAACGTTGGGGATAATTTGCAGCAGCCGTGGTCAAGGGGGTCGCAAAGTATTTTATATAATACTCGCTTGAACTATAGATAAAACTAAATGTTACAATCGTATACATATAAAAACCTTTTGCTATATTCGCGACAATCACATATAAAATCATCGCAAAATGCTTCGGTTTTATTTATCTCCCGCATAAGAAATTCAAATGAGTAGCATTGTGAACGACGGAAGCAACCCTGCCTTTTATGAAACAGTAACATGATATAGAATTTTTTCCCTATCCTGTTTACTTATCATCGTAATGTACAAATGTGTGCTGTATAATTTACTTATGTGAAAGATTGTACACAACGTACTTCACAGTAAGACTTTCTGACGGATTAACTGAGATATTTATTACAAAAAAGTGGCTAAGAACGAAATTATAACAATTAAGAGTGACACACTTTTAACACCCAAGATTTTTCACGTTGCTTTAGTGTGTAAGATAGATATATATAGACAGCGATAACGACCGGGTAATTAGTCCACATAATCTGCTGTTTTTTTCAATCTATGGATTTGCTCAATTTATGGAGGCTTTTATCCAACTCTCGTTGTGTCCCTTTCAAACCTTCCGGTTCCTTTGCAGAACCATATTATTTGTTTTATTTTTAATTATTAAACATCACCTTTTGTAATATTCTCAATTTCCATGTGCTTAAATTTTACAGAGTACATAAACATCATCTAGTCACTAAATACTTGTTTCCTTACATTCCTTGATGCACTGAGATCACGGGTCGTTGCTTACTCCCATGATTGTAAGATCTCTGTAAATAGTTTGTCTTTGTATATACTGATAGATAGTTGTCATGTGGCTGTATATGCATAGACAGACAAAGTAGGATAATGTCGAGTAGAGACTTAGGTACATTCGCTATGCTGCATATAAAAACTGAACCTATCTATATCAAAATATCTTTTATCAAAGCATTCTCTTGAACAATGTTTATTTGAAATAAGTGTTATATGACATTCACTTTATAAAATTAAGTTTGACTAACACTGAAATCTATGTCCCACATTCGGCTGTAAATTATCAATACACGCGCGGCTTATCAGGAATCGCTCACAGCATTAAATAAATACTTATTAATACATGAACAAACCAAAATTACTATCCGGCTATATTTCATATCACCGTAAATTAAATATCATTCGCAACACCGATAGTTGTGGTCGTACAGGTCAGATGAATTTAAAATTGATACAGAATATTTTATAAGTGTTTGACATCGACGGAAACAATTAACATTCACTGTCCGTACATAATTTTAATTACATTCCATCGTAACGTGCTTAACGTTTTAATTTTATTTCAAACATTGAACGGAATGTGGAGACTGTGAAATTTCGGAACTAACGAGGTGCGCGGCGCGGGCGTCCGAGCAAAATATTGTTATTAAAATTGAATAAACTACCGGAGTGGCGTCGAAACAAAAATAACGTATCTAGGCCGCTGTAGCGCTACAAAGTACTGTGCGTTTGCACTCAGCTTTGTACTTGGGAAGGTGGGGAATATAAAAAGAAAAAATAACTTTATAAGTCTACGTAGATTGCAAAAACATTAGGGAGTAGGTACTTGTCGTTATCCACAACGTACCGGCTCTGACCAATTGAATTAACGTGCCACGGTACATTTTTAATTTACATATATACCATCATGTGCAAAATGTGAATCATATTACAATTTTAAAAAATATATTAACTAACGGTAAATTGTTTTCTATGAAACGATAACAAAGAATTTAAACCTAATTAATTTTTTATAAAATAATCTGTTAAATAAAAAAAAATCGTTCAATTAATTTAACATTATCGACAAATTATTTTTTCATATCTTTGAATTATATATCAAGAAATTATCGTTTAAACAAACAAACACTCCTCGGTTTTAAACATTAGCATGGATATAGTAAGTGTGTATACGTTTTACGATATTCAGACGTATTCAAACTATTTGCGGACATGAATGCAAAAACGCTCCAACATAGAGTTTTTAACGCAGTTTCGATACTAGATTCGCGCTATTTTCAACGTTAGCAGACATTTTGTGTTTTAGAAAATGTTTAATCACACAAGTAGTTCCGTTAGACCGACGGCCAGCTATAACCCAAGAGCGCTGAGGACAAGAGGTAAGGTATCCCAATTAAAAATCAGACATCAGTTCTTTATCGATAAAATGGCAATATTTTGACGAACAATTCGGTCTCATTGTAGCAATGCATCGCTAATAACCAACGGGTCGTAGGCTCGTTCTCCACCAAGGTCACAATCTCAAGTCTGTGGAGTTGCGAATATCTAAAGCCAAAATATTATCCTATTTATCTTGACCAGCGCATGCGCTCTTTCAAGTGCATCCGTGCTTGTCGGTCCTCCTCTATCTTAAAAAACATAATTGAAAGAACATAATAATCTCGAGACAGTATTATACTAAGAAATTATAATACTTTACATTTAATGATTTTTATCCTCTGAAAAGCATAGAACACTGAACCTTAACAAGTCAGAGATAAGGTTAAAATTACATTACTCGAATGGTTTATTAAATGATCACTAAGGACTAAATACGGTAGCTCAATTGCTACAGCACCCCAGTCCTGGCTTCGAAACCCGCCCGTGTAATTATTTTCTATATATAGTATATTTTTAATTAATACAATTTTGATAATCTACCAACGACATTAGAGGCAAAAAACAAACAACTTTCTCTTTGTAATAGTATAAGCACAGATCATTGTATATAAAAGGTACTCAATAGGTAGGTAGGAAGTTTCCGTATTTCTTTTCGCAGCGAGACGCAACTAACGAAAATAACTAGCACTAAAATAATCGCATGGCAATAGAAGGTCGCCGAATCTAAACATCAGTTTGATTAGCCAAAGAATTTATATTATTGTCTTTGGAATTTAGATAAATGTAGAGGACGCAATTTGCCTACTTCCGAGAAAAACATTTGTTCGAGGTAATTATTAGCACACATTTACAATTAAGGTCGTATATTCTAAAATTAGAAACAGTTGTTGGTCATGTGCACGCATATGCATGCAGGTCAGTTGTGAACCTGTTGCCTTAATTGCGTTCGAATTTTGAATTGGCCTATGAATACTATAAATAACATTTATTATATTGAGAAAAATTACATTGTTCTCGTTTTGTGCATTTGTTTCTGCGTTATAAAGTTTTAAAATTGAGAAAACTTTCCCTACGAACTACTTAGCATTGCTTTTTGCAGCATATACGGTACAACTTCTAGTTGTACCGCATTGTGCTCAATTTGTGCTATCACATCCTATAGGTAAGAATTCTGAAAAATTTTTGCACTATTTTTGCTAACAAAATAATTTTATTCCTACATACTTAGCAACAGCACAGGATAACACGAAACAGCACAAGGAATATATTTTCAATTTTTGAAAAGCAATGCCAATGTGATTATCTATAAATAACATAATCAGAAAAAGGCACTTTAAAATATGTCTACTTTACGGCTCTGTTCAGCATAGGCTGTAAGTACTATAGCACCGTAGTTTTAAAATAAATAAATTATAACATGTGTATTATCTCTTAGTGTGATATTTCTTCTTACAATATTTTTAATTCCTATAAGATTAGGCTACAATAGATAAAATTAAATAAATAAACAAAGAAAGTGTGCATTCCAAAAGGCATGAAAATGTGAATTTCCTTTATAAGTAAAATCCCGTTTCATTCATGGGGCATGGGACGAACACATTTTTGTGTCCATTTCACTGACCCGTTCTTTAACAGGCCATGTTAATCAGCCTTCTGTGCCCTGCCCGACCGAAACAATTTTATGTTTCCCTGGGATTCGAACCCAGGACCTCACGCGCTTAACGCAATGCTAGGCAATACGTTTCACCATTTGGCTACAGAGGTGGTCATTTTCTTAAATAATTTGCCAATTATTTTTATTTATGTACGCATATGAAAAATTATTAAATATAAGTAACAATGTACGTTTACTTTAGCAACCCACATTTGCATAGAGTAATGAGCTTACAGAGACGACAATTTATCTTTGCAGAAAGACCTTAGATGTGACAATTCTACTGAGCAAAAGACGCGACTTTTGTGCCATAGACTTGCAGCTTTGTCTTGTAATGTTCTCTGTGAACTAGGTGCACTGGTATAGCCGAACCGCATTTCAATTATCTACTTTTGCAGCCGAGCTCATTGTGTCGGCTTTATTGCCGCGAAAACGAGTAATTAGTTTTCATTAATCAAGCTCATAATTTATGGTTTTGTCTACAGCACGTAACAAATAGTGCAGTTGTGTTGTGCAACTAAAAATAAAAACGAATTAGTGGCGAAAAGGAGCGGTTTTTCTTTCGCATTGACGTGTGCAACATCTGTTATCATAAGTTAATAAGTACTTATTTTTAGGGCCAAATATTAGGTTCTATTAATTATTTAAGTGTTTTTAAATTATCTGATATAATCAAATTTAAAACTGTGTAGTTTACCTAAGTAGTAACCCCGCGACTGCTACAAAACATCGTTTGGATGTTTTGGGGTCAAAATTAAAATTATTTTCAAATTAGTTTAAGTAATATATTTCGCGTTTTAAATAGTAAAAGGGTTTTTTATTTAAATAATTTAATTTACTTTTGAAAGTTCTCTCATCTTAATTTAAGATAAAAAATAAATAAATATACCATATGATCCAATCTTAACAGACACATAACAATATTTTCTGCTATGTCTGTGATGTATCTTGTTTAGCTCTTTATTTTTATGAAAAGTTGAAAATATTCAAATAATGGTTATAGAAAGGTTTTTTACAAATGAAAATATTAAGAAAAAAATATATAATTTTGAAAAAGACTTAGCTAAGTCTATGAAGTGTTTTGGGTTTTAAAAGCTATTAATTTTATTCTAGAATAATATATTATAATAATTAATGTTTCTGAACTAAAACAAATTGGTATAAAAGTGAAACTTACGTACTCATCAGTAAAAATCGTTTAATTTTTCATTTAAGCAGAAAATTGGATTTTCTTCACTCTCAAGTAATTTTGAAACTTCCACGAAGCCAGCAGAACGCTTATATCTAGGAGAATAGAAACCGCAAATGTTAGTTATTAACTTTATATAACCTCATTTTCATACATCGGCAAGCACTTCAAGTACCTATACTCTGTGTTAGGCTTCGGTTACACTTAGAAAGTGTTAAATTTATATTTCTACCTTTTTATATTTAACCACCGGTACCAGGCCTGATCATAACTTGTATTTTCGAAGCAAACTTTTTGTATCGCGTTTGGTATCTTTTATTTTCTTTCAAATTGAACGTAGATTAGTTCTGTACGTAGTTACAATGGATACTGTTTTTTGTTACAACTTATAACGGTTGTTGAAAACAGAAATCCGAAGTTGTACGAATTTGCGTTATACGTATTTAACACTGTCTGTAGTTTACGCGAGTAGTACATTTAAACATCACACTTTAATGGTTTAAAACATGATGTTTTCGGTAAAAAAATTAGGGTTTTTTTTAACTACGGCCCGACTTTTCGAATGCTTTTTTTGTGTTTTTTTATAATACATCTGACCCACGGGGGCTGCAGGATCAAATGTTTTATTATTTTATAAAGTATAAATCGTATTTGATACTTTATAAGACTTTTAAAATTTCGATCCTTACTTTTTGTTTCCTAATAATCAAATCATGACCATAATACATAAGGATTAAAATACAAAACATATTAAAAAATTAATAAGAAAAACTAGGACGTCTAAGAGGAAATATAAATAATCTAAATAAATGCCAATATCTTAACATAATGCAACTCTTGGAAGCTAGAAAAGAAATTCCCGCTCCCGACAAGCGCGTCAAATATCAACAAATACATAGAATACCTAAAAAGTCTAGGTAGGTATGAATAAAATGTCGTTGTTCCAGCTCCGAGTTGAAATCTTCGCTACATAACTTAAGTTAGGGATTTCTGAAAATGCCAGTAGAATTGTACGCGTTTGCCGCTTACATATTAAATTCTATGGTTTGTATTGCTTTGTAGTTGGTGTAAACGGAATCCCGAATATTCTGGGCGGCTCCCCAATTTACGGGAATTAAACTTACTGCTAATTTGAGGAAAACCATTGTCTTTTTGCAAGACGGGATCGACAGCTGAGTTTTATTATCACTGTCCGTTCTAATAAAGAAGTATACATTTTTATTTTACACTCTATTTATTTTATCTCAATAAAATACTTTAAACGGTTTAAAATGCTAAATTAGTATATTAATTAATTTATTATATTACTTATTTTAACTATAGCTCAACGGTCACAGACATACGGTCTTGCAGCAGCCGTAGGTAAAAACAATTATAAATAGGTTTTACTAACCTTTAAGAATATTTGATTTAAATGTGTAATACTATAATTACGTAATCTACAAATAATACATGTATTTAAGATGAAAAAAAATGTCACAACAGGCAAACTTACGTCCACATCTGATATTCAAAGCGGTTCAAACAATTGTGTTTCTACCCATAAATACACGATAAGTCAATTTGTAGAGCAACGGACTGAACATAGATTTGATTCTAGATAAAGATACAAAAATAGTTTTGTCATATTATATTTTATATTATATACTTATAGATAACATAAAGCACACAACTGTATAATATATAAACAAAATATATTTATATATGTAGGTAGTTTTAGCTTAAAAGGTCGATCTCTTATTCGGTTTATCTCTTATTCAGAAGGGAAAATATTATTATCGTAATAACTTTCAGTATTATTCATTATTGTATATATATGTATAAATATATCTGGATATATTTTGTTTATTGCAATCCAAATTGGAAGATTATTTTATCTAATTTATTTTTTATAATAGAGAACGACGGACAAGCTGATGGAATGGATGGAGTTGAATAACTACTCCATATAATTTAAATAAAACACTTTAACGGTTTAAAACGCGATATATTAGTTAAACTTATTTGAAAATGATTTTTAACTTCCCGAAGAAACGTTATTAAATTTTTGGGGTTTTTTCATTTGTGGACGGTGGTCCGTGACCCAGACAGACTTGATATTACGGTAGGCCCTGTTTTTTTTAAATAATCCTGCCACCCATATAATATCCGAATTTCCTAACAAAGTCAAACATGTTTCAGTAAAATTATAAATTAGTACATGTGGGACCCGGTGGTCATCAAACCCAAGACTCATTGATTGTTAGCCGTACATCGCTACCATGACACCAACGAACCCGTCATGGATTGAAGAACAACAAATAACAATTTAAACGCCTTTTTATGTTCTTTATCACAAGTATAAATTTTCCTAAGTGTATAATAACCAAAAACATCTTAAGTAGCATAAAATATATATTATCATTCGTAATTTTATTTATTAACTACGCTATCTTCGTAGGAACCGAAGGAATATAAGACTTCGTCTAAATTGCGACTGAACTGCTTTTACAAACATTGCTAGAAAACTCGCCAAAGGATACGAATAAATTTTATTAAATCGTACGAGGTATTAATAAAAGTATTCCTATAAAGTCGATCGCCTCTTTAAGTAGTTAAACTTGTTAGCATTGCGTTAAGCGCGAGAGATCCTAGGTTCGAATCCCGGTTTAAAAATAAATTACAGTGCTCTCCAAACTTTTTTGGCCGGGATAAAATTAACGCGCATGGTTGCGCAGAACACAAAAAGCAGGTATCAGTTGCGAGAAAATGGATGTGCGGGGGGGGGGGGATTCGACTTTTTATTTAAAATTGAGACTACCATGCGCAAGATGGCGGTCGCGCTAACTTCAGCCCGGACAAAAAGTTTGGAGAGGACTGTATTTAGTTTAACAAGGCTGACAAAAATCTGAATTAATGTAAATAAACTGGACACTCAAATATGTTCGCACCCTACCTCACGGAAAACAGGATATCACTATTATATTACTACTGTTATATCAAAAAGATATTAATTGTGGGGTTTGCCAAAAGAAACACTGAATAACTTAATAAATTATGTCTCGAGATAAGTCTACTGTATCAAAGGCCGACAAAGCAAGTACTTAATGAAGTCTTAGTGCTTTTGTATAGTGAAACGCTGTTCGGCGCTCTAATGGATCAAGATAATTACTTAACATAGTACTTATTATAGGTTCTTAGTTCCTGATACCAACAAGTTAATGACTAAGTAATGTCTGTAGTTTACACAAGTACACATTTAAATTAAAACACTTTAACGGTTTAAAACACGATATATATTAGTTCAGTTTCTTTGAAAAATTAACATTATTCTTCTACCACCAAACAAGTTTTTTACTTATCTCTACTCAATGATAGCAATCTATGGTTAACAACTACAATGTTGTTTGAAGTAAGCTTCATGTTTGCGCGAGAATTTAAATGGTTTCAAACGCGAAATATATAACTTGATTTATAATAGCTATGGGTTTTTCTGTGACCAAGTAGATACCTACTTTAAATAAAACACTTTTATTAAAAACGCGCTATTTATTAGTTAAACTTATTTTAAAAATTATTCAAACTACGGCCCGACGTTTCCGATGCTTTACAGCAACCTTGGTCACGGTTTAGTTTAAGTAATATATGTCGCGTTTAAAACCGTTAAAGTGTTTCATTTAAATATGTACTACTCGCATAAACTACCGACAGATGCGTACTTATTAAAGGAGTGTCTATATAAGTTAATTTTTAGAGACGTCGTAATTTCACGAAAAACAATGGAAAATATGCGGTCGCCTGGACGTAAAGAATGCCACCCGGTTTAATAGGATAAAATCTTGAAACCCTTAACACCAGTTCATTTAAATCTTTATTTCTACAAAACCGGAATACTTTGTTACTGGAATTCTTTGAAGATTTCCATTGTCTTCAAAGCGATTTCTACGGGTGCAAGTAACGAGACAAGAAGGGAGACAATTATAAGCTGATTCCTATTGTTGGTCCTTGTTGTAGTTTCAACATTTTAATATCTAGGCCGTTAAAAGCAAAAATATCTCTATTAATATATAAATTGGAAGAGTATGTCTGTTTATTTCAACGCGCTTGTCTCAGGAACCTGTTAGTTAGAGCATTTATCGAGGAAGACTATAAGGTTATAAAATATTAAGAAACAGTAGGGAAGGTGGAAAAGACGGGGACAAAATATTTATCTTTGTGGGTGTAAAAAATGATTCCTCTTTAAATGATATGAAAAAATGTCATGTGTGTGTATATAATTCTATCCTTAAAAATTTATTTGCCCCTGCAATGTACACTTCGTCCGCGTATTTATTTTTACAAACAACCTCCTCAGCTTTCATTCTGGCTGTTACTCACGACATTGTCCGCGTTTCGTTGCTTTCAATCTTTGCATTTTTTATTTATTTAAATAAAACACTTAACGGTTTAAAACGCGATATATTAGTGAAATTTATTTAAAAATGATTTTTAACTTCGGCCCGATGTTTCTGATGCTTTGCAGCAGCCGTGGTCACGGCGAGACTGTGACCACGGCTCGACTGTGACTCTCCCCGTCTACGTCGGGCCGAAGTTAAAAATCATTTTCAAATAAGTTTAACTAATATATCGCGTTTTAAACCGTTCAAGTGTTTTATTTAAATGTGTACTACTCGCGTAAACTATAGACAGTGTTTAATTTTTTTTTAGTTCATTTAGAGAAGAATCATCCTTTTATACCTTGTTTTTCGCTATAGGAGCGCAATATAATCCCTCAAAGATGGATATTTTTTTCCCCTCTATTCCACATTTCCCTGTTTCTTCGTTCCTATTGGTCACAGTCGGTATCGGTGGTATCGGTCACAAAACAATTTTTGGCTCGGTTCGTATAACGAAGTCGAAGTTACAGTGACAAAGGCTGTAAATAGTATTTAAAATAAAATGCTTATAATCGTCTGTGTATCGGACCACACCAAGGATTTATCACAAGGGTGCAAAGGTGTGCTTGTTATCGCGGCTTGTTCGGTAGATACGACCTAGGTCGTTATTCCAGGGCAGGAGATATGACAATTTACAAACGGGAATTATTTCCCCGATTATTGTTAGCGTCATTACAATACTGCTTATCAATACAACTTTGTATACAAATCAAATTTAACGTCTTACTGTTTTTAAATCTTTATATTCAAGGACAATTATGACTTGAGTTTAGGTTTGGTTGATAATTGCCATTTTGTTTTTTTTTCCGTGATAGAGGAAGACAAACAAGCTCCATTTACTTGATGGTAAATGACATACCAGCCCTATAACATGTAAAGATCATGTGCTATCGACTTATTTTGGCGTTGGATATTGAATATGTGTAGGCTAATATATAACGAAAAGCGGCAAAAGTATGTAAGTAATATCATAAAAGTAGTGAAAAAATAATAATTAAAAAGTAAATCTTGCTATTAAAACTCAATCTTTATGTACTTGTGTATATAAACGGCTTTTCAAATGAACAAAACCAAATTTGTTACACAAGCGAGATGCCAAGTTTGATTCCGAGAGAACATAATACAGATTATTAACCTACTTGCGTATAATTAATATCTGAAAAACCGACAGAAATGTGTTTGTCCCATGCCCCACGTAGGGAAATATGATTTGACACACAGTTGTAAAGCAGTGTATAAATATTACAAATAATTTGTAATTTATATATTTTCTTTCTTCCTACTTAAGTAAACATTATGTTACCATTCAAAAAAAGTATCTTACCTCATTTTAATCATTGGCTTATACAAAAATATCTACCTAATTTAACGTCTTTATTTTTTCTTCTAATATGAAGATTATCATTTCCTGCTTATACAGGAAAGAGTTGAAATTTCCTTCTGAAAAAGATATTTTTTTCACAGTAATTGACCTGGAATTAAAGCCTCTCCACTCCAATAAGTTATCCCTGTACCTTTGTGACTTATCTAAATTAGCAACTTTTATTATTTAATACCTTCCGAGTCTCTAATAAGACCAACAGTGATAAAAACTTTTTGTTGTTTCAAATGCTTCTGGTTTCATGAAGGCAAGATGTAAGATAAGGTTTTTTTGGTTGTGAATTTTTCAAAAAAGTATTTTGTATGATAGAGGATCAGATAAGCATGGGGGTTCCGTTGATGGAAGGTGAAATACCTCGGCTATATAACATCTACACTAGATGCGCTGTCAATCTATGTTTGGAAATCCACAGACTGAAACTAAAACGCGGTCAAACGACTTTTTTATCTGTGGAAGGAATTTCGATATTCCTACCACTCATCCAGTACCATGCTATGCCTTAAAATCCAGATTGAACATGTTTCAGAATAATTATAAATCCATCAGAAAATCCAAGCAATGTTGAATCTGGTGGGTATCGAACCCAGGAACTGTAGATTATTGGATATACATTGTTAACTTTAGATAAAGGAGCCTAAAAATATATCTACGAAAGTTTTTATAAAATTATAATTTAAGTCATAACCCAAAATGCGGCCGTAACAAATAATTAAGATAAAACACAGTTCAAGATGTATATACTTGTCACTGAACGTCATCAACCCCTGTTTATTCATTATAATTACACACTACGACCTGCCCATAGCAATTTAAAAACTTTTTGTAATATCATTTTTACGGCTTCACATCTCATTATCTTGGAGTGGGCCTCTCTCCATCAGTGTGAAATTGCGGGGTTTCCGCATAGATATCCCCGTGGTTAGATATTGTTTTCTTTATGTACACGAATTGGCTCTTTATAAGATTTTTAATATTGTTTGACGCACAAAGGCTGCAAATTCATTCAAGCTAGGATAGACTGGAAAGTTTTCCGTAACGAAATTAGTTTCAATTGCATTTTTGCTTAGAGCCGAGACCGTTCTGTTGTAGATGCTTTATTATAATCCAGTGCAAGAGGTCTTCTCTTCGAGTCTGGAGCAAAAAAGGCTACTAAAATTTTCACTAAGCAAGGGCAAGGTCGTCAAATGACAACGAGGATCACTCAAAACGAACATTTATATATGTCTACCATATAACGCTAAGGTATGCTCGATAACAGCACAACCTAACGGACAAGTTAACTTAACTTAAGAGAAGATGATTTTTAAATAAAACACTTAACGGTGTAAAACGCGATGTCTATTAGTTAAGCGTATTTAGAAATTATTTTAACTACAGCCCGACGTTTCTGATGCTTTGCAGCAGCCGTGGTCACTGGGATACATAAAAATAATTTCCAAATAAGTTTAACTACATCGCGTTTTAAACCGTTAAAGAGTCGTATTTACATGTGTACTACTCGCGTAAACTACAAACAGTATTTGAATATTAAGACGTCGTTAAATATTAAACATCCAATATCCAAAGTCAAAATAGGTCGATAGCGCGTCTTGTTTAGATGCTATAGGCTGGGTTATATCTACCATTAAGTGAACTATTTCATTAAAAATAAAACAACATGCCACTAAAACCCACCTGGGTTATAATAATAGTGCATTGTCGCTGTCTACCCTCTTAAATAACTTGCAGAAATTTTGCAGAATGATCAGGTATTTTTACACCAACTTGCATCAAGGCTTACTTGACGATTACGCGCACGGACAAACTTTTCCCATTTTCTTGCAACTTTTAAGTTTTATTGCCAAGCTTTAACCGGCCTTTGAAATAAGGACTATATTATAATGGTGATAAGTAAGCACAGTCTCGTTTACCCTGTAGGGTATGGGCGAACATATTTCTGTGTCCGTGTCTTTGATCATATTTTCTACAAGCAAGTTGATCAAACGTTTGTGACTTGCCCGACCGTAACAATGTATTGTTTATCCGTGGGGCATGGAGCGAATTCATTTCTCTGTCCATCACTGATCTATTTTTCTACAAGCAAGTTTATTAGACTTCTGTGTCATGCCTGACCGAAATAATCTGTTGTTTTACCCGGGATTTGAACCTAGGACCTCTCGCGATGCTAAGCGACACGATTAACCATTCTAGAGATGGACCTTTTGTCTAGGATTAAAGTTGTTAAGCATTATTAAGATATCATAAAATTCACTTATTTACCCTCATACAAATATCAAATAAAAGCTGAATATTACGAAAAGTTTATTGCAATGTTCAATAAATCATGCGATGTTTATTGCACATTAAAAGTTTAGTATATTACTCCTGAAATCCATTACTTTATATCTACTGCTTAGAATATTGGGGTACACGGACTAATAAGGATTTTATGGCGTTGCAAAGCCCACTTTTTAAATCCAAGGCAGTACAGTTGGTACAGGTGACGTCTATTGGGAGTATTTATGAAAAAAGTTCAAAAATTGGAACGATTTATTCAAAGGACACTTGTAATATTTTATTAGTCGATGTTTGTTACTTTGTGTGCACTCAGTTAGTGCAAGAAGTAGTATTATATTTTGGTAAAGGGAATCCTTATAAAACAGATAGAACAACACAGAATAGAACAGATAGTTTATTTTTTAGTAACGTTAATCTATCTCAAAATTAAATTTTAATTGAGGGAGAAAAGTAGTAGAATACAAAAATAAAATAAGATAAAACAAGTTTTACTTTATTTTTATTTTTGTATATATTAATACTGCAAACAGACAGACAAACGCAAATTAACCCTATTTCATATTTTACACTGGTTCGGAACCTAGACGGGGTATCAGCATTCGATGGAAATCGAACTCACGACCTGTTGCTTATTAGCATACTATTTCCGGTCTAAGCCGATTTTTGCGTTTTCCCCGCACATTCTTAAGTCAAGTAACATTTCCACATACTTACACGTAATTTTGAGCAAGTTAAGCAAAGGATTTGAGATGTGAGATCCCTATCCCTTTGGGGCAAGGGGCGAATATATTTCTGTGTCCGTTTCAGTGATTGATGTTAACTTGTTGGTAAAATTTTTCGTGCAATACCCGATTGAAATAATTAGAACTTAATTCGAACCTAAGACCTCTATACAATGCTAAATAACACATTTAACAATTGTACTACTAATTCCATTTAAAACGGTTTTAATACCATCCGTTTACTACGTTTCTCGTTCCGCTGACAATAAAAAGTAATACATTGAGACCGCACATAGCATTTAAAAGGGCCATAACAGTATAGGAGAGGATCCGTAGAGCTTCTATATGTATATGATCCTTGGTCTACCGTTAGCTGCTATCCAACATTACTTTCGATGGCTTTATTATTTGTATCGGAAGCATCGGGTTCATTTCATGATATGTGAAATGCCAGCTATATATAACATCTTAACTAGATGTGCTGTCTATCTATTTTGGCTTTAGATATTGTGTAATAGGGCGGGGAAATCGAATCTGACACTTCTTCCCATTGGCATGTCTGGGGCAGGGAGTGTAAATTAGGGATTTTTCTTTATGATAGGAGAGGACAGACAAGCAAGAGTTTCACTTTATTAAAGGTGAACGTCAGCCATATAAAATCACAAGAATGTGCTATCGACCTATATTTTGGTTTTCGATTTTTGAAATCCACAGACTGAAACCGAAATGATCCAATGGTACAGTATACTATTGTTCACTGTTACTGTGTTTATTTTGTATTAAATTGATTATCCAAATTCTATTTTCGATTTAAAAATAGAACATCTATCTATGGTCGTGAGTTCGAATTTCCGCGATGAAATTTTTATAATCTAAAACATATTCTCGATTGATATAAAGCTATGTGAAAATCTACGAGTCAATAACTTGGAGATAGTATTGAGCTTTTGTCTGTACTTAAGTTTATGGTCATTCTAAAATTGTGCTTGTTGTGTTTTTCTTCCTCGTATGTTTGATGAGTGTCGAACGTGACTACGTAAACAGAAGCCGATCGTCGATTTTGGTAAAAGTAACGACAGGTGTTAAAATCCTCGGGAAATAATGCGTTAATCTCGTTTCCGCTTTTATTTGTTTGTATTTGCTGTTTGATTTGAATAGCTTTAAAAAAGACAAATATGCGTAAATTAAATAAAATGTTATTTACTTATATTAAATATAAATTTATCTTAAATTAATAAAATTTTAGGTACTGCAGTTCAAAATCTAAAAATCCATACTAATATATAAAGCTGAAGAGTTTGTTTAAGCGCGCTTATCTCAGGAATTACGGGTTGGAATTGAAAAATTCTTTTCTTTTTTTGACTTGGTTAGAGCATTTATCGAGGAAGGCTATAACATCGCCCTTTGACTAATAGAAGCTAAGACACCGCAGGGAATGTGAAAAAAATCGAAAAATTATTCCCGATTTGAAAAGCGTACGCTGCAAAAACGGTCGAAGATACCTAAAAAATATGTAAACTATTCTATCTAATTATTTCTCTTTCAATTATCTAAAAGTTGGCAATATGTCTATCTTTTAAGATTAACTTGCAAGAACGACGGGAAGGGACGCGATGGACGTCTTTGCAAACAGCTTATGTTTATAAAGATGAAGGGGTTTGCAAAAACGAATGTGCAATAAATATTCTTAGCGGACGAAGTCGCTGCAACAGCTAGTTAGGTATACAATTTGGTCTTGAAAGTCAATTGAATATCCAACTAAGTACTATATCAAAAGTGTAATACATAAAAGAATAAAAATTAATTTAAATTTATTTAAAATTGTATTTAAATTAGGTGAAATTTAAAACAACATCAATTAAACTCCGTCCATAAAATGTTCCTTTGTATATTATTTAAGGAAACAATCGTACGGGATTGTATTATACTGTAGCATACCTCTGGCGTCCTCCGCACTGCACTAAGTGCCATCCTGTCCCATTTTCGGGGCCATTCCGTTATGCCATAGCCGTTTCCATTATTGGAGACTATCTAATGAACACAAATGACTCAGAAGCGGGAAACTAAATGATTCTCCCTCGTACCGACCACCCGTTACATAACTAACGATATTAACTTATTTAATAGGGACTTTGCTGGAAATTGTGTCCAAATTTATGCTTTTATATTATGCAATGGCTTGGAAAAGATATGACGAAGCGCTTATATATGATTAATTAGAAAAAACCCTGCTGAACTAGCGCTGAAAATAAAAAAAAAGTTTTAGAGAACGATGAATTGCTAGTAGTGGTTTTGAATCGTTATCACTTTGTAATCTTTTTAAAATATGTTGTTTTACTCACTTATCTCTCAAAATATTGGGATATCATATAAATTATTAAGACTGTACGAAGCAGTAGTTAACTTATTTTATGAAGTCAAGGCCTAAAATGAGTTCTGTGACTGTAGAAAGTAAGATATATTATTAACAATCTAAAAAAAAATTGTTACCACCATTTTACTGATAATCTCAATTACTTATCGCTATAATTGATCCAAATATACGTATATTTATTTGCTCTAATAAAGCATCACATTCTTAGTATAATATAATTCATCTGAACTAAGTGAAAATGTATCAGCAAATGGATTTAATTTCCTAATCCCTTCTCATCGGGGCCTGAACCTTTGGTAGAGATAATAAACTTAATATTCTCAAATTATTGATTGGACTAGGATACCATGGCAACACCAATTCCCAATTCTAACTATTATAGAAAATTTGAATTTATAATGTCTCGGGCTGTTTGTTATTCCGGTATTTTTTAGCTTCTGTACGGAACTATTTTGTAGGCTTTTCAAGACTATAAATTTTGCATATTTTCCGAGTCGATCTGTAAGCAATACAAGTGGATAAGCATTATAGTAATTTTTGTAATAGTATACAATACTCATATTCTGTTACATGGAGTCTATTTTTCATTAGGTTCAAAAACGTCTAAGTCTAACCATATTATGTTCATTTGTTTCGTTGTTGTTGAAACTTAAAATCTCTTGTGCTTATTAACATTTTAACCAAGATGACAACTCACACTTTAGTAATAATATCAAAGCATTAGTTATAATGTCAAATATTAAATAAAGAGTGTATGGGTAGTACTTACTTTTGTGGGAACAAACATTGAACAATTTAGAAGGCAATTTTTATTTACATAATTACAATTGTTAAAAATTTTTCGCTAAAATTGAAAAATATTTTCCGCAAAGGGGTTCAGTTCAGACGTCAATAAGGGATCAGTGACACGAAAAATTGTGTCAACATTACTTGAAGCATTCACTGAATTATTTACATTTTTGACGTAATACTTATTTAATTTAACTTCCTCCTTTCTCGCAAAATAACGTATATTGATTATACGTTATTTTGTGAGAAATACTATCCACAACGAGTTGCATATTCATATTTTGTTTGGGAAAGTACTTCCTAATTAGTTTGCTTTTTCAATCATATAAATGAACATGTTTTACGAGACCAATTGTAAAACTAAAGCAATTGAATTTAAATTGACAGTTTCTCCTTAATTACTTGGTTTTAATACTAAAGCGTATATATTACTTTTTTTGAGAAAAAAATACAGCCCATACTTCAACGCGAAAACACTAATCCTCGCCGTACAACTCTAGGCGACAAAAACCACTCCAACACGAAAGCCACCAGCCGAAAATGTGAAAAAACCTTTTAAACGTACTCAGACCGATCACAAAAACGTACAATGCATGAAACAAAAAGCCCTAGAACTATTCATTTCTCACATTTCATTTGATATCAAGCTCCACATATAATATGTAGCTTCTTATCAATCACGTCTAGCGCTCGGGTGTTTTCGGATATTGTCGGCTGCGCTCGGGACTGCGTAGCAAGGAACTCGGTCTCCAGTGTGAAGATACAGCTACGAGACTCGGACGTTAAGCGTAGCTACGGTGTATTCAGCTTCAGCCGTTTCGTAGCAAGTGGACAATAAGTTTCAGTGCTAAGTTACGGTGATACAATTTTAATCGTGCATCGGATTGTATTGTTTAGTTTCGTGTTTATTATATGGTAAGTCATTCATTTTAATTTTACAAATATTACCTTTAAAATTTAATCTACTCTCGGAAAAATCATTTCAGCAAATAGATTCAAAAGATTATTGAATTAAATTTTTTAATAGCTCTAAGTCATTATTGGAGAACAATGAGTCGTTACGGTGATTTACTTTAGACAACGTCATCCTTATTTAAACTGTGTAAATTTTATTATAAACCTTTTCTATTAATTTAATCTAGAATTAATCAAAATGTAATTGGCCTCATTGTTATACGCTGAATTATTTGCGGTACTATAATCCCGTTACAAAAAATATATAACAATGTAGTTGGGATAACAACCCAAACTATAAGATATTACCAAAACTTTGTTTGATAAAACGCACATACTTAATTCAATTAATTAATGGGTTTACCCTTTGGGTATCAAATAGTTTCAGTTTATGAGGCTTTACATAATATTTGTGAACATGGTATTAATTTGAATTATTATAGGGAACATTTAAGGGTATTTGTAAGTATTACATTGTTATTTTGTATTGAAAATGTGTTTATCGTTGTTTTTCAAGTATAAATAATTATTCAAGAAATTTAATACTGTCTATAGTTTACGCGAGTAATAGACATTGAAATAAAGCACTTTAACGGTTTAAAACGCGATATATTAGTTCACTTTCAAATAAGTTTAACTTAATATATCGCGCTTTAATTTAATAGTGTTTTATTTAAATATTCAAGAAATTTCGTGTTTCTATTAATATAAAATATATATTTTTAAGGACTCGTTGGTCTATTGGTAAGCAATGTATGACACATAGTCGACGGATTAGGGGTTTGATTCCTACTTGTTCCAACATGTTTCTAATACCAATGACACTGACAGCCTATAATTTTAGATGTTATATGGCTAGGGAATTTCACCTCCTATCAAGTGAACCACTTGCTTGTCTGTCTTCTTTTATCATAAAAAATAGGAGTTTATTACATTTCACCAAAATTGTTCATAGTTATCTCTAGTAGGATATATTTCCATAGAGATTAATCAATATTACATTAATACTCAATATAAATACGTAATTACATTTCATATACGGTCAAATATGAAAATTATGTTTAATAAACCCGAGTTAATCCTGTAATCGATGAGTACGGAATAAGTACAGTATTCGGATAGTCATTTTAACTCTCGGTTGTATCTGTTTATTTCGTGTAAATTTGTAGTCCAGAATTTTCATATCTTCGTGATTTATAAAAATCGTGTCTAAAGTGAACGATTGAGTAAAGCATATTTAAAATATGTTTGTGGAAACCTGACATTACAGAGTTTGTTTTATAAAAGAAAGGTTTATCTCAGATTCCACTTCTAAGCGCTTAAAAAAGTATTAAGGTATAGAAAAATTTTATGTCTACTTGTGAAAACTACTCTGCAGTTAACGCGAGTAATAAACATTAAAAACACCATATTTAACGGTTTCAAACGTGAAAAATTTCGTTTGCATCAAGGATCGAATGCTTTGAATCACTATTCGAAACGTTGGGTAGAAGATAAAATAGATTAAAAATTAGTTTAACTAATATATATATTTATATTATTTTTATATGCTTCATACTCGAACCCATTTCAAAACTGTTTTACAAAATTATACCATAGGGCGCTTCTATTTAATAATCTGATTTATCAAAACAGAGAGTAATATTCCACTTAATAGGATTTTAGTTACAACGTAATAGTATTAATTAAAGTAGGTTACAGACTTGGTTTTCGGGCTTTTAATGTATCTAAAACGACGGGGATTTGAAAGGAGTTATAGATTTCGTATTTAATAAAATGAAGCACTTAAAATAAGAGTTTAGTCCTTTTTTGTCCCTATAGGAGTAATAAACTAAAAGTCTCTTTTATGTATACAAACGTGGTTTTATAATAAGGACTAAGTAATATTTTCAGAAATAGAGTATGTAACAATGATAAAAACGAATTATATTTTGAGATCAATACTTTAAGAAATACCACTACTACTCTAAGGAATTCTTCCTAATTTAATAGCTTAACGTCATTATTATTTTTCTATGATAGAAGAAGAAGAAGAAGACAGCCGGGTATAATATTCACTTGACTGAACCCAGCCATATAGCATTGAAACTAGATACGCTGTCTATCTATTTTGGCTGTCGATTTTTTTATCAGTTATATTATCATAGATATTACGAAGAATTGACTGTGTAAATTTTGAAGGGCGGCAAATGGCTTGCGGGCGGCTCATTCCTTATATTACAAAGTCTACCCTTGGGCGGATATAGAGAAAAATTGTGTATTTTTCCATCTCAGGTTCCATAAGAACGAGTGATTGATTTGATTCCTTTGATTTTCCTTAAATCGATTAAATAATTTTTTTATATATCAGACGCTTTAACTTCAATAATAAGATAATATAAAAAAACATAGCAACCGAAAAATATAAACAAAATATTTGAAAATATTAGACTTAATTAAATTATTGTGTAATATTGAAATTCTAAACAATATTAAAATTATAGACATATTTGTTACTAAACTAAAAACTCTTGTTTATCGATTTGAAATTTCAATAAAACACTTAAAACAAACGCGATTAGTATTATATAACATTTATTTGCAGCTGTGGTCACAAGAGGGATTCAAAATGGAGAGTACCCCAAACGTCAAAGTAAAAATTGCTTTATAGCGCCATCTGTGTGAGAATATTGTGAGAAGCAATTGTTTGAGGACACTTGGGTCACTAGTTTGAATCCCGTCAGTACCATGGTTTTAAAATCTAACTTTAACGTATGATACTCGCTCGTTTGATGTCAGAATCATAAATCGCTATTATCATTGGCCCTTTTGACAGTTAGCCCACAGCTGGGACTATATAAGTATATATAAGGTTAATACATAAACACAATTAAGACATGAACACTATCCTTGCACTAATGTCATACGCATGGTAAAATGGCTCTTTGTGATTAATTCCAACAGCAGATTTTCTTTCTTTTTTCAACTTAACTCAACAACAATAGAAAGGAATCTACTATCGACCTGAAAAACGAAAAGTTCAAATAAAACAGATTCACGGTCTTACAGAGCGAGCGTAATGAAAGAACTTGGAATGCCTTAAGATTTTCCCAAATTCATTATTACTTTTGTCCTTCTGGTATTAGATTGTACAGAGGCATTCACGAAAACTCCTAACACTGGCACATTGCGTTGGAAACATATTTTGAATATTAAAAAAAATAATAAAACGAAAAGCAACGCCCGCGGCCAGCTGTAAACATTTTACTAGCTGGATAGATGAAAAAGTGCTTTAAAATCTACGTTTTAATTATTTACGACAGTTTCATAACGCTGACGTTTTGTGATTTAATTTATGACGCGCTTTCATCATGCACGAAGTTCATATTTATTATTAGACATAAGTTAAACAAATATCTAGAGCCAAAATAGGTAGAGACCACATCTTGTGTAGATATTATATGGCTGGGATAAAAATTGTCTGTAGTTTACGCGAGTAATACGCATTTAAATAAAATACTTTAATGGTTTAAAACGCGATATATATCAGTGAAACTTGTTTGAAAATTATTTTTAACTACGGCCCGACGCTTCGGATGCTTTGCAGCTACCGTGGTCAAGCGGAGACTAAAGATGCAGGGTGTCTCTGACGTCAAAGTAAAAAGTCGGGCCGTAGATAATAATTTTCAAATAAGTTTAACTAATATATACATATCGCGTTTTAAACCGTTAGTGTTTTATTTAAATGGGATATTTCAACTTCCATGCTAATACAACTGATTATATGACTTTTCATATAAAGTTGTTGAATTGGGTATTATCGAGATGATCGGGATTGTTTTGTATAGATCTTAGAGGTTGATCCTCAGATGTGCATCAGATATGTATGTAAGCACGCTCAAAGAATTTTCGCGGAAACTGTTTGGATCTCGGATAAACTATAGTTTAATATATAAACTATTTACATTTAAGTTCATTTAATCTACTCCAACTTCCTTACCTCTTCTTACTTCTTTTTTCTCTATACTTCCATATTAGATCTAGCTACCTACGTGCCTAAATTTTTAATTACATTCACCCTGTACTTCATATTATTTTAAAGTTATTTTCGACGCATTTTTACACCTCAGGCTAAATGGTGTTCATGGTTCTATTAAGATCTACTAAAGTCTATTGTAAAACTAAAATAAGTAAAACATACTTAACCCATATTTGGTTTGTATTATAATTGATTACACAAACCGCAAAGTCAATTAATATCCTAATGGGATACTTGTATTGACATTGTGGTTTTCAAAGTTCTTATTAATTTACTCATATATATTGATGTAATAATAATACCTATTTGATTATTTAATGTACATCACACTTATAGCAAAGTTAAAAAAAAATTGCTTTCGTTAAGTCTACGTTTAATTTTTATTATATTATTAAGGTCAACAACCTCGGAGATTTTTTTATCAAAAGCATATTTCTATCAAAAACCTCGGTGCTTGCCGTTATTAAAATGAGAACCCTAAATAGCTCAAACTTGAACTCTTTTAAATCACAGCTTAAACGAAATATTTCGTGTTTTTAATAATTTTATATTTATATCAAATATTCTCATAAACACAATTTACTTTATATTAGAAGTATAGCTCTATTGACTACTACTGACTGTCTACGCGGTTATAAAAAAAGCAGTACTTTAAAAGATTTTAAAATTAATGTTCTTAATTTGAATTAGTACTTTAGGTTAAAAATATTGTTATTACAGCAACAACGTAAGCTGTTAGTTATGGAGTGAGGTCCCACATAATATGCAATAATAAAAAAACATAAAAATTATGAATCGAATACACATTATTTTTTAAAGCAGCGTATATTGCATAAAGAATATGAAATTTCAAATGTTTCAAATGACCACTTGTGTAAATTAAAAAATACCCATAAAATCTAATTGGTAACGAACAAAAATAATTTAATAGACACACACCAGTATACAGAAAGACTAGTTAACTTGTTTGAAACGATAAAAAGAATTCCACTGCCAAATAACGTAATTCCTTCCTTAAAAAGTTTTTATTAATAGAAGCGCTGCAATTTGTACCTACAGTTAAGGCCGTTTAATTACTAAAAATACATGAAAGCCTGTAGTATATAATCTAGGTGCAGGGCACTTTGCCAAGCCAGTTCCAAGAAAATGCCCAGGTACTTGACTGTCTTTTGAAATGAACTTTTGTTTAAGAGAAAAGTGTTTATATTTTTTGCATACATATTCATCTCTTTGCCTCTTTTTGAATTCAGGAACATCATAGTATATATCATGAGAAATAAGTGAATAAATTTGGACCAGCTTGGTGGTGTAATGGTAGCTCATAACGTCAAAACAGTTTTTAAAATATATATATTTGTTAATTGTTTATTGATTTTTGTGTAGAAAATAAATTTTGTGTAAAAAAACGGTTTCTAATAAATTTAGATTTTTCTGAAACACGTTGGACTTCCTCGGGAAATTCGGATTTTAAACGGGTGATAGAAATATAAAATACTTCGTACGGGTTAAGAACCACCATCCACAAAAATTCATATTTTCTCGCAATAAAAACTATATCATAATTAGTTCAGTAATTCTTCAGAATTCTCCTTCACAAACACGCAACTGGCATTCATCTGAAACTAAAAGTTAATATATTCGCGTTTAAAGCCGTTCATATTGTTTTATAAAATCGTAATAATTGTAGACAAACGCGCGAAAAAACAATAAACAGTAATATCAAAGCTACACATTTATTTTTCTGATAAATAACACATCGCAATGTTTATAATAGGTTAGAAATAGCGTCGTTTGATATGAAGCTGTACACATTTTCCACTTCAAGTGTTCAACAAAGACGGCAATTATATAAACTGACCTAGCGTTTAATTTTGATCCCGCAGAGCCGGCCGTGTGAGAGCGTACAAAGATTTCATAGGAAGTAATACATTCTAGACCAATAAAAGGGTGTTCGTATAGAATTGAAGTTTGCACACTGCTATATTAGAAAACTTGATTGCTCTGCAAGGCATTCCGAAAATTTTCTATTTCGACATTTCGTGCAAATGACGTCATAAAATCCGAAACGTCGGGTCATAGTTAAAATAATTCATACAAGTTTAACTAATATACGTCGCGTTTTAAACCGTTAAAGTGTTTTATTTAAAAGTCGTAAAATTTGTTTTATTTTTTCGACGTCGTCTTTTCTTAGGTACTATTGTAAAACCATATGATTAAATGGTAAATAAAAAGTACATTAAATCGAAGCGAATAAAGAGAAGTGAATAAATAGTAAATCACCGTATTTCTTAGTCCAGCCTGCATAACTGTTTTTCCTAGATTCGAACCCCGAACCTCTCATATTTAACGCTATACAATGCTATCACGTTCAATCAGCAATTCTACAAGACTATACCTCATCCTTAAATTTATAAGTTTAACTTCTATAACAATAAACATTTTACTTATATTTAAATAAAGATGTTACTTTAATTAAAAATAATTAAAATGTATCCATAAGAATTGGGCTTTATAGTAAAATGTACCTTATTTATCAATTTAATGTATAACTCTGTTAAACGGTTAATAAACTGCGTTTAAAACCCAGCAAAATTACTAAGCGAACAGTATTTTCAAATATCACCCAAATCACACATAAAACTCATATAATTCTGACCACGGCAATGTTTACACGAAGTAAATATGCCTTCGAAACCAACTAAACATACCAATAAACATTTAGTAATAAAATGACAAAAGGTTTCGAACAACTGATCCGACCTCGGCCGAAAGTAGCGATTCGTTTTATTAGTGGCGTTTCTGACTTTCAGTTTTCAGTTCGCTTTTATTTGTAGAGATGCCCGCTATGAGAGGAATTCGCTCAATTGAACGTGTACGACTCGGATGTACATTGGATCTAAATTAAATAACTACTGAACAGTCCGTTCGTTACATTAAAACTTTTTATTTGGCCGAAGGGAACATGTTGCTAACTTCGTACGTGTCTGTTTACTTATAAAGCGGATGTGTTCGAAATTTAAAACTGCGTAAAATTGCGTATGATGTTTTATGATGAATGAAGATAGGCACAGAACAGACACACAAACGTAAGGCGATATACCTTGTTAACATGTAATTAACATTCGTCGTTAACGTGTTTTCTCTATTAACATTTGGAAATTTACTAAAACCGTTACGCGGATTTATCTTGTTATAGCTTTTCCACTTTTGATTGGTGTTTCGTGATCCTTGTGATGCTTGTGTTATTTTTATCTCTAGCCTACGCGAGAACACACTGAATTAATAAAATCAATTTAACGTTTTTTAACGCGAAATGTATTAGTTAATTTATTGTAATGATGGTATGATGTTTTGAATGCTTTGCAGCAAGCGTGGTCACAGGGGGACTGAAGAACCAGATGTGAAAGTCAATTCCTTTACACTAATATGATTCTGCCCGGCAAAAACCCGAGCCCTACTTAGAAATAAATATAAGTTATCTAATGTATGTAGTTACGTATTTAACCGTTATATAATGCGTCATTATTAGTAATGATTCTCCTCCACAACCATACGTTTCTGTGTCTTCGTCTACCATAAAAATACTTCAAAATTATTAAACACATCAATAAGCAAATGATTTATAAGTCCCGCACAGACACACGGAATGCAACAGTTTATTTTTTGGATTTATCTTTCCCAAGTTGCAGACAGCCGACACTCGGAAAAGTTGGTGTGTTCGCGCTTTGAAAAAGTTCGCATCCTGAAATATAACAGACATGATAAAAGAGGATAAAAATATAAAATACAGGCGGTATATAAGAGTGAGAATAAGTGACGGGTAGCGCGTAGCTAGCTTGGAACTTAACACCTCATCTTTATTTATTACACCTTAACATGAAGGGTACAACGGTATCTAGGCGTGTATGTAATACATGATGACGCTAGAACAGAAATAAAACTAATAGAGAGAGAAAATAGATTCCGAACACCATCCTACTAATTAATATTATTTAATATATCAAACAGGTTACGTCTTATAAATGAAAAATATATTAAGTTTGATAAAATTATATATGCTAGAGGTACTGATAAATACAAAAACCCAAAGTCGACAGGGCATCTTGTTAATACGAGGCTGCTAGAGCCAGAGTAGCCTAATAAAATGATTTTCAATACGGAGGAAAATTAAAATGCGCATTTATCTTAGGCGAAGATTAATTTGTACTATTTTTGCGTAAGAATTATGTTAACAATTTTCGGTCACTGTGCTCTTATAGATTAACATTTATTGGTTATAAAAATATAAATAACTCAAGTCATTAAATTGCTGTTAGGCTACTCTGGCTATAGCGACCTCAGGCTGAGGTATTTCACCATCAAGGGAATCTCATGCTCATCTGTCCTCTATCGTAAAAAAAATCGACGATGACACAAAATAGAGGTTGTACAAGTTAGAGCTAGTAGCACGGAACACTACCAGTTCTTCGTTCCTTCTACGCCCTTGATTTGATAACTATTAGTAAATCTACGTGTTGAGTTCTTAATTGGTTTAACGTTTATAAGTGTAGTTACCTACTTCAATAAATTACTTTTACTTTGTTAATGCAGGCTTAAGTGTCGCCAGTATCGTAATAATTATATGTTAATACTACATTCTAATTCCCCCATAGATAACGGTCTATGTAATGCGTTAAACACTTTTAATTCGTATTTTTTACAATTAGTAAAAAAAGTTAGTTCATAGATTTTGCGTTTTCAACATTTACTCAAAATGTTTCATATAAAGGTAAAAAAAAAATTGTTAACTTTGTGCAAATAACATGTGAAAAATAATAAGATCAAACAATTATAAGTTGTACACAAACAAATCATAAACAGTTTTTCTATAGGAACAATATTGCAGGAAAAAATCGTTTACATCCGTTTTAATAGGTCAATAATTCAGAATTTTAATACTAGGTAAGCTTCATTGAATACGTTTTGTTTACAATATAGTCTGTGTTACTTTATTTTTATAGGAAACGTTTCTTTGTATACTGAAAGTTGTGATTTGCTCTTTTTATTTTTTATTAAATTAAAGATAAACGGTTTGACGTGGCTCCAGATCGGTTCTGAGTTCGAAACCCGGGGAAATAAATCGTTTTAGTTAATAAACCACTATTGGTGACATTCATCATGACAGAGATTAGACAAGTAATTCAATTCGTAGAAGGTAATATAACCCAACAACATAATATCTCAACAGAATACCCTGTCGGCCCAATTTAGCCTTCAACATTTAAAATCAGTTTAAATGTTAAAGGAAGGCACACTACGGCTTATTAATAGTGGACTGTAGTTCGTGACCCGGTCGTAATTCCAATATTTATACCCGCCATTTAATGTCCAGATTTTCCTGTCCAATTGTAACATGTCTTTATATATATATACATTTACGACGAAATAAGTGGACATCGTGAGTCAATTCCGTACCTTAGCTAGTTTCTACAAATACCAACTACGAGGAAACAGATGGCGCTAGCATAGCAGATTTGACTTTGACATTACTACCATACGACATATTCACTCCCCCCGTAACCATTTCTGCTGCATAGCATTAGAAACGTCGGGCTGTAGTTTCAATATACTGTAAATAAGTTAACCAATGCACTTCCCGTTTTAAACCGTTAAAAATGTTTTTTTTTTCAATGATAAATTTATGTTAGAAGTATGTTGATTCTAGCCATAAATTGCTAACATTGGACCGACCGACATATACAATTTATAGAACATGCCGCGTGAACTATATTTTTGCAAAACATTACTTATTTATAAGCTGGCGAAATATGTATGTAATCTACCTAGTGTTTAGTAGAACCGAGTAATTGCCTTAATTTTGTGCAACTGATACATTGTTAATTACTATAGCGTAACAATTTCCGTCTAATGATGCCACACCGGCCCAGTTAATTAAAATAATTATGATAATGAAAAGCTCGTGTAGCGCGCTTAGGTTATATCTAAACGAAGATTGTACTAAGACAATGGTATCGAAAAACAAAATCGATAAGTCAAATTAAATAACAGAGGCACTATCTTTGTTGAGATCTTGTTTAAAAATATTCTTAAATACTGTCTAAAGTTTACGCGAGTAGTACACATTTAAATAAAACACTTTAACTGTTAAAGTGTTTTATTTAAATATTCTTAAGTTATTTGAGGCTGCTACGGGCAGAGTGGTCTTGTAATAAAAAAAAAACGATTTTCGATAAGGAGGAAAATAAAAAACCGCAATTAACTGGAGCGAAGATGAACTTTACTAATAAATTTTCAGGGCACAGTGCCCTGAAAATTGACAATAATAATAATTATATTAAATTATTTTCACATTGTACTCTTAGCTGAGGAAAATACACGTTACGTCGAAAAAGTTCATATCTTTCTGTTAAAATATGTATTTCGTTAAAGATCCAAAGAAAAAATACGTGCATAATTCAATGTGAATTTTGGAACCTAGGACTTTCCGTTCCTTTTTTTAATCTATTATTTATTTGAATAAAAGGGAACAAAATAATCTCGCCTTTTAATTTTAAAAATATTCGATTTTCGATCGACGAAGTGCACTTTACTTGATGAAAGTCGAATGTCGATTTAAAGATATTTCATAGCATTTAACTTTGCTTTTGTTCAAATGTTATTTTGATTTTCCGGTGCATTTGAAAGCATTCCGTTTAAAAATCTTTTGATCTCACAAAATAGTATTGCTTAGCTAAGTTAATTACTGAAATATTTACTAATGTACTTATTAACTAACGTAAAGCTAATCTGACCTTTGATAACTTATTTTTTGAAGTATGTGAAAAACATGCATTAGGGACACCTTTCAGCTTCAGTCCCCCTTTGACCACCACTACCGTAAAGCATCCGAAAAATTAGTTAACAAATTATAAATAACCTTAGTTAAATATTTCTCGCTTAGTAGCGTTAAAAGTGTTTTATTGCTACTACTTTCGTAAACTACAGACGATAATTTATACCTATTTCCCCCACGTCAGACATTTTTTTGTGCTTTCAAGTAGTTGATCACTCATATGCGTTTCCCTTACTACACACGACATAAACTATTTATATTTTAAATATTTAGCCAGGATTTGAACCTAGGACTTGATCCACGTACGCGGTCACAAATACAAAACTCTTAAAAGGATTCTAGAGATGGGAGAGACCTTTTAGAAATGATAAATGGAGTAATATAAATATTTATATGCCATTTCTTATCATGTTCCTAGGTAAGTACTAATATAATATGAAGATGTTCTCTTTTTTTGTCGTTCTTAAATAAATATATGCTAATAGGAACCCATATCTTATTATATTACGTTGTTTTTGATCCCCACCGGGTCCAATGTATTTCTAAAATCAACTTATATATAATTTTTCTTAAACATGTTGGATTTCGTCTGGAGTCTGCTTGTTAAGGAGGTAGGAATATCAAAATTCCACACTGTCCATTTTAATTGCTTATTGGCTTCAGTCTGTGGATATCTTATATAAAAGATCTTATATACCTAGCTGAGATATTGCACCTTTCATCCAGCAACCCCATGGATGTCTGTTCTTTTCTATCATAAAAATCAGTAAAATATTTTTATAATTTTTTTTAGCGTTCTCAAAAAAAATTAAGCGCGATGTAATAAATTTTTCCGTCTTTGTCAATTTAACTTTGAGTCAAAGGTAAATTTTATATCCCCAACGTTTCATCTCGGAAAATTTGGGTCCTCTGTACTAATTGTAATCACATTACGTCAAATCGCTAGTTAGACCTTTATTACTCGTACCATGTCAAACGCTTTAGTCTAATCTCACAAAGGTTTAGATTTATTTAAATCTAACTAACTGTGTAAGCATTATATCGTAGGACTATTAAAACAAGAAAAGACTGGCTAAATCTAGTTCAATATAAGTTAGGTTACCGAGAACTTAATATCTTCAAACTAGGAACTACTGAAAGAATCCTGACGAACCACAAACTGGCGACGAAGTGTATGTTGTATAGCTTGAAAGTTTTTTGAATTTTCAACCTACCTCCAAGTAAGAATGTTTCTTAGTCCGTTGCACTGGACATTTTTATTTACAGGGAAATAGTTGATCCCGTTGTGCCCTGCCCGACTAATACATGTGTGACTATTGATGAAAATATTTAATTATAATTTATTTTAACCACGACCCGACGTATGCTTTGCTGCAGCCGTAGGTAAAATAAATTATAATAAGATTTACTAACCGTTAGCCGGGGTCAGGGCGATTCGCTTTAAAAGTGTTTTATTTGCTCGTGTAAACCACATACAATACTTACGTATTGGTTAATTTATTTATAACTACGGTACTATTGTTCTGATACTTTACAACAATGATGCTTTGATGATTGGTTGGTTAAAGATGGCGCTGTTGTATCAGAATTCAGTTTTATATTAAAATAACTAATATATTTGAGTTTCTCTAGTAATATATTAGTGTATGCACACTTAAAATTGTTTTCAGCTTTTCTTGATATTAAAAAAAATAATGTAAAATTAGTATTCTGCAAGCGAGCCGTCACTAAGACCACTAGCAAAGTTCCTCCATGGAAGCGAGTTTCATCAATGTGGATTTACAGCGAAAATTGCACTTTTAAACTCATTTATACGCCCTGTAACTAGTAACACCTCTAGTCGCGTAGGTCTTGTTGGGTAGTTGCCGAGTCGTGTAAGTTTTCGCATTTTGTAATCATATGGGGTTAAGTGCGCCACTTTCTATGGAGATAGATGTTAATATGTAGAATAAATGGAGTTGATTCCACTGTTGTCTATAGTATAGCAACACTAGTTTTATAAAACGTCGATATTTTTAACGCTATTTTAGAATGATTTATATTTAAAGTATTGACTGCCTTAGTAGTTGGATAGTTAAACATGTTGGCGCATTGCGCTAAGCGCGAGAGGTCATGGGTTCGAATCCCAGGGAAAGGATTGATTGTTTCGGTCCGGCAGGGCACGGAAGTCTGATTAACTTGGCTGTAAATAAAACACAGAAACGTGTTTGCCCCATGCTTGAAACGAGATTTTATCTTTTTTTAATTTGTTTCTTAGTATAAATCAAATTACAATTAACAGTTATAATATGAAATTTATTTGTTAAATTATTTTTAATTACGTCCCGACTTTCCTTAGTCACAAAAATAAACAATTCATTATTTTATTTCATAATATAACTCTTGTTGTTCCTTCACACTGTACAAAACAACGCATCAGTAAATAAGATATATACAGTCGTTAGAAGTTGATTTTTCAAAGATAGGTATCGCGAGTTTCTTCTAACTGAGTTACTTCAAAGAAAGAACGCTAAGCTTTGTGTGAATATATTCTCACTAGCTGTGCCCACCACTTCGTCCGGGTGGAACAAAAGTTTTCAACGCATCGAAATTTATTTTTGCAAACAGCCTTCTCAGTTTATAATTTTTACCTCTTACCTACGTTTTTGATGGTTTTTCCAAAGATAATCTTAAAATATAATGTCTTAATGACAAATTACTGTCGCAGGCATTTTTTTGATTACTTAAAGGGTTATCTATCATTATCAAAGATATATATTTTTTCACATGTGAAAAAAAACTCTAAAGTAATTTGAAAAAAAACTAGATTCGGGCAGGACTTGAACCGGCATCGTCAGCGTTCCGTGCTGTTGCCCTACCAATTGAGCTACAGAGTCCTACACCTTATCGTCGAATGTTTTCAACTTATCGATACACCTCTCGCGCAATGTAATTTCAACCTAAGCACTTACTATATATACGTAATCAAGATATATTTGTATATTTGTAGTTTAGGAAAATCAAATAAATCAGTGAGTCACTATCTTTTATTCAAGTTCAAAACACAAAAAGTAGTTTATTCTATACAAAGATCGTATTAACGTTATGAATCTTGTTTGACTCTGTTGTAGGCAGCAAATATCTTCGCTTGAATTTAATGCATTTACGTTGGTTAAATTTGCATATTAGTGTACGTGATAGTGGACAGAGGGCAGCACTGAATGTCGTGCAATTCAATTCTCGTGAAAGTAACCGAAAGGTCGGAGCTATATTCAGTCGGAGCTCAGAAACTACCTCAATACCAAACATGTTCGCGTGACTTGTATCCGACATCGGTACATCTCGGTAGTTTGAGCACGAATGAAGCACTATATTGCTACAATCTGCCAATGACCCCGAGGTTTGAACAGAATTTGTAGAACATTTTTAGATAATTGAAAGCAAGCAATAACATTTATCTATATACGATTTATCTAGCTTAGAGAATTGATGATACGTGATGCGTTTTGAAGTGCGTGGCCTATATGGGAATCGTGTTAGTGTGGTTGTGTTTTCTGTCTGTCTGTCCAAAAAATTGATCCAATTTAAAGTTTGTTTTTTCATACAAAGTAAATAGAGCAAAAGTTGTTTTACCACACCAATTTTATCACACCTTTAATGTTTTTGAAACTAGTAGATGGGAAAGAAAGTGACTGTACTCACTTGGCAGTTATTAATATCTATCGTATATCACAGTGCATGTATCTAAAATCAGCTAAATAAAGTAAGATCTTTATTGATTCAAAACAGAATTTCTGCGCCTAAACTCCTGAGTAGATTTTAATGAAATGTGCAAGAATATCTTGTTGAAAATATTCCAAAATATCTTCCTTCCGCATTTGTACCTTGCAAATTGACAGACTCTGTGGCACAATATTTAAACCGAAGTCCGCGGTGTGAAATTAAACCACAGAACACAAGTCAGTCAAACCGAGCACAGAAGTTTGATCAATAACTTGTCAAGCTCCACATAAATAAAACTTTTACAAAGTTATTGGCCGCGTGTAAAAGATAGCGAGAAGTTAAAAAGAATTTTTAAATTACTTCTCGTAAGTTAACTGAAATAACGTATGTACTTAGAGAAAGTGTAAATAAAAATGCGTACTGACCTGCGTAGCAAAAGTAAGTATATAAGAAATAATCGTTTCTTTATTCAATTCACCATTTTACACGTAACTCAAATAGATATTTATATTTAAGTGTGTATTGACGTAAACATTTCACTTATAACAACGAAGTGTTTGTATTTTCATGAGAAAATCTCGTTGCGCCGAAAGATATGGTACGTGTACGCTGTCAGAGGCTTTTCGAAAGAAAGAAAAGCAAACGTAACTTGTCACAGTTTATATACAAGACGTACGTTATAAAGAGTTATAGTGTAAAAATTAGAGACGGGCCGAGAAGGGCTTGAACCGAATCCGAATTTTGATTCGTGTTTGTTTCGTGTACTCAGTAAAATATTACATATTAAAAACAAAACACGGTCTCAAACGACAAAACAAAAAATGAGTTGACTAATCACTCATTTTAACTGGGTACCAGCGTTTCTAATGCTTTGCGTCGGGTTAGTTTTATAAAAGTAATGTTTTAAACCGTCAACGCTTACAGGAACATAAGATGGCTGACACTAAATATGCAAATACAAAATATTTGGGTGAACGATATTTCACCCAAATATTGGGGAAGGAAAAAATATTTCCCTTGAGCGCGAAAGAGTTAAAAGTATTTTGTTCTTAAAAGCGTTTTTATATAAGTAAGTTAATAAATTATGTATCTTCTAAATTAATCTAATAGGTTTCGTCCAACGCATTCTTCTATAGATTAGTTGTGAGATTATTTTAATTTACGAGCTATGATAGATATATTTGTAGCACTTAATTTCATCCGGATGCCTTAAATCTCTTCGATAGGCCGAAATTCGGTTAAGCCTAACACAAAATGTTGAAACCGAACGCGAACTGCGGTTAAACTGAACGCAAATTTTCACCCATCCCTAGTAAAATGAAACTGGGAATTCAGCCAATAAAGGGGAGAGACAAAGCCCCTAAAATTCACATTATGTAATATTTTACGTCTACCGTTTTCACGCTCGCATAATTCACACATTATCTCTTGCCTGATTGAAGGGAATGGGCTTTGTGATACGTTTTGTGTTTCTTTTTTGCCTGATCGCGTCTAGTTATACTTTACGCGTGAGTGAGATATTCACACCCATTTTATAAGATTTCACGAAAAGTGATTATTGATAAATTTCGACTGAGAGAATTTGTTTATTTTATATTGGGGTCTGGGGCCTCCACTCCCTTGCTCCAAAGCTTCAAGCCTCTAATTCTGGCCCCGTATAAGATATACAAATACTTATTTAAAATCCCTTTATCTAAGTAAATTGCAATAACTCATAATGAAATATACAAACAAATTACATACGTGTTATAAGGCTTAAAGCTTAAATATTTAAATAAAACACTTTAACAGTTTAAAACGCGATATATTAGTTAAACGCGTTTTAAACCGTTAAAGTGTTTTATTCAAATGTGTACTATTCGCGTAAACTATAGACAGGCTTAAATATTTTTATCAACAAGTAGTTTTTGAATTCGAACTTGGGACCTCTCGCAAAGAATACAATTAAGCTGTTAGGTCGCTCTTTATTGGCCCAACTTTACGTTTTTTAAGTGTCACGTGCTGTCGACCTATTTTTAGGCATTAATCAAGAAAAATTGTCATTTAATGATTTAACGACAGAATGTTCTTCGTATAAATAAGTTTGAAACAAACACGCCATCATAAGTTAAACCCGCCATTCTAACTTTTGAATTCACAAGTCCATTAACATACAAACATTCAACCGAAGTTTATTACTGTGTTAAGAGGAATAAGTGGCTTGGTTATTTGCCAATCTCTTCTCTGTAAATATATCAGATGCACAGTACAGCCACTGTTACATTCAATAATTTTGACCTAAATGCGGCACTTAACGATTTTGCAACCCGTTTTTTTGGCACAGTAGCATCAAAATGTCGCTGGTTTGAGTATTGTTTAAAAATAACTAGCCAGTTATGTATACCATAAATACAATAAAAAAATCTTAGCTCTGTGTGTGTTGACGATATCAAAATAAACATAAAACTTTCGGTCGATTGTCTATAGTTTACGCGAGCATTTAAATAAAACGCTTTTAACGGTTTAAAACGCGAAATGTATTAGTTAAACTTATCTACTAATAATTGTTTTAAATACGGCCCGACTTTGCTTTGCAGCAGCGGTGATCACGTGGGGGCTGAATATTGAAGGTGCCTCTAATGTCAAAGTCAAATAATTTAATAAATATATTTCACGTTTTAAACCGTTTAAAGGGTTTTATGTAAACCCTGAACCTAAGAAAAAACATACACTTAACAATATGTACTGTATGATATGATCTGATGATATGTACAATATGATTAAAACATTTCAATAATATTTCAATAAGTGTTTATTGAAGGGCATAAACAGAATTGGGTGGAGGTTCTACTGGGAGAAGGTAAAATGAATTAGCAAAAGGCACATATAACATGTCGTCTTGTATCCAACCATTGGAAAAGGTGGTTTGAAATTGAACAAGGGCCCAGCATCTTCCTATTATGTAGGTTTAATACAAAACACGATGTGATTTTCCTCCATCTTGTTATCTCTGAATCAGGATTCACTTGTGGTCGCCCTTACCGCTACGTTGATCATTCGATTGATGAAACGAAATTGTTTCGAATTCACTAATGCCGTATGAGACAGAGTGATTTGTGACCCCTGACCTTTTCGAGATGTTATCATGTAATAATGACGTAGGTTAATTGGATGTAGAATATCAATTGTTTTACGTCGTATTAATATTAACAAAGACAATACACAAACAAAGCAGTTTCTGAGGTTTAAAAGATGTTTTTGTCGCTTGAAATATTATTGTTTACATTTTTTAAATTTTGAAAAGGAAATCTCTATATCAAAATTTAAAAAATAATATTGTCTATAGTTTACGCGAGTAGTACACATTTAAATAAAACACTTTAACGGTTTAAAAGCAAATATTAGTTAAACTTTGGTGTTGATGTACTCCTGTTAATAAATTTACAAAATGTAATAGTTTATAAGACATATTAAAAAAGCCAGACTGAGTTTCTTGTGTGTTTTTTATAGTGCCTTTTAAACTTAAAAAAAAGAAGACAACAAAAAAATTTTACACTAAATATGTTTTTTTTTTTAATAGAATAAGTAATTTTATTTTATTTTTATTTTTTGAAGAAATAAAATCCCAAAGGTGGCCGAACTTAAAAATATTTTTTAAATAAGTTTCACTAATGTATATCGGTTTTAAACTATACAAATAAATAATTAAAAGAGTTAATTGTTTGAAGTCATTAAACTGTAGTAAAATTTTTTTTTGTAGTAAGAAGAGGAAGGTATATATATAAATAACTAAATAAGATAAGGAAAATTAAAACATTGATAAAATATAATTTTTGGAGTACTTTGCAAAAACTTAATATACCAAAAAATGATGGTAGAATATAATATTTTTTGGTATTTAACGATCCCTCTTGAAATGATCAAAAAAACAAACGTTTACATAGTCTATATTTTATGATTATCTTGACGAAGGAGGAGGAAGGGACGACGACGTTGGTACAGTTAGTTTAAAAGGTAAAGTTTTGAAAACAATTGATACCAAATAGGATCCGGGGAATGTGACAAGATAGTATATTATAAGAAACCCATATTATGACAAATATTTAATTATATAATTGAGGAAGGGTAAAATAAAGAATTATATAAAAATATTTGTTCTATATTTTTTCTATTAGTAATAAATTAATATATATAAGTTAATGTTGGCACATAATGTTTTATTTATCATTCAAAATCAAAATTCAAATTCGAAATCAGTAAAGAAATCGTCTTAATCGAATAAAATACTTCTCACTTAATAGGTACTAAAAATTTTACCCATTTTCTCGATCAAAAATAATGTTTTACTGTATTTATTATTATAATTTTCCTGAGTAATATGAGCTTATCCTATATTTAATATATCTTTAATAACAGTTCAAAATAACTATAACCAGGCTCTAGATTAGTAAGAAATATCTACGTGATTGGACTATTAAAAATCATTAAATTTCCCAAGCCTTTTCGAACTGTGGCTTTTTTTTGTTAATAATAATTAATGTGATCATTTAATATAAAATGGCCGTTTCTCAAATCATTCAAAGCTTTGATAAATGAAACCGTCTTGATTCCGAGGAGTAATAGTAAACCGGGGCACATCAATCAAAATCTATCAGGGAACTCTTTTCATCGATCAAACGAATCCAGGAAATGGAATTTTAGCCTCATGCAAGATTGCAAAATATATGGTGCTCGTTTTTTTTTATTTTTTTAACGATAGAGGGCGACAGACAAGCATGTTGTTCACTTGATGGTAGGTGATATACCTATAGCATCTAATTAAGATGTGTTGTCAACCTATTTTGGCTTTGGATATTTGGTAATTCACAGACTAAAATCGAAACGCGATTAAGCTCAACAGCTTTTTATCTGTGGACGGTGGTTTGTTACCGGACGGAATTTCTATATCCCAACCACTAATTTGATGTCCAGATTTCTAGATGTAGTCCAGCATGTTTCAGAAAAAATAAAAATTAAAAAATGTAACGTGCGGGCATCGAACCCACGTCCCGTAGATTATTAGCCATTAGACCAACGTGCCCGTCAAATATACACGGAAAACTAAGTGAAGGAAGTAAGCCAACTAATAAGATTCGAATTAAGAATTAATTGAATAATAATAAAATCAGAAAAAACCCTTTAATATAAAAACAAAAGAAGGTCTTACAAAAACAAAAAGTTTGTGCACAAACGGGATTATCGCCCATGGCTATTTGTTCCGGAAAAGGGATTTTAATACTAAACGTTTTCGGCCGATAAAATTTTTCATCCAAGTCATTAATAAAGTACGGGCTTCGACGTATTAATTACTCAACTATCACTTGTCACTCAACTGTCATGTGTTTAAAATTAAAAAGGCGAGAATCGAACCAAGGAATCCATACTAACAGCATACTGTCCGGTCGCTCATCTTTCGAAGATAGTAAATGTATATGTAAAATGGTAACAATGTATGGCTATTCTTCTATATCGGGTTCGTTAGTTTGATCCCCATTAGGTCTAACATATTTCCAATAAATGTAAAATTTTTCTGAATCATTTTCGGCTTTGTCTTAAATTCTGCATATTCAATAGGTGGTAGGAATATCGAATCACCATCCACAGATAAAAGACGTGAAGTTTAATCGCGTTTCGGTTTCGTTCTGTGGATTTCCGAACGTCCAAAACTAAAATAGTTTGACAGTGCATCTTGTTTTTTTTATTATTTATTAACAGTCAATATTAAAAGATTGATCACAAATCTATTCAGGTTTTTTCGTTTATCCGATAAATATCAGATTATACATTGGGAAATATATTAATTTACAAACTTTTAACAACTAAACCTGACAAAGTCAAGTGAACTTCACGCTTTGTCCTCCTCTATCACAAAAAAATGGAAAATATATTTTTTTTAATTACTCTTAAGAGCTATTAGCGTATGTGAAGGCTTTTTAACGATATAATTTTGCCCAGTTCGTTAATGAAACCAATTTCGTGCGTTCATTATCGCGACTCGGGTGAAATCTGCAAAAATTAAATTCGCCTTGTTCATTACATACGTTCCGACCAGAATAATGCGTGGGCCCTTTAGCTAAATTAACGATCCTTGAAATTGGAGTCGCGATTTCCGTATGTTAGTTTTGATAATACAAAATTTTCACGTTTTACTCATGTTAACAAGGGTAGTTTTTCTTAGTCCCAGGTTATCCTCTTAGTATTAGCGGGTAGACACAACTAGCCCCGTAGGTAAAAATAGCCCCCATAGGCACAAAATAGCCCCCGTAGGCACAACATAGCCCGACACATAGCCCCGTAGGCACAACATAGCCCCGTAGGTACAACATAGCCCCTTCCTTCACTCACCTCCACCTCGCCCTAATTGTAACACTTGACCACCTTGTTTAAATTATTATTTTGAGCATTAAATGAACCCGAAGCTTTCACTTCAACGCAATCTGGTGATGTTTTCATACTGGCCAAGTACTTTAACAAATAACTAGTATCATGACAGCCAGCAGACAAGGCTCCAACTTGTAACAATTTGTCTCCAAGTGTACCCACAATTGCCCAGCTCATCGTAGTATAAGATCATAATAATATCAACTTAGAATAATTCACTTGTGTTATTTATGGGTTGCTGAGCATTTTAACAGATATTAAATTATGCTAAAGTTATCAGTCTAATTAAGTAAGTACAAAAGTTTATGGAACAAACTTACCAAATAATCAGGAACATGTCAACTGATGCATCTTCAAGCACCTTGTAATGCAACGTCACCGTACCACAATAGTTCACACAAATAAACCTATTTCTCAACGAGAAAAAGTTCACCGAAAACTTGTATAAAGTTGGCGTACGGGAGGTCAGTGACCCTGAACGGAATGACGAAAATCGTGCAAAAATCAAGCATTAAGTGCCAAAATGCATTAAACTTACTTACTAAAAGCGTTCTTATCACTAATTATGTGTGTCCATCACCAAATTATAGAATAAAAGCGCCTTTTCGTAAGCAAAACCGGCATTTTTTTTCACCAAACCAAATTGCACTTTAAAAGTGAACATATCATCCAAATCACGAAAGTTCACTCGCGGGCAAGATCACTAATCGCACTTCTGTTACTATTAAGATGGAAATACAATGTTAAATTCGAAAATATTCATTTTTTAGCCAAAATTAGGCTTAGCCGACAAAATGCGCGCCATTATTCCTATTTGACAGTTCGTGAGCTAGTGCTGGGTCGCGCGCGTTAAACGCGTCGCACTAGTGTTGTGTCGTCCTCGCTAAGTCGGATTATACATATCGATATGCAGAAAAAAGAGAAAGCTTGCAATAGAGTAGAGTAATTACTTTAATAAATAATTACTCTACTTTAAATAATTAAAATCTATTTTACTGCAATAAAAAGTATGAAGTTAAAGTTTTCTACCTGGCGTGAGAAGTGCTTGAAATAATGAAGTATTCGATTATACGTTGATTTTAAAGTATAATCACAAAGTAGTAAATGGATTTTATTAATATATAAGATGTCATTATTAATGATGCCAAGAGAGATGGGCAAAGTGATTAGTCTTATTTAGAATTTAATGTACCACTTTGACCAACCATATTAATGCCCGACTGCCCGTCGTCCCATAGCTTAACGATAGACGCGTAAGTTTCAAAGAGTTTTTCTTACCTTCTGAAAATTTTATATATATCTTCATTTAAAAATTTCGAATAAAGTGAAAAAATTTCGACTGGCTGTATAAGCCCGAGTCAATAATTTGTTAATTTTTTTCGATTTTTAAACCTTCATGTGCAATAAATTTTTGTTTTCAAATATTTATCTTCATTTAAACAAAAACACTACAATTCACTTATTTTTACTTCGCCCAAGATTGCGTATTATGGGCAGGAAAAATGGTTAATCGTGTCGCCTTTAATCACATTTTCAAATTGAGCCTTATGAATAGTGCCCAGACCTTTCACATTGCCCGTAACATAGACACATTTGCATTAAAGATTCAAGCCGAACAGCCAATATACATACGTCACAATATCTCACCGCTTACTATATCAGCGCACCTCTAAAAGCGGAGGCGTGTACTGAATATTTTTCTACGCATCAGTGCAAAGCCTCCGACGTCACCGGGAACGCGATCAAGAATGTATGATAATGCGATGGAGACATATCGCATTCTGCCGCTCTGAGTGTTCGTACTTCGTTTTGTCGCTACTGTTTCTTATTTGATGCTTTTTGCGAGGGAAAACAATGCTATCCATTTGGAGCACTTCGCATTAAGAAGATTCAAGCGGCGGTGGCAGCTTTTGTCTATTGTTTGTGCGTACAATATCAATGGCGAAAATGTGTTGTGGAGTTTTTTTGATGCTTAAGGAAATATTAAAACGTCTATTGTGCGCCGCGTTCGAATTCGAGGATTGTTCTTTCAATTAGCGTCGATTATTACGTTTGTATTATTTAAACATTATAAAAAATGAAAGGCTTAACTAAGTTTTAATTAATTACAACTATTGAGAATAATTTTACTGAACAGTCGGAGAACCTAAGAAGCTTTGTTTTAATGACTAAAATAAACAAACAACTAGTTAAATTACACTATTGTTTTGAATGCCTCAATTAATTTGGACATGCTAAAACAACTAGATTTCGTCCTTTATCTACCACGCAACTTTATCTAGCAAAAATTTACAATTGTATAAAATTAATCATTCTTTTTATCTTACTAGTTTCATTGCCATTATAGTACAATCACTTTAATAGGTAACACTTGACGTCTGTCAATTTTATATTCATAGTAAGGTTATCTGCTTAAAACATAGAGTTAAGTGAATGAATTTGAAACGTATGTGTTTTAAAAAATCACTAGGTGAATTCTTGTCCTATTAAAAAAAATATTTTGCATTTTTAATGAGCTAATTATGCTATTAAATGACTACATTGCAACGATGTTCAACTCTTTAGTCGAACTCTTTAGAATTTTTAGAATATTATAATTTAAAGAGAAAGTCGTCACAATAATTATGTAATTGTAGTTTAGGCAAAATATATATTATTTTATGTTCAATGACGAATCTATGCTTATATAGAAACCTGAAGAGTTTGTTTGTTTGGATGCACTAATCTCAGGTTTCTGTGTTAGTTAGAGCATTTATCGAGAAAAGCTATAAACGTCGTGCTGTGACTAATAAGAGCGAAGAAATAGCAGAGAATGTGATAAAAACGGTCAAAATAATTCATCTTTGTACGTTTCCGATGCGTACCCTGCGAAAATAGTTGAAGATACCCAAAAATATGTATGGAAGAATGATTTCTCTTTAAATGATCTAAAAAAATGTCCTGGACACTATATGTTTTTATAAGTTAAACAAGAACAACGGGAGCTACCAACATCATTGTAAAAAGAAAGATGAAGAGGAAGTTTGAAAAACAATTTGGACGCCTAAATTAACTATTCCACGCCGACGAAGTCGCTGACTGAGTTACCAAATACTACTATAGAATAATTTCAAATTAAGAACTATAAAATTTACTCGTTTTAATTATCTGTGGTTTGATATTTCATCTATAGGTGCAATAAAACTTTTCATCCTTATCAGGTAACATTAAAAGACGTAGGAATTGATAGTAACTGCCACGATGCCCGGGCTTAGTCAAGCTTAAGAAACCATTATGTTTCCATCGTAATCCTAACCTAAGGTAATTCTTTCCATTAAACGTGCCGTATCGTTAGGGCGACGCAATCAGAGACTAAATGGAATGTCACACGTACAAATTTATTGTATTTCCCCATAGTCTCTTTATAAGGATTGCTTTTGGATTAAGACGTCGTGTTAATTACTGTTTCCTTGCCCACGAGTCTATTTACATAATGTTTTTCGTCGTCGAAGGGAATGATGTATGGGGATATGTTTTAATAATTATTTATGAACCAATTACAATATTTTTACCTTAATATTAGATAGACAAGAATTAAGTATCATTTATATTGATAATACTTTATTTATGTCAGTCTCTATGAGAAATAAACATCTATCTATCTCATATATTATTTTAGGTAAACATTAATGAAAACCCGTTTTCCCGTGTGGGGTATGGGCCTAACACATTTCTGTGTCTGTTTTATGATCGGTTTTATATACAGGCAAGTAATTGAGAAATCAAGAATTCTGTGCCCTAACTAAAACAACCTTTTGCACCCCCGAGATTAAACCTCTCACGCTTAACCCAAGCTAAAACGTTTAATTATTTAGCTACAGAGGTGATACTATGATCTCATGATATATTATATATACTTTCATTTAATATATTGTAAGAAGGCTTGTAAATTGTGATAAACTAAGTAAGACTAATGTCGTACAAAAAAATAGGCTTAGAAGTTGCCAGAAAAAAGAAAACGAGATTTTGTATAGGCAATTTAGAATGATAAATACCTAATTAGTTTTACAGAAAGGGTTTGTTGAAATATATTTCGATATTATAATAAAAAATATACAATCCCAGTCTTCTTAGGATATTACAAATTTAAACGATTAAATAACAACGTTACTAAGTTTCAATGTAAATCAATTTTCTGTTAACTTTGATAACAAGTAAATATAAACAACGACGGCTAGAATAATCAAACCATTTGCGCTTATTGCTCCTGGCTTTAGTCGAATTGTAAATATTATTGAGTAAAATGTAAATGAATCGCAATAATACTGTTATATTGTTTAATTTTTAATATAAATAAAATGTATAGATAAATTTGTTATTATTATTAAGAACATTTTATCTATACTCATCTTACACAGCTGAAAAATGTTGTTTGTTGAACGCGCTAATCTCGGAAACTATTGATCGAATTAAATATATATTATTGAGTTCGGTGGAGTACTTATCGAAGGCTTAAAGCAATAAAACATCAGACTACAACCGTTAGAAGGGAAGAAAAAAAGGAAAAATGTAAAAGGAGAAAGTCTAGAAAATGTTTTAAACCTGGGGTCAGAAAAAAAAAACAAAAATTTTTGTTTTATTTTTATGTATTCTGCAAAACTGTCAATGAATGACTATTCACGTGATGGATATTTTTTTTAAATATATCACAAATAATTAAAAACAAATATTCAAACTTAAATATCTAACTTACTACTAGTCTTAAAATTAGGCTTTATTGTTTATTTTGAAACATATTAGGTTTATCTATAATGGTTTATAATATTTGACCTATGAATCTGTTTTTATATTAACTTACAAATATATAAATACGTGTATGTGTATGCAACGAAACTATAAGCTTGTGTACATGTGTGCTTATGTGTGCGATAGTGTAAATTTCAGTGCCAAACAATAGTAGAGTTCCCTCGTTAATCATAACTTGACTCTGTGTCAAATGAACCTGTCTGAAAATCGTGTTTAACTAAGACGAATAATAGAGAACATTCAAATAAGTGGTGTGGATATCACCAAGTCACCTTGTGTTCAAAATGCAGAGAGAATACTCCATATTTCATTTTCATCCGCCTTTTGAATACACAATGAGTAAGGCACCATGAATACTAAATAGAGAACAGTTTATTTCGTTAATCGTGCAAACAAGAACTTTCAGTATTCTATTGTCTTGTAGATATATTGGAAACTTAGTTTACTTTCACTATTAAAAGGGCATACGAACCGGAAAAAAAGTATATTAATATACTGAAGGCTTCCATAGCCATAAAGCAATTGGTTAACACGATTGGGTTTTTTGCCTCGCATCTTGCACGACACATAGACACGACTCCTTTTATATATAAAAAAATCTGTTATATTTTTCACATCTTATTATGATCGCCTCTATAGCTAATTAGCTAAAATTAGTTAGACAGAAGTCTGATAAACAGCTTGCCGGTAAATAAAACCTGTCACTAAAGCGGACATAAAAATGTGTTCGCCCCTTGTCCCACTACACTTGCACATGACGTCTTATTAATAAAATTATTTTACATGGACTAACCAATTGTGATGCCGGTTCAATTCCCGCCCGTGTCTTCATTTCTGTTTTCAATACAAATAAATTATTTCGTTTATACTTTAAGCTTCTTTTTATTTAATAATAATTCGCGGTCTCTTTATTTTATTTTCTTGAATTTGAAATTAGAGTTTCAATAATAAATTATATTTAAATTTGACTTGCTAAATGCGTAGTTTTTATTTTTTGCTGAAATGTGCTGAGCGTCCTGTAACGACCAACTCTTTTATTGCACATGAAAAAGTTGAGCCTGTTCGCTTGATAATAATCATAGCCGTTTTATATTATAACAGAAAATCCCTATACTTTTTGCTTTACCCGGATGAAAGGGGCTTTTGGAAAATATCGTCAATACCAAACGGTTTGCGTTGAAGTCGTTGAATGCCGTTGTTCTGGAAAAAACATCTCCAATCCATCATAAAGAATTCAATGGTACCATCGGCAACGAACAAATATAATTAATATTTTGATAATAAAAATACGTTTTCAGAAACAACACTATATCAAATATTAAACTAAATTTACAAATAATAACGTAAGAAGAATTACGAACACTATAATATAACTAAATACAGATGAAATTCTATAATACAGTTGCCTATGAAAATAAGTCCCAACGTACGTTGGCTTAATGTCCCAACATTGACATTCTGTCCCAATCAGAGGCCAAGCTGACACAAGCGAGATAGTTCGACATTTTCTCTATACTTAATAGACATAAACACCTAATACATTAAAATATATATAATAAACAATAGCTTAGCACAATTGGTACTTGAAATTCAGTCGTTACGTTTCTGCAGTAGTTTTAATGGCATAAGTTAATATGGATATATATAGATTAATATTTTAATGGAAATGAAAAATTGATTTACTCTATAATCGCTATTGTAACTGAGCTACCGTGTAACAGTAGCTCAATTAATTAGAGCAATAACACGGAACGCTGGAGACTGAGAGATTCAAGTCTTACCCGTGTTGTATTTTTTTTTCAATTTATAATCGATTATTAATTTATATAGAGGCATCATGTGAAGAATATGTGAACATATTAAAGAATTCAATTAATATACTTTCAATTACGCACATTGTAAACAGTGCTGTGATTATGTCGTATTTTAACGTGTATGACACATACACTCTTCTACAGTGTATTTACAAATTATTACAATTTGCAACATCAATTACAATTAAATACAGTTAATCATTTTGTCGACTGTACAATTGTAAATTTAAAAACTCGTTACAATAAAGCATTCTCATTAAAACAAACAGAACAACTTCTGTAAAGGTACGCTATTTAAACTTTTGTATTAAACAAAACAATTTTTGTTACCCGCTCACCTGTTCCGAGTTTTCTACCAAGAATAACTGTAAGTTTCAAAATACGTTAGGCTATATTGACTTTTGTATCAAGTTTGCTTTAACTAACTTCGTAATTAACTAATTTGTAACGTAAACTGTAGCCGTGCAAAGACTTCGTTTTTAAGGCTCCATTAGGAATCGTGTTTTATGGGAAATTACATTATTAAGGTTTCTAGTTTGGAGCTTAAGAACATTTTAACAGAGATTACAGTTTAATGAACCTAACAAATAGCTAAGTTTATCATATTTATTCTACTGTAAGGCTTAGAGGTGACTGTGTTTGATTATACCAAAAATTGTATAAATTGTTTTTCAAAGAGTTAACAACAATATTGCGCGTTTAAAACCGTGAAAGGGGATTTAAATAAAACAATTTGGTGGGTTAAAACGCGATATATATTAGTTAAACATATTTTATCATTTCGGATGCTTTGTAGCAGCCATGGTCTCGGGGAGACGTTAAAAGTGATTCAATTTACTCGCGTATACTAGTCATACAGCCTATTTCCAAACATTTCTCTTAGAATATTACTCAGAAACATCGCGCTCAGTAAAAATAACTCATCTACCCTCAAACTACGTAGGAATTAAACTCGAATTCTTATTCAAAACACGAGTCTCATTTAACATGCCGACAATGACGAATACACGGCTCCCTATTATGAGCAGCGAATGTCGCTTCGCCCGGCGTTTATTATATGGCCTTAAATATTCTGAAACTTTGAGACTTCCCCATCATTGTTATTGCCTGAGTTTCAACGCCGTTGATTGATGGGAACCACTCGCGACATAAAAATCACCGTAATCCGCCGGCAATTGCTACATTATTGCTGTTAATCTCCCAGCGAGATGGCTGAAGCTTTTTTATATCGCCATGTTTTATTTGGATCCACCAAATTGTAGGCATTTCAGATTACTTAGCTAAATTGAAGGAAAAGGAGGGCTATAGCCGTTCCCTGAATAACAGGGTCGTAGTTTATGTTCATACGAGCTAGAAAAATTACAACGATTGTTGTTAAGTTGTTCTGGGCTTCATTTTTATTGCGTGAAATTTTCGTGAGTACGAAACACATGTTACATTATGTTAAAGCCTAAATGTATGTAATACATTGCGCTTAAACACAATTGTATATTTTAAAAGGAATAGTAGTAGTACATATTTAAATAAAACACTTTATCGGTTTAGGTATATGCACTATTTGCGTAAACTATAGACAGCAGTAATGTTGTAATTTTTTGATTCTAAATTTAAATTGTTAATATTGACCGGAAGTTACAAAATATCTCACATGTGTTAACCTTAAAAAAACTTCGATATCCGGTATGATAGTGAAACCTACATATAATTCAGTTGTACAAGTACGTTCATTGTTTAAAGCCAGTCATATTTACAGCTATTCGAATTCAGTTTCAGTACAATAATATTAGCAACAATCCGAAACAAATGGTTCTAGAGTAAACTCGGCGTAGCTACGTAATTTTCTGAATAAATATTCAAGATTCGTTCAAGAGAATTCACTGAATTAGTAGCAGGTGACTTCGAATATTGCATACAAATATAAATTATCTTCAAGACTGAATGGAAGTAGAACAGAATAGAAATAGGTTTATTTAGAACTAACATCATTTATAATTATGACCAATTTTACAATCATCATTTAAGAAAAATTAAAAATATAATATAAGTGTTTTTATGATATGGGATGTGTTGTTTTACCTACCTTCTGTATATCTGTATTTTTAATTTTTAATCATAATGTTTATTATTATCTTTATTTAGTTAGTTGTGTATACCTTTAAGTAACATACATAAGTAATGATGAATAAGAATTATTAATAGAAATACATTTTGTAAGTTTAATTATGTATGTTGTTGGTAAGCCTTTAATAAATAAATAACTCGTTTACAGATGAAAGACAATGATAAAGCTACGTTGGGACTAATGTCCCAACAATCATATTCTGTGACCCCATCAGAGGAACGTTATGTGGAAAGGCTTTTGACGTTGATATTGTCTTTTAATTAAACCAAAAAACTGACATAGTAGTGCACAATGCCCCAAGTTGGGAAAACAGAGTTTCACATATGAAAACTTTATTATTCTTCATAAGGCATTATATCAATTAAAAATCTTTAGATCAAATAAAATTTAAGACCCGGTCGGGAATTGAACCAGTAATTAATGATGGCGTTCCGTCCCAAATTTTACCAGCAAAAAACAAAAACATTAGTTCTTTTAATACTGTCTGTAGTTTACGCGAGTAGTACACATTTAAATAAAACACTTTAACTGTTTAAAACGCGATATATTAAGATATACAAGATATATAAGCCGTGACCCACGGCTGCTGCAAAGCATCCGAAACGTCGGACCGAAGTTAAAAATCATTTCAAATAAGTTTAACTAATATATCGCGTTTTAAACCGTTAAATTTATTTTGTTGTCAATTTATAATCGATTTTTAATTCTTATAGTGGCACCATGTGAATTATTAAAGTTTTGAAATTATTTCTCATCAAAACACATAAATAAATGTTGAAAACTCAATCACCGTTAAAAGAAAACCGAAGTTACAGAAACACTGATTGTTTGAAACACGAATAAAGATATAGCCTTCGTTGAAACATCAATCAATTACCTCTAAGGATCTTTTTCCCACCAGGGAACTTTGAGAATAATTTAATATGAAGAGGGCAAGTTTATCTTCCGGAAAAGTTAATCTCACAGGCTATTACTGCAACGCGAGCTGGAGGTAGGCCTTCGTTTTATCAAGATTGGAGGTTTTGAAAGTCAATTGTCTACCTCCTTTTGTGTTTCATTTCGCCTCACATTTGGAATTCACATCGGTTCAAGGGAACGCGTTGTACCTAGGGGTATATTAATTTAGTTGAACTTTGCGTAGCTTGGGTAAACGCTCTTTGTAATTGTGTAAGCTGAGAGGTTACCAAGGAGGCAGACTTAACAATAGATTAGTTGTGATTCTACCTATTTACTTTTCTTTAAAACTAAGTGCTAATCAAATGCCATTGTAGTGTTATTAATAGTGAATATTAAATAATGCATATAAAAATAAGCTAATTATATTATATAAAAATTGAACTATGACATAATAATAAAAAATAATGTTATATAAAAAACATTGTGTAAGTCAAAGTATTTTATGTACCTTATTTGAAAGATGGTGCGAACACATTTCCGTGGCCGTTTAACTGATGGATTTTAAGTAATGTCTGTAGTTAACGCGAGTTGTAGTCATTTAAATAAAATAATTAGCATAAAGCAGGAATACCTTCAGGCCGTAGTTAAATTGAAATAAAAATATGTTAACTAATATATTTCGCGTTTTAAACCGTTAAAAGCGTTTTATTTGAATGGTTTTATTTATAAGTCGATATGCAACTTTTGATATTGATTTTTATTATTTCTATATTGGTCGGTGGTTAATAGTCATAATTATAGTGCTGATTAGTAAGTCATACTAAATTATATTTAAACAGCGAAATATTGCTGAAATTATATATATTGGTCTATCAGGCTTGTATCTTTTTATTGCGTATGTAAAGTTCAAGAAATAATTAAATTTCGGCCATATCCGTGAATCAATACGAAATAGCAATAACTCGCATGAAATTGCGTTGCTAAGACACAAATGGCGCCATCTTGTAATCTGATCGTATAATTCGTAGACAATATCATTACTATGCCAAATTCAAGACGATTTATTGTAATAGGTAAGAATCTGGGTGTCTGATTCATTTAAATAGTCTTAAAGAAGGATACAAATAACCTAACTTTAAGTACAGAATGGTATACTTGGATAAAATTAACTACTAAGGGCGTAGTTTTTACCTGGATCACAAAATCCCTATTGTAAAGTCCCTAACCGTTTATTCTTAAGTGGATATTGAAACATAAATAACTAAATATCAACGTACGTTTTGTGTCTAATTAAAATTTGCTCCTTAATTTAACTGATCATTACACGTGCCAACTTTTAAATAAGGGCCGACGACAAGTTAGAAACACTTCACTCGCGCAATACATTTAACGGATTTAACGACAAAACAAAGTCGACTTTGAAAATGGAATTAAATTTTCCGTTTTACCTTGCTCTTTCCAAAGATTATAACACCCTACATGTCGTAACACGGGAATTTATTTACGTACTTATTAAAATTATCGACTCGTCAAAGTCAATATTTTAAAAATTACAAAATAAAGTAAAAGTCGATATTACGACTCTTCGACGAATGTTCTTTTACACATTTAATTTTTATAATTAACTCACTGTTACCCACGACGTCGCGTCTTGCGTTGTCGTTTTGGGTCTATTTAACAACAATATATGTCTACAATCTTACGGACATTTTTAAGAACATTTAAAAAGAGTAAACATATGTATGAAGAATAATTTTCATACATTTTTGGTTTCTTGGAATGTTTTCGCAGCGCACACAATGGAAACCTTCGAAGTTGAATAAAATACCCCCTCATTTTCACATTTCCACTGTTTCTTCACTCTCATTCGTCGTCGTCATCGGTCGTAGCGTGCTATAGCCTAAAGCTTTTTTCGACAAATGGTCATCCAACAGAGGGACATTTTTAAAAAATTTAAACCCGTAATTCCCGAGATTAGCGCGTTCAAACAAACAAACTCTTCCGCTTTATAATACTAGTAAAGATGTTAGTATTGAAGCATAAGTCTTGTAAACGACAGTACGTCAGTAACAGTTACGTTTTCTAATAAAATGTTCTCTTTGAAAAACAAATTAGATATTAAAACGAGTAACACACATCGCAAAGGGCATCATCGATCAAAGTCTATTCCGTACATTATACCGGGCCGAGACCCGAAGCATTTTCCCTACTTGTAATATTTAATCCCAGCTGAGTAGATTGCATCATAATAGCCGGCGAATGATAGAGCGCTACCTCCCAGGTAAGATTATGATCGATGTTTTATTACTTACATAGTTTCTTCGCTAAGTATACCTGCATAAATGGAACTTATGTTATGAGTGGTGGAAAAATTACGTTTATAATTCTAAGCATGGAGCTCACTTGAGTATAATATGAGTACCCTTTAAACGAATTTGTTAGGAAAAGCGTCCTGGACAAGAGCAATAGAGATAGTAAACTGACTTCATAGACAAAAAGACATTTTCTGTGATGCATGGAGTGAGCTCGTGAAGTGTTTACAGTTTATGATTTCCTACGGATTTTGAAATAATAAGCTAATAATTACTAATAGTAACCTAATGATAATATTAGTGAATAGTTAGTTACAAGTGACAGTTTAATTGAATTGTATATTTCTATGTTAGTTTTTAAGTTCAGTGTTGAATAGGGCTCAAACCTGTCATGACATTCTAATTTTTATGATTAAATAAATAAACTTGATGAGTATAACATCTAACACAATTCACTGTCGATCTATTTTGGTTTTGGTTACTCTGAAATCCACAGACTGCAACCAAACCAACCACCTTCACGGCTTTTTCACCTGTACCGTAGTTTGTGACCCGGATGAAATTTCGATATTTCTACCACCTATTTAATATCTAGATTACCAGAGTTTAACGTCTTTTCGGAAAATTATAAATTTATTGGGATCAATATTGATCGAAATCACGAAAACAGTCAAATATCATTTATTTACGTAGGTACACTTATGAACGTCATACCAAAACCCCCCCCTCAACCCCCGCTTTTAAACCGAAGGCGTTAAATACACAAAAATTACATTTACTACCATTAGACTAACGGATCCGCAAAAAATATGCTATTATGTACTAAAGTCAACTTAATAATCTACAAAGGCTCGAAACGAACAAAGAAAAAGTGAAGTAAATCCTAAGAGTTATTCATTCCGGTTTCTATAAATAAATTTCCGTAATAAAGAAAAACTTTATGAGACGTTAGGCTAACAGAAAATCTTAGTTGTCAAGAAAAGGATCAACAAAACAAAGTATATAATACGAGAGTTTGGTTTCCACTCGACAGCACACCAATAAGTAGGCGGGCCACAAAGTTTGCTCTTCTATTCGAGAAAACCCGGAAAAACAGTTTTCCGATAATTCAAATATCACTGACATCGAAATGCCAGCATTGAACAGTGGCGTGTATTGGATTGTCTTATCGTAAATAATTAAATATTATATTATAATTTCCGCGATTTTAAAAAATTTTGGGGTAAGGACAGAAATAAAAATGGGAAAACATTAATCTAAAACCTAGGGAAAAATATAAATTAATTTCCAAAATAACTATTCCACGCGTACGGAGTCACCGGCACAGCTATATGTGGTACCTCCGTGTCCAGGGCAGCTGAAAGCATCCGAAGTGTTGAGTCGTTGTTTAAGCAACTTAAAAATAAGTACAAATAATATTTTTCACGTTTTAAACCGTTAAAACTTCTATATTTAAATTTTAAATAACTTAATTACTGATGCATCATTTACGTCGAATAGCAGTGATAAACACAACTCAATAAAACATGTTTAACATCAAAATGGCGGGCATATTTAATAATTTGATTAATTTAGAAAATGATTTTCCAAAGCAAAACTTTGTTTTCATTATAAGTACTAACAATTACCATGTAATATTCGATACGTATAACATTTTCAGTATAATATCGCGTATTCGCTGTTGATCAACTCGTCATTATTTGACTATTGAAGCCCGATATTACTACTATTACACTGTACGATATGAATGCTTCCATTTAATGTATTATGTGGTAAGATCGTCGCTGAAATCTGCGGCGTATATCATTCTATTCGTATTTTCAATTACAATTTACTTAATTTAAAAATCGAAAATAAATTGAAAAAAAAAAAACATTTTCGACCCGGGCAGGACTTGAACCGGCATCGTCAGCTTTCCGTGCTGTTGCTCTACTATTTACTTTACAGGAATTTTTTTAAAACAATTTCTTTACACATATTGTAGAAATTATTTATGCAATATACTTACTATCTCATAATTTTAACTCTTATACTCTTACACATCTAAAAGAAAGAAATAATACATTATAAAGTCATATTCGAATGCCCCAATAAAGAGAATAGGTCAACGTATATTATAAAAGTTTTCAATTGAAAAAAGGATTCAATACTGTCTATAGTTTACGCGAGCGAGTAGTACACATTTAAATAAAACACTTTAACGGTTTAAAACGCGATATATTAGTTAAACTTATTTGAAAATGATTTCTAACTTCGGCCCGACGTTTCGGATGCTTTGCAGCAGCCGTGGTCAGGAGGGAAGACTCCCTTTGCGATGTGTGTTATTCGTTTTAAATTTTTTTCAAAGAGACTCTCCCCGTCCACACGGTGCTGCAAAAGCATCCGAAAGTCGGACCGAAGTTAAAAATCTTTTTCAAATAAGTTTAATATATCGCGTTTTAAACCGTTAAAGTGTTTTATTTAAAAGGATTCAACATAATTTAAAAAAATAAAATTTTACGTAAATGAAAATATGTCAAATCTCTTTTCCCCCCACGTGGGCCATGGGGCGAACACGTTTCTGCGTCTTTTTTGCTGATCGGTTTCATTTACAGGCAAGTAGTTGATCAGACTTCTATGCCCTACCCGACCGTAACAATTCATTGTTTCCCCAGAATTCGAACACATGACCTCTCGCGCTTGAATGGTAGGCAGCACATTTAACCATTTAGCTACAAAGGTGGCCAAATAAAGAATAAATTGTTATAATAAAAAATTAAAAAAATTACCTTTAAACGGTTGAATAATGTCGGCGGTATGGAAGTCGAGCATTAAACATTTATAATGTAAAACAATCACTCAACTGTTTTTCAGCGAAAATGACTTTTAATATGCAGTTTAATCGAAAAAGTTTAAAAGAATATCGCTGTCCTCATTTCGAATACAAGCGGCGGATCTCATTTAAATGAAAACTTTTATGTAATGCAATATCCTAGCTCAAAAATAGTCGAACGAAGCGGACGTACTGTATGAATTTGTTGGACCGCTATCAGATCTGGCAGCGGTTAGACCAGACGAGCTAATGTGATTGATCTATTTTTCAAATTTCGACACACACCCTTATCGCCGTGGCCTACACGTCGATGCGGACTCGAGCTGTCAAGAATATCGGGGATTTATGATATGTGACACGTCAGCGGCGGGTCGTAAAAGTGTACGGACTGCGTCGTGATAATTTATAAGGGCCCGAGGGAAGTTCGGAGTACTTTCACTTAATAAAAGATATCCCTAGAGCGGAGCAAACAGCTCAATGAGATGAGGAGGTATTATCGCTGGATAAAAAAAGTCGTAAAGCGTGGGCGGGGCCGCATTAAATAAATTGCAGGCGCCCGCCGCCCGCCGCGACATCTGCGTTGACTCGCTAACGGCAGCCTCCGTTCTACTTAGCACGCTATTTGATTTTCACCTCGCCCCGCGTTCATAATTAAACGCTACTTAAAATTTTTCATAAGTGCTCATTTAGCCGCAACCCCTATTTCATGGGGCGAGATTTTCGTCGCCGATCGACGCGTTCCTTTTTCAAATTGCTTTTACGAAGGGCTCGTTAGTGCAATGGTATAGCAATTTGTGGCAAATGAGCAACGGGTCGTGGGTTCGAACCCGAATTTTTCCTGAAATCCGAATATTAAATCGTAGTCGTATAATATATTAGTAGTAGTAGTAGTAATAATTAAATTCTGTCCTGGTCGACGAATCACCTACCACCGATTAAAAAGCCGTGAAGTGTAATATCTTTTCGGTTTCAGTCTATGGATTTCTAAATATTCAAATTCTGTAGATGTAATATTTGGTTAGGGTATTTCACCTATCATCCCCCCCCCCACCCCATTCTTGTCTGGTCTCCTCCACAATATAAAAGAATTCGAAACTCACAAGGACGTACCTCGTTCAAAATACGCAAGTTTTATTGAAATAACAGTGTAATAGTCAAGAATCACTCGTGTTTGTTAATTAACGAGTTTACCCTTCGCGGATAGAAGAAAAATATTAATAAATATTGAGGTCAAATTAATTTAAGCAACCTCGTTGAGATTGAAACTAATAGAGTTTGTTTCGCAGTAGACTTTATAATTTTGTAAGCTATGAAATATCGAAGTCGTTTTGCTCCGGGGCGGGGGTGGGGCGGTAGTTCTACGTAGACCAAATGAGTTTTATAACTTTCATAAGTTGCGTTTCCGAAGAGAGTTCGAGTCATCTCGGCCGACGCGCTTTCTAATTATGTTTAGTGGTAGCGTTTATCGCTGTCATTACTATTACAAACTTTGTATCACTATTTCATATCCTGGTGGCTGATCTGCGAAAATTACGTCGTAATACTTTTTGCGCGCTGCTCTCACGAACGTCAAACACTCATGTCGTTGTTTTATTCTTTAACAAAAAAAGTGTCTCTTATTACAGGGTCGACGTGGCTACAGTTATCTAGTTTTGTTTATGCGTATTAAATTTTGTAGTTTGATAAAACAGGATCAATATCATTTATTCTTTTAATTAAACATTAATTTTAATTAAAATAAAACATCATTTCACAAAATCAGTACAATGCAGCAAAGCAATCAAAAAATACATTTACTTCGCGCAATGTAATTTGTATTTTGAGGTAGTTATAATATGACATATTGATATAATTTTAAAGGCCTGCCAAGTAAATGTTTTTTTTTTTAATGGAACACAAAGTCATCAAAATCGGTCGACAAACGCCGCAGTCATGCGCGGACAAATATAAAAAAAACATGCAGATAGAATTAAGCACTTGCTTTGTTTGTTATTGTTTGTTGTAAAAAATGTTACTAAAATAACAACACTACCACATTCTATTTTTTATATGTATATAGATAGATAACAATATCTGTTAAATAATTGATGATTGATGCTCTGCAGTAGCCGTGGTCATGGGGGAACCTGACGTAACGTCGGGCCGAAGTTAAAAATCACTTTCAAACAAGTTTAACTAATATGTTGCGTTTTAAACCGTTAAAGTGTTTTATTTAAATGTGTACTACTCGCGTAAACTATAGACAGTATGTAATACAAGATGTTAATTCAATCTCATATAGTTTTTAAATTTGTTTTTCCTTTTATAATTGTTAACTTACTATAGATCGTTTATAGAACACAATTTCGATGTCCCAATGTAACAATGTAATCCTAGTTAAACAAATAAAACAGGATAAACCGTGCTATCGGTGATGATGTAATTAATTACAGACATATTACCAGCGGGCAGACAAATGATCTGTCATTCTGATATATTGACGTCCTGGTGGGGACTACTCAAACACGTTAGAGAATTCTCTGATTTATAACATCAGTGTGTAGCACATTTTAGTGGTGTTTGCAATTTCGGTTTGGAGGTTTGGTGTTCGATCTCCGTTTATGCAAATTCATTTCACAGCCTTTAAACCTAAACTGATAAACTACTTTAATAAAAGACAAGACAGACGAGCACTTGATAGTATATTAAATATATTACGAGTATCATATATTTCAAAGAATATTGCCGGATTGCGGTGGAGTTCGGGAAGACACATTTTTGTGTCCGTTTTTCTTTACTATCAATTTTATTTACATTTACAATCTTACTAGCTGACCCGGCTATCGATGTTTTGACACATACCTACATAATTTCAATTATTAAATAAAAAAAGCAGATAAAAGTTATTCTCAGTCTTATATATTTTACATACAAAATATCATTACCTACCAGTCCAGTCCAGTCCTTGGTCTAGCCAAGGGACCAGACTTTTTGAAATATTTGGGGTTTTACTGACGAATTGAACTGATTTCTTTTTGTTTCTTAGATGTAGTTTTTGCTAGAATTGAAAGCAAATCTTAACTTACGTATCGTATCAGTATGAAGAATGAAAGGAAAAAAATGCCTTCTAAAACCTCGTAACAGCGCGCAAAAAGAGAAATTAAATGAAAAGACTGCCATTATCTTTTATGTTTCTAATCTGGCCGGGTATTACAGGGTGAGGACTTGAAGCGTGTGCGTCCGCGGAACTAACATACGCATTAACCTACTTAAAGTCCTTCACTCGAGTCCAGGGGAGGGACAATTGTATTAAAAAGTCAGGGGAGAGGACAGGGCGCTCAGCAAATACGGCGCTGTTTATTGTTCGAAGGAACGTCTAAATGCTTTCAGAAGGATAATATTTGATGTGTTTTTAACTTGACTCTGAGGAACAATGAGCTAGCTTATGCGATGTTAAAACGGTTTTATGGGAACGAAATTTTCTTTACGATTCGTTGGTATAATGGTAGCAGTGTATGGCGGGGCCAACGTGTGTGTGTGTTTCTATTCAATTAATATTTTCTCTGACGTCTTTTACTTCGTCTAGAGATCTCAACCCGATCGGGTTGGTAGGAAAATGCCGTGAAGTTGACTCATGTTTCGGTTATAGTTTGTGGATTTCCGAACGTCGAAAGCGAAAATTAGACATCTCATCTTGCTTAGATGGTATGTGGGGCCCTATCAGCAACTAGCTGTGTCAGCGACTTCGTTCGCGTAGAATAGTTATTTTGGGCAACCAAATTTGTTTTTGCAAGCCTCGTATTTTTTATAATTCTATTACTTACTACGTCGGTTGCGTGCCGTCATTCTTGCAAGATAATCTTAAAAGATGGGCATATAGTGTCTTTAGCACTTTTTTTTAATCATTTAAAGAGGAATCATTCTTTTATACTTATTCTTTGGGTATCTTGAACTGTTTTCGTGTGCGTGTCAGAAATCCACAAGGATTCATAATATTTCGTTTTCTTTATATTTCCTGTTGTTTTTTCGCTCTTAAAAGTTACATCGCAATATTTTATAGTTCTTCCTTCATACACGTTCTAACCACCACAAAAATGTTCAATTAGAACCAGTAGTTCCTGAGATTAGCGCGTTCAAACAAACAAACTCTTCAGCTTTATAGATTGGTATAGATGTACACTGTTTTTTATCGATTTTTTTTCAGAATTAAGGATAATCGATTTTTTTTTTGCGGCAAAAAAGCTTGTTCAAAAAATGTAGGATCGTGGGTTCGATTCCCAAATCCAATATCTTTTACGATATATAACTTTTCTAGAACACGTTTGACTTCATGTTGAAGATGTGTCTAGGTCAGAATAATATAGAAATGTGTCGAAACGAAATCCAAGATTTCCAAGAGAAAAATCCTACCTCGGATTACGAAAGCCCCATATTACTTCCGAAGAGAATAAGACCACACTATTGAAATACTGACCCGCCACTCCTCTATTTATGAATCACGGACCAAAGGCAAGGGGTGAATACAAAACAAAGATCGCCCTCGGCATCAAGGGCCAATTCCTACGAGTCATCCTAAGTAATCTAGCTTATGATAAAGTATTGTGCGAGAGTTCAGGGAACGATTCGAGTGGTTAAGGAAAAAGCGTTTAAAACGCGAAATATATATGTTAACTTATTTGAATTAACTTGCATCACTAAAACTTTGAACTTAAGAAAAAAAGATGAATTACAGATTGTATTAATCAAGCCAAGAACAAACTATAACAAAAAACCATTACTATATGAAGGAGTACAGTTATTTAATAGGTTACCTCTATGTATTCGCAATGTTGCTGATTACGAATTCTTTAAGATGATGTTCAAATAATATGTAGTCGAACAAAACCGAATGTAAATTATTATTATTTAAGCCATTCACGTATATATGTACGTAGTTTTTTGTCTTTTTGTTATGTAAATCTCATTGTAAATGCAATTAAGCTTATGAGAAAAATAAAGTTTTCTATAAACCTAACTTATTTATAATTTATTTTTACTACGGGCCAAGGTTCGGAGACTTTACCTTTTAACGAATATATTACGACGAAACCTATCAAAGCGTTTTGTTTATATGTGTACTACTTGTGCAATCTACACACGATACTTAACGCGGAAGCTTTCTGTATTGCTAAAGAAAAAAATGTTATTAATTTTTTAACTTTCCATCAAGTGAATGGCATAAAAAATAAACTACGAGTATGTATTAATAAACTGGAGAGCATTATGCAATACAGATAACAAGAAAATCTAAACGGCCGTAAATTTACTACTTTTTGGTGTCAGTAGTATGTATATATGGTATGAATTGTATGTACACGTTCGTTTAATTTAAACGATGAAAAAGGTAATCCACAACTGTCGGTAAGCAAGTTCAGTCAGTGCCAACGCTAAGCCATCAAACGGCTGTAATACATTCCCTGTAATAAATACTGGCATGTCTCGGCCTTGCCGACAGCGCAAACTGAATAAAATCAAAATGTCTGTACATTTACTATCTAGCGTATGCAGCCAAAACGAGCACTTTGAAACTAGATACTGAATAATTCAGAATATTCCTTTGAAATGTTTTATTTGACGATCGGAAACGACTGTGTAGTGTGTTCCCGAGGTCTTTTAGTTTTTCTCCACTATAAGGAATGAGTTTTTAAAATGGTTATTAAAATCAAATGGAAATTTTTATCTGAATGGAATGTTGGTTTTATCTTGCATGTTCATTTTCTTTGTTTATCTTAGGAATTGTGAATATGATCTTACATGAAAATTCTTATAACTTTCCTACAAATTATATTATGGGTAGGAAAGTTAATAGATTTACGAATGTATAATTAATGTACATTACGATTAACATTGTCATAGATAATTATTCAATATCTTTGACTATTGTCAATAAAAAGAAACAAGTTTTAAAGCAGTTATTTTCTTAATATCGTAATAGTTTAATAGCCTAAACCATTTTTATTTTCCACGAATGTTCAATGATAAATTGACGTCCGTCCGAGACCTTAGTTAAATTAAAAATTAACAAATTTATCGCTTTTTTAACCTGAACGGTTAAAATGTTTTATATAAATATAATGAAGGTTGAATTCACGGGGATTGAACCCAAGAAAGGGTTCTTTCGGGTATTGTAGTACAGCTTTACACGAACTTATATAAAAAATGTGGCCCTTATATGTCTACATGATGTAAAATGGGTCGACAGCACATCTTGTTTAGATATATATGGCTGTAGTATTTTGCCTACCATAAAATAACCTCATGCTTGTCTGTTCTTCTCTATAAAAAAAACTAGATACTAATGACGGTATTTGCCAGAATTCTATATTTCAATGAATTATCGCGACTTCGTCGTCACGGGCGATTAAGCACAGATAGCAATTAGTTTTAGCCCGTAATTCATATTGTGTACAATACATTAAACAGAAGATCAAATCACACGACGCTCATAAATTCGCCGAGTTTCGGTCGCAAGATCCCCGGGGATCGGAATGTGCCGTTTGTCTTGCCCACATGGATTGGACGACTCGTGTAATTTCCTACGAGATTGTTCATTTTATTCCAAATCCTTTTATGTAATCGCGTGTCTGGATACCGCTTATGTATTCGATTTGGGATGGAACTGATTTTTGTTTAAGATCAGTCAATGACTTCACTCTCACATCTAATAAGCTGAAGAATTAGCTTAAACGTACTAATCTGAGGAAGTACTGGTTCGAATTGAAAAAAAAAATTGTGTTGGTTAGAGCATTTATCAAAAAAAAAAAAAAAAAAAAAAAAAAAACCCCGGGGAAAAAAAACCCCCCCCCCAAAAAAAAAAATTTTTTCGCTCTTGTGTTATATAGCTATAGATATATATAACGTGATATTATACATCCTTCGAATATTATATATCGAAGTCCTTCCTCAGTAAATGGTTTATTTAACACAAAGGATATCTGAAATCAAAACAGTTCTCAGGAAATATTGGTTCGAATTAGCACGTTTAAACATACTCTACTATCATCTATTGTAATATTGTAAAGCTTCTTCAGCTTTACAAGCTTACAATAGATGATAGTTTAGCAATTGAATACAACAATACTTAATATTATAATAACAACGATATCAACGTTAGGAAATGTAATATAGCTACTAATAATTAGATATTTCACGAGCCACTTGGGGTCGAATTTCTGTAAACCACAGCATTAATCCTCGTGTGATCTGACATGAATTCCATAATTTGTGTTAAGTGGTGTATGTAGTACCACAAAGTTTCGGAATATCAAACAATAGGTAAAGTACTTGCGTTTCACATTTACGTAATGAATTTCGAACGAAAAGTGGAATAACGATTTTCCTTAAATTGTGTATTAAATAGTAAAATGTTGGTAAAAAAGGTCTGGCTAGTCGAGTTTTTGTTTTGTTTTTATAACTCCTCGTTGCCCCGGATAGGCTGTGCTTGACCGAATCATCAACCGATATATGAAGATTTAGAAATATGTTTAATTAAGAAATCTATGTCAAATTTATATAATGGCTCAAATAGTCCGAGTTAGGATATAAAAAATAACTTACATGTTGGGACTAGTAAATTTTGAAAAGTTAGCGGATAGAAACGCGAAGTACGACGGCCCGACGTTACGTATGCTCCACAGTAACAATATTCACGGGGAAACTTCGGTATAAAATTTACTAATATACTTCTCGTTTTATCCCATTTACAGTGTAAAACCCCAACTATGAGAAATTAATAATAATAGATAAGAGGCACACATACTTAATATATCTACATAGCAACAGTGACATCTCGTATTTGAATTATAATATTTACATATCCCGTAACAATAACGGGAATATGGAACCTCTTACATAATGTGGGTTAAGTCGCCAAACATATAGAGATAACATAGTTGTGGGTCCTTTAATTTAATTGATCTATTAGGTTTTAGTACGAAGATACGGGTTACTACTTGAGTTTGCCTTTGGAATATATCCAGCTACCGAAGATTCTGAACAAGGTATATTAATAATTTGTAACAACAATGATTGACAGCATAATTATGTTCTAATTAACTGTTAAGTCAGTAATCTATATACAATACTGGTTTTCATTTGTTATCGTTGTTTTCTCAAGTACTCTCTGTTGATTTATATAAATCTCTTTGACGGTTAAACTTAAGAATAAAGTACAGACAGTATATCTGTAGTTTACGCGATTTAAATAGAACACTTTTAACGGTTTAAAACGCGAAATATATTAGTTAAATTATTTTCATTGTTCATTTAACCGATGCATTTCATGTTTTAAACCCTTAAAATGTTTTATTTAAATCTTTGTTTTCTGTTATTTATCAAGACTGATTTTTTAAGAAGGAAAACTTTTGAATTTGAATAACACTTAGTTTTCCGAAAAGTTTTTAATGCCATATCACTATTGTTTTTACAATATAATTATAACTATCAAATTAAAAAATTAATGCATAATAAAGTAAAACATAATAAATATATAATACAAAGATAGTCATGATAATATGTACCGGTCTCAGCTGTGTTGATAAGTTTTAATTGTGTTCCTCGTGTGTTGCTTAAAACCAGGAGTATTATTATTTTCTCGTTCCCTATTTCAACAATATCCTTTAATCTTAGTTTGCATGTATAATAAAACAGTAAAAATTGTTTATTTCCAGTGAAGAATCGGGAAGGAATGTGGGGCGGCGGCGCGCAATGCGTGCACGCCTCGCTGCCACGCGGTGCGCACGCGCAGCCCGCCCCGACGCTCAGTGGCGCCATCGCCAGCCGTCGCCCGCCCAGGTTAAACAAGACGTATTAACTGAAAGCTTCTTGGGTTTTCGAGATGTTTCGTCGCTGTAATAGAGAATGTTCTCGAAGTTACACCATTACGTGTTCTTCGACTAAGCGTCTTTGCTTCGCGGTCGCGTTAAAGCCCAAGAAGCTTTTGTAAATTCACCTCAAAAGGTTTATATAATTTATAATTTCTATGCTTTTGCGATGACAAAGTACTCCCATTCATTATATATATAATTTCTAAACACCTGTTCAACTTTGCATGTTAAACTTTACTTGCATGTCTGCATATTAATAAGCTTAATTTTTAGGATATCTTCTTTGTATTATGCTATTTAAACCATGTCTGTTAATATAGCTTAGTTTTGGATACCTTTTAAATAAAATAATAAAAAATATACATATTATAAAAATTATATTCAACTCCTACATTAAACCAACGTATCTAAAAGGTCACAGAGGGTCATAACTTAAATAACTCAGTTTTATAATTATTATGTTAATGAAGCGACCTTTTCGTACTTAAATAAAGTTATTAATCATGTACGAAGTTTCTAATTTTAAAAACTGGTATGACCTCTCTGAATCGTCTATACATTGTATTCAATGCGAGAGGTCCCGGGTTCGAATATAAGAGGAATATTAAATAAAATCAATTGAAAAAAAAACCTTAAAAGTACTTTTTCTTGTGAAATTACGTTGCTAGAAGACAGTTTTACGTCTACACACACTATTTTAATATTTATTAATAATTTAATAAGTCTCCCCGTGACCACGACTGCTGCTAAGCATCCGAAACGTCGAGCCGAAGTTAAAAATCACTATCAAATAAGTTTTACAAATATATCGCTTTTAAACCGTTAAAGTGTTTTATTTAAATAAATAAATAAGTAGTTTTTATTACCGTACCGTAGTCGACCGATATATTTATCCGGGAGGCCAACTATCCTTTCGAACTTAACCACTCAGCTATGAAGTTTCTTTATTAGTATAGCTTAATGTACTTCTTCTTCTTATAATATCACATTGAATATCCCTTTTCAAAGACATACAAAGAAAGACAATACACAAATAAAACAAAAGATTCATATAACACTGCTGTTAATTGTGAGGCGCTTCTACACAACACACAACACTGTTCATCTCCGGATTGAAACTTCACTGAACACGTGTAATTACACAAGTTTGAGAGGTTAACGAAAATTGGAGTAGGGCTAGTTTGTACGTTATACGCCTAAACGCCTGCACGAATGTACCGTCTGTATAACTTGTTGTGAAATTGAAGTTAGCATTTATTTTAGATTGGATATTTGCAAGACACAGGTGTGAATCGAATCCACGACCAATACGACGTGCACTGTAGCACTTTCAATTGAACTAACTCGTGAGTTCAAGTTCTGCTCGTGTCATAAATTTTTAATCAAAACAAAATTTTAAATTTATTTGTGCATTATAATTTCAAAATTATAAGTATTCACTAATTTTGTGTGTATTTATGTTTATACTTACTTATGAAATTGAATTAAGTATTATATTAAAAATATAAAGGTTTTCAATTGCTTAAACTAAACTATTTTGCTAAAGTATTTAATATAATTAATTCCTTCGCGTTGTTCATTTGAATCGTTACACTTAATTTACCAAATATTTTAATTCTATTCATTCAAGCAGTTCATATAGTTTTACAGATTCCTTAGATTTTGAAGTTCAAAGTGTAATTAAGTTAGATTTTAAAGCAATACAATTATTTTCACCCTCTTTTTTACACCTCGCTGCATTTATGACCATTTTCTTTGTGTGTATTTAAATTTCACTCCCTCATTTTTATCATCAGGCCCACACCACCATCACCAACTCTAATAGCGCAAATCGATTCCTCGGTGGCTTGCCTTTGGCTGCTCACGCCGCTGTCAGCTGGAACAGCCGTTGTTGCGGTTTTAGTCGCTGTCACGACAAACAACTGGCTCCACACTGAAGAGAACATGTTAAATACCTCGTTCAATGGCACAGGCAAACACGAACTGGTTGCAAAGCACACCGTGTCTGGCTTGTGGCGGATTTGTCATACGGACCGTGAGTATTTATGTACATTTAAAATAGGAGTGCTTCACTCGTATGAAGCAGTAGGTAGGTAGGTTCTAAAGCTTCGACAATGACACTGTCTGTAGTTTACGCGAGTAGTACACATTAAAAAAAATACTAAAGGTTTAACGCGATATATATTCGTTAAACTTATTTGTAAATATTTTAACTACGGCCCGACCGACTTCCCCGTTAAGGCTTGCTGCAAATCATCCGAAATGTCGGGCTGTATTTAAAAAAATCCAAATAAGTTTAACGAATATATATCGCGTTTTAAACCGTTGAAGGTGTTACATTTAAACGTGTAATATTTTTCAAGATATATCTTTAAGCAATGTCCTTAATTTACGGAACTGGTACAGGTATAATACTTTTAATGGATTAAAACGCAAAATGTATGACCACCACTATGCACACGACACGTTGGGTCATTAATAATTTTACCAGTCAATTTACTAAAAAATATGGATACATGTGAGCTTTCCTATCATCTATCTATAAATAAGCTGATATAAATACTTACTGTCTGTAGTTTACGCGAGTAGTACACATTTAAATAAAAACCTTTAACGGCTTAAAACGCGATATATTTGCTGCTGCAAAGCATCATAGTTAAAAATAATTTTCAAACAAGTTTAACTAAAATATATCGCGTTCTAACCGTTAAATTTTTTTATTTAAAAGCTGATATAGTTTCAAGACTAGTATTACGAAATAATGTTTTTGCAAGTAAATAAATATTTTATCTTTAAAGCTGTATTTCAAAGCATTGTCGCAATTACTCTGACCTTTGTCTCCGAACGTCTATTTAATAACTTTTAATAATCTTTTGACAGAACCGTGTCACGGAAACACCCTAGAGCGGTCGCTTTCAATATTCTTACGTCATATTTTTCTTAAATATCAACTGTTTACACACAGAGGTTCCTCGTTAAAAGTCGTGTATAATATTTAAAATGTAATGCACATTCATTTAATTTTTAGGTCATACATAAAGTATTTGAATACGGCGAAAACTAGAAATGTACAGTTCGTATATCATTTAGAGTTTCAAAATTGTTAAGTGCATTAAGGATGTTTTGAATAATGACATAATGACTACGTTTTCTATCAAAGAAAAACGCGTCTTTTACATTTGAAGAGCCATGCACCAAAGGATGTTGAATTTCTCTATAGCTCAGTAGTTAATGTGTAATTTGCGTAAAAAATTAAGTCAAATTCTGGGAAAAATATCATTAATAATTAAGACCTTGATATCGTTTTTATTTGAGTTCAGTTCGGTTTTAAATTATTTTGCAATTCATTTTACTACGGCCCGGGAAGACATATATCTCTCGTTTTAAACAGTTAAAAATGTATATTTTATTGTGTACCTCTCGCGTTAACTACAGACAAAAAATAATTCTAATACTGTCAAATTTTCAATAGATTTTGTTTTAAAGATAACACAGAAACGTGCTTTCAAGTATAAAATATATTAGTATTGTTTTTGTAACTAGTGTATTGAGTTTTACTGTTATTTGTCGCACATCGTTTTTTTTTATTAACTGACTTCATAAAGAAGGATGAATGGAACCGAACCCATTGGTTTATACAAATACTTTTTTAGTTTCGCATACTCTTGGAAAGTATAATTTTGACAACAACATTTACTTGGCTTTAAAGTAATTTTCAAAAAAACAACACACATACAAATAGATTAAAATACGTATGACTTTCTACAAAGTATTTTTTTTTATTTACTAAATATTTTGACCGAATTAATATTACTTTTTTACATACCACAGATATTTCTAAATGCTCGTCTAGGTTTATACTTAATCGACCACAGAGAGACTCAATATTTCGAAATAGTTTTGCATACAAACGCGGCGGAACCTTCCTTTAGCGTCGCACACAATAGCCGGCCGCTTCCTGCGCGGGAAATGCATTGTGCTCAAGTCCACACTCGCCCCACTTCCATTGCGTTTGAAGTCCAATGACGTCCACTGATGTCGGAACGCTCGTGACCGGTCCATTTCCTCTTAACTCTTCAATTATCTCGATAGCCCATTTGTTGGGTGGCTTTGTCTAGCCTAGCTAATGTCTGGAATGCGTAGCAAGGCGATTTGAGAAGACAGTAATTTATATAAAACACTTTAACGGTTTAAGACACGATATGTATTAGTTAAACTTGTTTGAAAATTATATAACTTATAGTGTTTTATTTTAATGTGTACTACTCGCGTAAACTACAAACAGTATTTAATAAAGTAATTGTTTAGTTAGTCTCGAGATCCCGTGTTCAAAAGCTAGGTAGGGTAAATGTTAATTTGGTATTTGAATTTTTTTTGTATAACTAGCTGTGCCTGCGACATCGTCCGCATATAATAGTTATTTTGGGCATCATATTATTTATTATTGCAAACAACTGCCAACAGATTTTTTAATTATAGACCACGACATCGTCCGCGACCACTTCTTGTTCTTGAGCGTTTGCACATTTTTTCCAACTTTTCAATTCGAACCAGTTATTCCTGAGATTAGCGCTTTCAAACAAACAAATAACGTATTTGCCAGATTAAGTTTAAAATTACTAATTTAGCTGATGAGCGTGGCTGTGCGAATATTATAAAACTTTACATGAACATATGTTCCGAAATTTAAAAAAAGAACTGTGCGTTGTAGAGAAACCATGATTAGGATACTAGTAAAATATTGCACAGTAGCTTTTATTATACAGCGTAACCAGGCCGGCGAGATTAAAACACTTACAGCACTTAATTATAGAAACGCAGGTTGAGATAAAGTTGCATACAGCCCTTCATTTGCTGAACGGGTTAATGCACTTCGCCGGTTAAATAAAATGTAACCATTCATAAAGAGAAGGATTTGATTATGAAGTCAAGATATAGAGCTCTGTTTTGGTGCCACAGAAAACTTCTATTCAAAGTTAGCCTTTAAAGTTCATGACCCCACTTCTTTATACTGGAATTTATGTAATTTTGTATGTTATTTATTATTAGCAAATACGTTACTAAAAATGTGGGTGCACTGAGTTAATTTGTATTTAGGTTTAAAGACTTTATTCCTCATTTATTCTTTTTTTTAGAATACAACCTGTGCAGTCTGTTAACATCGACACGAAAAGTGAGAATAGGGAGGACTCTACGACACATATTACACGTCTTTGCTTATGCCAGATACAATAATAAATGTATAATGACTTAAGCCCTAATGATGTACTCTCTCTATATTTTTAACCTTACTGTAGTCCTGTATTTTTTATATTATAAATTTCATTGGTATATCTAACCAACACTTTTATTTTTTACAGCTGGGAGTACAGAGTATCGGTGTTTAGACATACCCTACTTTCCTCTCTCGCAATACGTTCCAGACCCATTGGACTCCACAAATGCAATTCCATGTGAGTTCATATATAAAAACTGTCTTTATTTATTCATATGTTTTAACATAGCTAACTGTTGTAACATGAATTATAGCCTTCGTATTGTCAAAACTAAGGTTACAACTTGAATTTTCCCTTCCTTAATCAGAAGGAACCTGAGCTATTTATTTTTAATGATTACTTATTGTTATAATGCTATCTTGTGTTACTTATTATATATTAATACTAGCTGAGTCGGCAAACGTTGTTTTGCCATATAAATAATTTTACTCAAATGTCTATAAAAAAAAGGGTTGATCGTAGAAGGGTGAAAATTGAGGATTGTATGTATTTTTGTATGTTGTATCATAAAAAAAAGAATTAAAAATTTGTCAAAAAAAAATAAAAAAATAAGGGTAAACAACCCTTATCACTTAGGGGGATGAAAAATAGATGTTGTCCTATTCTCAGACCTACTGAATACACATATCAAATTTGGTGTAAATCGATCGAGCCGTTTCGGAGGAGTTCCAGTTCGAACACCGTGACACGAGAATTTTATATATTAGATAGGCAAAACATAAATATGTATATACAATTTCGAGACCTTTTACGATAAACCCAGCATAAACAACACTAAAATAGTGATATAATAAATGAAGATCAATATTCTTTATGATGCAGTCGAGTGGTTTTTTTCTCTGTAATTTAAAACACTTCCTTTTGCTTTAAAACCTAAAAGAATCTAAAAGTAGTGTGTAAATAAACGATAAATAGGTCACACATTTCACGTTTTTATCGTTAAGCTCAAAGGTTTTAAAATTACTTTTATGATGTGAAATATCATTTTAAAGCCTTGACACAGAAAAGGTTGTGAGAATCCATATAATCAACGAGGGTTAAGCGAAAGGATTTTTAATCTTTATTTCATTTCTCTCGTACGTGTCAGAAAGCTAGCCTGTTTTTAGATATAGGCCAACCATTGTCAACATATGGGTTTTTAGTTTTAAAATGCGTTACCACATAAAGCGCACGTAGGTAAAATACCCCACCTGTGGGATATGAACATCTTAACAAGATGCGCTTTCGATATCATTTACTTAACTACGATTAATATTCACGACATTTTCGTGAACGGTGGTACGTGACCCAGCCAGAATTTCGATATTCCTACCACCCGGTTAATAGTCAGATTTTAACAATCCAATGATTAAATTGATTGAAAACATTTGAGATCCGTGTTCCAACCTTATTTTAGCTAGACACATTGCTTAATAAAAACACTGATAGCGTGAAGTCTTGGATTAGAGTTCTACCATATAAAAAAATCACACACAATCAGAAATCGACACACTGAAACAGAAACCATATATATGGAAACCTTGAATAATTTTAGGCTTTACCATTTCTGACCGAAAAATTCAATTTTCCACACGAAGTCTTTATCAATTTTATAATTCAACTACAACCCGGCCATTGCTGTGACTGAAGTTATTGTTTTATTACATTTGGTATAAATTTAGAGGAACAGTAGGAGAACATAGTACGAGCTTTTTATAGATGATAGCAATGCCGTCTATTGAATTGTAGCTTATATGACACGTTTGTCGGTTTACCATAGCAGTGCCATCTACTGATTACTTACTCTATCCACTGTAACTGTCAATTATTTATAGACAAATAATTTGCAATAAAATAAAATTGTGAGTATAATTAAAGATCGAAATTATCCAATGTCTCAAGTAGGACCAGACTGCTCACGGTGTGCCAATTTAATTTAAAATCAGTTCAGTAGTTTAGGAGTCCGTAGCGGACAAACATCGTGACAGGAGATTTATATATTATATATATATATTATTATACAAGGCTCCCATTAGATCAAAAAGACTGACCGTTTGCTTTAGTTGTATAATTGTAGCAGAAGAATATTCCAATATAGTAATTAGTCTTTCCTTTACAGAGTACCATGGGAAATGTTTAATTAAGCACTAGTAAGTCATCGAGGTATTAATAAGTTATTTCAACATTTTCAGATGTAGTAACCAGATCTGCAGCACCCCTACTTCTAGCTGTGTTAACGCAAGCTGTTGGGGCTTTGTGCTGTGTTCTTGGACATTGCGTGAAGGGGCGAAGACTCTGCACGTTCATAGCTGGCGTGTTTTTTATTGTTTCCGGTAATAATCTAACTATACGTAAATATAAGATCACTGTAACTACGACCAAATCTTATTGTGGTGCTGCTTTACCAATTGAGCTAATAGAGTCATTGAGTCAAATCCTTTTGTAAGGGCGCCTCTCGTGCAATATTATTTCAACAATTTTTGTCGTTATGCTTGAATTATTAAAATTTTGACATGTCAAAATACATAATTAAAATAAACTTACCACCTCTATGTAACGAGCAATTGTTTTTTAATTTACTTTAAAATTATAAAAATCTCGTATATACATGAACTTTGTACATATATATAATAATATAATATATAAAATATACGTGGTGTACCTACTTTTGTGTGAACACTTATTATATATTGATTTAGATAACATTTTGGTCAATAAAGTTGTAAAAAATATGATTTCCGCCCACCATAGAATTAAAGTGGAGTATTTTCTCAATTTCAGGTCTCATAATGCTGACTGGAATCGTGATGTACATATCTGTATTTAAGTCGCAACTAGGTCATAAACTACGGTACATGACTTACTTTGACACACCGCGGATGTCCTACAGCTATGGCTATTCCTTCGGATTGTACATAGGAGGTTTTGTAGCTGCCGAGCTGGCGGGAACATCTGCGATATTCTTGTTCCTTCAATGGTACCAGAAGGACTGGATCACTGAGATATCGGAGAAGGCAAAAGCCGACTGCCGTGCTTGGGACCGCGAGTACGCCTTCAACGAATTCCGTGAAAGAGACACAACACTACTGGAAAGGCGGATGATGAAAAGAGACACTTATCCTCCCACGGGTTCATCTGCTGCGACGCCACACGAACGTCGCCGATTCGTTTACGACGGCGACGAAATGCCACATTGTTCCATACACAAGAATAGAAGGATAAATCTCAGTTCCGCGTCTCTTAAAGACCTTTCTTCTTCTACTCTCTACGGGTTCCCTGCGGCACCACGCCCCACTGCCTGTGATAATTACTTTGAGGAGTTCAAAGAAGTTCCCCAGAGTGCTAACACCTTGAGCGGCTTAAGAAGCGCTTCGATATTCCAGTCACAGGCGTCCGTGGCCAGTGGAAGGTTCCTGGATTCGACGGCGGTAGAACCGCCTCCATCTCGAGAAGAAGAGTTGGTAACATTCGGAGCAGGCGCAAGGGTGGTTGACGAAAAGCCGCCTCGACACGACCGCGCTGTAGGAACTGACCCATATAGGAGAACCACGCCCGTCTGACTCGTAAGAAAGGGTGCCCTCCCTAAAAAGCATATCGATAAGTGAACAGTGATGCTATTGTTCCATTCTGATGCAGGAATACTGGCCGTGAAGTGACACTCGAATTTATAAACGTTATATAGGCGACTTTCGTTATGAGAAATTTTAATTGTTACATTTCCTCTAAATAAACACTGCCATTTGTGTATTTAGCGATTTTATTGAAATATTTATTGTACATATTATTATAATTATGGATTATTGAAATATACATAATTATTATAAATTGCTGAGTTAAAATAAATAACCTGACTCCGACAAATTTTATAAAGTTGTATTAATTGTGATTTTCCTACTACTTATAATACATGTATTAAAATGTTAATAAATTTTATAACTTATTTCTAACAAGCAACGTAATGGAATAAATATATTATTTTTAATTAGAGGACCAAAAAGTTCAAAAACTCATTTATAAAAACATTCTAAATTTGAAACTTGACAAATGTGAATTTTCGAGCACACTTTTGACAAACAGTCAACATAAATGGAAAAGCGTGTCTTATAAATAAAATTACACAATGGGAGTGTAAGTGGTTTTTTTTATTTATTAAATAGTTTGAAGTTTATATAAACTAACTAATGAAGGTTTCTTTTATGTTTCAGGCTAGCATCGATCTTGTAAGTACCTGGTTTTTATCTCATGTTGCAAATCTCAAGACAATTTACCTATTCCAATTGAATTGGCTTTCGAAGCTTCTTATCCAATATGATTGACAGGGATTTAAGCGCCCTTTGAAAAAGTCGATTACAGTAAACCTTGTCAGTTGAAAACCTTTTTTAAAGAATGCCGATATCGTTTTGCTATATTTACAAAAAATAATAAAACAATTGATAAACCAAGACAACAAAAATATTCGTTTTAAAACGCGAAATATAGTTATTTAGTTTGACTACTACGATCCAATTTTACGCGTACCTTGCAGCCATTAAACTAAGTAGAAAGTATTTAATTATAATACACTTTTGATAACTAAATTTTTTTTATTAGTACCATGAAACGTGTATATAATTGTTTTGTCATTTCAGCGGTCCCAGAGACCCAAAAACACCAGTCAAAGGTGTGCTTCCACGGATTAAAAACCTTCTGGTACAACATCACAAGGGACTTTTTGGCGTCATAGTTCCTCTGGTAGTATTGCCATGGCAACCACAAAAAGGATTGGTAATATAGCACAGAACCATTAATATTGTCTTGTATTTAGTTAGATAATTATACATATTTCAGAAAAGATAGCTAAGTACATTATTAAATATGTTACTTCTTTAATTACTTGATTGATAATGTTGTATCATTTAATTACGTAACGCGTTACGGCAACAAATGCAAGAACGTTTTAGGGGCGTTACAAGTCGAGATTTTTGACTTTGCAGTACATTATTTGTATTTAAATTATCTGATATCTGTTTGCAGCACGACATTACTGTCATGTGCATGTGGTTTTGGATGTTTTGGTTCTTTCTCTTGCAACCGGTGAACATTCCGGTGGTGGGTTTGGTGCCAGTCTTCCTTCTCCCTATGGCTGGGGTCACGTCATCTGCTGATGTTTGCTCATGTTATTTCAATGTAAGTAACAAACATACGTTTCACAGTCTTTAACTAGCGCTTTATTGATATTTGTAAATTAGAATTTAGGAGATGGATAAAAATCTAGAAAGCAATTAAAATTAAAACGCAACGTAATTGGACGTATTGGAAAATGGTCAGTCATTTCTTTAAGTCAAAAACTTATAGTAGCTAATTCTTCTGCTTAGCTTTCTTTGTGTTATATAAGGCTGCTATAGGCAGAGTGGCCTAATAACGAAAACATTATTTCCAATAAAGAGCAAAATAAAAATGCACAATTAAGTTAGGCGAAGTAACGTAAATTCAGTGTATAAATTTGTGTAAGGCTTTCATGGCCATGATAATTAAAATATACATGGAGGTTGAGAACCTCTTCTTGCTCACGTCGGCCGAACAGCCCGAAAGACATGATATGTTCTTGTAGATTGACATTTTTAGACTATTAGGATATTGATAACTTAAGTCATAAAATTGCAGCTACTTTTTCTCTAGCGGCTTCATATTTACAAGGATTCGAACTATCTATCAAATAACCGTCCTCTGGAGATGCTAATCAGACTATTATATTACAGGAGAACATAGCGCTTTTTATTTTATCTGGAATGGTTCTCCTGCTGCTAAACATGTCGGGCATAGACAGACGAATAATACTTTGGCTTTTGTGCTCTGGGGATAACTGCCAGTTCTCGGGGAAAAGGTATGTAACATTATTGTTTACATATGAGGTTGCTAGAGGCAGTGGTCTAAAAACAAAAAACAAGATTTTCAATAAAGAGGAAAAAATATGCCAAATTTACTTAGGCAATATTGAATTTACACTATTATTTGTGTAAGAATAATGTTAACAATTTTCGGTTACTGTTCTCTTGTAGATTAACATTGTTAGATTATAATAATATAAAGAAGTCGTCATAAAATTGCAGTTAGGCTACTCTGCTTCTAGCGGCCTCATATATAATTGCATTATAAATTATCACTTTCAGATAACATTAAATACAAGAAGCGTAGCTTATTTGCTTCCTCGTAGTCAAAGTCTACGCAAATGCTACAAATTTCTACAGATGTAATATTGGCGTGACATTAAAATACTTTTTTACCTAATGTACCGTTATCTTTTGATTAAAGAAAATTTTAAAAGATCCCTTTTTATATACATTTTGAAATATTAGACTTTGTATTTTTTAGGAAGAAAAAAACATGATTAATGTAAAAAAAATAGAAAATAACTCAATTTTTAAAATAATTTTAATCAATTGAATTAAAGTTTTAATGTTTGATTGCAGAATCGTGTTTAAGTCGAGCGTTGCTGCGTTTGTAATGTCGATGTTTAGTAACCGTCTTATTATAACATCGACGATTACTCAGTACCTTACCCCCGCATATGTTAATCTGCAGGTAATTTATTACCAATTTTATATTAAATTTGTATTCAAAGAAATTCATCAAAGCGCCATCTAGTGGTCAAAGTATCAACTAACGACAGTAATTTTATAATATCTACCTTTCTACTAATATTGCCTTTTCTAGTCATACACGTCACGATACAGAGCTACGGAACCCGATTACGACACCATGAGACATATTGTTTTAAATGCTGTACAAACGTCGTCAGCTATAGGTAACTATCATTTTTGAGCTAAAAATTGTAAGAAAATTTGTTTTGTTATTGACTAGGTCTATGTTTATTTATATTTTTCATCACCTCTTTTAGGAAGTACTGCAATTTTACACTCTGCGTATACTACTGTAGCAATGCGTGCTATGTTTTCTGAGTAAGTTCGATAAAACTAGCACACATTAAATGAAAAAAAATTGTTGAATGCCATAATTGTGGGTAGTTAGATATTTGTTTTGTTTTAGAATTCCTTATCAACTACAATGTATTAGTGTGTTGAATATAATAATATGTATTTAAGTACAAATGAGTTTTGAATTTCAGGCAAGACAAATCCTTGGTATTTCCGGATATATACAATTTCTTGCAATATTCCTTCTTTGCTTTTCCCACTGCGTTTCTGATGTTCATTTTGAATATGTGCTATCACATGTTACTTATTAATTGGTAAGTTACAAGTGATCGAATGTTTTTCTAATCAGTTGTATGAAATGCTCATATTATTTAAAATTCAAATAGAGATTACAACAGAAATTATGACATTTAAATGAAAAAAGCGTTTTTGGTATGTTTTAAACAATGCAGTTTTACCGGTATAAAGGGCGAGACCACGGCTGCTGGAAAGCATCTAAAAATCGAATCCCTAACTCGGCTTGTAGTTTAAATAATTTTTAAATAAGTAAGTTAAAAAATAAAGTTTAATTTAAATGAATACTACTCATATAAACTACAGACAGTACTTGTTTTCAATATGTTTTTATTTTGTTTGGGATTTTAATATTAATAAAACTGTTTAAATGAATTTCAGTGTGATCGGAAGACCGATGAGCGCCAGCAGTATGACTGAATTCAGGAGCTCTTTGTTGAAACAGAAGAGCAATATCCCGAAGGCTGTTTCACGTCATGAAAAAGTATGTTTTAAAATAAATATCGCATTTAGACTACTGAAAACATATGAAACTTTACTGTATTTTCATCTGTAAATTTCGATATGCCTATCGCCCATTTAATATCCACGTCTCTAGACAAGCAAGTCTTACATGTTTCAGAAGTATTATAAATCCATTAGAAACTTGGAGCCCGTGGGGATCGAATCCACGACCCGTCGATTATTATAAGCCCTACATTGCTACCATTACATCGAAGTCAAATTTTCAAATATTGTTTACAAATCATAATTTTTTTCATTAGAACAGCAGTTAAATTTTAATTTGAAACATTTCTTACAGATGTCGCTGCTCTTCAGTATTCTGTACCTGGCAGCTTTATTCTTTCGATGGAGTCGATACCGCGGTGCATCTTGGTCAAAATTCCGCACCATTCCCAATTTTGATGATTTTCCAATGTACGTAAGCCTTTCATGACATTGCTATTTTGGAAAACTTAAATATTTTTCACATGCACTACTTATTGTGCACATGATGGCACTATATAAATTTAAAATCAATTTCATCTACAGCGTTCCGTACTGTTACTCTAAACAATTGAGTTGAGAGCAATGTTCTGCTGCATAAAGGTCTAGGCCACATTAGAAAAACAAACCAATATCGTTAAAACTGTTTTGTTTATGAAACATATATGACATACTCGTGCATTTTTCCTGTAATAGTGTGTTTCGTGAATTTTTCAGGATACATGACGCAACTGTGGCTGCGATATTCGTCTTGGCGATTCACGTGATACCAAAGACCTGCGGTTGGGCGAAGATACTACAAGCTGACAGTAAGCTTTTTAAATCCTCAAAAATAGATAGTTGTTGTAGTTTCCCAGGCTGATACAATAGAGAGAGCGAGACAGAGATATCATAGTTAATAGAACTAAAAAACAGTCAAATATGTAAATATCAAAGACATTTAAATAAAACAATTGGACGATTATAATGCGATAGTTAAATTTTCTATATATTTTAACTAAGGCCTGAGGTTTCGGATGCTTTGCAGCAGCCGTGGTCATGGGAAACTGCAGTTGAAGGGTGTCCCTTCAACTTCAAATCTGCTACGCTAGCGTCATCTGTTTCTTCGTAGTTAGTATTTAGAAAATCTAGCTGGGTCCTTACAAAATGAGCTCACGGTCTTTCGTTTTTGAAATTTTAAACCGTAATAACAACTTAATATATAAATTACTTATAGGACAATATTTAACATTCAAGTACTTAAATCAAAATTTCAAGATGAATTTAAAATGTTGTTTAGGGGTGTAAATGGGTGATTAGACTTTTGTTGTCTCCCCGACCGACAAACTTTATCTATGTATTGCCAGTGCCCTAATAGGTAGTGCATTGAACAATCAATCCCCAATGCAGGCTAAAAATGGTAGGATGAAGTGGTTCTTTGTTTATTTCAGAGAAGAGTCAATGCGGTTCGCTGAAACCTGACTCTGCTGTAATGTGGTGGCGATTTGTTGACAAGAATACGAATTATGGCTATATTATATTGCTGGGTAAGTATGTAAAACACTTAACTGCTTAAAACGCAAAGTATATGCCTTAATTTATTTGTATATTTTTTGTAAGTTTATTTATTGTCTAACTGAAACAATATTTTATATTTATTCCCTTGCTAACTATGTTTGTATATAAAAATTAAAAAGATAATGTCTATATATAGGTCGAGCTCGTTGGTTAAATGGTAAATGTACAACTTATAAACAACGGTCATAATTAAAACATTTTGAACGGCTTAAAACGCGACGCGAGTATATATTTTTTAATTTCTGGGCCGCAATAACATTTGATTATTGAATGATGACAAGAATGTCGGATCGTATATCAAAACAAAATCTTTTGAGTTTTAAACCGTTCAAAATGTTAGTTAATGTAACATTATAATACTTTAGTTACTAACCCATGTTATTGATGAAAATATACAAGATAAAGGTGAAACGCTTGTCCTATTTCTTTTCAGGTTCCGGCATCGCGCTGGTTCGTGCTATCAAAGATACGAAGGGAAGCTCGAAGTGTTATGATTTCTTCAACGGCATTCAGAGTATAGTTAACACCAGTATGAAGAAGCATATAGCCCTGATCGCCTTCTTGGCGGTGGTTGCTCCCAATATCATGACCGGCGTAGCTGGTCTTATCTCTCTTTTGCCTTTGATTATTAACATAGTAAGTTCCTTCATTCATAGAAATTGCGTATGGTGTTTACATTGAAATCTATTTACATTTAAAAATAAATTACAAGACGGCATCTGGCATAACTGGTGTTAATAAAAAAATGGTAAATTGGTCATGTGAAATTTAAGTTTTCATATATACGGTATCTTAATTTCCTCTCCTACGTACTTTAAAATATTACTTAAAATTTATAAATCTGGATAAAGATACCTAGAGCAGAATAAAATAATATGTATTCTGTGTTGACGGTGGATCTTGACCCGCCTTCCTACCACTGATTCGTGGTAGGAATATCGAAATTCCGATTTTACTCTTTTTTAAAAATTCTAAAAATAAAATGTTCCAGTCTATAGGGATTATTTATAATTTTCTTATGACTATAAATTTTAATAAAGCATATTTCTTGACTGACCAGCCCCCAGGAACTCGTAGAATCCAGGTCTCCCGCCCTCGGTCAGAAGAGATCTGGAGTTTTTAAGTCCAGCTTATTATAATAATGCTATGCTACCATTAATTAGTTTTGTGTCTAGTATTAGTAGCCGGTTTATAATAATGGCAATACACTTATGGAGTATTGAAGTTCTCTATTGTAAAGCATTAATTCGTAATTGCAGAGGACTGAGGAAGGAACAGCTGCTTGGGATACCCACAAGTATTCTGCGATCCTCGCTGCCGGTATGGGGACATCTTATGGCTTCATGATGCCGTTTTTGTATACTCCTGCTTACTTCTGTCATTTCACTGGAAAAGTTCCTAAAAAGAAGATGGTAAGGTCAACACACTTCGAATATCCTAGAGGCATTGAAACCATGTATTTGAAGGTTGAAATTACATTGCGCTAGAGAATACGCATTGAACAAATTTGATCACGGGCTACTGAATTATAATTATAAGAGTAACACTCCTGCGAATAATAGATATATGCGACATTAAAATACACTAGAGGTATTGATGAGCTCGAGATCTGCCGTGTGCCATGAATTTTGTCAGAAAACGTTACAGAAATAATTAATTATTGCGTCAATGAGTTAATATATAAGCCTAATGGTGGCAATAATTAAGGTGTCATAGGTTTGATCCCCACAATGTTTCTAATCAATTATTTCTAAGACATGGTGTTCTTTGTGTGCAAAATGGGTGGTAGTAATAAAAAATTGTATCCAGATTTACCTTCCATGGAAGAAAAAGCCGTGAAGTTTAATTGCGTTTCGGTTTCCAAATGACCAAGGTTGACTGCGCGCCTAAATGCTCAGATGTTCACCTTCTATCAAGTATACCCCTTGCTTGTCTGTTCTCCTCTAAAATTGTAATAACCTTACAGATTTTGTACTCTATCGGGTCTGTGATCATTTGCGGTATTATTCTGTGGGCGGCGTGTTGTTTCTGGGCACCTGTGATTTTTTCTCCTGTCGAGAAGGGTCACGACGGTGTCACGATCACCGCTGGGGGAGGAGGAGGAGGAGGAGGAGGTGAAGGTGGTGGTGGCGAGGGTGGTGAACCAGAACCTGAACCATAGACTTGGCAGACAACTTTATAAAAACCATGAAGGTTGTTTGTCCTTTTCCTTATTGAAACCTAATTACGGTAAAGCTCAAAACTTGTATGTATGTAATGTTGAATTCGATTGATATTTATTTATATAACAGTTTGATTTGTACTATTTAATATATTTTATCTCTTAATCTCACTTGTAAGCCTTGCTTTGCAGACTTAAAAGGTTGGAGTTCGAATTCCGTGATTAACTTTCAATTGTGGTAGGAACAGTCTTATCGCCCGTTCTTATAATGTTTTTGGCTTAACAAATGACTAAAATACATTTCTAAACCTTACTATAGGTGCTTCGCGGTGTCTAACGCATCTTGATTGCTGTTCTTGTTTTAAGCTGAGAACTAATTTAAATAAAACTAACACAATTACACTGTAAATCAAATTGATAAGAAAGCCAATTAACGAGATGCATTTTCACGTAGGGGATATGGGGTTTTAATCTGTTTAAAATGGCGGATAGATAGTTAACTATATCATTACTACTATTACAATTATTGATACATTCTGCCAAATGGTATCTCTTTTTCATTCCTACTTTTAAAGTAATAAAAATATAAATGTATGTAATATTTCGTTAGATCCTATTTCAATTACTCTATTTTTCTTATGTGTACAATGAAGATATTTGTTTTTGTTTTATTTTTGAGGTTTGTAATTGACAAATAACATTGTTGTACTTCCAGCTATATTCTTAAATGTGAGTCTCACCTAAGTTGTAATTATAGCTAGTTTTCCAATAAAATACAATATATTAACTGGCGACTTTCTTTTATTAATTATATAATTTCGTAATTAATCGCTGTATTTGTATTATTAATATAGTTTAATTAAATTGTGTTCTTGTATTCTCTATCCAATCTGGATGAAGAAGAAGATCCGGCCAAATAACAGGAGCCCAGACGTAAATGCATATCCAAGATATTATTATTGTTGATATTGTTGGACCAAAACCAGCTTTAATCTAAAAATATGAGACTGGATTAATAAGAAAGTTTAAATATAATTACATAATTTAGTACGGTTATGCTTGAAATTAATTTAAAACAAATTGTACTATCATGTGAATATCGAATTTAATTCCTTGGGCTATATGTCATGATCATGAAGTCTAATTTTCATTCATTCGATCCTCGAGTCATTAGCCTCCTCTTGTGTTAACATCTGCAAATTATTTACTTGTATATGAGCTTTACCATCTTTGTAGTTGGAATATTAGCAACGCTCTGAACAACCAAGTTTCCAGGCGTTCCGACTGGTAGACAAAAAGCGTATGACGACGAATAACCGGCTGCAATGTTGTACCAGAGCGGGTTTTGGTTGATTTCTTTGGCCTGAAAGTTAGATAACTGCAATTGTATAAAGATAGCAGTATAATACATATTTTACTTATTCACATTCAATTGTTATTTTCGTCATATATTGAACAAACAATTGAATTTGATAAAGAAGTTTCTGCAAACTATCACAAATATTTGCTTTTATGTAGCACAAACCCTTTTTTGCACACACCCGTGTGTGACATTTCGTTACTCCTGGGTTCAAATCTCCGGAAACCACACTGTTTCGGTAGGGCAGAGTCCAGAAGTCTACGTTCAATTTTCAAAGTCAAAGGTCGACACCACACCTTGTTTAGATGTTATATGAGTGGGATATTTTTACCTTCCAAGTAAACTACTTGCTTGTCTGTCGTTTGTTATGAAAAGTGGCCGTAAATAATCCCGTCCAGTATAACAAATGGAAATGTAGCTGCTCTGGCCTTCATACAAGAAAAATGTAATTTTTTGCACTATCTTTAGTTGGTACATTTAATGCTACACTTATACCACAAAAAAAAATGCACTAACCAATTGCATAACAATCGGCGTTATGACATTACAAACAGCGACATTAGAAGCGAAGTTCGTTATAAACACGGTAAACATTATTATCAATAGAAGGATCGTTCCGTTGCCCAAATATCTGAAGTCGCTCAACACAGCTCCGATTTTTCCATTAAGATCTGTGTATTCTTCTTTAGCTGCTTCTGATAGAGCAAATCCACCTCCTAAAAGGAACCATATTTACTTGTTAGCTAATAGCTATCCGTTTTTTTTCGTATATAATACAGTAATAGAACAATATAATCAAAATATTTTCTTAAACAAAGTAAGAACAAAAACGCATTGTCCGTAGTTTATGTGGGTAGTACACATTTAAATAAAAAACTTAACGGTTTAAAACGCAATATCTATTTAACTTATTTTAATTTTATTCGAACTACGACTCGATGTTTTAAATGCTTTGAAGCCGAGGTCGTTTTTAACCGTTATAAGTGATTTATTAAAATCTGTGCTACAAATAGTTCTTACATATTATATAAAAATTAATAAAACGAATAATTTAATGTTTTTTTTAATGTGGAAAATGTAAGTTTATATTAAATTACTTTATAAGCTAGAAGAGTACCTAATAAAAACATGAAGCTGTACGGCATAATGTCATTCATTGTTTTCCACTGGAGAACCGAAGGTATAGGATGTTTTGGCAGATCCTCGTACACTGAAACCGTTATAAATTCTTAAGTCTGAACCATATTGCTTTTCATGTATACGATAAGTACATATTCACTACAGAACCTAAGTCCAGGCAAGGAAACATTTACATTATGTTTAGTAATAAAAATACCTTTAGCTCTGCAGTTATTAAAGAAATTCAGGGTTGATGGTAATAAATACATTAGAAATGCAACCAGCATAGCTGCTGCGGAATCTCCAATGCTGCAAATAATAGAACTGCGGTTACACTTGACTGCAGATTAAGAAGCACTAAGAGAGAGACTCTAACTGGAATTTATTTATAGTACCAGCTCGGAGTCGGTAAGCAGAAGGTGTCATCTCCCCGGTTTTTAGCATTGCTTGTTAGGCCGTCCGGTTCTCATCACTAATTTAGTCGCACGATTGGTTAAAACCTGCTAACTGCTAGCCTGGTGGCAGGTTTAAAGTCTCTTTTGATAGAATGGACTTGTGCTTAGCAATATAATTGAATTATGGAGATAAAAACAGGCCTATAAGACAATAATGTAATGACGTTCGTTTGTTTTCCTACAAAATGCTGTTTTTTGTATTTAGAAGCTAATTTGTTTATTTGTCTGCTTTCTTTGTGCCGTTCGACCGAAACTATTATTTTTCCGGGGATAAAACTTTAGATGTTTATCAAATCAAGCAAAGTTAGGCACTGCATTTTACTATTGTCATAATACATAGAAGGATATTGTACGTACAATTTCTTATTGCCCAGAGTGAAATAATCTACAATTCCGTCGCCCCAGCCTGTGAATATCTGTGGCGAGCGGCAGAAGAACAAGGAAATTCCGAAGCTAAATAGTAGAATTACCATCTAAAAAATATTGCCTTATAATATCGTATTTTTTTTATTCGTATTTATGTATAGTATAAGTGTTTAACCAACAATTTCCCAAAAGGTTATTCTACCCAAATTATTATAATCTTCATTAACTACTTTCTTTGCTGCTTCTATACCAGATGCTGTGAGTTTAGACCTTTGTGCAGCATCACTTTTTGGTCTGAAATTTTAAAATAACCGAATGACTCAAACGTGACCAAAAAAAATATTTATAGAAAATGTTGCAATGGAATTCTACAACTAACAGTAGACGGGTTGACTACCACTTTGGTTCAGTAGTTGGTATACTCTACTGCAGAAAACGAGGTTCCTGGTTCAAATCCAAAAAAAATTAAAAAAATTATCATTTGGTTTAAAGAAAATTATTATTGTATTGAAACAGTATTAAAAAAACCTTTCCTTTGGAGCCAGCCATAAAAAATTCCTCCAAAAAACCCACAATAGTATATATGATTCACTATATCCCCTTTGAAGAAATTCTGAAGAAAAGATGCAATCACCTTAAAAATCCCAAGTAAACTATCACCAGATACAAATACATAGCAGCTTCCATTAAGAACATATAAGGGAGAGCGAATGCCGAGAACTTGGGAAATGATAAGTATTCTGGAGCATTTGGATAAGTTCTGTAAGAAATTAGTTAACTAATGAACACTACAACAGATTAGATAATAGAGTACCAGGAGGTTAATGGTGGTTTGTGTGGATACCTATTAATACGTTTTAATCCGACATTTGGGGTGTTTTGCAGCAGCCGTGGTCACGGGAAAGGAAACGTGGGGATTAAAAACATTTTCAAATAAGTTTATTCAATATATCGCGTTTTAAACCGTTAAAGGAAACCTAAGTAGATACAATATTTAATATATACTATATTTAATATAAAACCCAGGAACCTTTGACGACTCAAGTGCTGAAGGGTCGGAGTTCCATCCGTTGCCATGGGTAAAAAAAGTCTTTGTAAATTATCTCCCCCTTAGACCAGAAAATTCGATCAGTCAATATTATCTTACAGTATCAGCTACCTCCAAGAATCAGAATATAATTCAATCGTACTAACTCCTTAACGTGATAGAAATATAAATTAAGTACTTTGAAAATAAGCCTTTGAATACGAAGTTCGTCGCTGTCCCTACTAAAGTACCAACGCCACCTGAAAATTTTAATGAGCGTCAATGTGAGAAGAATGCGACTTAAATCTTATCTAGGTTTTTCAGCTTTGTGCGCGTAATGTTTTTAGCGAGAAGAGTTTTCTAAAGAGTTACTTTTTCATTCATAATGGTCGTGGTCTACATTTTAGCGTTCAAAAATATTTTACGTCTAATGGGCATTTTAAGTGGTACAATAATCTGGATAATATAATTGTTTCGGTTCAGTCTAAGCATTTCAGAATGTATGTGTTATTGTGATTAGATGTTATTGTGGCTGAGCCATTTACACCAATCAATCAGTCATATCGTGTCCCAGGCGAAATTCGGAACCTCTTAGTATAATTACTAAACTGATGGTTTTTCAAGTTCGCTACTAAGTGTAAAAACTTCGTACTATATTTCGCGCTTAAACCTTTAAAATGTTATATCACGGACAAATGAGATTGTCTGTAGTTTATAGGTCAAAACCCTTACGGGACAATGAACAACGCTGGGCATTGTTCAATAAAGTTAATATTTCGCGTTTTAAACCGTTAAAAGTGTTTTATTTAAATGACAATAAGATATACCTATAGTAGCAGAAAATGTTGCGGCACAAAAATAACACGTCGTTATATCGGATGCGACGCTCTCGCCGTTTTTGTTTATCTCGTAAATAGATAGTAAACTTTGCTGTAATGAAGTAAAAATACATAGTTAAATATTAAGAAACAATATTTTTATAAAAGGCTTCTTGGTCTAATGTTATCGATGTATGACTAATAATAAACAGGCCATAGCGTGGGTTCGATCCCCAATCAGTCCAACAATGTGAGTTTCTAAAGTCAAAATCGATCGACACCGACCCAACACAATATGTGGGATTCACCTTCTATGAGTAAGCCCCAGCATTTAGTCCTATTAAAATGATTATATGGAGCTTAAAAGAATAAAAATATAATTATTATCTTATATTACTTGTTATCAACTCACCTCTTCAAACACTTTCAGGAGAGCGAAATTGATTGGTACCATCAACGTTGTTGCCGCTGTATTCGTTATCCACATCGAAATAAACATAGTAATAAAACACATCGCAAATAACAATCTATAACACATAATTTGTCTTTTATTTACCCGAGTAGTACATAGAGACATACTATATTGGTCCGAAAATAAACATTACAATTATGTGTAACATGGACAACTCTTATTTCTTAACCTACATAAAAGCGACTTTTGTTTTAAATAAAACACTTGTAACACTTAAAATGCGAAATATATTATACAATTGGATTGTGACTGAGTTAGATTAATTATATTTCGTGTTTTGATATGTTAAAAGTGGTTTTTTAACGCAACAATGTTATTTTGTTCTTACTTAGGATAAGAAATAAATAGTTGTATTTTTTGCATACAGTTGTTATTTTTGTTGTCGTAGCAATGTCTTTATTAATATGTACATATTATTTGAAAACAATAACACAATTGTGTAATGCTGAAAGCAAAAGACGTTGAACCTTAATACGCATATGTTAAGGTTGAAATCACATTGCGCGGGAGGTGCATGTATCAGTAAGTTGAAAAAATTCGACGATGAGTTGTAGGACTCGGTAGCTCAATTGGTAGAGCAACAGCACGGAACGTTGACGATGCCGATTCAAGTCCTGTCCGAGTCGAAAATTGTTTGAATTTATTTTCGATTTTTAATTATATGTACATATTAATATTAATTAATATAATTTTAATGAGCCAGTGCCTACAATGGCTAATATGAATTTATATTACATAAAAAAAATATTGAGCTAACATGTTCCACACAGGACAAGCTAGCTCAATTGGATATTGAAAATGCTTTTTCTGATGAAAATTATGAAAGCACTGCCTACAATAGATGCTGAATCTGTACTTGTAATGCGAGTATCCAATAGCACGAATAGCCCACAGAGCTAATCGTTTATGGAGTCCGGATTGTTCAACTGAATACGCCAATATCATGCTTCCGAGGAACATCATTATAGTGTCCTGTTATTTTACATAAATAATAATAAGGTAATTGAAATATTAATAAGAAAAATATTGATAAAGAAATAATAAGCATTGATATAAGGATTTAATACTGTAAACATTCATAAATGTTCCTAACAAAGGTAATATAAATAACAAAGAATAATTTCAATAAAGTGAGTAAAATCCTGTTGGGGCCCTTATGGGGCATGGGGCAAACTCATGTGTTCATTGACGTATTGCATCGTAAAGTCCTTCCCGACAGAGTTGCTTTGAACAATTTTTTTTTCGCTGGGATTCGAACATAGCACTCTTCATGTTTAGGTCGATTACTAAGAAGGCAATGCAAGGTAACGTGCTAACCGAGCTGTGGATATAGTCATGTAGAAAGTAATATAGAAAATTATTTCTATTTTAACAAGCAATATAGCTCAAAAATTATTATTTTTTTTTTTTTGGTCTTGTGCCTAAAGGTAATCCTCACTATGCATTCGATGCTTGATAAATAAATAAAAATAACGAATGGTCCTTTTTTAATAGCGTTATAGGCCTTTGATATACTTAGCTCTTACATTCATATAACACCGGCAACACTCAGCAGTACTCATTATTCCCGTAAGTGGAAATACTATGACAGGTAGAAAAGAGGTCACAGGTAGCGGAATACATTCAGTTACCCAAAAAATTGCCATCAAGACCAGGGTATAACCACACCATTGATACTTCTGTAACGAAGCGGTGAAGTAAAATGACGCTGTACGTAATAGAAATATTCGAGAATAGCTCATTTGCAAAGAGCAAACGGGACTATCGTGGGATCGATTCTATAATATTTCTTTTTAGTTAATATATTATCGCGTAAACTACATACTATTTTTTTCCCATTTTAAACCGTTAGAATTCATTTTATGAAGTATAAAAAAAGTTAAAAAAAAATATAATTTGGTAGCGATAACAAACGAGGAATTGCATCGCTGATCTTATATATTTATATATATACATTTAACATGTCTATAAACTAAATAATTTAATTTGATGACCACAGTCACGGGTTCGACTCGACACCCAGATCAACCAACATGTACGGGGTTTAGTTATTTTTAAATATGTTGGAATCTAAATCTTAATTTAAAATTAATAGGACAGGGAAAAAAAGTGATCATGTAAAATTTTGAAAATTATTCTTTATCGAAGTTTTCCTCACCTTAGTAGGAAACGAAAGAATTAGGGGTATTAGGATGATTGGAGAAATTATACAGACTAGTCCTCTCCAGTAGGTACAAATAATAAGCTTAAACTTATCCCATATCGATAACGACGTCTCGTCTATTCTGTAAGAATAAAAATAATAAGATGCTTTGCAATTAAAAAAATACTGTTAAGTTAAACTATATAAATTTAAAATCTATAATAAAATAAATTACAAAAACGTACGACTCCGGCCGGGCTTAGAACGGTATCGTCAGCCTACCGTGCTGTTGCTCTAACTAATATTAAGGTTGAAATAACATTGTGTGAGAGGTGCATGTATCAATAAGTTAAAAAGTTCAAATCAATTGGTTAGAGCAACAGCACAGAACGCTGACGATGCCGGTTCAAGTCCTGGGCGAGCCGTATTTTTTTTTTATTTATAATAGATTTTTAATTTATATAGTGTCATCGTGGTCATTATCATTAAACATACAGAGAGTCTACATAACTAGAGGGAACCAAAGTGTACACACAAACAGTAATATTAATTTCGTGCGCCTTTACATAATTTTTAGCAAAATCGATCAAACGAACTCTTGCTATGACATGACAGATTCGTTGTTCAATGTTCAATGCACAACAGATCAACACATCGAGTTGTGGATTTGTTTCCCACCCTATTGAAAATTTGTCGTTCGGCCGCGTCTAGTAAATAGATACATTAATTAGCTGGTGGGATTATAAAAATTCTATCACAAACCACGAATCGCAAATGAAAAAGCCGCGTAGCGTAAATGAGATGACAGTAATAATATTTCAGTCGACTATTAAAATAGGACAACAGCGCATTTTAAATAACACTGGCGTATTCCGCCAATTCTTTGTCTTTTTTGTAAAAATATTATCAACTACCCTCTACAGCCTAAAAATTTATTAAACAGAGTTTAATTTTAAAAAGAAATTGTACTTAACTTACGGGATATCTTTTTCCTCTGTCTCTTGTAAAGTTTTATCAATATTTGTAAGACTTGCGCTAGGTGACGACATTTTTTCTTTGTTTACCAACGAGATGTGTTCAATATCTAGTAAGCCATGTGTACTGAATAGTAATAACTATGCATCATTTGAACTTATATTCCGACGTTGGGCACGTGTTGCCCCTGTTCCAGGATTATAGGGTTTTAAGTAGTTGAACTCACTACGCTGCACCAGAGCGGCTCGGTAGGTCACGATTTTAAAAATTAGTAAAATAAATATAAAACAAAAATTAAAATATTAATCTGAACTTTATTGCACAAACACGTAACATAACATTGTAACTTCATAGCTAACTATAAATGAAAGAAAAATCGTCTTATAACAAAACTCTTAAGACGAAAGTTTATTTCGCCCAGTCCGGCATCAAGTGCAAGTCCGGCCAAATGACCGGGGCCCAGAAGTACACGGCGAGCCAAGTTATAATCACAGTTAGGACTGTCGGGACAAGGCCGGCCTTTATCTGGAACCAACCATTGAAAATTATCAAAACTTTATACGCTGCGTCCTACGCCATAATCGGGCACGTTTGTGTTTCCTTGGCTCTTTTTAAATGTACGCGATGAGCCTTGCGTAGTGTTTTCGTGACTGATAATTTATTTTACTTGGGCATGATAAGTATAATAGTAAATTAAAGGAAATTTTAATGCATTTCATTTATGGGGCCTCTCACCCTTGTCAAACTTTCACTTCAAAAAAACAATTTTATATACACTCTCGTCGGTGTTATTAAAAGTTCTCATGACAATATAGAGTATACTGCCATTTAAATAAAACATTAACGATGTAAATGCGAAACTACGGCCCGACGTATGCTTTTCTGCGATAGTAAACAGGGCTATTACGAATAAATCATTAAGTAATTAATATATCGTGATTTCTAACTAAAGCTCTTTGTTACTAATAACGAACACACCATTTTCTGTGTAGGAATACTGGCCGAGCTTTGAACTATCAGATTTCCAGGAGTGCCTACTGGTACCATAAAACAGAAGGAAGCCGTGAAACCTGCTGCAATGCAGTACCACAGAGGATTTTGGTCGATTTGCTTGGCCTGTAACATATATATTTTTTAATGTTGAGGAACTGGCAAAATACAGTACTATATTTTAAGTACTATTTAAAAAGCTACTTGTGTCGACCTTCGTAAATGATGTATCACGCAATTGACGAGCTCGTTGGTGTAATGGTAACAATACACAGCTAATAATCATCGGGCCATAGGTTCGATGCCCATCGAGTCCCAACATTTTTTAATCAATTCATAATTTTTCTGAAACATGTTGGTCTTTGGAAATCTGGATATAAAATGGGTGATGAGAATATGGAAATTCCATCCGGGTCACGAGCCACCGTCGACAGATGAAAGGGTCGCGAAGTTAAATTGCGTTTCTGTTTCAGTCTGTGTTTTTCCGAACAACCAAAGACAAAGTAGGTCGTGAGCGCAGCTTGATTTTTTTTGTTTCTTTTCTTATTCACTATCGACTTACCATTTGCATGAAAATAGGCGCAAACACGTTAACAATAGCGACGTTTGAAGCGAAGTTCGTAAAGAATATAACGATTATGATTATAAGCAAAATTATCAGAATGTTCGGTAGCGTTTTCAAATTTGAGAGTGACTCGCCAATCTTCTCGTTCAGGCCCGTTGTCTTGGCCGCTTCGGACAGTGCAAAACCGCCTCCTGTATATAGCAAACAAAAGATTTCATACGAAATATAACTAATGCCTTCTCATAATTAAAAATAAAAAAATCCTTATTAAAGATACATTAGTGCAATTGATTAAATCTGGTTAAGGAAATATATATTTTTTTTATTCGTTAACCAAGTTTTCGACGCTTTGCAGCAGCCGTAAGTTTCACTAATATTATTTTCGCTTTATTGTAAAAAAGTGTTGTGTTTTATATAAATGTTTGATTAAGCTTACCCAGAAGAAATGTAAAGCTATACGGCATAATGCCAACAATTTCGGACCAGCTTAAGACGGAAGGAATACTTGATTTTGGCAGTTCTTCGTGATCTGGAAGCACTAAGTATTAAAATACTAAACACCCTTAAAATATGCAAGGTGTACTTTGATTTCAGTTATACACTTAGCAACTAATTTTAATATGAGGGTGCTAGAAGCAGAGTGGCCTAATACCAAAAAACATAATACTCAATAAGGAGGAAAATAAAAACGCAATTTACTTAGGCGAAAATTAATTTGCACTTTTTTTTGTGTAAAAATTATGTTAACAATTGTCGGACACTGTGCTCTTGTTGATTAACATTTTTAGACTATGAAAATACAAAAAACTTATGTCAACCAATTGCAGTTAGACTACTCTGTCTCTAGCGGCCTCATATATAAATATCTTCATGTATTGTTTTATAATTGTCTATGCATTCTTCAAAACGTAATGCAGCTAGATAACAATACAATAGCCATGCCTACAAAAAGTATTGCAACTGCTCCCTTACATTTTCCAGTAAAGTTTTTGATAATGTCAGTAGTCGACGGAAGAAGAAACATCAGAAACATCACAACAGATGCCAAAGCCGAATCGCGGACGCTGTAAAAATATATCAATACAATAACTTAAAATAGTACAAAGAAATTTACACAATTTGTATCCGTACAATTTCGCATCCTCTACGTTGAAGTAACCTTTAATAGCGTCTCCCCAACCGGGAAAAACTTGAGGCGACCGGCAGAAAAACATGACCATAGCACCGCCGAATAAAATGATGACCATCTACGAAGGGAAACAATATTATTAACACTCAAAAGCTTAAGCAATTCTTCATATATGATGAGATAATATTACGATTTTGAAAAAAATATTCTCTATTTTTCCAGTCGTTGATTTTTTTTTTTTTTGATACTAGATGGTAAAACACGCAAGCCATATAACATCTAAGCAAATACTGTCTATAGTTTACGCGAGTCGTACACATTTAAATAAGACACTTTAACGGTTTAAATCGCGATGTATTAGTTAAACTTAATTGAAAATGATTTTTATCTCCCCGTGAACACGGCTGCTGCAAAGCATCCGAAACGTCGGGCTGAAGTTAAAAATTATTTTCAAATAAGTTTAACTAATATATCTCGTTTTAAACCGTTAAAGTGTTTTATTTAAACATCTATGCAAGTTACGCTATGGGCCTATTTTGGTTTTGGATATTCGGAAATTCACAGACTGAAACCTAAGCTCGTTTAAACTTGACTACTTTTTATTTGTAAATGGAACTTCGATTCCCTAACCAATCAAGATCCAGATTTTCAGACATAGTCCATCAAGTTTCAGAAATATTACAAATTGATTAGAAAAATACTAGACTCAGTGGGGATCGAACCCAGGACTCGTTGATTATTAGCTATCCATTGCTACCATTATACTAACATACAAAATAACTTACTATTTCCCAAAAGGTGATTTGTCCAAGTTTAGCGGAATCTAGTTTTACAGCATTCTCAGCTGCCTTAATACCCTCTGGAGTAATTCTTATTTTCTTAGCCAAATCACTTTGCGGTCTGTAAATTAGATATCATCTAACCTCACACCCATATGTTGTCGACAAAGACGCCAAATTGAATCTATCAAATTGAAGCAACAACGGAAAATGTTAAGGAAACGGGGAAAATTATTCATCTCTATGGGTTCTCGATGCGTACGCTGCAAGAGCGGTCAAAGATACCAAAAAATATGTGTGTCTAAAAAATGTCCGAAAGAGTATATGTCTATCTTTTACGACGGGACGTAGAAAACGTCTTAGGACAACAGGTATACAAAATTTATTAAGATGCGCAGGACAAATGTGGGGTTTGAAAAAAAATTTCTACGCCTAAAACGCGGCCAAATTTAACGCGGCCGCAGTCGCTGACACAGCTAGATAATTTATAAAAAAAAATTACCTGAACAAACCCAAGAATTGAATACCCATGCTTAAAAACATTGCCACTTCCAAAATAATCATATATGGAACGGAGAACGCCGAAAATAATGGAAATGACAAATACTCCGGCGCTCTGGGGTAGTTTCTGAAAAAAAAAATTGGCCTTTGAATGGGTAGAGCACTTGATAAAATACTTTTTAAGAGGTTTTTAAGTACAAATATGAGACTGTTAGAGGCAGAGTAGCCTAACTGCAACTTTATGACTTGATACTTTTAATCTAAAAGAAAAGAGCAAAGTGATGGCAAATGGTAACATAATTTTTAAACAAATAATATTTAAATCATTTTCGCCTAGATTTTATTTTCCTCCGTATTGAAAATCATGATTTTTGTTATTGGCCGCAAATTATTTTAATAATCACAACTTTAACCAAAGCAAGTATTGAATTTTGTATGGACAATCTTGGTCTTCATTTCTCTTTTTGTTTTTCTAACTTATAATATTACAAGTAGATTTTAGGCTCCTTTTATCAACAAAACCAAAATCCAAACTAAAAACTGTAGTACTTACGCTACAAAAAGTCCTTTAAACGCTAAATTTGTTGCTGTTCCCACTAACGTTCCAATTCCACCTGAAAATAAGTGAATTAGCGTTAGGGTGCTAAAGGATTAATTTGTATGTATGTATGTTAGTAGATTTACCTATAGTAGCTGAATACGTCGCAGCGCAAAAATAACAAGTAGTTATATCACTTGCAACCCTTTCCCCATCCTTTGACTTTTCATAGATTACTATAAGTCTTTGCTGAAAAAGAAATACTAAGCATAAAACATATTATTCAAAACATGCCTCTGTGAATCAATAGCGTTGAAATATGAAACTAGACGTCTTAGGTTTGAATCCCGTCAAAATATATTTTACTTATTATGTCGGTAGCACAATAATCCCATCGATTTGTCTGCAAATAAAACAGACACAAAATTGTGTAACGCCATGCCACATATTAGACAAAACGGTATTTTACTGAAACAAAATAAGTGTCCCATTCTATACGCCAACCATTTAGTCTATTAAGCAATGGAATCAAATCAAAAGTGTTCTTTAGGTGTGGTACTGTCTACTTACATCTTCAAACACCTTGAGTATAGCAAAATTGATAGGCACCATCATAGTGGTTGCTGCAGTATTGGTTATCCACATGGAAACGAAGGTTGTAACGATCGACATTGCTAGAAGTAGCCTATAGAATAATGTTATATAGAATTGATATTGTATTTAGTCACCACAGGAATAAAAAGAAGAATAAAGTTTAAATGCATCCCTTATAGATTTACAGATAGTTTAATCTATTGTTTTAATATACAACTAGCTGTGTGTGACTTGGAGTAGATTTTTTTATTATTTAGCCTGTTTATTAATTTATGTAAGGGTGCATTTAAGGCAGCCAATCTGAGGTAAGTGCTACTTTGCCGCAACAATCTCACCTCACATCCCTCCTACTCTAACTCCCAGTCCCATGCCCACTGCCACTCCTACTCCTACACCTACTCCCACTCCTGTTCCCAAAAAGCCAAAGAAGAAAGTTTCACTGTTCTAGCTTCACAAACCACGAATATCAAACTTTCATCCTCTTTTTCAACCCTTATCAACACTTTCTTGACAAAGTAGCCTATGTCCTTTCTCAGGCTCTAAAATATCTGTGTTCTAAATTTCATTTAAATCAGTTTAATAGTTTCGAAGTTAAAGCCGGACAGGCAGAGTTACTTTCGCATTTATAATATTACGAAACATCGATAGAATTATTTTCAACAATTCAGCTTAACTATTTCTTACAACTAAACTGTTCTTTGCGAATACAAACACGTCCTTAGACAACACGCACATACTCCATTTGGTTTTGGACAAGCCAAGATATTTACTTTAATCATCATATCTCAGTAGAATCAATGTATATACAGTCACGCGATTAAGCTTAGAAATAAACAAATGTTGTAGAGCAAGATCTGATCTTGGCCTCAAATCCTTAAGGAAAAAAATTCCGAAAGGAATTTTATATTCAAATGATACATATAACATAAAACACAGTTGAAAAAATTCGACGATGAGGTGTAGGACTCGGCAGCTCAATTGGTAGAGCAACAGCACGGAAAGCTGATGATGCCGGTTCAAGTCCTGCCCGAGTCGAAAATTTTTTCAATTTATTTTCGATCTCTAAAACATATAACATACTTTATATGCGAGTAACCAATTATCCTGATTGCGAAATAAGCGAGCCGTTTATGCAGTCCAGATTGTTCCACTGAGTACGCGAGGATCATACTACCAACAAACATCATTAAGGTATCCTAAAACAATATTGCGTCATTAGCAAAAACCTTACTCAGGCTTAAGTAACAGTAACTTATTTCCGGAAAAAAATATTTTATATAAATGATCAACAATAAAAAAAGAAAACGTTGATTTTTTCATCTTTTACGTTTTATTATTACATAATTCAGTAGCTATTAACTTGAAGATTAAATACTGTCTATAGTTTACGCGAGTAGTACACATTTAAATAAAACCCTTTAACGGTTTAAAACGCGATATATTAGTTAAACTTATTTGGAACTTTTGAAAACATTAATATTTTTCACATGTTATTGCACATGAAGGCACTATATAATTTAAAAATCGAAAATAAATTGAAAAAATTTTCGACTCGGGCAGGACTTGAATACGCCTTAATACGCAAGTGTTAAGGTAGAAATTACATTGCGCGAGAGGTGCATGTATCAATAAGTTGAAAAAATTCGACGATGAGGTGTAGGCTCGGTAGCTCAATTGGTAGAGAAAGACGGAAAGCTAGATCCGGTTCAGTCCTGGAGTCGAAAATTTTTTCAATTTATTTTCGATTTTTAAATTATATAGTGCCTTCATGTGCAATAAATGTGAAAAATATTAATGTTTTCAAACGTTATAACTTTGTAATTTCATCTTCAATATTTCTTAAGCTGCAAAGCATAAGACATTGAGCTTAATAGCAAGTGTTAAGGTAGAAATTACATTGGCGAGAGGTGATGTATCAATAAGTTGAAAAAATTCAGATGAGGTGTAGGACTGGTAGCTCAATTGGAGAGAAAGCACGGAAAGTAGATGGTTAAGTCCTGCGAGTCGAAAATTTTTTCAATTTATTTTCGATTTTTAAATTATATAGTGCCTTCATGTGCAATAACATGTGAAAAATATTAATGTTTTCAAACGTTATAACTTTGTAATTTCATCTTCAATGATTTCTTAAGCTGCAAAGCATAAGACATTGAGCCTTAATACGCAAGTGTTAAGGTAGAAATTACATTGCGCGAGAGGTGCATGTATCAATAAGTTGAAAAAATTCGACGATGAGGTGTAGGACTCGGTGCTAATTGGTAGAGCAACAGACGGAAGTAGATGCCGGTTAAGTTGCGAGTCGAAAATTTTTTCAATTTATTTTGATTTTTAAATTATTTGGAATTATCGCGTCTTAAACCGTTTAAGTGTTTTATTTAAACTTGACGATTTTTGTTAATCAGGAAAAAAATTCTTGCACCATAACTGCTTCGCTGATTTTAATAAAATTTTGCAAGTATTTTCAGAACCGGAAGCCAAATAGTATTCAAATATAACATCTTAATTATTCATATTATACAATATAACATCTTCTGTTTGAGACCTATTATGGCTTTGGAAAAGTATAGACTGACTCCGAAACGCGTATAACTATTAACATTGCACGGGCTGAATTTAAATATTTAACTTCCACAATTTCATTTATTACACACACACAGTCATGAACTCTATTGTATTTATAAAAATGATTATCTTTTAACACATTCATGTCAAGATTTGTAGCTTAAAATGTATACTTACATTCATATACGCTCTGCAGACAGCATTTGTGCTCAAAACACCTGCCCAAGGAAAAATTATGACTGGGAGAAAGGATGTGATAGCTAACGGTATGCATTCTGTGACCCAATAAACTGCCATCAAACACAAACAGTACGCTGCATATTGGTGGGGCTGAAATTCAGGGAAGATGAAAAAATTTGGGAAGGTATGTGAAATAAGAAAAGCGACCACGCTTTTTTTACCTCAGTGGGACTACTCATATACAAAATCGGTAGGAAAATTAATGGCACAACAATGGTTACTATGCCACGCCAGTGCACAGCGGCAAATATTTTAAGTTTTTCAGTTAACTCCAAATCTGGCTCTTCTCTCCTCCTGAAAGGAAAAGAAATAAGATTATAATTATTTAGTCCCAAAGATCACTCATACATAATATATATACGTAATAAGGTAAATACTGTGACATTAACGCCAGAAGTACGCGTTGAAATAAAACAATTAACCGTTTAAAACGCTATATGTATTAGTTTTTTTTCAATTTTTTTAACTACTACCCGTAGTCACTGGCTTCTGTAAAGCATGCAACATGTCGGGCCGTAGTTAAAATTATTAGTAATTTACTTTAAATAATACATTGCGTTTTAAACGGTTAAAATTGTTTTATTTAAATATATAATAAAGTGTTATAATTTTATGTAAATGTGTTCACAGTATGTGGTCACCAGCCGTGGAGACGTTTTCAGGGCAGCTGTTATGCACCCGAAACATTGAGTCTTAATAAAAATTAACCAAAAATCTTTTCAATCCGTTTAGTGTTTTTTAAGCATTCTTGCATAAGCTACAGACTACAGAACATAAAAATACCTGTTTTTTTTAAGGTATTTTTATTACGGATTGTGTATTGTGTCCAAATTACGCGCGTTTCAACGTAACGTACTTAAAAATACTCACAGCATTTTAACCAATAACTTTAATTATTCCTTACTTTAAATATAATTATTGAATTGGTGAATAAACAGTACAAGGGATTATTAAATTTTATTTGCCATTCTAGCGTTACGTTATGTCAATGTTTTGAAAAGCAGACTGTCCTGAATTCAAATAAAGAAATAGAATATTTATTTCCTTCTAGCAAAAACCAGTAAAAAGGCTATACTATAAAGTAAAAATTCTGCAAAGAAGTCCAACGACAAGAATATGTAATTTTTATTATAATAAAATATTTATTACAATAGAACATGACATTCTTATACATAACATCACACACCACCTTTTTACAATATATGGGCATACAAAAGTTATTTTTATTTTTACATTTGTGTATCGAAAACTGAACTTATCCTCATGGTAACTAAATTATACAGCATCTCTTTCACACAAGGTTTTTGTACCATAGACTACGCTCCTAAATCTATACCTGTCATTATCTGTAATCGTACTATAGATTAGAAATGCCGCCATTGTCTTGATTCCAGTACAACTCTTTGCACTAATGGGTTCAATTAAGGGCATGTAAAAGACAGTTTTAAATTGAGTAGAAAAATCTTGAATCTGAAACCATGGCCATTAGGCATACATTGCTACCGCGAGCCCGTCAGCTTATTAACCGATGTTTCACTGTTTAAACAATGAGGCAGCGACAGAAAAGTTGCGTCCGTGCAGTTTTAAATAACAAGCGCGGGATAAGCTATGGCTGTTTGACCCGGCAACAGGCGCGCGCATTTCGAGCCACGTGTATTCGGTCAGTTTGGCGGGACGTCGGACTCGTGCGGTCGTTTCTTGCGCGTCTTCAAGTTCGTTTTCGAATGACAATAAGATGTAACGTAAAAATACTGTGAGTTTACCGGACCGAATGATGTTTTGTGTATCTGTATAGCAGTTAGCGGGAGTTTCATCAGTTATTAGGTTAGATTATTACCATTTTAAACGTATCAACTTGCGTAAATCAAATGTTTTATTAGTTTTGGTAACAGTCTCAGAAGTTCTCGTAAAAATTATGGCTTTACATTAATTATGATTGGAAGAAAATCTTGTGGTCTTCTAAATAAAATATTTTACAGTCACGAAATCTATTAGTTAAATTATAGTCCCCCGTGACCACGGCTGCTGCAAAGCATCAAAAATGTCTGGCCGCGGTTAAAATAAGTTTAAACCGTTAAAAGTGTTTTATACTGAATTTATACAAGTATACCACTCGTATAAATTCAGACAATTCGACCATTACCATCCAGATAATTCTACGCTTTCTGAGATTCTAGGAAGTAAAAAAGTATATCCTACACAAACAATTTTATGTGCTGCATTTGTGTCTATATTGCATGATTGTATTGAGACGAAGTTTGGAACCGTCCTATAAGTTTGAAAACTTTATTATTCTTTACATGTTATTAAAGGCAAAAAATAGATTTTTAAACCGTCGCATAATGTTTTTTAGTTACAAGAACTTCATAAAGTTATAATAGAAATTATATATTAAATGTACTAATACGTAAGCGTATTCGTATAACTGTAAATAAGTAACTTCCCTATGTTTAGAGGAATATACAGCTAATGCAGACCCGTATTTATTTCGGGTCCTGTTTACTTGTTTAACCAAAGAGTAAAGCTTTCAAAAGGTCCTTTGAGAGTTAAAGTTAAGACCCTTCCTATGAAAAGCTCAAAGTCCAAGTTAAATCGTTTCATGTGAAAGTTTTAATCAACGAAGCTTTCAATACGTACGTATTTACGCTAATTAAATTCGTTAGAAACGGTACATATGGGTATGATAATTAATGGATGTTCGCGTATTCTCATACGAATTTATCCATCTCTTTAAATTTAAAACATTTTAATTTGAATTAAAAAAAAGAAGTAAAGATAAAGATAAGTACAGTTTTATCTACATGAAAATATTAACCACGTGACGAATTTTACTTTTTATGTATGTAGGTAGCTCGATATCACATGTTAAGAAATAAGAAAATGTCCGCTCCAATAAGCCTGATCTTCTAGAAAGGAATTAGTCTCTTCGGGTACATTTAACTGTCTTAATGGTACACTGGGGCGTCCTTACGTGCTGTATTTGAATAAAATCTTAATAAGATCATTTAAGGAGTTGTTCCACTACCTTCAGATAACTGTCGGTAAATGTATTTTTACCCTCTTTTTAACATTACAATACAGACTGTTTACGGAATTTTTGAAATTAATAAAATAATTCAAAATTCATTTATTTTCTTCATGAATAAATGTTGACGTAGTTTTTATTAATATATTAATTAAGGAAATGTAAAAAATATATTTTTTAGCTTGATATAATAATGGTTAAATCTATTTTAATACTTCGTTTAATATTTAACGAATCCGTATCTTCACTTTAGCAAAGTAAATTTAATCAGAAACTACCGACATCTTTCTTCATCATTTATTCAAAACTTTGGATAAGCTTTATATTCAATTTGCTTTGTACACTTAGAAGCGTCTAAACTTTATTTGAGTTGATTCAACATTGTGTTTTTATGTTAATTATAACTATATGTTACATTCCTATTATATGTAGGTATTCTGCCGATTTGGTTCTTAAATTTAAAATCTCTCACCCCAGCGTAGCTCAATGGTTTAGAGCAGCAGCACGGAACACTGGAGATACCAGTTTGAATCCCACTTGTTCCGTCAAATTTATTTTTATTATATCTAAATATATTTTTAGTTTATACTAGCGACCCGCCCCGGGTTCACTTGGATGCAATGCTGAGACTAAATACACTACAAAAAAACTGTGAACGTATATGAAAACCTTCCTCTTAAATCACTCTATTATTAAAAATAACGCATCAAAACGTTGTGTATTTTTAAAGATTTAAGCGCACATAGGGATAGAAAAAGCGACTTTGTTTTATCTTATGTATTATTACACAAATAACAGTAGAGAAACATATGACGCATAATGACGTATTAAGAATTTTTTTTTACAAATTATATTTAATATTGCTCGTAAACAGAAATATTCTTCGCTTGAAACTTATATCTGTAGTTTTAATATTCGTATAGCACCCACCTTACATTTTATAGGTGTTATCTGCACAGTCTAATCCGCCCGCCCGCCCGCCTCCCGATACAACGTACCTATATTGAAAAGCTCACACTTTTAGTTTCAAAAACGACTACGATACGTTGTATAAGCGCTTTAAGTATCCATATTTAAAGTTTAATAGTTTACTCTTTGTTGTCTGATCATCTAAAGTATATTTAATAGACTAAAGAATGGTTTTTTTAAGTAAATAAATAGCTCTATAATGTTCATATTGTATTTGCTTTAAGAGAAAAGATGTTTTAAAGAAATTTAAAGTTTATGATTATTAAAACATATTTAAAAGGGGGTCTACGATTTTAATTCTGTGAAATGAAGTATAGATAAGTCATCTAATAGGTAAAATTATTATCAATTGTGTATTGTTCTAAATGTATAAATAACTTTATCCCAATGGGTAGGTGGTTACAATGCCAAATAGAGATCAATCAAAATTTATACACACGATTATTTTTCGTAAATTTGGCTCTCTCACAATATACTTTGACAATGTATGAATAGATGAAATGAATCAATGATAATTTTATTCAACAATTATTAAATGTCTGTTTTACATAATAATAACTTGAGCTAAAGAGAAGGTGTGTGAAAATTATAAACTTGATAGCGGTAACTTCTAGCGGACACATAAATGTGTTTCTCGAGTGCCGCATTAAGTGTGTTGTTTTAAATACTGTCTGTGGTTTACGCTAGTAGTAGACATTTAAATAAAACACTTTAGCGGTGTAAAACGCGATTTAATTAGTTAAACTTTTTGAAAATTATTTTTAACTACGGCCCGACGTTTCGGATGCTTTGCAGCAGCCTTGGTCACGTCGAAACGAAACGTCGGGCCGTAGGCCTTCAAATAAGTTTCACTAATATATATCGCGTTTTAAACCGTTAAAGTGTTTTATTTGATTGTGTTACTTCTTTTAATGAATAAGACACAATTACCAACTCAACATATTATTTATATTCCCTCGTAATTAAGAGGATATCCATCGCTTTACACCTTTGTAAACGTTATGTGCCAGCAATTACTTCAGTATGTTATTGACATTTTAGTCTATCTAATATACCTCAGCTGTACGTTAGACTGTAACCACGCTAAACATTTTTGTCAGGTCTGTGTTATTAACGCTATTAATAGACTCATGAGTAATACGATGTGGCAGAATGTTCAACGCTTGCTTTTTGTTTCGCTATTTTAATATTTCGTGGTTAATTTCCTTTGATGATAGTTTTAAAGGAATTCTTTTCACACTGTACAACGGCCTGTTGTTATATTATGTCCATATATCTGTCAGTTATCAGCAGTCAACCTTAACAGGAACTAAAAATCATCAGAAATGTTGGGGTTGTAATTGTATCAATTAGGTATCTTTAAATAGCGTTTCGAACCGTGAAAGGAATGTTATTTAAAAACATCTCTATATTTCATACGATTTATCTATAATAACTTCATTTTAAGCATTTTAATTTTATAAAATAAACTGAGTAGTGTATGTTTATATGGTTATATACCTAATAGTCGAAAACTTTAACTTAAAATGTAGTATCTAAAATTGAAATGTTTTGGGCATCTATACTGACAGATTTTTTTTTTATATTTAATAATTGGTCACATTAGACTAGTGTACATTGAACTTATCCTAGATTAGCCACAAAATGAGTTGAAATACATTAATGTTGACCAAGAATATATAATAAGAATTAATTTAGAACTATGTTCACATCATGAATATATATATGTTTTTTATTTAACAATATTAAGTTTAAGCTCTGGTAACTACTGAGGTGATAATAGTTATCTATTTCTAGAATTTATTAGATACAATATTTTAAACTTTATCCAAAATAGGAGCGTACATATGACTATTATATTTGGACAGACTTATTGTTGCAATAAGCTAGTAATCAACGGGCCGTGTGATTTTTTTCACCGGCTCCACCATGATTGTATGTATAACTTTCTGACTTATTTAAACCCGCAGACCCGTCTGGGCACGCCATGAAGTAAAATCTCATGCTTTCAGTTTGATGTATTACAGCCAAAATAGGACGCATCATCAGTAGATGTTATACGGGCATTTAAATTTTGCGAAGCGAACAGCAAGCTTACCTGTTCTCTCCTATCATAGAATTCCTTCATACAACAGTACGCATTTAGTTTACAATCAGTCGAAATTTCTGGAAAAACATGTAAATCCAAAATCAGAAACGAAATAATCAATTGTGTTAAAAGCTTACAATCGCAGCTTATCTGTTTAGGGTTCTGCAGAATATAGATAACGCAAAGCTGGTGGCACTTAACCAAATATTATCAGCCCAACTGATATATATTGTCTAATTTTGAAGTATCGCGCTTGTACTGTGTGGATATATCAATGTTATTTCAGATTACCTTTCCGTCTGTCAATACTAGGTGAGGTCATACATTCATTTAAAATGATGGCCATTGTTTATGAAAAATACTATGTTTGTAGGTCTGTAGTTAACAGGAGTAGCACAAATTAAATAAAGCAGTTTTAAAGGTTTCAAACGCGATTTATGTTACTTAACTTATTGTTAACTGTGACTCGTTACAAGTTAAACGTGTTTTATTCCAACAGATTTTTCAATTTGAAAATTTGTACCTAAATTTAATTTCCGAAAGGAATTTGTGTATACATTTTCCTTTAAATAATAAAGATTATACAAATTATTTATTTAATTTTTATGTTTAATCATTATGTAAATGTATTCAATCATTTGTATTTTTTAACCATTTTAGAAGCCCTCAAAGATAAATGAATTTCTCCGTTTTTCTCTGATTCTTCCTGGTCGCAACCTGTTGTTGCCAGTAATAGAGCCTTCCTCGGTAGTTGTTCTAACCTATAAAATATTTCAATTAGAACCAGTAATTTTTGAGCAATCTTCAGATTAACTATATTAATATAGATTGTTTGTTTAGGCTGACCAGTCGATAAAGTCAAATAAATATAAAGCTAACTTCGACTTACTTTAAACTCACATTACTGATATGTATGACGGGCGATATAAAATGTTGTACAAAATATAGGTTCCATATAATGTTAAACGAAAGCCTTTGCAATATACTTTAAACGAGCTTCAAAGCTTGCGGTAAATGGAATTGCAAAAAATATCCATGCACTGGCGTCGGAAAATACCCCTTTTACGTGTTCAGAGGAAAAGATTTTTCCAGTGTAAAGTCGTTGGAAAAAGTAAATTACATAGACGATGTTTTTGCGAAACAAAGAATAAGCCAGGTAGAATCCTACATTATATTTTGATACTTGTAGCAAGACTATGCAATCAATTCGTTTGTTCGAATCTTAGAAAAATATTGCGTCCTTTTGTAAACTAGACATATATTTTAGTAAACGATTACGATATTAATATAATTTACGAAGAAATGTAAATAGTTCTTTATTTCAATATTGACGAAATACATATAACTTATGCCCATAAGTTATATGTATTTCTTAAGTACTTACTGAAATAACGAATGAATTTTGATGTAAATATGAGCTTTGCAAAGTGTAAATAGGAAGTACTGAATTTCTTTTTACAATTTCATGCATGTTTTTTCTTACTCGTAGATGTGAGCTCAAAAGACGAGTTGAAAGATTGAAAATGAAATACCCCAGCTGTATAACTCTTTCTTAAAATTTCGCTGTTGACATATTTTGGCTTTGGATATTCGGAGATCTACAGACTGAAACCTAAACTTCACGGCTTTTGCAACTGTGAACGGTGGTTCGTGACCCGGAAAGAATTCTCGATATTCCACCAACCGTTCTTATCCAGATTTCCAAAGTTCAACGTCTTACAGAAAACAATATAAATTGATTAGCTGTGAAAATGTTGGACGCAGGTGGAACAACCTACGATCCGTGATTTTTATCCATTTATCTATTATTACACTTACGATCCCGTCAAATACATTTTCTTAATATCTTTTATATACCTATTTCACGCAAATATTGCGTTTTTATCCGTTACAAAGCGAGAATAGCTAATACCGGTCCAATGTTTTTCAACACATTGTCAATTCAAAATAGATTTGTCTGTCCCTCGTAAGAAACACAAAGTTTTATTAGTCTGACTGTGCGGTATTAGCATATTTTAATGTTTGACTTTACGGTTTCCGTTTGTTTCGAGTGCACATTTCTTCCTATGATGCCATTTTTTGTAAATTATCATGACGTTATTTCTGTAGAATTTGCAGCGTAACTAATATTCTGGTTTTTCCTGCCAGTAACGATGAATTCTACTACTTTACAATAATACTAATATTACAAAGCTGAAAATTTTGTTTGTTAGTTTGAACGTGCTAATCTCAGGAACTAATGGTTCCAATTGAAAATTTATTTTTGTATGATTGGACCTTGTATACACCAATAAGAGTGAAGAAATAGAGGGAAATGTAGTAAAAGGGGGAAATTCTTCAAATTGGGAGTAAGTTAAGTGTCCACAACTTACTAGGTAATATATTTCATGCTTTAAATAAAACATTACTAAATTTCGTACCCTACTATTTGAACATGAAAATTTTACTGAAACTCAAAGCATTCTCAATGTTGAAACACGTTTTGTTGTTGTTAGTTATCTGTCTGCTGTCTATTGCACAGACATTTATTAATTCAAATCGACTTTTTAGATCCACCTAGACTTTTCTTCTGAGTCTTATATTCATGGATCTATTTTAGCAACTAGTGTCGTTGCTAAAATAGATCGCTACAGCGAAACCTGGTTTTTGGTATAGATTAGACACACTGTCTTGATTTTGTTGTTGCCCCATGATTTGAATGTCTCTCAGTCTCAGTGTTTCCAATGAGCTACTGAGGCGATCACTAGATATCCTATATCACCTGTAAGCACTTATTTTTCAAAAGAAATAATATTGTTCCTTTATTGACTCATCTATACTAATATCATAAACCTAAAGAAAGAGAAAGTTTTTCCTTTGTTTGTATAAACGCGGTTATCAAGAAATTACTGGTTGGAATTAAACTTAATTTTTATGCTGGTTGATCTTTACAGCTTATAAAATATCAGACTTCGAAGAAACAGTGGGAAACGTGGAAAGAATGAAGAAATGTATTCATGTTTGTTGTAGCGCCCGTTGCATGCGCTGCGAGAATGGTTTAAGACACCGAAAATATATAAGCTGAAGAGTTTATTTGTTGGTTTGAATGCGCTAATTTCAGGAATTACTGGTTTGAATTGAAAAATTATAAAATAAAATAAAAAAGGAAGGCTATAGGCTATAAAACATCGCGCTGTGATAAATAGGAACGAAGAAGCAGTGTGAAAAAAACGGGGGTAAGTTTTCACCTCTGTGGGTTTCCGACGCGTACGCTGCGAAACCGTTCTATATACCCAAAAAATAGGTTTGATTTTTTTTTTTAATTATCCAAAAATAATGTCCGCGACACTTTTACGCGACTCTCTTATTACAAAACAAGGACTAACTCTCAAACCTGGTTTAAACTCTGGTTTATTTAAAATCCTTATTACAAAACAAAGTTTAACGTTTGTACTGGACTAACTATGGTACTTACTTAGATTTATTTAGACCATTGTTAAGAGTTAAACCAAGACTCCGCAGTTCTGGTTTAAGTATTTTTTGTAGTAAGGCCGTACATGTCTATCTTTGACGATTAACGTGCAATAACGACGGGACCCGAACGACGGGTCGTGAGCGACGGGACGCGTCTGATGTCGATGTCGGATAGCAGTTTAAATTTATAAAGATGAAGACGAGGTTTACAAAAACAAATTCGGATGCCCAAAACAACTATCTTACGTGGACGAAGTCGCTGACACAGCTATACTTTATATAACAAAAGAACGTCCGCCAGATCAGCTAGTACGTATACGAGAATAATCAAAATAATTGTGACAAGAAAATGGATTTGTAAGTCGTATCAATCTGTCGAGACTAATAAACGCGCAGCATGGCGTCTGTTCGTGTATATTTATTTCACATACCATCGTGAAGAGAATCAATTTAATACTGCGTTAAGTGTGTGGAGTTTGTGTCCTGCTTGAACAACTATTAAGTAGTGTCCATCGTGCCTTGTAGTTGGTGGATAGGAGAAAAACGCTTTCGCTAGATTTAACATAGAAATTTAAGTCGAACATTTTATTTCTAAGCGAAAACTGAATATGTAATATTGCTCCACAATGCAAACCTAGGACTTTTAATGCCTAATGCGATAGCTCGATAGATAGCTTAAATCTCAGATTCTAATGTATTATACTATACTAAGCCTGTGGTTCACGCGAATAGTACACATTCAAATAAAACCCTTTTAAAGATTTAAACGCGAAATGCATTAGTTAAACTTATTTACAAATTAATTTAACTATATCCCCCCGTGCCACAGCTGCCTAGCATCAGAAACGTTGAGGCGCAATAAAAATAAATTTTAAATAAGTTTAACTAATACATTTCGTGTTTAAAAGCTTTAAAAGTGTTTTCTTTAGATATTATTGTTACTGAATTTTCTACGATCTTCAATAAGATTATTCAAAAAAGTAACGCGTTAGTCGCTTTATTGAAGGAAAATCTTTCGAATTAATCAATAAACTTGTAATAAATCTTTGGAAGCGAATTTTTATCTGAGTCTCAAGTCATTTCTATATAAATCACTTTAAATCTGAAGAGCTATTTGTCTTCGTGAAAATGTTTCCGTGGCAATTAAAATGTTCACGGATAAGATATTAAAATAGTATACAAATTTGAATTTTAATTGATTCTACGTTATTCCTCGTAGAATAAAAGTACCAATAATAAAACTTTTAATAACCCTAGTTATTAAATATAAATTTATAAACTTATTCTTAATTAAAAATCGATTACAAATTGAAAAAAAATCGACTCGGGCAGGGCTTGAACCGGCACAGCGTTCCGTTACTTATTAATATATGCACATCTCGCGAAATATTATATACTTTTTCTGCTTTACTATATTTATAACTTAGTCTATTTTACTTTTGACCACGACCCGACAATTCACTAGTGAAATCGGTACTATGAAGAAGTTTATACAAGTGGCAGACATTAAATAAAACACTAACCGCTCAAAAACAATGAATTTAAGTAGGTAGAGAACCTCGGGTTGTAAACGAAAGTAACCTCACAATTATATTTCACTTTTGAACAGTTATCGTGGTTTATTCCATGAATTTATCCACCGCAATCTTTTGTTATGATTTAACACATTTTAAACATTAAATTGAGCGTGAAAATTCCTAGTTTTCGACTACGCAATGTTATTCGTCATCTTGAAAAACTATGCAGGTAGGCGGCAATAAATACTTTAACATTCGGTCTAATAATAATATAATTCTTTCGTTATGAAACACGACACATCGTCGACACACGTCTTCGTTTTGAGGCTCAAAGGGGGCCTAACATCTATTTTCATGAACATTTAATTTGTAAAACATTTTATAATGCTCAGTAGTTCTCATCATGGCTTTGTTTTAAATTGGGAATTTATCAGATTTTTTCAATAACAATTTGCTCTCAAAAACTCTTTCTCTCTCGAACAGTTTTTGCAATTTATTGCGACCTTTGTAGAGCCAACATATTATCATGATCGGCTTTGTCCTTGATCAACATATTATCATGACAAAGCCGATATTTTTAATTATACTCTCAACTATGCCTAGTTTCATTTTCTGTTATTTTTTTACAAATATATTTAAAGTTAATCAAGATTTATTTAAAATCCTTACTGTCTGTTTACGCGAGTAGCACACAATACAATAAAATTGACACGGTATATATTAGTTAAAGTTATTTAAAAAAAATTACTATGGCCCGACGTTTCGGATGCTTTGCAGCAGTCGTGGTCACAGGGAGACAAAAGGGTTCTACTTACTTTTGTTCCCTTTTAATTTAACAGAATATAATATACACAGTATAATAAAAATCAACGTGTTTCAATGATTTATTACATGTCTATTAAAAATTGAATTTCAAATGTGCCTCTTATACCATATGTAGCTTTCCTTAATATTTTTTTATAGCCAAGAACCTCCAATAAAACAACCCGACGCTTTCCAGTTATCGCAGATTCGATCACGTTATTAATTTCCTCCTCAATAATTACTATTAGATGTCGGAAACGTGACTTCATCTCCAGGGTTCGATATTGTGGCAAGTGGTGTGTAAATAGTCACGTTCCAAGTCGCCAGGCGTCTGGACGCCGAGATTCACGATCTTGTGAATAAATAAAACAATAACGAGCGGATTATCACCCTCCAAGAAGTGGAGTGGGGCTGATGTATTTATGGGGTAATAAAACCTTACGATAATCAAGCCTAACGTGATAATATTTAACTGATCGTTAAGTTTAACACCAAGGCCTAATGCCACTGAGACATAATATTGACATTGTTTAAAAATATTACTGGTTTGGTAAGTGAATAATTACTGTCTGTAATTTAGGCGAGTAGAATAGATTTAAATAAAACACTTTTAACACGTTTAAAACGCGAATTATATTAGTTAAACTTACAAAGTTTTAACTATGGCCTTGGACTTGGTATTAATCAAACAAACGAGTATCAACTACGATGGAACAGATGGCGCTAGTTTAGCAGTTTTTACCAAAGTAAAAATAAATGTCAAAACATTAGAGACACCCTCCATCTTTAGTTTCTAGTGACCACGGCTGCTGGAACGCGTCTAAAGCGTCGTAAATAGTTAACATAAGTTAAACTAATAACTTTCGCGTTTTAAACCGTTTATTTAATTTACTTTGTCAGAATTTAATTCCAATTAAAATCTACCGAGATAACAGTTTAACTCAAATGTCGTCTTTTATTTTGTGAACCATTAGGTTCACAAAATAAAAGCATCATAGATATTTAAAAAAAAAACTAATCCAATGGACAGTCCATTATTGTTTGTTGTATGGCTATACGATTTCATATTCTAATCTATAGATACCAACATAAAAATGCTTTAAACAGCATAATAGCTTAAATATAATTAATTAGGCATGGCATTAAGAGATATTTTTAACAAGACGTCCGGAACAGGTCCAGACATAAAAGATCCTTTGAACTCATTTAATGAAAAAGGCGGAAGTAATGGACAAATTAATTATTTCTTTCATTAAATAAATTCACGATTCAAATCAATTGTACGTCTTAATAAAAAGTAAATATTTGAAGGAAATGTTCACACTGAGCATTATTTCGTTCTTATGGACATATTTACATGATTTTTTTATATATATAGATGTATGTATCACCAATTTAAAAGCAAGTACTTATTTCTTGCATAGCACAATTTAATGTTTTTCCCAAGATTCGAATCCGACTCGTCTTTTAACATTCCAGTGTAGTTTTTAATTTTCATTTAATTTCACTAAAATACAATATCTAAACACTAACTTAACCTGATACAAATAAATATATTCTCGTTTGAAAATTATTTTAACTACGGCCCGACGTTTCTCGATAATTTTAAAACTATTTTAACTAATATATATCGTGTTTTAAATTGTCAAATTGTTTTATTTAAAGGTGTACTACTCGTGTAAACTACAGACAGTATATATTTTAACTTATTTCTATATACATAATAAGTATATTGTTCTTGTTATATTTTATAGAAAACGAACCGTTCTATAGACCTATATAAGTTTTGATATCGTAGTTCTGGAGTCAGCAAGTGTCATCCGCTATCGAATTATTTCCTTTTCACACTTTTGTCTAATAATACTGCAGCGAAACAGCAATTCAAGCAAGATATTTTTAGAATTAACGTAGTAATCTCGTCACTTTACTGTTCCCGAGCTTGTACATTTTATTATCGTTTACGTCGTATGCGCACAATAAATAGAATATATTATGTCGTAATAAAACAGAGGTGACGTTTCCGCTGTTCATTTACCAGGATGTCGATTTTCTCAGGGTTTCCGCGAACATTTTATATGTTAACTTCGACGAAATTTTACGCGAGTATTTTTTTGCGAGAGAAGGGGTTTTGTTAAGAGAAAAGGGGAAAGTATGTGTTTCTCTTGATGACCATATTACTTTTAAACAAGGTGCTCTGTTGACCTATTTGTGTTTACATATAAAAAATGCACACACTGAAACCGAAACGCGATTAAACTTCACGGCTTTTTTATCTGTGGACGTGGGTCAGTGGTTCGTATAGGTTTCCACATGGAATTAACCACGTTTCAGACCCGGTGGGAATCGAATCCTCGACCCGTTGATTATTAGCCAAAATATAGTGATATTTATGCTAATAATCGACCCGTTGATTATTAGCATAAATGTGTAGAAGACATGAAGAAAACAAATGTTTCTGAAGGAGACTTTGCGATTTGAAATTCGTTGTTTGAACTCGTCTGTGTTATGTATATTTTTAATTTTTCTAATTCAGACATATCGACAATAATCGAAATCATATCGAAAATATTGTGTTTTAATCAGTTAAAATTAATTTTTGAAGCCCCATTTAATCGAAGATCTAATACACTCTCCTTGGGGTGAGAATAACATTTATTTTTATCTTTTTAAAGCGACAGGGCTTTTAAGATCAAAGCCATCAAATCAGAAATAACTCAAGGTTTCTGAAAAATCTTGCAATACATTTACGTAAACAAATAATAATTTACAAACCATCTCTTCTGTCTTTCCGACTCTCGTCAACAATGTAGTAATTGTAAACCGATGATAGCTAGTCAATTTACAATTTTATCAACTTCATACGCCTAGAATAGTCTGATTTTATTTTGCAATTCTATTAATTTAAGCTGTTGCCTACGACGTCGTCCGCGTGCCGTCGTTCTAGCAAGTTAATCTTAAAAAGTAAACACCTTATTATAGAATTTTTTAGATCATTAAAATAGGAATCTAACTTTTATAGATCATTTTTGGGTATCTTGAACCGAATCTTGTTTTCGCAGCGTACGCAACTGAAACTCACAGGACTGAATAATCTTTCCCGTTTTCCCACATTTCCCGCTGTTCCTTCGTTCTTTTTAGTTGCAGCGATTATCGATTATCTTCGCTAAATGCTCTAAACAATAAATTCAATTCGAGCCTGTAGTTTCTGAGATTAACGCGTTCAAACAAACAAAAAAAACAACAACTCTTCAGCTGTTTACATTAGTATACATATAGCTAATCTCAAAGTTCGTCGTCTTTTGAACGTAATACTATGGACGCCAGTTCTAATACCGCCCCTGTCATTTTTAATCAATCTAAATAGATTTTTAATTGTCTTACGTTAAAATGATTATTAGATTTTTCCAGTTTTGTTTGAGTGTGTGAAATTCCGTTTCCCCCTCGCGGGGCATGGGGCAAACACATTCCTGTGTCCGTTTCACTGACCGTTCTTTAACAGGCAAGTAGTTGATCAGACGTCTGTGCCCTGCGCAACCGAAACATTTTTTTGTTTCCCTGGAATTCGAACCCAGAACCTCTCACGCGTACCGCAATGCTAGGCAATACGTTTAACCATTAGGCTACAGAGGCGGTCTTCTTTTCAGTTTACTATTGCTAAAATCCCTTTTAACCAACTTTCCCGGGGTTGAGTAGTTGAGTTCCAATTAGGTGTTAGTTAATACTCAAAACCTAATTCTGTTCGGTAATATGAAGCAAACAGATTATAGCTCGAAGGCAACGTGTCGCACCCATCTCGTTATTAATTAACCCATATGCTTGTAGTTACATAACCCAGTTTGGTAGACTATGAAACTAACCGTCGCTCCTGAATCGACGGCAAATTTGTTACATGTTCATTTGGGGCATGAGTGCTTTGTTGATTACATCACTTTTCAATAACTATATTGAATGGTTTTGATTTAATAGTATTAGTTTAACTTAAGTTACTATTATATTAAAATGCGAACGTATTTTTCACTCTTTCACACTAGATTAACAAATTATGATAGCAAATGATTACGTTTTATTTATTTGAAGTGAATAATTATACAAATATTTTATAAAAATACGATTTTTCTGGTGACTTAATGGAATATATAACAAATAAGCATGATGCGCTGTCGAGCTATTCAGACTTTGGATATTCAGAAATGGACTCTGAAACTGAAACATATTAAACTTCACGGCTTTTTCATCTTTTTTTCATTTAATGAAAAACAACACATTACAACATTACTTTGACTCTTTGAACGGTGGTTCTTGAACAGGACGGAAAATCAATATTTATACCATTTATCATTATTAACATGAACATTTATTGAGATTTCCAGACGGAGTCACGTGTTTCAGAAAAATTATAGAGTAAATAGAAACGTATCGGACAAAGTGGGGATTACACCAACCCTGAAAAAATCAAACATATTCAAAGTACTGTCTTAATATTTGGCACATAGAACCAAATTAGCCGAGTTTTGGTCTAATCTGCGGTAGTTCGCGATCCCTACTTGCTGCCATATGGACTCCTTCTGTGTATAATGGGCACTATATAATTTAAAAAAAGATTTTTAAATTATATAGTGACTTCATGTGTAAAAAAAGCATAAATGTTTCATATGTACGTGAGTGAATAATTATATTAAAATTGGCGCGTTATAAACCACAATTACAGCTGGGTCGATCCCAAAGGTTACTTACTACCTTAAAAGGCGAGAATTATGAAAAACGTTGTTAAAACTTTTTTACTCCGCTATCGTCACTACGAAAAACTATTCCACTTTCCCCGATATTGTTTGCGTGGGCTGTTGCATAAATACATGACTTCATCTAGAAATTCCATTGAGACTGTAATATTATAGAGTAATTATTATTCGAGCCCGATAAACACGCTTATTGCGATAGTGGGTGAAATATTTCAGCGGTATTTTCATACGAGATTACGTGGAAATAGCTAAGAGTGAAAAGCTTTGGTATTTATTAAAAAAAGCATTGGAATCAAGTACAGTCGCTTACGCAAGTACATATTAAATTAAACACTTTTAACGCGAAGTGTAGATATCGTTCATTTATGAAAAATCTTAGAAGATATTAACTTGAAACCTTTTATATTTTTACATGTGGCACATGATGGTATTTTAAATATATAAAATTAATTTAGATGAAAAAAATACGATATTGTAATCCTTCTTATATTGATTTGAGAACTGCTAGTAAATGTAATGTTAGATCCTCTAGTTTTTGTACATTTATTTATTTATTTATTTAATCATTAAAATTCATGTCATGACAGGTGGGAGCCCAATTCGACACTGAACTTAAAAACTAACATAGAAATATACAATACAATTAAACTATGACTTATAAATAATATTAAATATCATTAGTTTACTATTACTAATTATCCGTTTATTCTTTTATAATACATATGAAATCATAAACTGTAAACACTTCACGAGCTCACTCCATGCATCATAGAAAATGTCTTTTTGTCTATGAAGTAAGTTTACTTCCTCTATTGCTCTTGTCCAGGACGCTTTGCCTAACAAATTCGTTTTAGCAAAGGGTACTTTTATAAGACTCGGGCGATGCCTTTTATGTATGTACTGATCAGGTAGTAACAAACTAATCCTTTCCAGAATTTGCATATTTGTTTCTTTTCCCCGCAATACCCTTATAACATACGCTGCAAGAGACAACTCCCTTCTCACTCTAAGCTCCATATAACCCACCATACCCAGTACGAACAGTGATGGGTACATCAATGGATAATACGGATATATACCATACATTTTCATGTAAAGAAAACGTGTAAACTTATTTCGTACCTTTTTCAACATTAATCGGTACTTGTCCTCGTGAGGAGACTAAACCGTAGCGTTGTATTCTAAATGGCTTCTCACTAAGGTGTCGTATAAAATTCGAACCGTAGAAAGGCTAGTGAAGTCGCTGCTTTGCCATAAAACGAATCCTAAACATCTAAAAGCTGTTTTGCAAACTTTGATGACCCGGGCCGGAAAATGCAAGTCCGATGTGAATCCTCCCAGGTCCGTGGTTCGATTCATACGTTTCAGTGGTACCGGGCCTAATTGATAGTTGAAGGCCTTAGGTGCCGTTGATCTAGTAAAGCTCATTATCGAGCATTTTTCCACATTTAAGGGTTATTAATGCTCCAGTACTCTACATAACGTACTCACCTACATTAATAAATATTTTTCGACTATGACTTTATAATATTTGAGAATTAGCTTTCAGTTAACTGAGATCCTCTAATTTACTCACCATATTGGGTATTTCTCCACCTCACATATAGACTGAGTTGATGTTTTTTCCTTCGTATTTCGTAAGGGCTCATTTAAATAAACACTTTTAACTATAAAAACGGGAAATACATTAGTAAAATCTGCTACGTTAGAGTCATTAGCAGATTTGCCTCTGTAATTAGGGACGTCCTCCATCATCAGACCAAAACTGCTACAAAGAATCTAAAACGTTGGGCCAAACCAAAATATTTCGCGTTTAAAACCATTAAAAGTGTTTTATTTACATGTATGTTACTTTCGTAATCTACAGAAAATACCTAATTTATAATTAAATGTTGTAATATATAAGTTATGTAAATACAGAAGTTTCATTACGCCAAGTCGTTTAGAATCAATACTTCTCAACAAATTAAATCAGCTATATCGTACACTTGGAATACGGGGTCTATTCTATAAATCAAGAGAGATTTCTATCATGACCGTTTTCGTGCTTTGTACGATCCGAAACTAATTACGAATTCAGAGCTATTGGACACTTCGAAATTAGTTAGGGACTTAAGTAACAGCTAAAGGACTGTAAATAATAAAACGTAACTGTTGTAAGGGTACGATTTATTAGATGTGTAACTTACACACTTACTTTTATTGACTTGATTATATAGTACTTCGAACGATCACAAGAGGTCCAGGGTTCATATGTAAAGTGAAGTGACTTTTAACCCCTCGTGTGCTTTATACGTTTTTTTTCCATGATATGCAATGTATAATTATAATTAAGTAGCTGTACCCGTGACTTTGTCCACATGGTATAGTTATTTTCGGCATCATATTAAGTATTTATTTTTGTAACATATATAAAGACACGAATATATAAAAGTTATATATACATACGACCGTTCGTATTCGTTATTGCGAGTTTTTTTAGATCATTTATGAATAATTTACCGTTGTACCATATTTCGCAGCCTGATATTTTTATAGACTAAGGCCTTCCTCGATAAATAGTCCGAAAAACACAAAAATGCATTTTCAATGTGAACACGTAGTTCCTGACATAAGGTCGTTCAAACAAACAAACTCAGCTTTATAATATTAGTATAGATATTTACTTCCTTCCTTAATAAACTAAATACTTATGAATGTCTGTTAAATTTCCAGCTAACATAGGTATGGATAACAAAGATAGTGAATCAACAGAAAACTATGTATACGCTTTGAATAGCTTATCTAATATACCTTAATCCTAGTCGTCTTTGGTCTTCAACAAGTTTTGTATTCCACAGATAGCGATGGAAACGGACAAGATGTCAACTGCATCATCTGTGGGCGCTGAAAGACGTCCGCTACTCCAAGCCCTGGTGATTGAGAGGCGAATTCTCTTCGCGTGCACGATACTAGTGGGGCTGTCCACGTTTGTATGGATATCCGCTGTGTGCACTGAGAAATGGGTGCATATTTACAGTCCAAATGGTAAGCATTTTAAATGAAACCCAAGTGGGAAATGAGGCATTCTGTGACTATTACATAGAATAGTTTATTTCTATGCGAGTTAATCAGACTTCTGCCCTAATCGAAACAATCTTATGTTTTCCTTGTGATTTAAAATACCCTTTTAATATTTTAACAAGATCTATTTTGGCCTTAGATATTCGCAGTTTAAAAAAAAATTTAGTTAAAAACTAGTGTACTCGAAAAAAGTGCTTTTTGTGTGGTATAGAGTCGAAACGCTTTGACGTAGTTAAAATAATTTTCAAATAAGTTAAACTTCATTGATATTTCGCGTGTAAACCGTTAAAGTGTTTTATTTCAAAGTATTAACTTAATACGGACAACACGTAATACACAGATAATCTAAGTGAATACCACTATGATACAAATACAAACTAAAGTAATTTCCGCTCTTCTCGAAAAGCTCCTAATTATAGCCATCTCCCATAGCGCAGAGATTAATTATTAAACTACGAACGAAGCAACTAATTCCTTGCAATCACACCCACTTAACTTCGATCGTTTTTAATTTGAAGAGAAAATAGTAATACCGATTCCTTATTCTACATTCCCTTTGATTGATTATAATATATATGTAAATTGATTAAGTAAAAAGGTGACAAGCATTAAGTATTATTATTTATTTAGTATTCAGATAAAACACTTTCAAACGTTTAAAATACGTACGACTTTTTATAGTAATACGAATTAAATACCGAGTAGCTTCAAAGTGGATCAACCTCTTAAATGCGAATAACTTTCCCCGTTTTTGTACGTTGCAGCGTAATGATTATAGCTTTAAACAAAACACATTAACGGTTTAAAACGCGATATATTAGTTAAACTTATTTGAAAATGATTTTTAACTTCGGCCCGACGTTTCAGATGCTTTGCAGCAGCCGTGGTCACGGGGAGACTTTATTTAAATGTGTACTACTCGCGTAAACTATAGACAGTATTTAAGAAAATCATTTTTCAATTCGGACCAGTAGTTCAAACAAATAAACAAACAAACTCTTCAGCTTTATAACATTAATATAGATCATGAATACGTCTTAAATTGTAATGTTACAATTAAATAGGTTCTACACTATAAAAGATCAACAGTAAGGTATTTTGCTAAAAGAAATCTGCTAATTAACTAATATTATCTTGATTGGAGTTGATATAGACGCGTCGGACGCTGTGGAATTAGTCCTCTCACTCATTAATTATTTCTCGCAGGTCGATGACCTTAGTGTATTTTCGTACGCGCTTACGATTAGAAGATCGTAGTATAAAAGTCCTACACTTGAATTCATTTTGGATCTGTAATGAGTAAAAGTCGTATTTTCAGAGAAATCTGTGTTGAAACTTCCGTTATTGTAAAATTTCAATCTCCACACGGCCACAAACTCATTTTTTTTATCAAAAAGGTACTTATTTAAATATATTAGTTAAACTTATTTGAAAATGATTTTTAACTTCGGCCCGACGTTTTGGATGCTTTTCAAATAAGTTTAACTAATATATCGCTTTTTAAACCGTTAAAGTGTTTTATTAAAACATCCACTACTCGCGTAAACTATAGACAGTATTCAAAAGGTACTTAGTGTGCGTTTCACTTGTGTAATCGTTTAAAATATGACATGTGTCATATATGTGAGTGTGATAGAAGACAATCTAGAGGCAGATGACCAGAACCGAGAAACGTACAATATATTCTGCTATCAACGATCTTTTAGTATTAAGACTAAAAAGAACAGTCTGTGAGAAGCTTTATAAAACGAATTATATGTTTGCTAGTTGTACCACTTTTATCAAACGCATGTTTTGAATAGCATCGTCTTAAAACTTACTATTTTATATAAACTAAAGAAATTATAGAAATCTATACTGTTGATGGCGGATCAAGTCCCGCCAGTGTCGTAATATTGGTTTTAAAACTTAATACTTATATTTAGTTTGTTATTGTAGTTTAGAAGTGTGGTAAGATTTTTGCATTAAACGTGATATATACGCACTTCTTGTAAACTGTTACTGTAAAATTTTTAATTAATCGTTAAGTCTCTTTCTACTCGGGTTGCCTAGAAGAGATCACTTATATCGATAAGGCCACCTGGTACACAATTGAGTTTTAAATTGTATAGTATCTGTATGCTCTGTACCTAAGTGTGAAATAAAATAAATAATAATTAATAAATAAATATATGATTTTTCCATGCAATTAAATTGCACAATTTGTATTATCTAGTATAGTATTTGTTTTTTTAAATACATCGTCTTTGCCCAGTTGTATTTTAAATAGTCGAAACCAGAATTCTCGGCGCACTCAGTAGGCAATAAGTATTCAAACTGGTAACAAAGACCGCTTTTATTTATACAACTCGCTGTTGTTACTTTTCTAACTAATTTCTTTAAAACGAGTTAGCAGTCCTTGTTCTTCTCGGAAAAAGTTCTATTTTAACCTAAAAGCTATTTGAAATAGTAAGTTTTACATTCATAAATGCAAAATTTTGTTTGTCTGTTTGTGTTTAATTAAAGCAACTTTTGTAGCTTTTATATTTTTGAATCTAAAATGCGAAAACTTTCAATACGCTTTCTGGTATCTTATTGATCGACTATCCTATTTTACGAGCTGTAAGTTTTAACAATAAATAAACTTATCTACTCTATTTTTGGACTTCGGAAAGACTGATACACACTTCTAAGATAAAAAAAGCCCTTTTCCGTATTAATTTTTGTACTAGCTATACAAAAAGCTGGCGTCTAAGCTAATGTTACTAAACATATAACCCAGTTTATTTTATATCGTGTCGTGTTTGTTCTAGGTATACACTTACCGACGAGAGGTGAATATTTCATGTGGAGTGACTCAGGGGTGTGGCAGATATGTAGATACGTGTTTCGTCCGAAACTTATTCCCGAGAGAGTGAATATTACGACTACGCCGAGGCCCGTAGACATTACGGGAATGACGGGGGAATTTTATACAAGTGAGTGTTATCTCTTAATGAACTGCGTGAGGACAATTCTTTGCAGTAATTATATATAAACAACGCATGATAATCGTATTAAAAAACAGTGTATTATACATAACATAATATAAGATAAACAGTTGCAGTTGTCTCCAAACTTTTTGTCCGGGCTGAAGTGAGCGCAACCGCCATCATCGTACTGTGAATTTTAAGCAAAAAGTCGAATCGGCTCGCATGGTGCACCCGCGCACCCACTTTGTCGTAACTGGTACCTGGTTTTTGCGTTCTGCGCATACATCCGCGCTAACTTCAGCCCGGACAAAAAGCTTGAAGAGAACATAATAAGTGTAGTGGAACGATTCAAAAATACATTTGAATTTGATTTTTTTAATACAATTAAATCATCCATCTACAAATATATTGGAATGAATAAAAATGATTACAGACAACGTAACGACACAATCCTGAAAATTTATTGCACTTTTTAACTTCCGAGGGTGATAATACTCAAAGTTACATCAGCTCGCCTGTAAAAAAGTAATGTTCTTTTTGTAATCAACGTTTTTCAGCAGTCGCAAATTGTTCTACAAAATTTAAAGTCTTCGGGGAATTCTAGAAAACTCAGTTCAAATGAACCGTTTATTCGAGCGAGCTTTTTTATAGTTCAAGGTAGAAATTGTCCACCTTTGTTCGATATTGTTGGATTATTGTTTTAAAAAAGGATATAAAAGCAAACATTATTTTATTTAAATACTGTCTGTAGTTTACGCGAGTAGTACACATTTAAATAACACTTGAACGGTTCTTAATGCGTTGTATATTAGTTTAACTTATTTGAATATTATTTTTAACTACGGCTCTACATTTCGGATGCTTTGCAGCAGCCGTGGTCACGGACAGAGAGAGGGGTCATAATATTCAGATAAATTTAACTAATATATAGTGCGTTTTGAACCGGTAAAGTATTTTATTTAATGTTTTTTTTTTTCAGCCTAAAACCTAGATAACTAAATCTATCTCTTATACTTTAATTAAAACTCTGACCTACTAAGAAAATAAACCCTAGATTCCGTTTTTGTAACGCTAAGTGACCTTAATTGTCTTAACTGTAAAATGAACAAGTTGAATTTATTTCTTAACTAAATATACTATCTGCTTATTCGTAAAAGAAATTCGAGCCGCTGTAGAAAAAATCGTAGCTATGTTAATAACTAAATGCAATGCCATAACCAAGAGAATTCCAGGACAGACAAGTATGTTCAACATGCCGAAATGTGTCTGTTCCCCAATTTTACGACCCACGTCTGAAAAAGAGCATTTTACTTTTTCACTTTGTAACTAGCTATGGCATGCGACTTCGTCCGCGTAAAATAGTTATTTTAGTCATCCGAATTTTTGCATCATCTTTCTAAATTCAAATTGTTACCCACGTCGTCGGTCGCGTCACGTCGTTCTTGCTTAGTTCAACTTAAAAGATAAGCATATAGTGTCGCGGACATGTTTTTAAATCATTTGAAGAGGAGTTATTTTTTAAACCTTTTTTTTTAGTTGGAGTCTTAAACCGTTTTTGCACAAAGAGTTTTGATTTTTGAGAATTTTCCCCGTTTTTTCCACATTTTCTGCTGTTTCTCCCTAGTACACACTAGTCACAGCGCGATGGTTGAAGTGTGTATCTTTCTCGATAAATGGTTTAGTTAGACCAACACAAAAATAATTTTTCAATTCAATTCGATCTTAAAATTACCGCGTTCTAAGTACAAACCAACTCTTCAGCCTTATATATTAGTATAGATTAATTCTGTAATTACACGTATATGCCCGATTTATAGCTCAAAAATATACAAAAAATACATGAGCCATTTTAATTGAGAACACAATTCGTGTTCATACGAGCCATACAATAATGAAATATTCCAGGAAAGTTCTCGATTTCGAATTTCATATTTTCAAGGACTGCGAATGATATTGATGTAGCTTTAAAAAATCGTATTGTTTATTCAGAAACGAATAAAGATAGTTTACACGTTCTTATAATTGTCGGGACTGGGTTATATTAACGTTAGATTTTGATACTATAATCTTCATCTACGTAGACTAAACCTAAGTGGTGTTACTGAAAATGTAAGCAAGAACTTGTAAATGCCAAGTAAAAATAATGGAATTCTCAATATTTCTACCACTGATTTAATATCCAGATTGCCAAACGACATGTTTCAGAAAAACAACAAATGAATAAGAAACATGTTGGATCCGATGGGGACCGAACCCACGATTATTTACCTTCATTGCTACTATTAGATCAATAAGCCCATACCATCCATTTATGCTCTAGTATTACTAGTGTCTAATATGTTTGTGAACTCGGTGGGACCCTAGAACCAACAAACCCGTGAAGAGCTCTCACATAAAACCCACATAAGAATGTCTCAAAAGTTCTGAACACATAAACATGGTTAGCTACTGGTACTTCTTAAAAAGATACGCTAGTCTAGACGAGTTATAGTTTAAATACTGTCTGTAGTTTACACAAGTAGTACACATATGAATAAATTACTTTAACGGTTTAAAACGCGATGTATTTTAGTTAAAATTATTTTAACTATGGCCAGACATCTAGGATGCTTTGCAGCAGGTATGGTCTCCATTTCACTAATATATATCGCGTTTTAAACCGTTAAGGTGTTTTATAAAGTTTTAGTTTACTCAATATCCAAGCGTTTATACAAGAAGATATGTGAATCGTTAAGGAAGCTTTATAACCAACCTTGCTGAGTAATATGTATATAGAGGCAACGTAGGCACGTTACTGAGTTTATTTTTTCATGGACCGCCTTCTGTTTTAGCTCACTCACTAACTCCATTAGCACCCGCTGGTTTTCTTTAATATAATAGCTTATTCTTAGAATATATTTTTAATCGGAGTCTGCTCTTGTATACTTTCAATGTTATTGCACTTTAAAAGCGGTTGTGGATACAAATTATAACTCTGTTTGGAAAACTCTCCATAAAACGTAACCCTAAAATTGATTCGCCTTGTCTTGTTTGTCATTTAAAATACCTATTACATCCATGTATCTTTTACAATTTCATTATAAGGCTTTTTTTGAAAGATTCGCTAATTCAGAAACTTTAATATTTATTACGAGTATTAATATAAATAACTAACTGTGCCAGCAACTTCGTTCGCGAGAATCGTTATTTTGGACATCCAAATTAGTTTTTGCAAACCCACATCATCTTTATAAACTTAAGCTGTTAGCCACGACGTCGACCGCGTTCCTATACGTCGCTATATTCGTCGTTATCTTAAAAGATAGACATATAGCGTCGCGGACTTTATTTTAGATCGTTTAAAGAGGAATCATTCTTTCATACAAATTTTTTGGGCATCTTGAACCGTTTTCGCATCGCACGGAAACCCACAAAGATGAGTTTTTCTCCGTTTTCTTTACATTTCCCGTTGCCCATTTGGTTCTATTAGTCACAGCACGATGTGATATAGCCTTCCTCGATAAATGTTCTACCCAACATAAAAATATTTTTTTAATTAGAGTTTCTGAACAAACAAATAAACTCTTCAGTTTTATATATTAGTATAGATTAATTATTAACATTGCGTGAGAGGTGCAAGTATCAATAGGTTGAAAAAATTCAACGATGGCGCGTAAGAGTCGCTACCTCAAATGTTTAAAGCAACAGCACGGTACGCTGTGGATGCTGGTTCAAGTCGTAAATTTTTTCAATTTATTATCGATTTTTAACTCTAATAGTTATCTAAGACTATCTCTTAGAAACTATTAGAGGTGAGTTATGTCATTAAATTTACTAAAGATCCTGTAATAATTCTTGTAATATTTGATTAAGGTTTTGTTCTGTTTGACACTCGTCATAACACTTAAAGGGCTTTTTTCATAAAATTTCGTATGAGCATACCTGGCGCTTAGTAGATAGTATTCACGTAATGAAATAAAACATAATACAATATATGCAGACACATACGAAAGAAAATAAAGAACAATTTATGGTTGCTCAAGGTAGTTATTTTGTACAGGTTGAAAAAATACAGCACACTTTTGGATACTCTCTTTTATTGAGGTGAAAGAGAGAAATAAACCTTGAAATTACCCATTAGACCCTCCACAAACAAAGTAAGGTAAATCCTTAATTTTTCTTATCCCTATATATTTTTTTATTATCCCTATGTAGACGCAACATGTCTTTGTAGTGTCTTTCTAGCGGAGTGATATTAGTAAGAACTCTACTTCTTCTTGAAAACAAACATCACTTCCATTTTAAACCGTAGTCTCATGAAACCGAATATTGATAAAATTATTAAAATTATGTTTCTTTTAAATAAACCACTTTTAACGGTTTAAAACTTGAAATGTATTAGTTAACTTATTTACAATTTATTTTAACTATAACTCGGCGTTTTAGTTGCTTTGCAGAAGCCATGTTCACGGGAACAGTAAATGTGTACTACTCGGCTAAACTCCAGACAGTACAAAGAAACTTAAATATTTCGTTTCCGTGTTTTTCAATGAAACACCTTAACAGTTTCAAACGCGATATATATAAACTTATTTAAAAATGCGGTGACATTTTGGATGCTTACAGCAGCCGTGGTTACTGGAAGGGATTGTAATGTGTACTTTTTCTACATATTACGGACAATACTAGTGGCAAATATTGTCCGTAATATGTAGTACCATATCAATATACAATTCCGATTATTGCATTTCGGTCATAATATGGTCGGTAATCGGGGTCAGGTTAATTTGAAATTAACTTTGCCAAAATCCATTAGGGAGTTAGTGTCTTTAAATGCAACGATGCATTTGCTAAGTAAACGCGGATGTCAATTAAATTGCTTGTTTATAGAGGTGCTGTTCTCCAAAATAAACATTCTGTAGTTGCTATGTCATTTGGTTAAAAGTAAAGTCCTACCAAAGGGTCCAGAGAAACAAACTTTAGAAACTTGATCATAATTAATGTTAAAGCAAATATTGTCTGTAGTTTACGCGATTAGTGCACATTTAAATAAAACACTTTAACGGTTTAAAACGCGAAAAGAATTTCGACTCGGGCTGGACTTGAACCGGCATTGTCAGCATTCCGTTCAGCTGTTGCTCTACCAATTGAGCTACCGAGTCCTACACCTCATCGTCGAGTTTTTTGTATAGGGCCTTCATGTGTAAAAAAAATAAAGTTTTCAAACGTTATAACTGTGTAATTTAATCTTCAATGATTTCTTAAGCTGCAAAGCATAAGACGTTAAACCTTAATACGCAAGTGTTAAGGTTGAAATTACACTGCGCGAGAGGTGCATGTATCAATAAGTTGAAAAAATTCGACGATGAGGTGTAGGACTCGGTAGCTCAATTGGTAGAGCAACAGCACGGAACGCTGACGATGCCGGTTCAAGTCCTGCCCGAGTCGAAATTTTTTTCAATTCATTTTCGATTTTTAAATTGTAAAGTAAAGTGCTTTGATATTTTAGCACGTACACCAAACGTATGTTAAAGACATTTGGAGAAAGTTAAAAGATATTTTGTCATGTGTATACCTAGTGTGGTAACAATGTGTGCCTAATAAGCATCGGGTCGAGGGATCGATCCCCGATCGAACCACATTTTATAACATATCTATAAAACATTATTCTATGACCAATAGGAGAGACAGGGGAAAATGTGGAAGAAAACAGAAAATTATTAACGTTGAGAGCTTCCTTTGCTTCGTAAACGGTTCGAGATAAAACATGCACAAAAGCTTATATACGAACTTATAAAAATCATTTTTTATTGTAATTAAATTTTAGACGAAATGCTTCATATTTCGAACGTTTGCCAGGGCAGCTAGTTAATTAATAAAACGTATCAAATGTCAAAGCTTTCTGTTAATAATATATCAATCAAAACATTTTTATAGATCAAAGAAATGATATGGAAACGTAATAGCAATAACGGAATTAAAATAAACCTCCATTAACTAATTAGCAGTTACACAATTACTCTGTCAGCAGTATTTTAAATCAAGTTTAAAATATATTATTATAAGTTTATTATATTTAGCTTTTACAGAGACAGGGAAAACACAGAGGACTGTTTGGGGTTCCTTATAAAAGTCGCTTTTGCTTAGACTCACCTGTTCGTCGTTTTGTTGACTTGTTCTCTAAAAATTTAAACTGTCTCTTATCATGGACCACCATGTCCTCAGTTTAAATTTTCGCATAACTTTAGTATTGCCACAGTTTTGATAGCAACACATTTTCTTTTAGATTAATGATACGGGACACTTCTTTCCGGTTTTTATATTTGTTTCTAAAAATCCACAACTACGTAAAATACTGTCTATAGTTTACGCGAGTACTACACAATTAAATAAAACACTTTAACGGTTTAAAACGCGATATATTAGTTAAAGTGAATGAAAATTATTTTTAACTTCGGCCCGACGTTTCGGATGCTTTGCAGCAGCCGTGGTCACGGGGTCACCTACGTACAATTCTTTTCGCCTTATTCACTGGGTTTAATGTTTTATATGTTTGTAGAGATAATCCCCGGTATTCATATAAATTAAATTGCATTTAAAATGTAAGGAAAGAGTTTAATAAGTTTCATGCATCGAGAAAAAAATAACAAAGTTTTCTTCTTTATCTGATTATGACGTTAGAAGAGCTCGAAAATCCAAGAAGCTCTTCGAAATTAAAGTCTTACAAAGTTTGTTACAGTTTGTTTCATCGCTGGAGACAAGTCTTCTCTTCCATAGGATGATTTCAGATCTTCGACCCCCCCAACTCTGTTGCGGGCTTACAGCTTTTTCTAACTACTAAAGACTAATAGATCTGACAGTGTACCAAGGAGTAAAAATTTAAATAAAACACTTTAACGGCTGAAAACGCGATATATAAGAGCAAAGTTTTACGTCAGAGACACCCTCCATTTTTAGTCTCCCCGTGACCACGGCTGCTGCGAAGCATTTGAAACATCGGGCCGTAGGTAAAATGATTTTCAAATAAGTTTACTTAATATATATCGCGTTTTAAACCGTTAAAGTGTTTTATTTCAATTTGTACTACTCGCGTAAACTACAGACATTTAATGGGATAAAAATAGCAGAATTCTACATACCGAACTACCTTTTCGCCAGATCCGGGATTTGTAACTTTGTAACTTCCGTAAATTGATCTATTATGCCAATAGGAAGATGTTACAACCCTACGCCATATACATACCTATAAACCTGTTGGCGCCAAAAGCACATAAGACGGCTATATAACGGATGTAAATTTTAATGAGAACAAAACTATTAAATGTACAAGTAATTGTTGACTCATTTGAGACGCTTGCCAACTGAAGAGTAATTGTTATTCGAGAAGGTATTGCTTCAATAGTTCGTTTAGTGTATTGAAAAACACTTAACAACGAGAAATAATGTAGGTTTAAAAATGTTCCTGCCAAAAAAAAGATGTTATTTTTGACAATACATATAAATTTGTATATACTAAGGTAACATAACCGAAGACTATGTTCCTATGTAGTTTACGCGAATAGTACACATTTAAATAAAACACTTTAATGGTTTAAAACGCGATATAGATTAGTTAAACTTATTTGGATTCGGATGCAACACTCATGGTCTCGGGGAGACACAAAGCATCCGAAATGTCAGGCCGTAGTTAAAATAATTTCTAAATAACTTTAACTAATATATATCACGTTTTAAACCGTTCAAGTGTTTTATTCAAATGTGTACTACTCGCATAAACTACAAACAGTATTTACATACAAATAATTATAATATACATATAATAATACAAATAATTTTATCAATTTATTTAGTTGTCATGATAGTCCAATTAATTATTTAGTTTGCCAAATTGCTAATTTATTTGGACAATGGCACAGGAAGTTTTAATAGCGAACGATTAAGATCTTAGGTATGCCATTGTGTTACTTATGCATTCTTAATAGTCTGTCTATTATAAGCAACATATTTATATAATAAAAGTACATAGTGTACAGATTAAAAATCTTCAGTATTTTCCATGACTTTAAAAGCATTTTTTACGTACGGACTACGTCTGCAATTTTATAATTAAGTTTACATAATCTTCAACGGTTTCTTGTTTAAAAAGAACAGTCAAGAAACTTCTAATATTTTTATCTTAAAGTTTATGCAAGTTTAAATTTATGTGGCTATTGTAGATGATGAGTTATCTAATACAATTACTTAAACTCGTCACAATTTCAACACTTTCTTAAATCGGGGGATCTAAGATTCGAATCTTCTGGTACCATATTACAATATTGTACCGGGAAAAAGCCTCAAATGCACGGTAAAGACGAACACAGAAACGTGAATATTTCAGAATGAGAATGTCTACTTACGATCTAGAAGCAACAGGCGTCTATCGAGTGACAAATTTATAGTAATGCATTAATTTTCCTCGTTCTTTTTCACACTGCTATTTCCGTTCTATTGGTCGTGAATTGTATATCCAACTAGACTAGTACGTTCAAAAAAAGATATATTATATTGATTATGGTCCTGCTGCGGTCAGTATGTGACTCCATCTCTCGTTCAGAAATAGAATTAAATAAAGGCAATTCGAATCAAATCTATCAGTATTACTAACGTTTGCGTTCCAATAGTTATGAATGCCATCTTTACATCAGCGACTTTAAGGAAACCTGGCGTATCTACGAAAAATAAACAGTTCCCTGCCCACACAATAAGATTTATAGTCACCGATAAAAATACCGCATTGGTTCTTTCAAGTCGCCTCGGGCCAAATCTATAGCTGAACACGTTACGTACGTAAATAAATAAACAATGCCTCTGTACAGTTACGCAGCGAAACAGAAATTACTACATATTAATAGCCATTTGTATAAATGGATCCGATAAAGTTCCTCGAATAAACGTGTCAATCTATCAAGGTAAACTGGAATAGATTAGCCGTGTTGTAAGATTCGCTGCTGCGTTAACTCTCGCAAATTCGTCTAAGCATTATATAATACGGCTCAAACATAGAACATCACGCAATTTTTTATAATAGAAGAGTACAGAGAAGCCATATAAAATCCATTAGTTAATTTAAGTTAACAAAATTGTTTAAAAAGAAGTTGGATCCGGAGAAGATCGTTCCAAGACGTGTTGATTTCCTTACGTTATTAAAAAATATACGTTAAGTATTTCAGTAAGAAGTTTTATATTTGAAATACCGACAGAAGTAGTAGTTAAATGCAATACAGTCTATGAACATGAAAATATCATATGTAATTAAAGTATTAAACATAAGTTTAATGTAGATAGAGGTTTAATTGTTGAATAATAAAAAATATCGTCGCAAGAGCCACACAAACTACGATGATTCTAAAAATTCTTGGTATGAAATACTATCGTGCTATGCTATCTGTCTGGTTAATTTAAAATGCAATTCGATAAGGTCGGAACGGAAATGCGAAGTAGAAACTTAACGTGACTAGATTTTGAATTCCTTTTGCAAGAGCTTCAAGAAGTTCTTACTTATTTAGACAAACCTTTTTCGTTTTAAAACCTAAAAAAAATTAAGAAAAAGTGTGTTTTAGTAGTAATACTGCAAATTTACCATGTTTAAATCGTCTTAGAGTAAAGAAATCTGTTGCTATGTCACTTTTAACGGATAACAAGCTGTGTCCCCGACTTTCTTCGCGTGCAATAATTATTTTGGGCATCATATTATTTATTTTTGTAAACAACCTCCTCAACTTTATAAACTATAACTATTAGCTACGACGTCGTTCTTGCGCGGTAATCTCAAAAGATATATTGTATTGTCATATATACTGTCGCAAATATATTTAGATTTTTTGAAGACGAATCATTCTTCATATATAGCTTTTGGTTCTTTGAACCGTTTTCGCAGCGCAACGGTGGTTTTTTCATAGTTCCCTCGGTTGCTTCTCGCCTATTGGTCTCAGCAAGATGTTGCTTAGTCTTTCTCATGAAATGTTCCAATCAATTTAAAAATATTTTTTTATCCGTACAAGTACTTCCTAAGATTAGCGTGTTCAAACTATTCAGCTTTCTAATATTAGCATAGATTTATAGTGATTAAACTTGTGGTTCGTTAATTTTAATAACGGTGACTTCGAATCCCGAGGAAAAGTAATGGATTGTTACCGAGCAAATACGAGAAGATCTTCTTAGATTCTTTTGAGGTGGATTTGGAGATTTGTGTGCCAATTGAATAATGATCAAAACGTTGCTTTAAATAAATATAGGCTTTCCAATTAATTTATACAGTTTTTTAAAACATGTTCTTTATCTGGAAATCTGGATATTAAATGGATGAGATATCGAAATTCCATTTGGATGGCTAACCACCGTCGACAGAGAAATGCCGTGAAGTTTAATCGCGTTTCGATTTCAGTCTCCGAATATCCAACGCTAAAATAAGTCGACAGCACATCTTGTTTATGTCTTTTTGAGGAGTATTTCATCTATCGCCATGCTTGTCTATCCTCTTCTTGCATAAAAAACTTAGTACAACATACACAATTCCAATCATCTTTAATGAGGGGCTTGGAATCATTAAAATGAATTAATAATGTAATCTTAGAACAAAGGTTTACTTCTACAGACGCAACTGACTTCCCCCTTGCCTAATCGGTATTAATTTTACGGTCTACTCTGAAACCATTAAAATTTAATTACGCCATCTTTATTGCGAGGGAGCAAATATAATAATTATTACATCGAAATCAATCGGATCTCTAAATAGTTTCAAAGCGGTTTGCAATGGGCCATTAGTTTTATTGTTCATAAGCGTAATGTTTTTAGTATAGAATTTATTGCGAATTGATTACGTGTAATAAACATCTGTATAGGAATCGAATCCCGTATTTTATAGCTTCGTAACTGTATGTAATAAACACTGGTGTCGGTTTATATGGAGACTTGTTATTTATAGATGTTTATTAGATTATCTACTGTTAGGCGATTTATAGCCATGGCCTACTATTTTTTTTTATGATAGAGAAGAACAAACATGGAATTCACTCGATGAAAGGTGAAATTCCCGGCCATCCAACATGTGAACAAGATGCCATAGGACTGTCGACCTCTTGTGTCTTTGGATATTCGGGAATCCACAGACTGAAACCTCACTTCGGCTTTTATTCGTTGACGGTGGCTCTTGAACTATAAGCAATTTATTTTTTTATAAGAATGAATATATCCGTATTTCAGAAAAAAATATAAATTGATTAAAAACATTTTGGATCCGATGGGGACCCATTGATTTATGATATGCATGTATCACTGTAATTGAAGAACAAGATCGTCGTCGTTTCTTGATCCTTTAAGTAAGCGACGAATCAAAAATCTAAAATAGTGAGGAGAAAATTCGATATACTTCTTAAGACAAATTTGTACCTACAAGTTTTTCTTAAGTTGCAGCCACTAAGTTATTGATGAAATGATTCCTAAATCATTTTGACAACACATCTAACATATTAGATGTAAATATATACTAAATATTGTATTTTGATATATATGTACTTTTTATTAGGCCTAAATGAAAATGTAGGCATTGAATTTTGAACTGTATTTTTCCCAAAATATTATATTAAGAACGCTTTTCGTTCTTTATCTATTTTAACATTCAAAAATACAAACAGTGTTCTTCTAGAAACGTCAGAAATTTTTTAAGTAATTATTTACGTATTTCATTACTAAGTGGAAATGGAAGGCGCTAATCTTACCTTTGTTTTATCTGAGTACCTCTGAATCTCACAAAGCATCTCCGAGAAAAAATCCGCGCAAAAAGTTCTCTCTTATAAAATAGCCCTCACTTTTCGAGATTAATCTTTAACAATGTTCGCAAAGAAAAAGTATGAATATCTGACTTTTTTTTATTCTACCCTCATTGAATTTTATATTTGTTTCAGATTGCACGAACTACTTAGCGCAGCCCACTATGAAGAATGGAAAACCAGCGGACCCTGCCTACGATATAGACGTAGCGAGTGAGTTTTTTTAATCAAAACTTTAATTTTTAATATATGTCTATATAAAATTTGTTGAAAGAAATTTGCGCCTTTGTTATTAGCATAACGTAGAAACTTACTCATAATAGGAGAGCTCAGCAAAATTAAACTTTACTTAAGTCAAACCATAATCTATTATTATGTCTAACTTTGTTATCATTTCGTGTTTTTTTTAATGATGGACAAGCATGTGGTTCAGTGGATGATATACCTATCATATGCATATATATAATATCTGAACAAGTGCGCTGTCGATCTATTTGGCTTTGGATATTCGGAAATCCACAGACTGAAACCGAAACGCGATTAAGCTTTGCGGCCTATTCATCTGTGGACGGTGTTTCGTGACCCGGTCGGGATTTCTATATTCCTACCACATCCTATTTAATATTCAGATTTCCAGATGAAGTCCAAGATGTTTCAGAAAAATTAGACATACGTTGACCCCGGTGGGGATCGAGTCCGTCAAACTAACCAAACGCCCCATTTATCAAAATAACCCATTATTTGACGGAAAGAATTTCCGAAATATCAGTTTAAATAAAGAGAACGTTACTCAAATTGAGACCGAGTTGAAATCCATATCTTAACATATATTACAGACATACATAATAAATGAAATACAAGGCATTCAAAATACCTACAGATCTGAATAAGGGAGCACAAGGGTTGACGTTGACGTTATCAAAGCTAGATAAGTTTGTTCTGTAAGTCTGTCAAGCAAGAGGAACCGGTAACAGCTGATAGCGATAAAAGACGGACCAGTATTTGTAAAATTAGTACTATAGTCGGTTGTAGTCCATAATTATTTAAATTGACAGCTTTGTTTAGAACATTTAAGCATCAGTTTTATAAATTAAAAGTAGATTTACATAAAACACTTTAACGGTTTAAAACGCGATATATTAGTTAAACTTATTTGAAAACTATTTCGTGGTCACGAGGAGACGGCTGCTGAAAAGCATGCTAATCGTCTTGCCGTAGTTAGAAATAATTGTCAAATAAGTTTAACTAATATATCGCGTTTTAAACCGTTAAAGTGTTTTGTTTAAATATCTACTACTCGCGTAAACTATAGACAGTATTATACAGTATACTCAATTGGTTAGAGCGACAGAACGGTACGCTGTGGATGCCGGTTCAATTCTTGCTCGTGTCCTAAATTTTTTCATCGTGTAAAGAGTATAAAGGTTTTTAAAAGATCAATTTTATCATAAGCAAAGCCAAGAATGTTGAAAAGAGGCACATTTAAGTTGAATATTGTATGTGACAATTTTTCTGCACATTTTTTATGCTGTCTTTATGGAGGGTATATTACAATATTACATCTTAAATCTAACTGTTCGTAGTTTTACATTACCAAATGTGTGTTATTCATCAATCGATGGAAAAAATCGGTTTTTCAGTTAAGAAACTAAAAGGTAGTGGTAGATTTAATTGTCTTAATGGCTGGGCAGAATTAAACATGGCGCAGTGACGCCCCGGGCGGGTAATACCATAATTGCTTTTGCTGAGCTTATTTAAAACATTACGCTCATTTCACGAAACGAATATACACAACAAACTTTGTAATTATCATTTGCATGCAGTGTATTTAAGCTGTGGTGAATTTGTAGATGTTTTTCTTAATATGTTGGAAGTTAAAAAATAAATTAAATTAAAAATTGATTTTATATTAGATTAATTTTGCGACACAAACCGGCATCCACAACGTGACGGGCTGTTGCTTTAATCAATTGAGCTACTGTGTTGGTTAGACTACCACATCGGAACGCTATGGATGCCGGTTCTAGTCCCGGTTTCGTATATATTCTTTTCAATCCATAATAACTGAGTTTTAATTTATATAACGCCGTCGTGTGCAATAAAATGTTAAAAATATTAAAGTTTTCCAAGTGAATTGAAGTTTATATAACATAAACATTTTAATTTACTTTTTTTATGTCTATTATATATACTTTCAGTGGTAACAAATACTCTCTACTTAAATACTAACATCTTTTTTTATTTCGTGTAAATTAACGGTTTTACAGGTCTAAAGGTATAAAAATTACACCTTTGTTAAAGAAAGACAATAATTGTATTCTGAAATAAATCTTTAATTCGAAAACATAAAAGAAACAGTAGCCTAGTAAGGAGATACTAAAATATAATTGTATATTTCTTAGTTTTATAATTAATTTAGTTTAGAATGAAAATAAAGATGGCGTACATTCACCAGCTATTGTGACTTAACCGATTTTATTCTCGTACTCGACTTCTAAAAACATCTGACATACAACTTTAAATGTTTAAATAACGTTTCTTTCCAGACTACGTGCGAACGATGATATCATTTGGTATCATAAGTTTGTTCGTGATGGCTATGGGCTGTGGCTTTTCAATCTACACTTTCCGTAATCCGCGGTACATGTTCAAACGACTGGCGGCGGGGATACATTTTATAAGTAGTAAGTATTTTGTTTCAGATAAAAATAACTACAAATAACTATAGGTACTCTTTATAGGCTAACCGACTATATGGGCTAAGTTAAAACGTTAAACGCGTTGCTTAACACTGCGTGAGATTTTGGGTTTGAGTCCAAAGTATGAGGACACAAAAGTGTTATAACTATTGTGTTTAAAATAAAATCGAGCTGTGAAACGGATACGGAAATATATCAATCAGAATAATAAATTCAAATAATGCGGTGACTTGTATTCCAATAAATTTATTTTATCTATAGTACAGCGAAGCATAAGTGATTTCACAAATAAATATACTGTAAACACATCCATGACATATAACATGGGTAGTTTTGTTTAACACAATTAGGTTTTAGATAAGGCAGTTATAGAGACTACAGAAGTTGTAATCAATCTCTGTACTTTAGTAAGTTTGTGTAAATTCAATAATCGAAATTATACATAAATCACAAAATGTGTATTTTGATTTATTTAAATTGTAACAAGGTTAAACAAACGAACTCTGATTGCATTCAAAATATCTTTGTTTTTCTTGGCTCTATCAATTGCCCTACGAGTACAGGTGTCCCATATCTTGGAAAATATATAGTTTGAAGGAAAACCACTAATACACAAATCATGTTTCCAAAGATTTGAAAGATAAAACCATTTTAAATTTTGTAATAACCTTACACTGCTGTATTCCTAAAAAGAATAATCTTTACAGCCTCTTGCACCTTTGTCGTCGTACAAGTCACTATGTCTTCTTTGGACCACATGAAGAAGAATGTTAAATATATTTATCCCGAACGTGCCTCGCATTAGTGAGTATTAAAACCAAGTTTTTTTTATGATAGAGGAGGGCAGACACGAGAGGTTCATTTGACGAAAGATGGAATACCCCAGCCATATAGCAATTCAAAAGACGTGTAACCAATACTGTCTATGGTTTACGCGAGTAGTACACATTTAAATACAACACTTTAACGGTTTAAAACGCGATATATTAGTTAAACTTATTTGAAAATGATTTTTAACTTCGGCCCGAAGTTTCGGATGCTTTGCAGCAGCCGTGGTCACAGGGAGACTCCTGCGAAGCATCCGAAACGTCGGGCCGAAGTTAAAAATCATTTTCAAATAAGTTTAACTTATATATCGCGTTTTAAACCGTTAAAGTGTTTTATTTAAATATTCATTATATAAGTCCGAGGAAGTAAATATAACGTTTAAAATAAAATAATTTAGTTACCTCTGAATAGAAAGCCGCTCAGCTACGTTAGGACTAATTTCCCAACTCTGGTTTTCTGTGGCCCCATCAGAGGCCGAGATGACTCAAGAGAGAACGCAATAAAAATGGTCATTAATTCAAAAGTGATTGTTACATAGTGTTATTATTTCACAGCTTCCATATAAGTTACTTCCTAGCCTGGTTCGTGGTCTTGGTGAATTTCTTCGCAGCTGCATCCTTCCTCTGGTACTCGAGGAAGAGAAAAGGCGACAAAGCCGCCACCGACGAGCTGGCCATGGCCGACGAGCCGACGATCATAGGCCGATGACCGCTCAGCCTTCTCTCCAAGCGGGTCCACGCACACAGGACATTTCCTCGAGTCTCTACTGAACAGTGCTCAAACCAGACCAAAGCTTTGGGATACATGTCTTCCACACACGATAGGTGTATTAGGAGCCAAGTCTTGGCTGAATTTAACTCTATTTTTCCAGTGTCGAGGCTCGTTAATCTTATTGGTATTTAAATGCTATTGTTGCCAAATTCCTAAATAGTTTTTCTTTTAAGCGTGCGTCACTTTGGGGCCAACTAACGTTTAATAATAGTGATTTAATATTCTTGCAAGAAACAGCTTGAATAAGTACGAATTGGATAAATTTGAAAGGACTTGAACTGGCATCGTCAGCGTTCCGTGCTGTTGCTCTAACCAATTGAGCTACCCTGTCCTATACATCATCGTCGATTTTGTTCAATACATGCACCTCTCGCTCTATGTAATTTCAACTCTAACATTTGCGAATTGAGGTTCAATGTCTTATGCTTTGCAGCTTTAAAAAATCACTAAAGATGAAATTACAGAGATAACGTTAATCTAAAATCGATGTATATTTATACAGTGCCATCATGCGAGAATTATTAAAGTTTTCAAGTATTGGTATCATCTAAATACCAAAAAGACAACACTGACTGACGTCTATAATGCTCAAATCACAAAATTAAATGAAGATCATCTTGTAAAAGAAAATCTATTAAAACTAATTTATTAATGCGCGTACGCAAGCCTTCGCTATTAATGTCCCGTGCTAGACACTAGTCGTCTCTATTATAGGACAGAGGGTATAAGCGCTATTACGCACTGTAACCATGACAGTTTCTCGACGACTAAGTGTGAGTCGCCACTACGCGGTGAGTCGCCGAGTTGCCTGGGCGACCGCAACCAAGTGCCTAAGCACTAATTTAAACCATAGTAACTTACTGTCGACTGGTCGACAATGCGCAATGGCTCTAAAGACTTACATATATCTATTACGCTATTCCAGCGAAGGTTGATGGGTGTTATTGACCACCATTACTAACTTATTAATGGTGACAACGATGCTAAAATTGTCTCCAAAACACGAGGTCTCCCTCTATACTCCGGGGCTATAATCAAATTAAATTATTCTCTGGCCGTATACAAAGCATAATATTTAAAATGAAAATTATATGCGACACTTATTTAATTCATCACATCCGTATAAGATTAACGATGCATTATAGCTTAACTTAAGAATCACATAGTTATTATTCTATATAACTATGCAGGGCTCTGAAACCTCTAATTATTTCTTGTTATCTCATAATAAATTTCAGAATATCACAAGCAAGATATTATTGTAATTTAGAAAGCGTATACTTTACTGTATTTTTCGCAAGTTACACATTTAAATAAAACGCTTTAACGGTTTAAAACGTGAAATCTATTATTTAAACATATATTGGATTTATTTTAACTACGATACGAAGTATAATTATAATACAGAACGATCAAAGCGTCCGGCCGTTGTACAAATAAATAAAATATATGTGCAAATATTAATTTCTGCGTTTTAAACAGTAAAATAGTTTTTAACTGCATATTACGTACATACTACATTCTTCTGTGATAAAAACTAATATCATACTACTATATACTCTATCCAAATTAATGAACTCAATGTAGGATAATTTAAAATTACATTTACAATTTCGAGACTATAAGAAATAATTAGCTAGTATTCTATTCTTGTATATGCTAGATTTATTTATTTGACTCTTATAATTATATGTTTTCTATTTAATTTGTTGACGTTGCTTCTAAAGTTAAAAATCAAGCCAAATTTGCAAAAACGATTACGCGACGGTTTTGTAATGCTTGTGTTAACAATAAATTGTGTAAGGCTTCGGCCATCGTTCAGCATATCATAGTTTTTCGGGCTGTTCGGCCGACGTAGGGGAGAAGAGGTTCTCGAAGTTTCACCATCACGAGCATCGACCTTCTCGCTCACGTCGGCCGAACAGCTCGAAAAACTATGATATGTTTGTGATAACAATTAGGATTGTATACAATCCATTTGAATGTATCACTTTGTTACGTTTTAATTATCTGTAATATATTATTGTCTATTAAACATTTGCTCATTCTTCTATGGTTGTAGCTTTCTTTAAGCTGGATGTAACGAATATGTTCGATAGAAAACCCACCGTCTTTGAAAATTCTCTATACATCCCTATCATCTACATTGTAAAAAAATCGAAACGATGACAAATTTTAAAAATAATTTTGTATATTTTGCATGAATAGTATCAAACAAAAAAACAAACTTTATTAAAACCAACTTTAAAGAAAATGTTACTACAGTAAGTGTTACGTGAATTCCTCAGAGAAAAACTTTCGGCGGCGAACGTTGGAACAATAACAAGTTTGAATACGAAAGCCTTCCTATATAGATATATAGATACATGTGTATATGTTTGTAGTTCCGCTGTTTGCAGGTAGTTAAACATTTTCCACAAACTTATCTTTAATGTGGTAATCCTTAAGCTACAACCAAGCTGCCTTTGTACTACACCTTCAAACTATGGTTTATAAAACTAAAAGGTTTAAACAAAGAATTATGTACCTAATATAATAATCAAACTTAAAAATTATTGAAAAGCTTACGTCTTGTGTAAGCTTACGTTAGGTAAGATTTGTACGTGTTCTGTGTTCCTAGTCCTGTAATTATTTGTTATGTGTTATAACTTTTTATTTTCCCTATCTATAAGATCAAACATGCATACAAGGTCAGGAATCGCCAAATGTGGAGTGGAGTACAATATTTAATTTAAGATCAAGTTGTACTAAGATCCTAAATACTTTTAGTATTTTACAGATATTTTGTCAGCTTTAATCGCCCAACTAAGTAATTATCTAATATATGACATTAATAATCTGTATCCTCATTTCGACCTGCTTCAAAGCACTAAAGTTTATATACGATGATATTTCAATACGTCCATAATTCAACCACAATCAATTTGCGTGCAAACCCAAAATCGTTTCGCGGTCAAATTGTCGATTAAACTTCGCGTTATTTTGTGTCGTTATGTCATATGTATGTATTGATATGTTTGGTATAATTAAATGATGATAATTGAAAAATAAGGCGTTGTTTTGTTACTGTTAAATGCGTCTTAGGTATCGGAAACGAAAATGTGTCCGCCCTAATCTCCACATAATGAATATTGGGTTTCAATTTAAAATTGTTAAAACAAAGCTAAACTCCATATAATGAAGGAAGCGTAGTCGGAAAAGTTGTATTCCGACTTTAACGGGTTTGAATATGCAAAATTATCAACTTTGTAAAATCGTATCTTTATTAAGGAAAAGTTTCTATGCCTCTCGAAAATATGAGTTTGTTACAAGTTATATGTCTATGGAAGTTATTAAGAAAAATAACTACCCTCTCGTTATATTTATATGAATGTTTAATATTAAGTTTGTTTTAGCTAGTTTAATTTCCACTGTAAAGACCTCTTCAAAAATCTAGTCATCTTATATAAATACTCTGAAATGAGCACTAAGATTTAATTTGCTGTGCCTTATATCTTCGCTGAATTTAAAATAATATAATTTTTAGCTTTTAAGATAGTATGTATACCAAAGGCAGAAAACGCACACGGCTTACATACAAGTACTCGTTCAAATTGTATACCTAACTTTTAAAGTGTATATAAAGTGTAATCTTTAAAATTGAACTCATCTTCCTTTATATTACGAACATAATCGTCTGTCACACTGTTTGGCCCAATTTACAAATTGAATCAATAAAAATTTCCACAAAATTGTGCTCTTTATTTTATCTTTCATTTGACAGCTTGTTGTCCATGGGCTAATAACCAACGGGTCGTGGTCTCGTTTTTCGTCGGGCCCAGCATGTTAAGTCCAAAAACGGTCGATAGCACAACATGGGGTGTCAGAAATTTTTTTTTGTGAATCTCATGCTTATCTCTCCTTCTTTATCGTGAAAAATATTAAATCAACACAATCTGGATATCAAATGGCTGGTGAGAATATGGGAAGGTGGGAAAACTGTAAATTTCTTAAATACTGCCTATATTTTACGCTTTTTAAGTTTAACTCTATGTCTCCCTGTGACCATGGCTGCTACAAAGTATCCGAAACGTCAAGCCGAAGTTAAGAATCATTTTCAAATAAGTTTAACTAATATATCGCGTTTTAAACCGTTAAAGTGTATTATTTAAATGTAAATTTCCTGTTAATCTTATTGTAAACATCCATCCTACAATGAAGTCAAGCCATATTTGGCCGGATACGATTACCTAATATGCTGACTAAGTCTATTAAAAAAAAGGAGAAAAAGTTTTTGTACAAAGTCTAACAGTAAAATCATCATAATAGTGTCATTACGTGGAGCCTACAAATGGACTATGTAAGAGGAAGCATTAGTAAAATGTCTTTCATTATCATGATGATCACAATCTTTTTTGGCACTAGCACCTAATGGTCATACGCTGTTTAATATAGGGTGATAAGACTGCTTTTTCCTAACAAATAGTACCGTACTTAAGTAAGATGTATTACTGACTGTTAAGTGTTTTGGAAACCAATCTGTATCTAGCTAGCTGAAGAGTTTGTTTGAACACGCTAATCTCAGAAACTACTGGTTCGGATTGAACAATTATTTTTGTGTTGGTTAGAACATTTATTGAAGAAGGCTATAGGCCATAAAACATATCGTTGTAATCTAATAGGAGCGAAGAAACAGCGGGAAATATGCAACAAAACAGCGAAAACGGTTCAAGATATCCCAAAAAATATGTATAAAAGAATATCGGAGGCAGCAAGCATTTATTTGACTGAAGGCGGAACTCCCTAGCTATATAACATCTCAACTAAAATTTGACTTTGGATATTCGGAAATCCACAGACTGAAACCGGTTGTTGGTAACCCGAATGGATTAACGATATTCTATTTAACATCCAGATTTCCAGTCCAATATGTTTCAGAAAAATTAGAAACACGTTGAACCCTGCGGACATCGAACCCACGACACATCGCTTCTTTATTAACCATAATTCGCTACCATTATACCACCGACCCAGTCAAACTTAAGTTTGACGGAATAATAAAAGCAATCAAAACTGATTCTCAATCGATCTTATCATTTTGTCAATTGTCAAACTTGTCATCACATATTAGACAAGTGAAGCTGTAATCACAAACGTTACCAAAGGAAATTACCGGCATACTTGTGTTAATCGCCAGGTCAGTGCAATTACGCGATTTCAAGCAATTTTAAGCCCAATTAAGAGGTGTTGTCGCTGAAATTCGCGTGTCGTTTATCTCGTGAAAAATGTCGTGTACACTTTTCACCGGCGGCTATTTTAAGATACGCATTGTCGAAGTCTGGCAGCTGCCCAGAACCGGGTTGCGTGACCACCAGCCTCGACAAAGGTTACTGTCCTAAAATCCCTTTCTCAAGGGAACCGGTAGTGTTATAATAGTAGTAAATAAACATCTGAAAACGTAAGACCACATCTAGGTCCCGGGACCAGAAATAATTATATAATTTGTGTTTTTGTCTGTAATTTACGCAAGTGGTACATTTAAAACACTTTTTAACGGTTTAAAACTCGAAATGTTAGCTCGTTTAGAAGTTATTCTAACTATGACTTCGCAATGTTTTACTGTTCGAACACTTATATTTAATAAGTTATAAGGCTTTTCGGTTTTTTCTAGTAACATTAATTACGCTAGGAAAAAAAATTGTGGTTTTCTAAAAAAAACACTTTTAACGGTTTAAAATTATAAAAATTAACTTAAAAATATACAATTACTTCAGACCACGGTTGCTCCAAAGCAACCAAAGAGTCGAGCTGTAGCTACAACAACTTGTAAATTAGTTAGCTAATACATTTTGCGTTTTAACCGTTAAAAATTAATTAAAATGTGTTCTTAGTAACTAGTGAACTTGTTATGCGTCTAAGAATTTAAAACCTTATGCCCAAGGAACAAATAGTAGGAAAACCAATTATTTTGACAGCTCTGTTCACTCTTTTTGTTTGTCCTTATTATAGTAAAAGGCACAAATATTTATTACCTGTGTATTTCACAGATAACAAAACGATTGAATATAAACGTCAACAGTCCGCATGGGGAGATAAAGATATTAATTGATAAGCTTTTGCGTACCAGCTCAACCTTGACTTGTATTAATTTATCACAAAAGAAGAGTACACAGACAATAAATTTAACTAGGCACATAAACAATTTAAATTGTTCGACAATAGCAACACTTAGCTGATATCAATCGTTTCGGAGCCGAGATCAAAGCGTAAGATTTACATCTAAAACAAAGAAGTCATTCGCAAGACGTTAAATCTTTATGGGATCGTAACGATAAGAATCGGACTGAATTTGTATCTCGTTGGTGTATTGAGCAATATTTGGCTAATAATCGACGGGTTGTGGGTTCGGTCCCCGGCGACATTTTTCTGTACCTATCTAATGTACATACATTAGATAGGTACAGAAAAATGTAGAATGTCAATGTGTAAAGTAGTACGGGCATAGTACAAATATGAATATACTAGCTGGCAAACATTCTTTAGTCATATAATGTATTTCAACCAACAAATTGATTAGCAGTTGGTGTAAGTAAATCTTAAAATATTTTTGCACATGATATTATATAAATTAAAGGTGGTATTATATAAATTAAAGATCGAGTATAAAAAAAAAAAAATGACGATAACGTGTAGGACAATGTAGCCGAATTGGTTAGAGCAACAGCATGGAAAGTTGTGAATGCCGGTTGAAGTACTAGCCGTGTCGTAATTTTTTTAGTTTTATTAGATCTTTAATTTAGATAGACATATAATGTGCCAAAATTTTGTTTTTTTTTTCAAATTATTAAAAAAAAGAACAATTCTTTCAAACATATTTTTTGGTTATTTTGAACCGTTTTCAAAGCGCACGCAACGGAAACCTAGAATAATGAATATTTTTTCCGTTTTTTCCACATTTCCGACTCTTCGCTGTTATTGGTTACAGCGTGATGTTTTCTAATCTAAAGCTCTTCCCGATAAATGCTCGCACACGTAATGATTTTTTTTTAATTAAATTCATTAGTTCCTAAAATTAGAGCGTTTAGACAAGCAAACTCTTCAGCTATATTCGTATAGATTCACGGTAAAATTAACTTTGCATGGATTTATAGTTTTTTTTTTACGTACGGAACCTAAATTAAGAAGAAAATTGGCTCGACCGGCTTTTGTTTAATTTTGTGCTACACCTAATAATTCTCAGTAGGCATACATGTCTGTCGGTAAAACTCTTCGCTTTCAGTTATTTTTACAAACGGGCGGAGTGTGTAATGTCTCTGGCAAGACGAACGCCGTCTTCGTGCCAATTGAGGAATTGATGGATTCCTGCACGTCACTTCTCTGTTTTGTATTTTCGGTTTCAACAGCAGAATCTTATTTTAAAATGTATTTACTCCGTTTCTCTTTTGTGAAGTGTCCTAGGTTCGAATCCAGGTTATATGTGTCGAAACACAGAAACCTGATAACCTAATTACTTGTAAATTTAACCGATCAGTGAAAATGTGAAATGGACATAAAAAAATGTCTGCAGCAAGCCAGCTCGTTATTTTTTGCGAGAATTACCTTAATGAGTTTTGCTTCCTCCTTAAAATATTTAAATTATGTTTTTCATTAATGTAAGTATAGAAGTACTTTGTTAACAATGATTAAACAACAGTATATTTTTTGCTATAATCAGAGTTAAGATGTTTAAAAAAATTTAAAACCAATACAACTAAGTACAATTTCCTGGTGATTATTATTGGCAGATATTGAAGCAATCATTCAGTCAAACGATATATCAATAAAACAATTAGGATAAATCTTTATTACGAAGCTACTTAAACAAAGATAAAAATAGACCAAACAAAATAAAATTAAACACATTATATAGCTAAAGAGTTTGGTTATTTAAACCCTAAAACAAATGAAAGGGCAGAAACGGTGGAAAATGATTCATCTTTGAAGGTTGCTGGTGTGAACGCTACAAAAACGGTTAAAGCTACCAAAGAAAACGTATGAATGAATGGTTCCCTTTTGTCTAAAATATCCTCTTCGGTATATATTTAATTGTTTAAGATGACCCTGCAATAATATTTTTATGGTTATAAAATTTTATCGAAATTAATGCCGAACCGATTAGTGTAACAGTATATAAACAGTAATAATATTAATTTTACAGCAACAAAACAACGTTTGCCGGATCAGCTACTAAAATGATATACAACAATGGAGTATTAATCATCCGAAAACATAAAAAAGAAGTCGGTCTAAACTCTTGATTCATAAATTAAAATCATCAAACAGAACATAATGCCACCAACAACGTCAAACCACACTTTTAGTTGAGGTCTGATTTATGTGTTGGAAAAATACCAGGTTTTATCTGGGAAAACTAACGTCGCCTAAACCATGATGATATAGTCATCATGGTATAGATACTCAAAGTAGCAAAAGTAGCAACAAACACAACAACTTCCCTATACTTATTTCTTATATTTTATACTACATTTCAAAATCCATCTTATTTTAGCATAAAAATCACACAAATGTATGGGAAATAAGTAACATTATATTTTTTCACTAGCTGTGTCAGCGACTTTGTCCGCGTAGAATAGTTAGTTATTTTGATCATCAAAATTTGTTTTTGCAAACCTCCTCCACACTTTAAAAATTATAGCTCGTCGTTCGCGTCCTGTCGTTATTGTCACTTAACATTAAAATATATTTTTTAAACATTACATGTCGTGGACAATTTTTAAATAATTTAAAGAGGGATACATATTTGTTGGCTATCTTGAACCGTTTTCGTAACGTACGCAACGTAAAACAAGAATGATTTTTTTCCATTTCCCGCTGTTTTTTCGCTCTTCTGCGTTGCATCGCGATGTTCTATAGCCTTCTTCGATAAATGTTCTAAGGAACACAAAAATAATTTTCCAATTGCCACCGTTACTTAGTTCCTGAGATTACCGCGTTCAAACAAACAAACTCCTCAGGTTTATGCATTAGTATAGATTTGTGTCATAGTACCGTAAAATTTCGATCGTGACCTCTTTGAAGACAAATTTGCTTATCCGTTACCATGACAACCAGTGTCAGTCTGCATGTTGTGCGCTATTACAGGACGGATTAAAATAATTTTTGATGAACGCTTAAATGGATCAATAGCATTGTAACTTTACCAGAACACGCGATATGGCGGAGACAAAGGTATTCCTTGTTCCGTTATTGTCCCTCCTCCCCCCACAATGTAATTAATGTGATTTACGTGACATGCTACTTCGGTCGATACTAAACGCCTTTGCGAATAGTGGCGGTTGATTTTTGTTACTGTCCTTGGTACAGGTAAGGGATCTCTGCTATATTTGGCGGACTTATTTCTGTGCCTGAGAATTTTTAATGTTCAGATTTTTTTTCGAATACATATTATATGCCTTACGCAATTAAACTTTTCCTCACGTTAATTCTAAGATGAAAGTTGAATGACGTATGTAATAAAATAACTACTAACATAATTTGTTATCATAGAAATCAAAAAATGCAAGCACCGAGAGCGCGGGTGGAGAGAGTGGTATGTATCTACTTTGAAAAGTACTCATATATGAGGCCGTTAGAGGCAGAGTAGCCTAACTGCATATTTATAACTTGACTTATTTATATTTTTATAGTCTAAAATGTCTGCACACTGACTGAAAATTATTGATATAATTTTAAATAATACTTAAATACATATTCCGCTAAGTTAATTGCGCATTTTTATATTCCTCTTTATTGAAAATCATGTTTTTGTCATTAGGCCACTCTGCCTCTAGCAGCTTCATATTATGTAACATATATGAATTATTGTGTCGTTCTTAATTGTGAAATGTCAGATTAAGTATAGACAAATATGTTTCTAAAACAGATAAGAAATAAAAACGTACTTTGATTATTATCTGCAGTTTACGCAGGGAATACACATTCAATGCAATATATTTAACGGTTCTATTCGGGATAAATAATTGTATTTAACCAAACCATCAAATCAGTTTTATTTTACACCGTTTAAAGTGCTGTATTTTTTAATTGAACGATGTAACTACTGGACCTTTAATAGACAGTGTCGACGATGGCGAGCCGTCCTTTGGGCAAATAGGACAGGGCATTATAAAGACTGCGCCAATCGCCATAAACAGAGATGAATTCCTACAAGCCTTTAGGGACCTGTCCTTTGATAGGTATCAACTGCAGTTGAAAAATAACTTGCTACATCGGAGATTGGGAGAATATTACAAGTGAGTTTGAAATGTTTTTAGTTACAGTACTTGTAACTAGTTCTAGCAAACACAGAATTTCATTTAATGCTATATTGTCTTGGTGTATTTACGGGGTGGTTTTGTGACATTAATTTTTTTCCAGCTGACCAAGCAAACGTTATTTGAACTATTTTGCCTAATATTGGATTACCATAATAACGGTTCTTGTGAGTTAAGAGTTTAACGCCTGATAGTAATTTTGAATACGAGTAACTTCCGTTTCGTCAAATAATTAAATATACAAGGAACTCATGAATCAAACTCTCGTGATAAAATTAGTTTATTGTTTTCCGAGGATGCAAACCCAGGTCCATCTGTTTAACGTTACATCATCACAGTACAAGGGTAACATCGTTAATTGTTGAGCTTTATAATCTTTGCACGGCAAGCTATCCCAGTTTTTTAATAAAAGCTTAACTTTGAGGTTATATAAATATTTATTTCTAATTTGTAGCAATAGCTAATGAATTAGTTTATGCTAAGTTTGAAAAAGGAAGCTGGACCACGTTTTAAAGCCGTTAGAAGGTGCGTTGGACCTGGAAGAGAAATATCAGCAGAAGCTTTTTAGTTACGAGGAGCTGCAATTGAAGGAAGAAAGGGAGATGCAAGATGTAATTCACATTTATAAATTGTATGAGGCTTTGGCGGCCATTTTGTAAAGCTAAAGGGTTTTCTAGGTGAAATCGTTTGAATTTACTTTTTTTAAACTATATAAATTCTTTTTCTACAACAATTTCATTAAAATAGTGGAGACAACATAGTGCTTGATAGGATGACTAGAAATAATCCAGACATAAAACATATCAAATAAGTTACGCTGTCGACCTATTTTTATTTTATTTCATTCGAAATTCCACTCATTTTCTATATTGCTACTAACTTTTTTTATCCGATTGGAAGAAGTTTGGCGTGTTTCAGAAAAATTATAAATTCATTACATACATTTTGCGCCTATTTGCGTAGAAATCGAACCCACGACCCAGTATTTATTACCCGGTCATTGCCAATAAGCCCGCCGCCTGGAGCGATTTTTTGTACTCAATGTTATCTTATTTTCCAGATAAAGAGGAAATTGGAAGCCGTACAGTTCAAATACGAAGATAAACTGGAGCATGTTGAGAAAAATTTTAATAACCTCCAACAGTTGGAGAAAAGTACTGGAACTGGACTTATTTATTCAAAGAAAGGGAAACCCATTGCTGATAAGGTTCTGACTGTTGTCTAATTATGTGAAAGTTGTTTTTAGCACGATAAAACTAGGTTTCAATCAGTTAAATATGTTAATTGCTACTAAGTTATTACGGTCTGAATACACTGTTACTACAAATTATACATTCATAAAATAATACTTTTAAAATTGCCAATACAGTGTATTCTCCAAATTTAAAAATTTAAAAGCCAAATTAGAAAAAAAAACATTTAACAATTTTATCTGTTCACAATATTTATATCTAATTACGCATTCGAATTTACTTCCATATTGTTAAAACATATATATCTTACTTTTTTTGTAGCAATTTTATTCATACCTTTAAGTTAAATACATAAAGTCACATCTAATTAGTTTACAATAAACTGTTTTGTTGTTCTTTAAAAAAATCCAAACACTGTAGTTTGCTTTAATTCTAAAGGACAAAGTAGTAAAAATAATGCTCAATCAAGCAATTTCGTTTTAGACGATATTATTATAAATCTCCCGTGTCTAAATAATTATGTTTCATTTCAATTCATATACATTTACTTAAAAATATAAATTAATTCTCTGAATTCAAATAATTTCATACGCAATGTTTAATATCTTTTGTGAAAAGTCCTAACGCGCGAAGACCTAGTGTCCTATTTTCATATAATTTCCGACTTCTTTTCGAGGAAACAAAAGATTTCCCTTTGAGTTTGGCTGAAGTAAACTTGGCATATAAAACGTAATACAAACTAGAGTAGGAATACATGGAAGTGAATGTAAACATATATTCTACCTGAAACATGATGTAGCTACGTCAGTTAGGCTTTTCAATAAATCATTCTCCATTATAGACGGTGGAAAGGTTTCTGACGTTGCAACGGCGGAAAAGCGAGCAAGCGTCAGCTTTGTGCCTCCGCTATATCAGATGCAGAAATGCTGTGGCAGAATTAGAGATAATTGTTCGTAAATTAGAGTGCCTGGGACCTGGATTGTACGTGGCGCAGTACGAACAGCTTCACATTGATAATCAAAATTTTATGACGAAAATTGAAGGTAGTTTTTGATTTTGCTCTTATTCTTCCAGAGCACAGTTTTTTTTAAAGATTGGCCGAGTACTCGGTTGATACTCGGTACTCTGCGTGCTTGGCGGGATTTTTGATACTCGTACTCGGCCGAATAACTCGAGTATTTGATAACGAGTATACGTTGTTTAAGAAAGCTTTAGGTAGATATAATTTAAACAATAGTGTTAATCCAAAACTATTTATTAGTAATATAGGTAATCTTGGAAATCTCAATTAATAAAATCAAAAATATGCTAATGAGCCTTGAGACAAAATTACGTGAATTGACCGGCACGAACCTATTTGTACTTGTTTACGCGCGTGATCGGTACTCTGTACTCGGCAAAAGTGTCATTCGGCGCATATCGAGTTATTTGTACTATCTAGTTTTTTTAGAAGACAGGACGATATGGGATTGACTTGGGGGAAGGTTATATATCCCAGTCATATAACATTTAAACAAGATGCGATGTCGTCATATTTTGGCTTGGTACATTATAAAATATACATAGGGGCTACGAATTATTTAATATCAACTAAGTAAAAGATGAAAGTTTTTAGTTGGTTCTTAGAAATATTTGAATCAAACCCACGAACAATTGATTATTTGACTAAACTATTAAATTTTTCTCAATCTGGGTTATGCTTATTGAGATACGTATAATCTGTAAAGACAAACGTAAAATTTTGGTTTTTATGCAAAAAAACAAATCAGTTTTACTGCTGTTTATAGAGCGTGAGGACGAATTGATAAAGAATCGCTCAAAATGCACCGAACACAATCAGATGCTGGCACATATAAGGGAGAAAATGCATCACACCGATGAAGTAATTGATTTTGCTGAGTGCGACCTTGGGGATGCAGAAATTGAGGTTCTGAGGGCTAGAGAAGATTTGGGATCCATCAAGGTAGTATCATACTTCATACAATCATACATACGTCATACAAGTTTTTATTATTTAAGTTTCAATTGTAAAGTGACATATAATTTCTTATTAATCAATTATATTGTATACTCAAAATCGCCAAAATACACAGCACATCTGTCTTAGATGTTAGGTACATGACTTTTTACCTTCCATTAAGTGGACGCCATGCTTCTCGGTCATCAAAAAAAAAAAATTTTAGATTTAAAAACTTCCAATGACATGAAACGAACTTACATTCCATTATGCTCACGTGCATTGATAGGATGGATAGAATAAATACGATAACCACGAATGGACAAGATAGCTCCGTTGGTAGAACAATAACACGAAACTCTGTAGTCGCCGGTTCGAACCTATGCGTGTTATCGATGCTTTTGCATCTAGAATACATTATTAACACTATATAAATCTACGATCTGCACTTACGTGAAAAATTGATATTTTAAGTGTTGTCCTTTTCTAACAAATGAATAAAGAAGAGTTAGTTAAATGTTAATAATAACACGTAACGGCTAAAGCCTATAATTAAATAAAGCTGCTTTAACGATGTAAATAATACAATGTTGAAATGTTTAATGTTTACGTAAACGACTGACCAAATATTTACAGAAAGAGTTTACATATTCTGAAATGTGAAGATAACACCTGTTTTGCTTAAATAACTAGACGAAAAAGTCTACACGTTGTGAAATACATGGGGGAAGTTTGTATAGGCATTAAGATACATTAAAAAGTAAATAAATCATTGATTACACATACTAAATGGTATTTTTAAATTGTTGTAATGTTTGTGATAGCACGGGATGTTTTATAAATTACATACCACATGATATGTATGTGCTGATCATAATTTACAGTCAGTCTGTCCCTTTACCAACGAATTTACTTTACTTAAAAGCTTTACAGCTACATACATATTGTACAGTAACAGGGTTTAAAAAGTAACTATTTTAAAAGGCTCGCTTAAATAATTGTAATAGTCCCTGGTTACTATTTTACTATATAAACTAAAGCATTAACTTTATCTTATTCAATTAATAAATAATTTAAGTACAGTGTAAAATAATTATTAAAAAAACATTTTCATTTTGTGTCATAAAGGCGTATATTCGTGTTACTTACATAAAATGACACTAGAATGGTTTTATTCTTACAGAGTCGTCGCGATAAACTGCGATGGTCGTTGCAAGGGGAACGACTGAAGGCGGGCTTGCTTACAAGGAAGGATCTCTTGCGTGACTACCAAGACGCCACTGACGAGGTAGATCCATCATAAAACTCGCTAAAGTCATGCAACGACGATGAAAAATGAGACTAATAACAATTACCCAAGCTGGTACCGTTACCTGACTGACGGAAATTATAGTTCTGAATTTCCATTGCATGTGTTTGACATGTTTATCAATGGCTTTAATAATACATCGGAAAATTGTATTGTCACATGTAATTACATATATTTTAACACCCACAGCGCTTCGTAGGTCTAACCAATAGAGCTACCGTGACCCACAAGCTTGATTAGGACACGATTGACCAATTGGTATACATATAATGAAATAGAGCAAAATTGACTCGGGCAGTCCAAATTTATTTTTTATTTAAATAGATGTTAGTAACTAAATTTTGATAGACGAGAGAACGCCTGGCTTTTGCATTAAAGATTCACTGAATTCGGAGTGGTCACAAATCGATAATAAGCCAGACGAGACAGACGAATCAGTCCTCAAACAAGTCCTGAATCCATGATTTCCTGAATTATTTAGATCATGGGATATTTTTAACAAGTCATGTACATGCTAGTTAAAAAAGACAATATCCGTATCTCTAAAATATAAACAAAAAAATGATTCAAACCAATTAGCAATAATATTTCTAAAGTATTTCTTTTAAATTTTCAACAGGTAGTCCAACTTAGAGAGAAGAAAGCTCAACTGCAAACTGAAATAAAAAATATAACGAACCAAGTCAGAGATGCTAGGAAACAGATGTGTGCCAGTCATACAAATATAGAAAACGAAGTTGTGAAAGACGAGAAACCTTAGGCTTTTTTTGTTGATAAATTTATTTCGTGTTGTAATTTTATTTTAATAACTTATGCCTAATGGCCTAATCATGTATAAATCATTTATCGACATCTGTTAGATATTACTAGAGCAAAATGTATTTAATTCATCAGTTTTCAAGGCTGTTGCGCGGCAAACTTTGATTTAAATTCACTAATATTACATTTGGGCGACTTTCTATTCTTAATAATATCAATGTTCTCCGTTTAAGAAACATAAGTTATAAGAAGAACTTGGTGCAAAAAAAAACAAAATCCTTTGAAGAACAATCAAACTTTATTCTCCTTTTCTTTTTCATCATCATTCTCTTTTTTGCACAACTTGATTGATTCTGGTTCTTCTGGGATTTTATCCTTTATTATCGGCCCATGCTTCCAATCTGAAGGATAACCAAATTGTCGAACGTCGTCCCACCACTGTTGACTTCCCTTAGCCAGAAAAGCATAAAGGATATTACTTCCAATCATTACCGCGAAGCAAATCCAGAATGCTCTTCGCCATTGGACAAGGGTAGACTGCAAACAAGGTTATTGATTGTCAAAGGCAATATCCTCAAGATGGAGCAAAGCTAACGTAATAAATAGCACAACATGTACGTTATACTATATATAAAATAAGTAAAAAAAACTTACATCTGGTGTCAATAGACCAATGAGATAGGGAGAGATTATCCCAGCCAACGTCGTAACTGTGTTGATAAAAGCTGATATAGTGCCCGCGTAGTTAGGAGCTATATCCAAAATGTTCACCTGTAAAAAAAGTTGAAGCAGACATTGAAAAATCATGCTTCTTCCAATTCAATAATCCATTATAGATTCGATTTGTACCTTTACACCACTAACATAAGCACCCATACAGCCAACGGCTACCACAAAACAACCCATCGCAACAGTACGATTACATCCAGAATATGACGCCAAAATAATACACACAGCTGGTACTACAGATCCTGTTAGAAGATCAAAAATGTTAGATAATGTTTGAATACTTTTCACATTTTTTAAATTTAAAATCAATATAAATTAAAAAAAATATGATAACTCGAGTGGGAGTTGCACCAGCATCAACAGCGTTCCATGCTACTGCTCTAAACTATTCAATGACCTGGGACACGGCAGCTCAACAATAAGTTTTTGTAACATATTTATTTATTTATTTAAGATATAGCAAAAAATAATTGTCAATGCCGGTTCATGTTTCACCTGTAACGCGATATATATTAGCCGTGGTGGCTGCTGCAAAGCATCCGAAACGTCGGGGCATTATAATTATAACCATAGTTAAAATTAATTTTAAAAATTTTTAACTAATATACATAGCGTTTTAAACAGTTAAAGATTTTCATTTAAATGTGTACTACTGGAGTAAATAATAAACAGTACTTAAATTTTTTCAATCAAAATAGATGTTAGATAGTGAGAATGAAAAGAAATTCATAAGAAAGACTGTTATATGTATTACCAATTGAAGTGTAAATAACTCTGCCAGTCTTTGGAGAATGCCATCCCTTCTTGATTCCATAATCGCATGTGAATCCAAAAACAAATCCAAGTATCCATTTAGCTAAGAACGGCAAGCAAGTCATAGTGCCTATTGTTGCCACGTTGAACTTAAGAACGTCATTCATGTACTTAGGAAGATCAGATACCATCGTGTAGAAACCCCAGTCATGGCCGATCTAGACGTAAAATTTACAATTAATTTAGTAACTGCCTTTGTGGCTAAATAGTTTCGGTCAGTCAGGGCACTGCAGTCCCATCTAATAGAAGCGAAAACTTGTCTGCCTTTCCCCTTTCAGTAATTATTATTCTGAATAAGAACTTTCTTAATAAACTTACACCAGCACAAAGAACCGCCAACGCAGCTGGAGAACGAAGTATTGCTTTCCAAGGGACAGGATCGGATACTGATGTGACTTTTGCTCTCTTGACAACCTTGTTCAAATAATCCAACTCTTCGTGTGTAATAAATGGATGTACATTTGGCTCATTGTACACTAATAAACTCTAAAAGAATAACCCTTCACTCAGAAAGTAATAAATTATGAGTATTTCTACCAAATAAAATAAATAATATTTAAAAACAAGAAGCATATGAATTATTTTAACTGTTTAAAACGCTAAATGTATTACTTGTGTTATTTACAATATTTTTTACTTAAATACTTAAAAGTATTTTATTTAAATGTGTACTACTAGTGCAACTAGGACAGTAGGTGCTTTAAATTATACTTACCCAAACAATGAACCACACTATACCACATCCCCCAAAGAAATAGAATACATAAGCCCAATCTCTTCCATCAGCCATTATTATTCCACTCAAGAACGATCCTATCATGTTCCCCAATTGTGATCCTCCGAAAATTAACGCGCCTTGGAAAGACCTTTGATCAGGTGGTGTCCAACGCGCCATCATTATCGTTAGAGCTGGTATCGTGGGACCCTGGGGTAGAAAATTCTACATGCTTAAAAAAATCACAACGTACTTTTTTGGGAGTTCCGTTTGGGTCTTGGCAATTTAAAACTGTACTCTATGACTAAGATTGTACATTTTATCCCTGAATAAACATTAATTTTATCTACTTTTACCATATAAGAGGTTTGAAAATAGTAAGATGTAATTACTTCACCCATTCCAATAACAACTCTTAAAATGAATAGCCATGTTGCACCACCAGCTCTGGTTACAGCAGGTGTAATAATAGTAAAGATAGCAGTACTGAGCAAGCCGATTCCCAAAGTCCACTTTCCTTCATACTTCTCTGCGAGATATCCTCCAAGAATTTGAGTCAAGCCATACCCATAGTAGAAACCGCTCAAAATAAAGCCTTGGAGTTCTTCGTTCCAATCAAATATGGCATGCTGAATAACAATGATAAATATTATGCTGAATTATCTATGTTGGACTAGGTTGCAGCATGCAATGAATAAAATTATAATTATACTAATATTATACACATTAAGTGTTCTCTCTTTATCTTAGTAACTACTGGTTTGACATACATACATGGTACATGGCTTTTTAAGTTGGTGGAACCATTTATCTACACGTATAAATTACTTAGGTTCTAAATTTCTATCGCTTTTGTAGTTTATATAAGTAGCTTAAAATATATTTGTTATGATAAGAAGGTAGTTAGAAAATAAATAAAAATGTGACCTATGTTTTAATGATAATTTGATCAAATAAACGATTCGTATATTTCCGCGCTCCAGAGTTAAATAATTTCTGTATTAATTACTGATAAACAAATAAAATGAACGTGGAAACATTACCTTCATACGTGATAATAAATGAGATAATTTACTGTTTGCTGTTACTATAGCATTGGAATTGAGCAAATAACTGAAATATGTGGGGCATCACTGAAAATCGGCATTCTGCCTACTTCCAGGTAGAACAAAACCTGAGTGGTGTCCCTCCACACACATCTAATTCATTATAAGTATTGTATTTTTGGCTAGTAATAGATAACAGTGAATATTACCAAAAGTAGAAAAATATACTTTACTAGCTGTGCCCGTAACTTCGTTCGCGTGGAATAGTGACTTGGGGTAGAATTTTTAATTATTAAGGTTGTTTATTAATTTATGTAATTGCGCGTTTATTGCAGGCAACCTATGAAATTCAAAAGTCAAAGAAGAAAGTTTCATCGTTCTAGCTTCAAAAACCATGAATTTCCATACAATCTTTCACCCCTTTTAACCCTTTACAACCCCTCTCCGCAATAAATAGCCTACGTCATTCTTCGGGTCTAGACCATCTGTGTACCAATTTCATTCAAATCCGTTCAGTAGTATTGGCGTGAAAGAGTAACAGACAGACAGACAGAGTTACTTTCGCATTTATAATATTAGTAAGGATTAATTGTTTACCAACCTATGTTGCTGTTAGTGCTTTCTGGCGCCTAATTATTATTTTTCAGTACAAAAGGTTAAATAAATTCTATAAGCCTCAGTTTAACGCTATTAGCGAAAACTTTTTTATTCAATGGTGCCACTAGCTATTTTTCCCGACTTCATTGTCTAGGCTTAAATTTAAGAGCAAGTATTTGTTGGTTGATTTGAATAATGTCTTTTTGAATCTCGTATAGCTTGAAGAAAATCGACATCGTAAGCAGGATTCAAATCCATGTCCTAAGTCAAAATACGTTGAGAACGCATATTTTTCTACTATAATGTTACACGTCTGTAATATTTTACCTTGCATGAAGGAAACTTCTGCCTTTCTACACTTCTCTGCCTCTTTTTACAAACTTACCGGTCTGTTCGCAGTAGACATATTACTTATACTTGTCATGCCATCTGAATCACTAGGACACGCATCGGGGTCAAAATGCGCTGATACGTTTTTGGTTCTATTCACCATCTGTGTTATAGCTATGTTCAGTGTTACTCGCATCGTGTAGGCGTTGCATAAACCAACCAGTCCCATTATACCAAAAACCCATCTTTGTGGTATACAACAATCTAGGAAAAAATCGTTATTAGGTAATCAACATTTTCGAAGATAATGTTATTTTAAGTAATTTAAGGTAATAATAACTATTTGTATGACAGGATTCGAACCCACGATAAATAGCGCACAGCGCCGTTGCACTTCCGATTGAGCTACTGTTTGTCGTTTTATCCTTGTAAATCTTTCTTTAATATAGATTAATTTTTATAAACTGTCACTTATTCGTACAAAAATAAGTTACTCTGTCACTGTGCAGTTATATATTATCTATCTTTTTCTAGGCGAAAACGTCAGGCCGAAGTTAAAATAATTTATAAGTTTAAATAATACATTTCGAGTTTTAAACCGTTAATAGTGTTTTAAATATCCTTTCCTTACAATCGGTTGAAAACCAAGTTACTCACTTTTACGTAAAAACTTAACGAGACCACTATCTTTCTTCGGTAACGGACGGACTACAATATTATTCACATTCAATAATGGTTCTTGCTTCTTATTTTCACCTGGTTCACTCATTATTTTCAAACCTTATAAAATTATTGGTCTCTATACAACTTGTAGATCGTTTTACGAATGTCACACTGTTAATTTTGCGTTATCTATTTATATAATTTATTATCATTTAATATTTACAGTATACAGAATTTGATTGTACTCGAGGTAGGCACTACCTAGTTTTCGCATATTGCGTCATTCAAGTGGATAGATTTTGTTTAAGCAAGGATTGTCTCAGATGACTACAAAATCTCCATGCACTTCTGCGGAGCATAAGAGAGAAATCAGATTCTTTGTCTGTTTTATGAAACGTTTTTATTTTACCAAAACTATGTTTGGGTTCCAAGGTCACCTAACACAATGCATCCTGAACCACTGAACCATTAGGGATACCATTAATTCTTAGTAGTCATTGTTACCCTTCGTTCGCTTCGCGTATTAAATTTTGTCCTCAAAATTTAGGGGGGGGGGTACTGCAAACATATAGACCCAGATACTTTATTGAAATGGATTAAGATTTCAATAAACGTTCACTCAGCTAAATATAAAAAAAACCGTCAAGACGGTTTTATTCAAGTAGGTTCTAAATGCATAAGCAGACTTACAATCGCGACTTTAATATGTTTTTTTTAATTCGTTTATTCCTTCGTGTACTGCAGGTCGTTTTCAATTAACATGCTACGTCTAGTTAAGATTCATATAAACTAGTAATCTATTTAAAGAGTGGTTTCTTGGAATGCGAGTTTGAAAATTCGCGAAAACTTTCTAGATGTACCTTCGTATTTCAGGACAGATGCCATAAAAAAAGAATCAAATGTTACGAACACATTATATTTTTATGAGTATTACATAAACACTGTATAAACACATATCCGCACTGACACACAAAATTGGTTACGACAAATTCAAAAACTGACTAGGTTCGCTGGTACAGAACTTAACTAAGTTACAACGTGTTTGGTTATATTGGAGATAACTGTGTTCCATGCAAATGCTTCTAAGATACAATTTCCTACAATAAACGTGAAAGAATATACACAATAAGCATACTACTAATTATAAGAGTAATAGCAGGTGAAGGCTTGACCGATGTTGATAAAATTTTGCTAAGATGTAGCTCAATTGAACGCCACATTTTACGTTTTCTTTTATCTATTATAATAAAGCTGCAGAATTTGTTTGTTTGTTTGAGCGCGCTAATCTCAAGAACTGCTAGTTCAAATTGAATTGTGTTGGTTAGAGCATTTATTGAAGGCTTTAAGGTTATTAAACACCTCGATGCGACCAATAGGAGCGAAGAAACGGGGAAAATGATTCATCATTATTCATTATCAAATGATTTAAGTGTTTAAATAAAACACTTTAACGGTTTAAAACGCGATATATTAGTTAAACTAATTTGGAAATGATTTTTAACTTCGGCCCGACGTTTCGGATGCTTTGCAGCAGCCGTGGTCACGGGGAGACAAATCAAGATCAAATAAGTTTAACTAATATATCGCGTTTTAAACCGTTAAAGTGTTTTATTTAAATGTGTACTACTCGCGTAAACTATAGACAGTATTTGATTTAAGTGTTTCCACTGCGTATGCTGCGAAAAACATTCAAAGTTTAATTATTCTTCTTAAAACAATCTCAAAATCCGCGAACTGTCGCGGTATCATAACTGTATGTCAGTTATGTCAATCTTTTAGAAACAATTCACAAGAACCATCTATATGGATTACCATTTACGTTACTTTATCATATTTGATTGAAGTTTGATTACAAACTTCAATCAAATATGATAAAATAACGTTTGCCAGATCAGCTTGGATATTAAATAACAAATATTTCCATAAACTAACATACACAGAGCTATTAACAAACTTACAATTTACTATAACAACAATATTAAAAACTGTTATATGTACCTTATTACTTAACGTAGTTATATAATTTTATTGTATGTCTTTTGTTATTTATAACCACTACTTATTTTTTGTACCCAACCTCATTTGGAAGACAGGTCTTAACTTTTCATAAAATTGATAGTATACCAAATAATGATAATATTAACTTCTTCTGTATCTTAATTTGTACAGTTAATGCTTTGTTCTTTTTTTTTATTACTATTTATTTTTAGCGTTGGGTAGGTGGTTATGTCTATGAAGTCTACTTTTATACTCTATATGTCTTTCAAGTCGTAATCTTGTGGCCACTTCGTTAATTATAATCCTCTGTATCTTTTCTGCTAGTAAGCTTCACATCCTCTGGCTGTTCGACAACATCGTCTCTTAATAGTGATCCATGTTTCCAATCTGCTGGGTATCCGAATTTTCTGACATCATCCCACCATTGTTGTTCGCCATCTGCCCAAATGCAGTATACCACATTGGTACCAACTAGGACGGTGAAACACACCCAGAAAGCTGTCCGCCATTGGACCAGGGTTGACTGTAAAGAGAAATACAAATTGGATTTTTTTTTAAACCTTTAAGGATCGATGATTGATCATTTATGGGGTTTGAACGCGAAATATTATTAGTTACCTTATTTACAGTTTATTAAAGCCGAGCAAGCCGCGGCGACAATACTAGTTTCCACAAGAGGCCTTTTGCTCTCTCCTATTCTCAACCACTTGGTAAAAATTTCGCCGATATAACGCGACGCGACAGAAAGTGTAAGTTGCCCTAGAGGACAATTCACGTAAATAAGTTGACTAGTATATTTTGATTTTTATCCGTTAAAATTGTTTTGTTGAAATTCTTTAGGCGTCTACAAAGATTAGCTTATTATCATCAAAGTTATTTGCTGTTATTATTGTTACAAGGGATATCTCAACTATTTTGTAAAGCACATAAGTTTGCCAGGTAGATCAGTCTCGAAATAAATTACTAAATGTAACTCGGTTATTGTGAATTTTCGATTGAACGTGTCAGAGGCGCGTAATCGGATTAGCTGCAGTAAATCGGAAAATCCATTCGGACAGTTTCAGTCACATTCGATTACCGTTCGCTCACTTTACAATGTACTCGTACTCGTAGCTCCTCGAGCTTATAGCTTCACTTAAAATCCTTTCATAAATCGACGGTAGAAGATTTATATTAGATACTGTATGTAGTTTATGTGAGTAAACACATAAAAAAAAACTTTAATCGTGAAATTTTTGTTAAATTTATACTACCCCGATGTTTTAAGTTTACGTAATACATTTCGCATTTAAAACCGTCAAAATGTTTTATTTCATTGACATCTATATTTACAATATGCTATGTAGAATCTTAATATGAACGTATATAATTTGATTTCGAATGAATATATTAAAGTTATGTAAGTGTTATCTGTAGTTTACGCAAGTAGTTCATATTTAAATAAAACTCTTTTAAAGGCTTAAAAAGTTAAAAAGCTAACAAATAGTAGCTACACCGTGGCCACGGGGGTTAAGTTAAATATAGTGAAATAGTTATTAAAAATAAGTTTAGTAAATATTTCGCGTTTTAAACCGATCGCGTTGGACGGTTGTTTGGGAGCCCAACAAAATTTCGATATTCGTATCACCCGTTTATATTGTGTCCGTTCCGATGTTTAACACGTTTCAGAATAATTATTAATTTATTTGAAACGTGGTAGAATCGAACCCACGACCCGTCGATGAAAAATAGCGCTATGCGATCCCTTTCGTGCAGCATTCAGCTACGTCTGCATCACGACGTTCCTCAAAATTTAGCTTTAAGTATTTTGCTGTATTTTTGTTAAATATATTTAATATTTTTTCTTTATTTCTTTTCTTCAATTGACGCGCTTGTTTAGACCAACAAGCACGTAAATTTTTAACGTTACAATTTTGAACGCCTGAAATGTATATTTTAGCAAAGCATTTGAGGATTGGAAATATTGCTCAAAAACTTACATCAGGAGTTAACAATCCGATTAGATACGGCGTAATGATGCCAGCAAATGTGGACGTAGTGTTAACGAGCGATGTTAGCGAACCAGCGTAGTTTGGCGCTAAATCCAGGGCATTCACCTGAAATTCACATCATTAGAATATCTAGGACATATTCAACTTTTATATCTATAATAATGCATTTTTTTCAAATGCCAACTTACGCCAAACCAAATATCTTCTACATTATGTAGTAATTTTTATCTAACGATCGTGGGACTCTTACGGGCTCGTATTTACACTTGATGGAAGGAGAAGTGCCCCTCCATACCATCTAAGGGGGGCTGTCGATCTATAGTTTCAGAAAATTGACTACACACATATGCAATGGTAACCAAAACCATTATTATAAAAGGGAGGATAGAGGGTATAGTTGTACCTTCATGCCACTGTAAAATCCTCCCATGAGCGCCATAGATAATACAAAATACACCATAGCAGCTACTCTATCGCAGCCAGCATAAGATGCCAAAATAATGCAAATAGCCGGACCGGTGGCAGCTGAAAATAAGCAATACAAATTAAATTAAAATAAAATACTTTTAACGGTTTAAAACGCGAGATACGATAGTCAAATTATTTTAACTACGGCCCGGTCTTTTGGATGCTTTGCAGTAGCCGTGGACACGGGGTATTATAGATATATCGTAATGTAAAAGTCGTTGAAAGTATAACACTTTTAAAATTTAAATGTATATAAACATTTAAATGTGTACCGATCTATATACATATCATTCAAGATTATTTACTTAATTAATAGCTAAAAAATAATTGTTTCTATAACGTTATATTTTTTACTTTCTTCTCGATCATACATTTTAATTTTTTTTAATGCTAAACAATCAATACAAAGTCTTTTGTATTGAGATTTAGGTGTCAAAGATTAAAAAATGACGGAAACATAGTGTGTACGACGCGTCTTCGATTTCCGACATTATAGATCCATTTTAAACTCACCAATAGTAGTATGTATGATTCGGCCTGTCTTAATCGTATGCCATCCTTTCTTGATGCATATATCGCAAACGAAACCGAACACAAAGGAACTCAACCACATAGCAATGTATGGCAGTGCGGTCAGAACTCCGGTGGTTGCAATATTGAATTTGAGAACGTCGTGGGAGTACTTCGGCAAGTCTGTTACCATTGTGTAATAGCCCCAGTCGTGGCCAACCTGATTAAAATAAAGCAAGCTACAGAAATTCTACTAAAAAAAAGTAGTTATAGTAATCATATTTTCTTTTTTATGATAAAAGAGGACAGACAGAAGCATGGTTTTCACGTTTAGATAGTACAATTAAATACTACTTTTTTAACGGTTCAAAACGCGAAATATATCAGGAAACTTATTTACGAACTAATTCAACTAAAGTCCGACGTTCCGGATGGTTTGCAGCAGCCGTTGTCAGTTAAGTTTATCTAATACATTTCGCGTTAAAACCCGTTATAAGTATTTTATCTAATGATGAAATACCCCAGCCATCTAAAGATGATCTGGTGAGATGCTACTGAGATATTTTTTTCGGAAATCCAGACTGAAACCGAAACGCGATTAAATTTTCCGACTTTTTCATCTATGAACGGCGGTTCGTGATCCGGACAGAATTTTTCCCCTATTCAAAATGTTTCATAAAAATTATAAATTTATTAGAATCACTTTGGTCCCAGTGGGGTTTAAATCCAAGACCCATTGATTATTAGCCATACATTTCTACTATTAGACCAATGAGTGCGCAATACCACTTTAGAATAAACAAACTCGACTTTTAAATAATCACAGCAGTTTTTTTTATCCCTAAAACATCTCTAAGCGTTATTTTTTTTATTAGAGTTGGACAAACATGGCATGGGGTTTACTTCATTGTAGGTGATATACCACTATCGCATCTAAACAAGATGCGATATCGACCTATTTTGACTTTGGATATTATTATTATAAATATGTTTCTTCAGAAAGAAAGGTTATCTTTTGTTTGAGAAAACTTTAACAGCTGTTTAATTACGAGATGGTCGGTTACGTCATAAGCGTTACAAGTTGTTGAGAACTATTTTTAATGTCATTAACACTGTTTGCGACAAATATTTCACTATAAACATTACTTCGATGAGACTTACATACTCACATTACTCACATACTCAAGTTATATAAGTATTTAATTTAAAATGCCTTCTAAAATACTTCGTCGTTTCCTCTGGCGTTGAGTTGATTTTTCACAGTTATTCACAGATTGATATATAAGGTTTAATAAGGTATGCAAGTTGTATATTACACGTACATACAAAATTTAATATAACAAGTGAGACATTATAGATATATCGAAGTGAGTTGAGATTGAAACAACACAGATGACATAAACAATAGTGTTTTTATCTTCTTTGTGTCAATATCACAAAATATATAATTATATATATATATATATATTTTTGAAATTAAGAAGGAAAACAATTTTTATGTACCATCATTTTTCCGCTTACTTAAATTATAACCGTAAAATTAATACAATTAAAATGAAGCAACTGAAAGCGGGTATACATTTGTCAAACTTTTTTGTTCTATAAGTCTCGATTCGCGCCATGTCGTCAAGTATCAAAAGAATTTAACGTACTTGAATATCACACCATCAGAATTGCCCCCCATAAAAAATACAATAGTGTTCGCGACATTCGACAAAGCGTTTTACGAAACCTCTATTAGGTTAATGACACGCCTATCCGGTTCTCTACTGAGTGGGTGCCTTCAAGTTTAACGCAATATTATTATTCAATAGTACGTGTTGCAAAATACCTCCCTTTTAGGCAAGATGCTGCTTTAATTGTTACCATACGCATTTCGGTTTAACCAAATCTGTTTGCAATAAAGATTACTATAAGCATCGGTATGTAATTGTCATTATAGTAATGATCTTGCTGAGTCTGAATTAATGAAGGAGAAATTATGACTCTACAATTGGTTTACACATTTAATATAAAATAAATAAGACACGACTATAAAATTAATTTAAATTGTTGAGGACAAATATTTGCCCTAATATTCAGGAAAAATAATAAAATATGTTTTTACATAAACTAGCGACTCACACCGGCTTCGCTCGGGTGCAATGCTGATATTAAATACGTAATACTGTGCTGTACTGTGTGAACTGTGAGCGTTCTATAAATAAGCCTTCTGCTTGAATCACTCTATCTATTAAGAATTTGAATCAAAATTCATTTCGTAGTTTTTAAGATTTAAGCGTGGATAGGGACAGAAAAAGTGATTTTGTTTTATATGTTATTAAAAATGATACCACAAGTTTCTATTTCACCACTGTTTCCAAATTTAAAATTCTATTATTAGCTTATTTGATATATTGACGTAAATATCATATGTATGTATACTAAGTGTTTATGTATAAATATTTTTCGTCTCAGAAGCTCATAGTTGGCTCGCAACCGCCTTTGTCACGATATTTAGGTTAACATCAAATGGAGCAAATGCAGATTAAAAATACACTGTTTACATCAAACGAACAAAGTCGAAGCACATTATACTTTGTCTAAAATATAAGGAAAGAAATAGAATGTTAATAAAACATATACGTACGGGGTACTGTTTACGCGAGAAGTACACATTTAAATAAAACAAATGAACGGTTTAAAATGCGATATATATTAGTGGACCTTATTTGAAAATTATTTTAACTACGGCCCGACGTTTCAGATGCTTTGCAGCAGCCTAGCGGATGGTGGATGTCTCTGATGACAAAGTAAAACCCGATACATTAGCGCCATCTGTTCCGTCGTAGTTGGTGTTTGACGAAATCCACTAATATATATCGCATTTAAACCGTTACCGTTTCTTATTGTCAAAGTCATTCGATTTGTTTTTTGTGAAGCTAGTTCACCCGAATAATGATTTTTAATCGATACCGCCTTTTTACATTTTGCCTAACTTTAAGAGCTAACTTATATAAGAATTCCATCATATTAATTTTATTTTTGATTATTTTTTGCATTGATAGCATTGAACAAAATGGGTGGCACCCGTCAATAAACGGCGTCGCATACTGTCAAACGTATCATCCTACGTCAGCCAAAGTATAATACACTAGTCCATAGATTTACAATACCAAGGTCTGTTCACAGTCGCAAAACTCATTACGCAACCAGTATGAATAACGAATATTCCTTATGTTTTACAAGTTGATTGAACTTTTAATAGTTCCACATGTTATTTTATCTTGTATTCGTAATACCATTTGAATATTATCAGCGTCGCTACGAGAATGAGATTTTGCGGGTAAATAAATATAACTTTTTACGTGTGTAATTGTATATGTGGCGTGTTGTAAATTTGTAATTGTGTTAAGTATTTATGTATAAACGTTATTGACTAAACTATCTCGCTTGTCACTGGGCCTCCGTTGGGGACATGGAATATCAGCGTTGGGACATTAGGCCCAACATAGCTGAGTGGAACCTTTTAGAGGCAACTGTATTATTGTATTTTATGTGTATTTATTTATATAATATTGTATCTTTGTAAAATAAGTTTCCCAAAATGCCCGAGTCTTTATTTCTTTAAATTTATAATCGGTTTTTAATATTTTGCCGTCATGTGAAAAATATTAACATTTTCAAAGGTTATTGTAAAAATGGTATCGTTTTTGAACAAACGTGTTTCTATTTTGTTCTTTTTTTGAATCATATTTACGATACTTACCATCCATGTCCATGTGTAGCATAAAATATTTTTCATATATCTCCTTTTTTGTACAACACGGACAAAAAAGGAGATTTATGTTTCTGTTTATATTTTCCTTTCTTTATATACAACACAAATAAAGCACTGTGGCCTTGTGTCGCATAGCAACTAAATAACTATAATTTTTAATCTAAATCCCATATCCTTTGTATTTGTATAATTATATAAACAGACAAAAATACAGACCCTCGCAATATCGAAATTGAGTCTCTCTGAGCATTCCTGAGGTTAATATTTATAATTTTCCACATTGTATACTGAATCCGTACTCCGCAGTAAAGAATGTCGCCAATAAATTTCTCTTCGCTCGTTCGAATACGAAATTGACTGTATTCCGTTGTTTCCAAGTAGCTTCAGATACTACTAATATTATATTGTAACAGAGTTTATTTGTTTGAAATACTTTTGTCTTTGCAAGAGTTGGAAATGTAAAGATAGAGCGAGAGAACAAAAAGTTCAAATTAAACTTATTATAATGAATGTACTAATGTACTTAAATCGAATCTAAATAAACAGTACCGTAACGCGTTACATATCGAACCGACAGTTACAGATCACTTTAGCATTTATTAAAAAGGCTATAAAACAATCACTCTGCTACCAAAAAAGCGAAGAAAAACTGGGAAATGTGGGAAAAAAACGAGGAAAATTATTAATTATATATGCGCTGCAAAAACGGTTCAAGATTCTCAAAAAATATATGCAAAAGAATGGTTCCTCTTTAAATGATTAAAAAAGATCCGAGATGGTATATTTCTATTTTTAAATGAACTCCCAAAAACCACGGGACGTTGACAATAACATGGGTAACAGCTATAATTTATGAAGATGAGGATGTTTGCAAAATGTTTACCTAAAATAACTTTTCTACGCGGACAATTGCGCGGGCACAGCTAGTGTATATTTATATATATTTGTCTTATGAAAATACCTCAATGTGTACTATCAAAGCTGTTTCAACACGGGCAACACCGCGAAATGGAACTAGTAGATTATAAAATGAAGCAATGAAAGACTTACAGCGGCCCACACCAGCGCCCAGGCAGGCACAGAGCGCAATATCGCCTTCCATGGAACAGGATCTTTCGCGTTGCTGGTCTCAGCCGTAGTAACATTCTTGTTCAAGTAATTTAATTCCTTCTTCGATATATACGGATGCGTGTTCGGCGTCGAGTAACATAGCATACTCTGCAAAAACACAGGAAATGCTAAGTGAATATCAGATTACATGTTTTAGTAAGAATTGCTATAATGCTTACTCTTATATTCTACTACTATAATGTAACTTTATTGCGAATATATTACACGGGACAAACATACTTTTGTGTCTCTTTTCCAAGCGTTTACAATTCAGTAGTAAAGATTCCTATTCCCTGCCCGACCGAAATAATGTTTCCGGGATTCAAACCCAGCATTACACTGTGCGTTTCAACATTAAACAAGGAAAGCAATACAATGTATTTTTACTGTATTTTATGTACAATATATACAAAAGAATATCATATAACGTTTTTATTTTTCCAGTTAACTAATATTATTTCTGTAGTGTTTAATTCTTAATACATAATACTTTTTTATGACGAGAAAAGTTATTTTAAAGTTGTCTTATTATCATAATCGTCTTTAAAAGACGATTTACAGTATGTTATAGTGACGAATAGGTATGGATTAAAATTGTGTTTTAATAGTTTATAATCTAACTCACCCACAATATAAACCACAGGATCCCAAAGCCGCCAAAGAAATAGAATACGTAAGCCCAATCTCTTCCGTCGGCAAGTAGAATTCCAGACATGAACGAGCCGAAAATATTTCCGATTTGAGCACCCCCAAATACGAGGGCGCCTTGAAAGCCTCTTTCGTGGGGCGGAACCCATCTCGCCAACATTATCATAAGCGCCGGCATTGTTGGACCCTGCCAAAATGAAGGATCACATTTATTTTTATCTGCGGGGACACTTTCAAATGAAAGGACGGACGTGGTGGCTTTGTATACATTGAGTGTTTTCTTTCTGTACTTTCGTTTAGCAAAATTTGAAGTTTCTTAATAAAAACGGTATATATCATTTAATTTTACTACTTTTTTATTTCATTTGTACTTAAATACCAAAATACTGCTTTAAAAAAGAAATTGCATTTTATACCGACTTAAAAAAAAATATTCTCAATTGTTTTATCGTATATGATTGTTTTATTTAATGTATAAATCTTATTATCAGCCAATTTTTATCATTTCTTTAAGTAGTTTTCGGTGTAAATATTGTATGTATTTCAGTTCTTGGAGAAAATTTTTGGACACAAACTCGGAAAAAATGATCTATATTAAAAATTCTTTGGCAAAAAAAATCTATTTCACAATGTGGTCTGAGAATGTGAATCTTTATATTGTTTAAAAACTATAAGACGACACTTATAGTGTCCCACGCACAGGTAAGGGTAAAAGCACAGACCCACCATGCTACTCCAGTGCAGTTAGGCTTTGACTACTATCACCATTGAAGTGGTGATAACCGGATCGACAGTTTAACGTGCTCACATACGAGTAATTTATACACACACTAAACAGCGTGTATATTAACAGGCTCGTTGTAAGCCAACATGTTTTTTAACAATTATTTTTTTAGAAATCTAGATATAAATTGTGTGGTAGGAATATATAAATTTACCGGATCACAAATCACCGTCCACACATGAAAAGACGCGAAGCTTAATCGCGTTCCAGTCTTAGTCTGTACATTTCTGAATATACAAATCCAAAATAGGATGTTATACGGCTGGAGTATCTCACCTACCATCAAGTGAGCCAATTGCTTGTCTTTATTTTCCTTTATCTCTCTTACCTCTCCCATCCCTTGTAAAACACGTAGAATAAACAGCCAGGTCGCTCCACCAGCTCTTATAACAACTGGTGTCAAGAAAGTGAACAACGCAGTGCTAAGTAGTCCCACGCCCAATGTCCATTTCCCGCCGATTTTTTCCGCGAAGTAACCACCCGGTACTTGTGTGGCAGCGTATCCATAGTAGAACCCGCTCAGAATAAGCCCCTGAGTCTTTTCGTCCCAATCGAATGTCGCGTACTAGAAAATATAAATCGTAAGTTAGACTTTCCATTCTTATCGGAAAAGGATTTCCATTTTTCTTAGAAAACTTTGTTCAGGTATTTCTCCGTATTTTCTTTGAAAAGACTAGAATTTCAGATACTAACTTTAGCTTTTCAAAGTATCAAAAATTGTATTGCTCGCGTTTCTTAGTTCATGTATTTTTCTGCTTTTAAAAATATAGAGACCATATTGTCTATTGGAAACAAATTTATAGTTATTCAATTACATGATAGCTTTTTATTCTTACTTTGATATTTGTGTGTCGTTTAAAATTAATCTTAGATAAAGGAGCGTTTTTTTTATTTATGAATTATTGAGACACTCTATTATCATCATATTTATGCTATACATAACCAACACCAAGTTAAGAAAGAGCAACAGAAGAAACGCGATGTTCGTAGGGTCGAGTCCCGCGCGATTCATCTAATGTTTTAAATCTAATAAAGATTTATAATTCTTAAATTTATTTTTATTAAGAGACTCACTTTTTGAAATAGATCACTTGACAACTAAATACATTTATATTACACAATATATATTTTTTTGAGTATTTTCTGTTTACACATTTTAAAAAACTTTACAGTTTAAAGCGCTACTATTAACACTTATACTACTTATTAAACATAGGTAACAGGTAAATATGTCCTACTATTTTCGTTCTTAAACCAATTCACTATATAATAGAAAGTACTCACAGGCTTAAAAGCGATACTGGAGTTAGATCCGCCCTCATCGTTGCTTGGACATGCATCGGGGTCAAAGTGGTCTGTGCTGGACTTGGTGCGGTTTACCATCTGGGTGATAGCCAGGTTAAGACAGACCCGCATCGTGTAAGCGTTGCAAACTCCAAGCAAGCCCATTACACCAAGGATATAACGTTGAGGGATAAAACAGCCTGAAAGATGTCAAACTATTAGGTTTTGGTCTCCTATAAACTTAGGTCCTATTTTATAATTATATAAAGTGTTTTGAGATTCCCTTTGGGTTCAATGCGGTATTTGGTAAGAACTTTAAAATTTAGACGTTAAATGGGAGGTATAAATGTAAAATTTCGTCTCTAGATGAGAAAGACGTAGATTACGGAATTTGGTTTCATTGGGTAAATTTCCGAATGTTCTAAGCAAAATTAATTAAAAGCAAATCTTAATCAGTCATTAAGACTGAAGTATTTCACCTACCATCAAGCAATTCATGTGTTATTGTCTAAAAATCTAATCTTTATTGTGATACTTGTGCTAGCACGTGTAAGAACATCTTCCACACTTACTTAATTAGAGTAAGTGGCGTAAGCGCATGCTGTACGCGATCTATTGCATTTATAGTAGACAATAGCCTTATTCGTAATTTAAAAAACGGTAACTTGATAATTGGTCGCAATTACCAATTTATAATGTATTAAATGAATGTTAAGTTTGTTTTTAATGTTATAATAAAAATGCTTGCTGTGTGTTTTTCCTTCTTATTATGAGTTATGAGAAAATGTCCCTATGTAGGAAACACAGGGATATTTTCTCAAGCAAGCAAGATGTTCAGCCTTTTTCACAATAGAGTAAAACTACATTCAATTTTAATTTCTAACACTACTGTAATATTGAGAACAGCGTGCATGTTTTATCAGTTCTGCTGTAAAATAACATTATTAGCCACTTCTACTAATTTTATTATGGATTGTGTAATACAGCACTTATGCTTATCATTGTACTAGATTATGTCCACGACTCGTTTATATAAACATTTTTCATAAAAATGCAAGCTTACAAAAGTACTTCAAAAACTCTGTTTTGCAGCTTACATTTTTTTAGAATCAGAGAGCCAAATGTCAGTACATTTGTTTCAGCTCAAATCAATAATAAAATTAATAGGACCTTACTATATTATTACAATTAACATAACTTTTCCCATATTAATGTATCTGATAGCTTATGTGAATTTAAATGTTATTTGAATGGCAATAATGGCAAGATTTAAACAGACAGTCTTCCGCACCGTTACCATTGAATTTTCTCATATTCATGCACCCAATTTATGCTATATATATAATACATGTAATCTTAAAGCATAGCTCTATAGTCTTATATAAATTCTGCTGTCACATGGATAGACCGATGTATGGTAGTATTTGTTTACATCGTGTCCCTATAACCCATTTTTATTTACTTTTATGATTGCTGATAATACTGTATGGACTTCACTTTATTACAACGTTGACGTGTTAAGTGCTTATAAAGTGCGATTGCAGTAATGTATTCGACTGATTAGCACTTTTATTAATATATCTATTTTTTATGTGAACTTTTCTTCTATGTAGTCTCTATCTTCTTAAACGAACTAATCTACTATCCCAGATTGCCTCTCTGGCTCAGGGTTATAATTAAAATCATTGGGGAATTTAAACAGACACACAAATATGTCTACCCCTCCCCGCTCTATTTCAAAAATACACATTCGACAAATAGGAGCGAAGAAACAGAGGGTAATGTGTTAAAAGCAGGAAAAAATATTCATCTCTGAATGCTTTCGTTGCGTTCGCTGCGAGAAAAATTTAAAAGACCAAAACCAAAAATGTTCACGAATACAGTATATGTCGAAGAACGACGGGACGAGTTGCGTTAACAGCTGTTGCTAGTATGTAATATTAGCGATCATGCTCAGTCGATTATAGGTACTTGGCACCTCTTATTTTTGCCTAAGTGTACAAGCACCCTTATCACAAGCCTTCAAGGAATTTTAACTAATACGTCTGCGGAATCTTCAAGAAGAATGTTAAGATAAAGTCTTATTTTTATTGACGACACTTATCGCTTTTATTATCGATTAAATCATTTTGATAGCTACGTTAACCGTACACTTTGAGAAGTTTGTTTTGGCAATGGATTGACTTGAAGGAAGGTGATTTTCCACACAGCATCTACTCAAGATGCACTGCCGACTTATTTTGGTTTTGAACATTCGGAAATCCACAACCTGATACCGTAACGCACGTTTCAACTACACCACTTGCATCCATCATCCATCTGTGAATATTGGTTCGTGACCTGGACGAAATTTCGATGTTCCTACAATGCATTTAATTCCAGATTGAAATCGGGAGAAATAGAACGAACATCTTAATTTTATAATTATGAGTAAATACCGCTAAAAAAACTTCAGATATATGTACTCGTAAGACATACCAAAAATATTTTACACGAACAAAGTAAACAACAAGTAGATTATTTTAATTTATATTAAAGTAATCTAAATCGAAGTTTGATTATAAACGAAACTACCGTTCTCTTAAAGTATTAAGGTATTTATTATTAAGGTATTTATTCGTCAATACCTATATACGAAGATGGGACAAGGTATACAGTAGACGAAAATACTAAAGTACACTTACATGACCTCAAAGTGCGCGTGAGTGCGTTGTCTTTCCGCCTCTGAGGCACCGGCGTCTTTTGTCCTAACAGATTGTGCGCCTGCGCTTCGTTAACACCGTTTTCCTCTTCCATTTTCACTTATAATCAGAAAACCCTTCTGATAAACAGGTCTCACAATTTTCCTGAAATTTCCTACTTTTTATAAAAGAGTTGAATTTTAAATAATTTACATTAAGTATGCCTCACAAGTATTACACATTTGAATAAAATACTTTTAACGGTTTAAATCACGAAATATTGTACGTATTTTTGTTTTTTTGAACTCCGACGTTTAGGATGTTTTCCAGAAGCTGGGTCACGGGGAATAGTTAAAATGTTTTGTTAAATTTTTTTTGCTGTTATTAAAACTGGTAAAGTACATCTTTGGTAGGTCTACAATGTTGAAACATAAAAATTGGTTTAGGTAGATAATAGATTGACACAAAGATTTATTACCGTATAGATTTTAACAACTTCAAGGTTTCTATTTTATGGATAGTTAAATACTTTGTATTTTCCTTGACTTTATAGTTATATCACTATAATTATAATATAGTGAAAAACGTGTAACCCGTAGTATTATATGTTATGAAAGGAAGTATTCCAAATTTAAATAAAACAGTTCCCGAGGTTCAAAGCGCGAAGTATTTCAGTTAACTTATTTTCCCGGCTGTAAAGTCGTCGCGTCGGGTCATATTTAGTTTAGTGTCTATCGCAGTTTTAACGTTTAATGTTTTATTTTATCTATACACTTATATGTTAATTTTCTTTTAGTACAGCTTTTAAGTTACATATCTCATTTTCAAGATTTTTAAAATCTATTGCTCATTTATTTTTTATTATTTTATTTTATTAATAAACGTAACTTAAATTTGAATAAAGAACATCTAATCACCGAAATTCTTAATTCAAACATACCTAAAACCGATATATCCTAAACTCGTACCGCACAATCACTTAATTTACATTATCCATTTAATTCAGCACAAACACACGAATCACTAAATGCCAGCCGCAAGTATTCGCGCCTCCGCAAACACTACAATGTATTTATCAACTCGTGCGTCTGATCGCAGGTCCTATGCGCGTGCGTCGCTTAGCCACATGGCGAATATTGGCCCTATGCTAACCCACACTAAACCATGAGGTGGACGGCCTTGGATCGCTTCTATTAACGAACTGCCTTTACCAGTTAAGCGAAAAACGTATACCGCTATCTCAGCTATAAACAGGCATAATTGATTAGCATCGCTTCGCTACGCTGATTAAAATGCTGCGATAAAACGCAGAGTAAACAGAACACATCAATCGTCACTTGCATTGCTAAGTGCCTGGCACCTGGGACGTCTTAGAATTCTTGTAAGCGCGCAGTAAGCGTTTATAATTTCACCGTGTGCGCAAGATTTTTCTTATTTATTTTTTTATATTTTGAGTCTACAGGTATGTTATCTTACTTCAAGTTTGATGTTCCATTATTAAAACTGTTAAAGTACATACGGTAAGTAAGTCACAGTCGTTGTAACTTTTATTGTTGTACTGACTGAATACTTACGTACCTAATATACCAACAAACTGAATAACTAAATTATTTAAATCCGCTAATTGCGTGGCTTTGTAATCATCAACAGGCTTTCAAATACTATATACATACTAATTACTTACTTAAACATAGTGTCAGCGTGTAGCCTTAAATGAATCGAGGAACCATGTATTACTTTTTTTCGATATATATTTTAAAATGTTTTGAAGGTCTACTATCACGCAAGGTTTCAAAGTTACAAAGTCCCCTGTGACCACAGCTGCTGTGTGGGCCATACCTCGTATGTCACTTTAAAAAAATTTGCTTTAACATTCAGTTCGAGAAGACTGACTTTAATAATTTTCCAATTATAATAATTATTTTTACATCCCAGCAAATAATATTATCGGAACAAGTTAAAGTTCAGCTTGCGTCAGCACGCATTTGTAAGTCGAAATTGATAGCCAATTAAACTAAACGTGATATGCTTATAGTTAGAACCGTAAATCAAGTCGCAGCTGTTGGTCAGTTTAGAACCACTGGTTTGTGGAACCTGCTTGTTACTATATTAAACAAGATGGGATTTTCAAATACATTGTTTCAATTTTCAGATTGATATTGATATTTTTTACAACACGAACAGGTTTCAAACCGATGACAGTCCCGTACTGACATGAAATTATGTAATACTGTCTGAAGTTTACTCCAGTAAAAATAATTTTCAAATAAGTTTAACTAAAATATATCGCGTTTTAAATCGTAACTTGCATTTAAGCGTTAAATGAAATAATGCATTCTTCGAAACATTTATTCTTATAATATATTATTTTTATATTAACACGTGCAGTCTATCGCTGGTTTTTCGTAATTAATTATTCAACTTGCTTATAGGTTAGGTTAGGTTCGACAAATAGCATGAAATCGTCATTATTTTGATATGTATTTTATATCGTAATGTAATAAATATAATTGCAAACTTATTACAAACATCAACTTTAATTTTCATAAGAAAATATCTTCAATCAACAATATATTGTCGCGTTTGGTTGGTTGAATTGGTATCTTTTTATGATACTTTAAAGTAACTATTTAGTCAATTTTAAGATTCTATCCGGAATAGATTACTTAACAATACCTTATAATTGCATTAGGTACATTCTTAGATTAGTTCATTAACCTTCCAGTGAGGGAAATAAAGATTAAACTTTGTAACGCAAAGATTCTAATGGCCGGTTTTATTTCGACTTGTGGTCTACGTTGATAATGGTGGGTTATCTATAACTGTCAAGGCTAAGCCTCATAAAAGGTGATGTCACTCAAAGAACTTAGTTCGAACAGAGTCAAAAGATTTATTATTTATGTAGCTTTACTTATAGCATTGTACACTGTACAGCTTGTCTGTGCGAAATGCACAGCTTGCATTTGTGCTTTACCATACGTATAATGTACAAGTTAAGGATAGTCATTTATTTTATTACATTGTATTTTATCTAAAATGATCATATATAAAATATTTTTATAGATCAATACACATTATTTTATTACAACTTGATTAAATAAGGAGTGGGAGACCCAGAGAACTTCCTTGCGCTACTCTTTTAAGCACTTGTATTAAGAAGATTAGAAACTTTTACAAAACTTTAATTATTTACTGTCTTTGTATATTTGTTTAAAAACTGAAATATGACTTATTTTAAATATATTATAAGGAATTTGGAATATAAGTCGTTTATGTTGAAATAGTTCGTTGACACGGACGGAATTCGAACCCACATACTCACTAGATCACTGACTCATCTAGGCCATAATTTTGCACTTTTTGCTTTTACTAATACCATAATAATGATATTGAGTCTCTGCCAAAACTTTACATAAACTGAAACACAAAAATAATTGCTATATTTAGATAAACAAGATAACTTACTCAAACAGTAACTAACATACTTTGCATTTTATTCAAAATAGGTACATCTAGTAATATATTTTATAGATAAGATAAGGTATCTAAATATTTATGTTAACAGAAGTTCTGGTAAAATAATTGCTTCCGTTCTGGAAAAATCCAGAAGAGAAGTATTTTACGATGATTTAGCTGTGGTCGCAAGGAAACTCCCCTTGTGACCATGGCTGCTGCAAAGCTGGAAACATCGGGTCGTAGTTAAAAATAAGTTTACTAATAAACTTCATGTTTTAAACCGTGAAAAGTGTTTTATTTAAATGTGCACGACTCGAGTAAACTACAGACAATTCTAAAAACTACGTCATATGTTTTTATTCTTCAACTTCTAGAACACGCGAGCTGACGCGATGTAAGTTTAATATTTTAGTATTCATATCGGAGATCTAATTATACAGCGTACAGTACAAAAATTGCTGTAAAGAATGCTATAATTTGAAAAATATCTGTACAATTTACTGTTCTGACCAGTACAAACCGTCGATTTTCTTTTGTTTTGACAACGTGTTCCCCACTGCAACCCGTCTTTAAAATATGTAATTAAGGGCTCTTTATCTTCCTACATTTCGTATACTCTGTATGTAATTAACTCTTCGTATTTTTATGAATGAATAACGCACTTTTTTATGGCCTTGTCAATTACAGTCGACAAATGTATGATACAAAAATAATTGCTCATGAATCTATACAATACTGGAATGACTTAATTAGACGGTTTTATGTTTAGTTTTTCGAGTTTGAATTAATTCTATTAATCCTTTAATGTAATGTATAAATTACTTTTTAATAATTTGAAGATATGTATTCTATTAAATTTAACATCGCAACCAAATACTGTCAGTAGTATAAGCATAAGCACATTTTAATGCAATACTTTTAACAGTTTAAGTTTACCTTTTTTAGTTTAATTTGATTTACTGCCCGAATTATCATCTTTATCATCTCAGTTTAAGTTAACTAATATAGTTCACGTTTTGAACCGTTAAAAGGGATTTATTTCTATTACCATATTTCTTGTCAATAAAATTTAAAATTAAGTATAACTATGCAATATACATATTGCATGGTTATAGACAATATTTAATACTAGGAACAGTAAACAATATAGTGCGATAATGTTACAGTATTTTTCCTTCAACTAGGAATAGATAGACAAATACTTGAATATTTTATCAAAAAGTGCTTTGTCGTAGTCATTGCGATATGTTTTTTATCATGACTTATGAACTGTGGAGACGCTGTCGAGAGACGTTAGACCTTGAATATAATCTGTTTCAAGTTTTATGGCCCACATGTATTAAAATAGCGCTTTGAGCGTGTCTTAGTAAAGTTCCATTGTGGAAATAGATTCCGTGAAAGAGAACTCGGCAGGATTGTAAGGTATAGTTAACGTAATAATCAGTCGAGTATCTAAAATGTACAAGAAAAAGTAATAATTTCGTCATGGGTGTACATTTGTACAGAATCTGCAAAAGCGAGGATATTCTATAAATAAAACACCTTAACGGTTTAAAACGAGATATATGCAACACTGTTTTCTGCTACTTTTTGTACCTACGCTGTACGCGTTCAAATACTGAGATTTGAAGGAGATAAAAAAAGTTTGCGAAAACTACTGACTAGTATTTTTTATCATAGTGGAAGACAGACCAGCACGGGGTCTTGATGCTTGGTGGAAGGTGAAATACCGAGCTATATAACATTTAAAAGAGATGCCCTGTCGACCGTTGGCATTTTTGCTGTAGAATAATATCTCCATTTATCAATTATAAGAAAATATTTATATTCAATAGCAGTAGCAAATAAAGTGAATCTTCAATCGATTACAAATTCTCATTGAAACATACTAAGCACAGTTCACAGCCGTGACCTCTCACATTGTCGGTTTAAACTGCAGCTGCTAGTAAACATTGAATCTATTTCTACTCAAACAATATGTCTATACATAAACTTGAAGCGTGGAGTTGTATTTTAAACAAAGAAGAAGAAATGTCTCTTTAAAGTTCTTTAAATTTTCTTCTCGTATAATCGTTGCTTAGCGGTGTGAAATGGCTGAACAATCTATCTATACTAATATTAACAGCTGAAGAGTTGTTTGTTTGAACGCGTTAATCTCAGGAACTACGAGATCGAATTGAACAATTCTTTATGTGTTGATTAGAGCATTTATCGAGGAAGGCTATTTGCTATAAAATACCATGGTGTGACCGTTACTAGCGAAACATCGGAAAGTATGGAAAAAGCTGGTAAAATTATTCATCTCTGTAGGTTTACGATGCGTACGCTGCGAAAACGGTTCAAGACACCCAAAAAAATGTACAAGTACAATTCCTCTTTAAATGATCCAAAAAAAAGTCCACAATTAAATAATTATCTTAGAACACAAGAACGATGTGAAGCGTTTGATGTCGTGGGTGGGTTTATGAATGATGCCCAAAATAGCGAGTCTCGCGGACGAAGTCGCTGACATAGCTAGTTTTTAGTAAAATCTTTAGCAATAAAGTATAACTTTAAAAAAAGCAAGGGTGTAGCTATTGAAGTACAGTAAATTATAGCTATCAACTAATGTAAAAAGTGTAATTTTATTTTACTTATATTAATATGTGAATTTGATATCTAATGACCCAGAAAGTGGCAGAAAAATACAGTAATATAGTTTTCTTTGGGTATTCAACGCAACGACAAACCCGGGGGGGGAGGGTTGTCGTTGCTTTTGAACCAAGGCTAAAATCCAGAAATTCACTAGGCATGATGCGAGATATAAAGTATAAACAATATATTTCAAACAAAATTGTTTTTATCATTTTGACAAGTATAACAAATGGAGATGATGTGACATTTGAAAGGGAGGTGCAATTAAGGGAAATTAACGTATGACTGAATGACGCCTGTCCTGTGTCCGAAGGTCGTGTCCATCGCGGCTATTAAGTAGAATTAGAGCATGCGACAAAATTAAATAATTACTACTTGAAATTATAAACATTCATATGCGAGTGGTAAATTCACAACTTCCTCATTAATTCGGGAATTTCATAAAACTATGTAATTTTTTCTATATCTGTTTTAGTGTTACACATTTAAATAAAACATAGATATATTTGTTAAACTTATTTAAAAATAAGTTTAACTAATATATCGCGTTTTAAACCGTTAAAGTGTTTTATTTAAACTCTAGTATTTACATATACGCTTTTATTAAATCTATTACGCTAGCAATGAAAACATGTGAGTTTGTCCCAAAATACAAAAACTTCAAACACGAAGAAATGAGAAAGCAATAAAACAAGACACATACTCACACCACTGCACCAACAGGGCACTCAATGTCATAAAAACGTCTTTCTTAAGTAGTATACTAAAATGAATTAAGTATTGTTTGTAGTTACACGTGTAATGTAATGTGTATCATATTTATATTAAAAACACTTTTAACGGTTTGAAACGAGGAATGTATTAGTTAACTTATTTACATTTTTTTAACTACGGCTCGACGTTTCAGATGCTTTGCAGTTACAGTGTTTTATTTAAATATGAGTTTCCTTTTATGAGTAATAAGCAATCTTTAAGCAGTGCTTCGGTGTATTAAAGTATCGTGAATGGCTAGAAGAAAGCTGATTGGGTTTTTATAGACATGCACGAACCTAAAGCTAGGCCCTGAACTTGACATAATTCGAAAATTTGGAAGATTTCGAGTGTTGCCTTAGTTAAAGATTCCTCGTTAGTTAAAGAACCTTGCCATTCTGGTTCTTCTTGAATACACATTATAACGTATGGTAGAGATAATTCATAAACAGTTAAAGTTGAAATACTAGTAAGAACATAGTTTAGGAGAGGTTAATTTTATTTTTAATAGCTCTAGTTAGTATACTTTACACACAGTAGATCAAAACTATGGTTCAGGTCCAGTAATTACTATAACAATTAAGCAATGGTTAAATCTAACCAGCGATTAACAGACAGTAGACATTGAAACGAGGTCAATGTAAATAACAGCCCAAACCTCTCACCTGCCCTTAATACGTAATGTACCTTCATGTATTATATTCGTTAGCATTCATAATAACTGTTTGTTGTACACCACACAATTAATGTAATCTTATTGTTTTTAATTGTTAAGTAATTGTATTGTCTAACTAACTATTAATATTATTATAAAAACTATTTAGATAACCAAAGTCAACTGCATGATAAAACACTGTCCAAAGTTTAAGTTCTAGAGCATCTAGATTCCGCGTAAAGTAACTTGGGATCCTTTTTTTGATTTCCATGAAAAAGAATAGAGCGTCCCCGTACCTCATTAATTCAACCTACTATTTAAACACTAGAGGTCGTGTGTTTGAATCCCAAGGAAACACAATATATTGATTGAGCAACTTACTAAATACAGATTAACTACTTTATTTAATGAAATTGATCAGTGACGAAGACAGGCATTTATCTGCATATTGCTATTTGAACGTCCAACGATTTAGTATAGTATAACCAACAATATACTTTATCATACTTTTTGTGAATATATCTTGAGGAAAAACACGTATTTAAATTAAAACAATTTTTTTTTATATTCTAGTATTACTAATACGTCGGTGGCACATCTTGCGACCGCGCTTGTACCTGAGTATTTCACCTTCCATCAAGTGAACTTTCATGTCGTTCCCTCTCTTTTATAAAAAATGATAATACAAGATATCTTATGATATACCTTCGCTGAGGAAGCTTAGTTTATCATATTCTATACGAAAGATTTATTAAGTCAGTCAGTAGGAGGGCACTTGCAATTCCCTATGCAATGCTATTAAATGGCGCCAGGGTTTCCTGCCAAATAAAGTATGTGAACCAAGTTAGTTGGTATGCTATATAAAGATTAACAGTTCGTGAACATTTTCTCGAATGAACTATGCATAGACTTAAACACGTTTACATAGTATAAGATATATTTTCTTTACGAAAGAGACAGAAAGACAAAATAATAAGTACCGTATAGCAATGTAACATCTAAACAAATACGAATTTTTTTATATGCATAATTCATAATCAACAGATTGAAATCAAATTGCGATTAACGACGGTGGTTCGTGACTCGGACAGAATTTCGATATCCCTACCACCCAGATTAGAAGTTACCGCCACAGATTACAAATACATTTCTTGTGTTAACGTTTCTGTAACGTTTGTCAGCAAATGTCGTCAACAGTACGAGAAGGGAAAACAGAAGCACGAAACACAAGTAAATTTACTATCGTCGAGTTTTTCGTAAAACCTCTTTCCGAAAAATATAGCTTCGCGGTGCTTTGTAACTGGACAGCGAGGCGAAGTTTAATCCTCCATATATATTACTTACTTATTGTGTAATCTACTAATGATATTCTAAACGCGTCATATTATATTCGAACCGGTCCTTTTATTAGCATTTAGCTGGTTCGAAGTTATAAAATATGTACTATTTTTAGAGCTATACGTGGCATTTAACAAATAACTATATTTATTTAGCTTTTTACTATATCTACTTACGTTTAAATAAGACACTTTTAATGGTATAAACGCTAAACATATTTGTTAACTTATTCACAAATTAACTACGGGCCTTCGTTTCGGATGCTTTACAGCAGCCGTGTTCCAATATAAGCGTAACTTACATATTTTGTGTTTTAAACCGTTAACAGTATTTTTTGAAATGCGTACAACTCGCGTTAACTACAACCTTATCTACTTTAGGTCTTCCGACTATATACCAGCTATTTGGAAGCTTTATTTTAATCATATTTATATTGTATTGTGTTATAAAAGTTTATACATTATAATATTTAGCTCAATATTTAAATATCGCTTGGCTGTCGTGATTAAGAAATCGTTCTTGACTTTTCGTCATCACAAGCGAATGTATTCATCAGAAAATCTTCAGTCAACCAACAGCTTGAAAAATAGAGCTCTACAAAATGGCCGCCAAAATCTCCAAAGTATACACTTATATCTCCTCGTTAATATTATTCATGACATGCCGTGGTCGTGGATTGGATTTCCGCTCGTTTCATAGTTTCTGGTCTCCTATATCAAAGAAACTAAATTAATACAATGAATTACGAAATTATTTTAATTTTAGTAACATAAGGAAACTTTTCAGCTTTGAATTTTTATGACAAATTATTTAGTTTTTTTTCTACTACTGACTGGACGGTCGAACCTTTATTTTTTGATAGGGGCCTTAAAATAATCTTGGAAGGAGGTCCCTTATACGTATTTAAACATACTGATGCGACTGCGCAAATGATCATTATTCAAATATAGCTTCCATTAACAATGTCGACTTGATTCATTATACCCAAGGATATTTCTACATAACTTATTCATTTCATGTCGTTAATCCCGATAAAGGTGTCAATGATATTTGTGATCATCTATGTAATGAGTATATTCTAAACCTTCAAGGGGAGAAGATGACAAACATGTATAAAATACTGTCTGTAGCTACGTTACGTTACGTTTTAAATGCAATATATATTAGTTAATCTCATTTGAAAATAATTTATCCCCGTGACCAGGGCAGCTGCAAAGCCTCCGAAGTGTCGGGCCGTAGTTAAAATAAGTTTAACTGATACATATCGCATTTTAGCAACTAATTAAGATATGCTGTTGAACCATTTAACTATTAAGTATGTAACGACCTATTTTTGTTTTAACATCCCGAAATCTACAGACTGAAAGCAAAACTCGTTTATTACACGACTTAGGCAACTGTAGCGTTGTGTATTATAGAGATATTCAGAAATGGATCTAAAAAAACTGCCAGACTCTCAAATTTATATCCACACGACACTAGTTTGCTAAAACTGGATCAACGAGTCTGGTTGTATATGGTGTTATATTGTGGGTCTGATTATGCTTTGGTTCATATTCTTAGTATTAAAGCTAATAAAAACTGCTAATAAAAACTGTTTTTCCACTGAAAGTATTTAAAATTCGAAAGTCACAGTTTTGAATGGCGCGAAGCGTAAATATCCAAAACCAAATTAGATCGTCATCGCATCTTAACCAAATATCGTATCTTTAACTTACTTCACTGTCCTTCTGTGTCATAAAACATCGGTTTAATGCCTGAATTTAACTCTCCACATACTTTAGTATTTTCAGTGAATACAATGTTCAGTTCAAACTTTATTCAATAATATGAACCATTTGTCCCTTTTGTTAATTATTCGAAGTTAAAAACTACAAAATAAGCTTAGATAACTTTAAAAATTATGAGCAAATGTTCAGGGACCAACAAGTATAGTCAAATATTTAGTAAAATAAATCTTGACTAGTATTATACTGTAAATTGTTTTATACCTTATACTTATAGTATAAGGTATAAAACAATTTAATTAAATCAAATTTTACACTATTTCAATGTTTTTTATTTATATTTACAAGTACGTAGGTAATTTATTTTTAAAGTACATAAGGCTAAGTATTTCGCAAATATCACAATGTTAATACTCTGTTGTTTAATTGTTAAACTTAATTAAGTGTATTGTGTAGAATTTTGATTGTGTTGTGTATCTTAACATTTCTTTGTTGGTAATATGCAAAATTAACATCATAACAAAGTAAAATTTTACGCCCTATAGAATATTTTGGGCAAAGTTTTATAAGCCGTTAAAGAGCATTTCCGATTGACGGATTTATTAAACTTTTTTGTGATATATGAATTCAGAATTTAAAGTGTTCTAAATTCAAATGCCTATATTCTTTTCTTCTCTTAAAATAATACATTAATTTGTTTTTTTTTAACAATTCAATTTTGTATAGTTCTAATTGGCAAAATTTATAATACCGCCTCTTACTTACACCACCACAAAGTTAAGCATTTTGGATGTAAAGAGTAATTTATAAATTAATATTTTTGTATGTGCGAGCGTGTGTGTGTGTGTGTGTGAGTGTTTGTGTAAAGATGTGTAATTGAAGAAATTATATGGCACTGCCTCCAAACAAATTTTTGGTTGTCTAATTACATATTTAAGACAACAACAAAATAACCCAATTTTCTTTATTATTACAAAACAACAGTGAAAAGTCAAAATTGACTCAGCAATAAATTTATAATTATTTTGTTTACGAAAATAAATTAGTTTTTTTTAACTCAGTATGACTGACTAATTCGGTTATTTTGCGTCAATAATATTTAGACTGACATGTAAACTAAGGTCTTTATATTATATAACAATAAGGGAGAGTTCAAAAAGATACTACTTCACTATATCTTAACTCTAACAATTATGTTCTCTTGGTTATACTATCACAACACGAGTCCCTTAACAATTCAAATGAAATAAAACATTGTTATCAACTATCTCACTAAAAGCTGTGACTTTAGCGATATATGCCTGAAAATATTCATCTATAATTATATTTTAAATATTTACTACAGTCCTTTTCTCAGTGTCTACATCACAAAAGTTAGCATCACTGAAAATTTATAGATATTTTAGACAGATGTGTTTATCCGTCAATTCTAAACAATTAAAACTGTTTGTACTATTATTATTTAGCGTAAGTCTCCATATTAATACTCTATAGTGTAGTTCCTTTATTCTTATTCTTCTTATTCGTCTCTTTGTCATCATCAGACCTTTTAAGGGGTCCGTGTTTCCAATCGTCTGGGTATCCGAATTTTCTGATGTCATCCCACCATTGCTGTTTACCATCTGCCCAGATGTTATAGATGATATTTGTAACCACTAGTACCGCGAAGCAGATCCAAAAGGCGACACGCCACTGCTTCAATGTAGACTGGAAATTATGAAGGGTTTTAGTACGAAATGGTACAAGCTTTATATGAGTAATCTTACAAGACTATATCATGCTGCAATGAATAGGTCAAATTTGGTCGAAATGAATGCGTTATCACCTGACTGTAGTTAGTAAATCTGTTAGTGAAATATTTAACAATAACTTTATAATGTCGCTTATTTGATAAATATAGTCCCTGAAAACCCGATTTTCAGAATATATAAAATATTTCCTGAAACAACAAGCAACAAGCCATAAATTGTAATAACCATCGAAATCATTGCGCTAAAAACGAAACCATATTGATGGCATCATTTATCACAAGGATTTTGTGTTTATGCAACCATAAAAATAACATTCACACAGTTTTTGATTTATTCAGGGTAATATTACCAAATCGACAGTTTTTTGGTCTTGTGGTATGAGGTTCTAATTTACGTTCGTAGATTTGGAAGTTCGATTCTCGTTTGGAGTAGATAAGTATTTTATCTTTTTATAGATTTTGATGTATGCTCTCGGATTAATGTCTGTAGTTTAAGCAAGTAGTATGCATTTAAATAAGTCTTTTCACTATTTAAAACGCAAAATAAATTGAGTAATGCGAGGACCACGGCTGCTGCAAAGCATCAGAAACTTTGGGCCGTAGTTAATATTAATTAAAACGAAGCTAATGTGACATTTCGCGTTTAAAACCATTAAAACTTTCCGATTAAGCAGATATAGATTTTCGCACTTTAATAACTTATATTTAGCATCAACAATGACGTTATACAAATTCTAAACTGACGTATATCTTATCAATAATACCCACTCTGTCAATATTAAAAAGATTTTTGTAAGAAGCAACTTGAAGACGTCGAGCTCTATCAATGGAGAAGACAAGATATCGATGTCATTGAAATTTATGCGAAAACACTTACATCGGGTGTTAAGAGTCCAATGAGATATGGCGTAATTATTCCTGATAGAGTTGAAGTACCGTTGATCATGGCTGTGAGGGAACCAGCGTAATTTGGAGCCAGATCTAAAGCATTAACCTGTAAAAGGAACAAATAAGGAAGATTTGAAAAAAATGTTGAGAAAAAGTGAAATTCCGTTTCCATTCCACCGGTCGGTTTTATTTTCAGACAAGTGTTTGATCAGGCTTCTGTGTCTTACCCGATCGAAACAATTTATTGTTTCCCTGGAATTCGAACCCAGGACCTCTCACGCTTCAAGCGATGCTAGGCAACACGTTTAACCACCCGGCTACAGAAGCGGTTTCAAAACGAACACATATCAATATTCAATTAAATAGATTATAATTGAAAAATAATAAGTTAAATAAAATATAGAATATAAAAAGTAAAAATCTGACTCTGATCTGATCTCATTGATTAAAGACAAATTTTAACTTAATAATAGATCCTTATGTTTATAAGGAGGTTATGTTATTAAGAATTGAAAGTAATAAAATAATGGTAAAGAAGCTAAGATATAAAGTAAACTGAATAAAATAATTTACATGAAAATTATATATTTACCTTCATGCCGCTATAGAATCCTCCCATAAGTGCCATGGAAGCGATAAAGTATGCTACAGCAGCAAACCTATCACACCCAGCATATGACGCCAGCACAATGCAAATTGCTGGACCGGTGGCGGCTGAAAACATAAAAAGTCAAAGAAAACAACTTGGGAAAGAGAAAACAAATACAAGAGCGACCATAGCTAAATTGAACATAAAATAAACTAATTTTTATCTGTGTAATGGAAAGTAGTTTAAGAAGGTATTTATCTATTTGAGGCGTGCTGCGCATACGCATTTGTTTGTCTGTTACACTAATCAAAATTAAAAGCAAGTAAGGTAGTAGTAGTGTATTGCTATACTAAGTTTAGTGAAGATAGAAAAAGATTTAATTATAATATAGTATTCTTAAATAAGATCTTACCAATAGTGGTGTAGACAATTCTTCCAGTCTTGATGGAATGCCAATTCTTTTTGACGCAGTAGTCACAGATGACACCGAAGACGAAGGAGGATATCCACATAGCGAGGTAGGGTAGGGCAGTAAGAGTGCCCGTTGCCGCGATATTAAACTTGAGGACATCTGTCATGTACTTTGGTAGATCTGTTACCATAGTATAATAACCCCAGTCATGACCCACCTGTAGATAAGTTATTATTTATATTGCCTAATATATTCATGTGGTTAGTGAAAATCCGTCAAATACGAAAAATATCGTTTTTCATATGGGAATTATACTAGATGTGGGTATGAAAAATCTTACGGTTATATAATTTAAAAATCGAAAATATATTGACTTGAACCGTCATCGTCAGCGTTCCGTGCTGTTGCTCTTGCAGAACGCTTACGATGCCGGTTCAAGTCCTGCCCGAGTGGATTTTTTTTATTTTTTATTAGTTTTGATTTTAAATTATATAGTGCCTTCATGTGCAATAGCATGTGTAAAATATTAAAGTTTAGGAATGTAAGGGTTGGTGAGATACGATTTCAGCCATTTATTTTAACCAGATGTAAAATATTAAACGAGAAACTTATCAAAAAAATAACGTATGTAAAATATATTTTCGCATGTCATTTTTATAAATCTAATCTTCGCTTTTCGAGATAATCTCTGTCACACTCAAAAATATCACTTGAAAACGTCAGTGCTAGCTTAAGATCAGTTCTGTATAATAATGTAATTACAAAGAATTACTTATTTTTGTTCCAGATCTCACAGCTAAATATCTCATGATAAAAACAATCTAAGAGATATCAAAACAATTAATTATTTGACTGATTAAAAAAATGCTCTATATTATTTGATGATATTATTTGCTCTATATTGTTGAATTTGATGCATATTTGCCAAAATATTGCTGCAATACGGCTACTGACGTCAGGCCCTTATATTGGCAATGTATGTCGTTCATATGATCTACATTCTACATGCATTTGTGCCAAACATTTACATTTTAACAGTGGTGTGAAGTACTTAAATGAGTTATACACTTATTTATTGATTATAAAATAGAAAATGTTTAACACTACCTGAAGCACGGTGCTTTATAGCACTGCGTACAAGACATGTCGTCATAATAAACTCGACCAATCAGGAGCGTTTTGTGTCGGGTGTTTAAAAAAGTTAATTTTAATTTACGGTTTCTTATTTAAATCAATTATTATTTTTAATGACTGTTTTACTATTTCTAAACTTATACTTAGTACTGAAAACAGTAATTGACGCTTTATTTTTCACATTTCCAATTAGCCAAGAAGTATGTAATCACGAATTTTACGAAAGGGTTTTCTCATAAAAAGTCAAATTTAATATCTGGTACTCACAGCAGCAAACAACAAGGCCCAAGCGGGCGCAGACCTCAAAATGGCTTTCCACGGTATTGGATCTCTGGTACTCTTGTTCTCTGAGCCCGTTATAGTCTCGCTCAAGTACTTATACTCTCCATCTGATATGAACGGGTGGGTGTCTGGCGAACTGTAGCATAGGATACTCTGCAATTTGAATTCCTTATACGCTACACAATATGCAACTCAACACAAAAATAGCTTAAAAATTTAATAAGTTATTTTACTGGATTTTAGGAGAACTTAAAAGTGCATCTGTAGTTTATGTGAGTAGTATATTAAATAGAACTCAGTTATCGATTTTAATACGAGAAATCTATTAGTTTTTTTTTCTTGTAAAAACAGTGACGTCGTGGCTCTTTTAAAAATAACCCTTGCTCGCATTTTGTTTAAATTTAAATTATTTCTTGGCTAAAAAAGGATTAATACTTTCTTAAGGAATATTATCTATAACCGATTTTTTTTTGCACCTATTCTCTTCACGTTTTGGACGCCAGCGCTGTCAATGTCTTTGATATCGGCTCTAAACTTTTTAAACAATAATACTTAAACTTGTTCTTAAAATTATTAAAAGTAAGGGTTGATTTAACCCTCAAGCAATCCATCAAGGTATATAATTATAAGCTATAGTTTTTAATATTCAGTGGCATTTTATTTCGTTTACAATCACGTAATACTTTTCGACAAAAAATATTACAGTATGACAAAATGAACTCGCTTATGACACTTACACCTGTTCTAACCAGTCGCCAAGGAGATTAAGCTTGATAGTATTATCTTAACTGTCTTACGCTCCATCTTTTAAACTGTGTCTGATTACAAAAATGTCAACTCACCCATAGTAAAAACCACAAAATTCCAAAACACCCGAAAAAGTAAAACACATTTGCCCAGTGACCATTGCCGGCCATCAGGAATCCTGACATGAACGATCCAAAGATATTTCCGATTTGTGCCCCACCAAAGACCAAAGCACCTTGTATAGATCTCTCGTGGGGTGGGACCCATTTCGCTAGGACTACCATGAGAGCTGGCATGGTTGGGCCCTGAAAATTGAATTTGTTTGACTTATTGATCCTCTAATGGTATTTTTAATGTATGTATTTTATATGCAACGTCATTATCTTCCATTAACAGCTTATTTACTAAAAACGCTTCAACAATTAAAGCGCTGAATATACATACACAGACTAACAGAATAATCAAGCCAAGCAAATAAAAAAGAAGTTACATTAGAAAATAAAAATTAACATTGTCCCTTACTTCACCCATTCCTTGTAAGACACGAAGTATAAACAACCATGTCGCTCCACCCGTCGTCACAACAATAGGAGTAAGCAATGTGAATAGAGCTGTACTCAATAATCCAATGCCCAGCGTCCATTTTCCACCATACTTTTGAGCCAAGTAGCCTCCCGGCACTTGGGTGATACAATATCCATAGTAAAATCCACTGAGAATTAAGCCTTGTGTTGATTCTGACCAATCAAATATTGCGTGCTGAAATATTTTAGATTCTTCTTAGTAAGTAACTTTTAACAAAAATAAAATTTTTGGCGGTATTCTTGGGCTTATAGTATTTTGTATAACTAATCAACGGGTCGCGGGCTTGATCCCCATCGGGTCCAACATGTTTTTAATTAATTTATAAATTTTCTTAAACATATTTGGACATCGTCTTGAAATCTGGATATTGTGCCAATGTTCACAAAGGGAACAGCCCTCAAGTTAAACCACATATCGTGAATCTCGGAATACTGAAACCCAAAATAGGTTGACAGCTCAACTAGAGATTTTTTCTAGTAGGGTGATTCACCTTCCATCAAGTGAATCCTCTAATACAAAAATCGCTCGACATTTCTGTTAAAGTACAAATAATAAAAACAAATCAAGAAGTTGTTACCGGTTTATATGGAGCTGTTCCGTTGACCAAGAGTACGCTGTCATCAGGGCAAGCGTCTGGATCATATTTTGCTTCTTCACCGCTTTTGGTATTGTTCACCATTTGAGTAACGGCTAGGTTGAGGCAAACCCTCATTGTATATGCATTGCATACTGCTAGAAGTCCCATTATTCCCAGGACATAACGCTGGGGAATTATGCAGCCTGAAAGAATAATACAATTTGTATTTTAGTCTAATCCATTCTTTACGCAATTTTTTAGTCTACTACTTAGTTAAATACTGTCTATAGTTTACGCGAGTAGTAGTAGTTAAACTTATTTGATCTTGATTTGTCTCCCCGTGACCACGGCTGCTGAAAAGCATCCGTGGTCAATGGAAATCCACAGACTGAAAACGAAACACCATTAATGGCGTAACGCACGAGAGGAGCTGGCAAGAAACTCGCCGTCACATTTCTCGATAAATATATTATTTTACAGTCTTCACGAACTAGATATATAAGCAACATTATGTAAACAATTAATTTATTATCATTTTTTGTTATGATATAGTTGGAGCCCGGTTCATCGCAATTTGTACCTTACTATAGTTTTGTATATCCGCAATAAAGGATAAAAAATACTCACATTTTATTATCACTCGCTTCCATCTCGGTATCATTTCAACATATACTATAAAAATTAAGGCCGCAACTGTGACTGTAGATCTGTAAATCAAGAGCCATGTAAATAAGATAGACGCGATAAGGATAGTATTTATCGTTGTTATTTCCTTTGTTTAAATACCATTTATACCGCCTCTTGTATACAGGATGTATATTTTATTATAAACCCAATATTGTTTTTTATTTTTAGATACCAAAAAAACATGAACTTTTAGTATTCATCAAACTATCGTTTGATTATAAACAAAATATAACATAGAATGAAAAATATATTTGACGCAGACTTGAGCCAGAGACAGAGAAAAAGTTAAAACTACTTCAAATTATGCCAGTAATTTTGTTTATTAAACATTTTGTTTAAAGACATTCTTAATTACAAATTTGAAATATATATAGCCTGAAAGGCTTACCGTCTGCTTGCTTAAACTGTAATAATTGTAGTGCAATGCGAACAGAAGACTGTTTTTACAACTTTGATATTATATAGTTGTTAATGGTGTCTTTTTAGTATAAAAGGTTCTTTTTTTATTATCTGATCTAAACTAACTAAAATTATTTATATAATACTATGATGCTAATCTAAATGAACTATTAGAGGCTGAGCAATAAAGTAAGCACTTCAAGCCAAGCCTTGTTTCGTCACATTTGTTTGCTAAACTCTTATAATTATCTTTCAGTGTATGCTATATTGACAGCAAATATATATATTATTAGTGTATGGATGTTTAAGAACCTTTGGAACAGGTAAATTATACAATAGAAGTCTTTCCTTTATAACAAAGTGACGTTAAATGGTTTCAACATATCTTATTGGTTTTGGTATCATTGTTACATATTAGTTTACTTGTGAGCTTATGATAGTTTCTTTAGATTAGAGCGATCTGAGCTGCTTTTGAGCTACCGTGTACCTACATGACATCGTAAAATTATTTTAACCTTATTATTAATTAATAATAAGTTAAAATATATATATTTATTATAATTAATTAATTGATACATGCACCTTTCGCGTAATCAAATTTCAAACAACCAAACAATCACATGTAGGAGAGCTAAAAAAATAAGTCACTTATATTTCAGATTAAATTAAAATTCTTATGTTATATGAGTATCATAAGAATATTTGCAATTATTGTCAAAAAGTTTAAGTTATTTTCCTTATAAAAATGAAAGAAGCATTTCTCGCCTAACGGTTCAAAATATGCCAAACAATTACAAAGATTTTCCATCACACTTTCCCTAATTTCCAGACATGAAAACAGGTTTGAAGGCTGTCCACAGGGATAGAAATTAATTATTCCGAATCTTTTATACATTTATAAAATGGCTTTAGGCATTTTTCCTTGACCAAGTGCGACATAAATGTTGAATGATAAAATCTTCGGAGTCGTTAGTAAAGAAAAATATGTTTGTTATATGTTGTATTAATACGCAAGTGTTAGGGGTGATATTACATTGCGCGAGAGGTACATGTTTCGAAAGGTTGAAATTCGACGATGAAGTGATACGGTAGCTCAATTGATTAGAGCAACAGAACGGGAACACTGTGGGTGCCGGTTTACATCCCCTCAAGTCATAAATGCGCAAACTAAAATCGTTTTTTATTTACGTTTGGTATAATGACGCTAAGTCGCATGTCAAATCCATACATTTTTGTCTTTGCAACTGACAGCTTCTTTGGCCCCGAGTGCCAAATGTCGAGCGACAAAAACAGGTCCGCTTATTATCCAATATCATGCAATTGACACAGTTATTACAATTCAATTATGTGCTTGACCCAAAACTCAAGAACGCATAAAGTTTTATTGTATAACATAGTATTTACCTCACTGTTATATACTGAAAAAAAAAACAACAAGTATGTACGTTCTATTTTCAAAATTATTCAGTTGTGAAAGCATTGCAAGTATTTCTTTTTATTTAAATAAAACACTTAATGGTTTAAAACGCGATATATTAGTTAAAATTCTTTGAAAATGATTTTCAACTTCGGCCCGACGTTTCGGATGTTTTGCGTGACCACGACTACTGCAAACGTTAGTTTTTATTTAAATGTTACTACTCGCGTAAAGACAGTTTTTTTTGTGAAACAATAGCTTTTTTGACAGGTTAGATAAGGCCGATCAACTATTTACCTGCATATAAAATTGATAAACGAAACGGACACGGAAATTTTTCGCTCTTGCAAATAGAGGACAACAGTATACAAGTAAATTGTCTAAAAGATTAAATTTCAAGTTTCTTGAAACCAAATTTACAGCTCTACCATTTAAAAATAAGATTTAAGCAACAAATATATGTATACTTCAGTAAGCTGGATAACTTTACTGATCTATTACAGCATAACATAGCTTTTAAAACCATCAGAAGCAAAAAGTAGACTACCTCAAACGCGAATGAACCTTTTTTGTCGGACGCCGCCTTCGCTCTGGAAATTGAATATTTTTAGTATCAAAGCACCGTAACTTATCTAGCTATCCAATTTCGTAGTATCCGTGAGCTTTCGTTTTTATCTGTTTTATCACTTGCTGTATAACTAGAATTAGATTTCGATTTTTTTGTTCTTAGTTTTAGTAAATATTTGAAATGTGTACTAGTATTTTATAGATTCATATATTTTTAATATTCAGTTACATTCTTTATACATAAATCTATACTAATAAATTAGAGAGAAAGATTAGAGCATTTATCGAGGAACGCTATAAAACATCGCCCTGTGACTAAAACAAACGAAGTTATAGCGAGAAATGTGAAAAACATTGGGAAAATTATTCATCAACATGGGTTACTGAGGCGTGCGCTGCAAAAACGGTTCTAAGTACCCAAAAAGAATAAATGAAATAATTCCTCTTTAAATGATCTAGAAAAACGTCCGCGACGCTATATCTATCTTTTAAGATTAACTTGCAAGAACGACGGAAAGGAACGCAACCGACGTCGTGGGTGACAGCTTAAGTTTATAAAGAAGGGGTTTGCAAAAACGAATTTGGATGCCCAAAATAGAGATTCGCGCGGACGAAGTCACTGACCCAGCTAGTACATAATAATAAATAATTAAGGGTTGCCTGGAAAAGATCGCTCTATAGCAAGAAGGCACTCTATAGCTGGTGAGAATAATGTATCTTTAAAAATAGCTATTATTAAGGATATTTTTAAGGAATCCCGTATATATACTTTGTGTTTGTGTATGTTGCAATGAAGAATTAAATAAATAAGTGTTTCCCAACGGATCTAGCGTAGTTGCAAAAGCATTATCTTAGGTAGAGAAGAACACACAAGCATGGGTTTTACTTAATGGAAGGTATTTCACCTCAGCCATATCTAATCTAGACAAGTAAAGTTGTCGACCTATTTTAGCTTGGACATTTTCTATTATTTAAACATATTAGTGCGGTAGTAAATTTTAAAATTTTGTGTCGGTTTCAATTTCAGGATTACTAAATATCTAAAGCCAAAATATATAATCTAACAAATTCTATCTGGCGAGCCCAAGATTGTATATCCCCGTGGCCTCGGCTGCTTTGCAGCATCCAAAACATTGGGTTGTAGTTAAAATAATGTTCAAATACGTTTTACTAATACACATCGCGTTTTAAACCGTTAAAGTGTTTTATTTAAATGTGTACTACTCGCGTAAACTACAGATATAATTTAACATTGGTTCTTCTTCTCTTTTTTAAAATGTATATTTTTTCTAATGTTAACGTAGTTTAAACGGTTTTCGTGAGAATTACAATTTCATATGAGTGGTGCAACAGTAAATAACGCGAAACCAATCAATAATTCTCTGAGGTCGACTACTTTCTGTCGATGTACGATTCCAACTCATGCATTTTGATTTTGAATTACGGATAGGCTGAGTTCATACGTAATTCAAAATGAATCATACATTTACTCGCATTTGATTTAGCTTCCTGTTCATAATAGAACAAGTCTTAAATATCAACTACTGTTACTTGTACTATTTGAGACACCATGACTGAACGGTCAAACGTATTCGCGTACCTGAGGGGTCATGAGTTTGAATCCCGGTGAAACAATAAAATAGTTTCTTTCAGAAAATCACACTCGCTTTTATTACGGAGGGTAAAAATAGATCACACTTTTATCTTGCAATTTTTCTCCTCATAGGCGTTATATTTTTTATATAAATTATCTTAAAAATTCTATATAAATTTTGTGTTTAATAAAAAATATTCCCAGATTATGATTCACACTCACTTTTTCCCTTTCTTCGTTGAAATCTCATTCTCCATGTCTATTTTAACTTCTGTCGTTCCGTGTCCTAATTATACTGACTCCATTTTTTACTACGGTCGAATCACAAATCGCAAAGTATTAAAGCATACAAGTCTTATCGTGCAATTGCCAGTTTTTAAACGTAAGACTGAAATAATATAACTTTTATAACGTTAGTTATTCACTGTTTAAGAGAAGATTAGCACGTATGTTTACAAACTTTAGTGGAAATAGCATCCGAAAACCTGACAAGATATTTTAATTGCAAGCAAAATGATAATATAGACGTTGATTATATTTGGATAGAATCTTTTAAAAAAAATATTAGGAAGCCTTTCTTGTCTGTATGTTTAATAAAGAGGGGCTTTAATCTCAACTGCATAAGAACATTTCGTATTACGCGATTAAGTTGAAATTGACATAGATTATTTGGAGACTGTCTTACAGGAGTTTGAACTTCAGTAAGACGAGTGTACGTACCACTAAGCTAACAGGGCGCTATTTTCTTAAGGTTATATTTCATTATTTAGATTGTACTAAACAATTATTGTCATGGCCATAGCTGGCGTTCAAGAACGAAGGTCAATTATTACACAAGTTTCGTTTTGTAATTGGTTCAATAAAAATTAAAAGTTTGGAATTAATATTTGTAGTTTTTATTTTAAACTGGGATTTAAACTTGTTTAGGAATTATTTTTTTTAAAATATATGTATATATCAAACGCAATCACGACATAACTGCTATGAACCGTTGAGGAGTTCCTTCGACTGGCCATCAGAACTAGTCCAAATCTTTATCAGTTAGGAGAACTTTAAAGTACTAAATAAAAAAAAACAAAGGCACGTAATCCTTCTTCATTTCCCTTAGATTTCTCTTATTTCCGATTATAATACTTTTATTACCTTAAAATGGGACCATTTTAAAAACAACTTCATACCAACAAAAAAAATCTTCAAAGTCGAATAACCGACGAAGTTATGCGTTCGCGCATAACATCGTCAAATTAAAAACATATAAACAAACCGAATTTTGTTGTTTACGAAATTTCAATTCCCCCGAATTCACACTAACGATTTTCTATAACTGTACTGTAACCACTGAACTACGGAGATGGTGGTATTTTTATTAAGATAGTATATTGAGATATTGAGAGTTTTATATGCCAAATTAATTAGAGCCTCGCTGCTTATTATGTGCCTACCTTATCTTTAATTAATGTTCATGTCACAATTAACAAATTACCGAACATTTTAATTACATATAACTCTTAAAAAGGTCGACGTAAGAATTTATGTACTTAAATGTTTATAACTTAGCCACGTTAGTGTTTTTAAAAATTAAAAGACGTTTTTAAAAATATGTATATATTGAAGGAGGCTTTCATAAAACATTTGTTTTCCTTTTTTTTTGTCAAAATCAATAAGTAGATTTATATTAAAGTAACAAATGAAAAAATTAAAATGAAGTACATACTTAGCTTGCACGATCACAAATTCAAAATAACTATTTTTATTTTTGTCAATAAAGGTTAAGCAGTTGAGATGGCGAAGAAAATTCAAATATGAAATGTGTGACACACAAACATTACTTAATCTTCCAAATGTATACACAATTTCATATTTTTCTCATACTTTAGGTAGGTACACAGGATCCCGGCAGTTTGCGGCGTCCTAACATTGTCTATGAATGTTGATGAGATTCTAAGAACGCATTGTTTTACAAGTAAAGATACATCATTTGTGGTTAATATTTATACAAATAACTCCAAATTGTTTAGTTACTTCTGTTATTTGTTTTCATTAAATTTTTAATTTGAAATTAAAAAACGGATGTAATTCCGTTTTTGTAAAACTTTCTATTTTGCCAAGGCTTTATTGATTACAGGCATTTAAATAAAACTTTGACTGTTTAAAACTCGATATATTTTATCTAAACTAATTTAAAAATTATTTTTAACTACGGCCCGACGTTTTTGATGCTTGGCAGCAGCTGTGCCCACGGGGAGACAACTAATATATATCGCGTTTTAAACCGTTAAAGTGTTTTATTTAAATGTGAACTACTTGCGTTAACTAGATAGTTTAATTGTAGGAATATTACTAAATACATATATTTTAGAAAAGTGGGCATTATCTGATATATGTATAGAAAACATATATATAGAAAAACTATAATTTACCTGCTTAGTACGATGGTGACAAGTATCGTACTAAAATAGTTCGCAAGCAATTAATTTTGCAATAAACAATACAACACAATAATATACATTTATATGTGTTGGTAATAAAGTTATATGACTATTTTGAAATACCTAAACAATGTCCGTTTTTAGCTTTACTTTATTAAGTGAGAATAATAGTGATACTAGCTGTGTCAGCGACTTCGTCTGCGTAGAATGATTGTTTTGGGCAAAAAAAATGTTTTTGCTAACCTGTTGAACTCTATAAAATTAAGCTGTTACCATCGATCACTAATAGCTGTTACCCACAAGTCACAACGTCGTCCGTTCAAGATAATCTTAAGAGATAGACATATACTGTCGCGAACATCTTTCATACACAAATTTTGGATATCTTGAACCGTTTTTCCATATTTACCGCTGTTACTTTGCCCCTATTAGTTGCAGCGGGATATAGCCTACATCCTTCCTCAATAAATTCCCTAACCAACACAAATTTTTCAATTCAACCAGTTGTTAATATACGAACAAACAAGCTCATGCAAACTTTATATATTAGTATAGATTATTTGAAGTTTTAACAGATATGACTTCGTGTCGCAAGCGCATGAGCGAGGATAGTGTTGAGTGCTGAGTTCTAGACTCGGAAAAACATAAGAAATAGTTTGGGTCCGGCAAGGCTCAGAACTGTTTTTAATAAAACTGTTTATAAGACGGACATAAACATAGGAATATGTCGAAACGAAAAGGGGGAATGTATATCGCATGCTTTTGCATTCGACGATACTTGTAACATATAGATATAAGGTAGGCTTTTTAAAATTATTATTAAACACTTATTGACGAAATCCAACGTGCTTAAAATGTATAACTCGATTAGAAATATAATGAACCCGGTAGGAATCGAACTCGTGACTCGTTTATTCTTAGCCATACGTTACTACAAGAGGCACGTGAGCTTAACATTATTTACCAAAGACCCCTTTTTGTAATGCCACAAAAAAAATTTTTATTTGAAAATGTAATTTAAACAGAATTATAATACATTCTGAAAAGATAAAGATTTCAGAAGAAACTTACAAGTATCTTCACGGTTACGAAGTATTCGAGGATGTCAAATTTGATCGAGTTTGTAAATACCATAGATTTGATCTCTACCTAAATATCGTCCATCAAAACTTATCAATCTTTGATAAAATATCTCTCAAATAGATGTATGATTTTCTAACGCCACATTACACGGGAAAACGTGACTATCTGGTACTTATACAGATATATAGAGATAATATATCTGTGCTACTTATGTTATGACAACCACCTTTGCTCAATGATTAAACGCCTTGCTTGGATTCGAATCCCAGAATAACATTATTATTTAAACATGTGGAAAGGGGTATGACTTTTATTAATAATTCATTTTTAATATATATCTAATACTAGTTGCGGGACAATTGTGCCTAACATTTGGGATAAATTCCTTAATATTTGCTCAGTATTTTCAGCGCTACATTCATGTAAACTGAAATACTCAGTTCTTAGGCATCACGTCGTAAAAAGACAGAGATACAGTACTTGTGAATATGCCACTTCATGATGATTAATGAGAAAATAACTATTAAAATAAAACATTATCTAACAAGGCTTACCTTATCACTACTAAGTTAATGCATAAGAATGCGATGAAAACGTTGACTGTTTTTTACTCAAATATTAACTCTTGATAATTTTCCTATTAGTTTCTCACTTGTAAAGAGTTCTTCCCCTAATCTGAACTTAGGAACGAATACAAATTAAATACTTATCACGTAACATACAAGGTAAAAACCCGATTACACTACGTGGGTCATGGGGCAGACATTAATGTATGTCTGTTTTATTGTCAATATTGACGGGCAAATGTGTTAAGTTGTCTCGGGATGCAAACCCAGGCTTTTAATTAATTGTTTGACTATAACCACGACGGTGAACATTAAAAGCAAACAATATATATAACTATATTTGTAAGTGCATAAATTAACATTTAATCTTATATCGCAGTCATTAAAAGATTATGTTCTCAGATTAATTTGCGTGCTAACATAATATATATAATGTCGGTTGTTGATTACATCTCCTTTCTAAGTAATCCTTGATAAAAATAATCAATTAACCACACATATTAGCGATTTTCTTTAGACTTTTTTAAGAATAAGTGTTTGTTTAAATAAATACTTTTATACTATCTGTAGTTTACGCGAGTTGTACACATTAAAAAAAACACTATAACGGTTTAAAAAGCCATATATGCAGCTGCAAAGCCTCCGTAACGTCGGGCCGTAGTTAAAATAATTTTCAAATAAGTTTAACTAATATAATATATCGCGTTTTAATCCGTTAAAGTGTTTTATTTAAATATCTACAGCTCGCGTAAAGTAGAGATAGTATAAAAGTTTGTATTTAAAATTTGTATTTTTGGCAGCTACATTTCTTACATACTCTCTCTTGTCTCTTAGAAGCCATGTTGGAATATTGAAAACTCCATTATCCTACATGGGACATGGGTCAGACATATATTTGAGTCTGTTTCACTGAAAGATATTATTTATAGGCGACATCTACCCACCCAAGCTATTAAGGCCCTGAAGGCTGTAGACACTGTCATTTTCAAAGCCTTTTTTATAAGAAATACGCATTTGACAACAGAAAGATAAATAATATAGCATTAATATACTAGTAAAATGCTTTTATCAAAAAATCACTGTTATCAAAACTGTGATAACATTTCTTGCTTACTTTTTTGTTACCACTACAAATAACATATAACTAAAGACATAAATACCTCTAAGAGAATGAATTGAAAGTAATATTGTTATGATTTGTAAAAGTCGTATTTTTCCTTAAAACGATATGCGGAGTATTAATCAGTTTTAATTTAACACTACATTTATATATTTTTAATAATATTTAGCGTTATGTAATAAAAATAGCAGTCTTACTTGCTAACTTAAATATTTAATACTATAAATATAATATAATATAATGTTATAAAAATAAGTTTATGTATAAATCAATATTTTTTTCTATTAATATAGAAAATCTAACACATATATATAGAAAACACTTTGTACATAAGAGGCAGTACTCTATCAATATTTTCAATTATATTATATATAATATAATATATAAGTCAAATCTGTTTTTAATTATACATATATTTATAAAATATTTTTTTTGTTAAACAAATAATCTTCTTATAATATATAAATGAAATATTACACTGAAACTTATGAAATTACAACTTACATTTAGCTAACTTTTCAGTCACACAATCACAAAGTGTTCGATACGTACGCGCTCGACTCCCGCGCACGCTCTAGTAAAAACTCTTAGTAAATAACATAGCAAAAGATATGGAGTACGTAAACTTCAAACGCACCGCACCATTTCAATGACTCATTAAAGTTGAAGGAATTTTAAGACTTTTCCGATAATACCTACTTGATTCTGTCGCTTTTAATGTTTTCATCTCGGTGAGTCAACAAAGAATTTATCTATTTTAAATGGCACTCGCGTAAAACATCTTTTTTTACAAATTAGTCGCTCGTGTTTTAAGTATCTCAGAAATAACTGATTTAAAAATTTATTTTGTATTAGATAGAATTTTTAGCGAGGTAGGCTTTTAGTTTGTTACGCTGTGACACTGGAAAATGTAAAAAAAATAAGAGGAAACTTATTGATCTTTTCCCGTTGAATAAACCATAACGTATCTTATACAGAATGATTTCTCTTTTAATGATCTAAAAATCCCTGGACTGTATAATATGTCTATATTTTAAGATTAACCCGCAAGAACCGCTTTTATAGTAATAAAATTAGGTTGAAATTAATGCGTTATTACATACTTACTTTGTGATCTACTTACTGGTTAGAGTTGTATTAACATAATAATATTAATCTTGCAAACCAAACCACGTTTGCCAGATAAGCTAGTTTATAAACTGGTATTTAAATAAAACACTTTAACGGTTTAAAACGCGATATATATTAGTTAAACTTATTTGAAAATTATTTTTAACTTCGCCCCACATTTTGGATGCTTTGCAGCAGCCGTGGTCACGGGGCAATTTAAACGACAACTTAAGACGGGGTTACACCATTAAATTGTTTTATTGAAATATGTACTATTCGCATAAACTACAGACAGACTTTAATACTGGTATTATTCAATAACTATTACATATATTTGTATTATATTACTCATTTAGAGATTTGTAATAAGAAATAAATTAAGTCGCTTTGGACATAGTGCTTAATGAAACTTGTTTAAGCTTCTCTAAATTATTTTACTATAATCGGCGTCACAGGCATTCACTCATGGGCAAAAGCAATGTGAAGTCGTTGAATGAACCTCTAGCGGAGATCTTGTCGCGTGTTACAGCAATTATATAAATAATTATATGCAAGTATAATCAGTCTGTTATGTAAATATACACGTGTACAAAAAGATAAACTTTCAGATTATATCATTACATTAATCTAATCCATGGCTTTAATGGCTTAAAGGTGAAAGCTTTTTTATGATAAATGAGGATAGACAAGTATCGGGTTCTCAAGTACTTTGGCTCTACATGTTATGTGGGTACATGTCACCTTGTCATATCATTAAAGTCTTAAGTATTTTGGTCTTATATTTTCTTTATTTACTTATACTGGTTACCCAAGGACACAGCACAAAGACGTTGTCCTGAAAAGCATGGCGTCATCTGTCTGTAAAATAATGAACATTGAATAATTAAACAGAATATTGTGTGCATTGAACAAAATACTTGTCAAATATACAGCATTACTTTAAATCTTCGGTGTGTGTTATTAAAATCAGCACTGAAATAGCCTTTTTGTATATAACGTTAAACAAAACACTTATTTTATTTTATATTTACGTTTCACCATCACGAGCGGACGGCATCATCATGACATGTTAGCTCCTCGATTGCTCGAAGAACTAATTATTAGATTTAATTTATTTAATGCTTCGAGCAATCGATGAGTTAACCTCTCCTGATGATGCCGTCCGCACGTGATGGCGAAAACTCGAGAACCTCTTCTGGCTCACGTCCGCCGAACCGCCCGAAAGACAATGATATGCTGAACGATGGCTGTGAAAGCCTTACACAGTTTATTAAAGTATATCGTGTTTAAAACCGTTAAAGTGTTTTATTTAAAAGTTTAACTAGTATTTTATACTCAGTTGTAATATTTATTAGCAAACTATCGTAGACTACACATTGCTATCATTATTTTTGTAGGCAAATATTATTTATTTCATTAATATGTAATTATGTTCTTATTATAGTTTGATATAGTATATATAGTAGATACAGACACAAAGTAGATATCATACTCATTTTAAATATTCGATGTAAGTTTAACCTAGTATCGAATATTTGAAATGTTACAAAATATTACTACAGATGGTATGTTTATAAAAATATAAGGTTCATTATTTTTCTGGCACTAAACCTTATGAAAGGAAGTATTACATACCTTTGTACAAAAAGAATTTAACGTGCGTTGACTCGTTTACAATTTATTTTAACTAGTGCCCGACATTAAGGATGCTTTGCATCAGCCGTGGTCACGGGAGGACAAAAGTGGTCGTAGTTAAAATAAATTGTAAATAGCCTAATATATTTCGCGTTTTAAACCGTTAAAAGCGTTTTATTTAAATGTGTACTACTCGCTTAAGCTACCCACAATACTTGAACAATGTTTAGCATTGACAGAGTTTTACTCAATACATCAATGTACGAAATCTTTTAATTCTGGGAATGCCGATAACGATATAAAATCATAAGTGCTTTACTACAATTTAAGGTTATGTAGCCTTATACAATACTAGCATTGCCAGCGACTTCGTCTGCTTGAAATCGTTAATTTGTTATTGCAAACCTCCTCCAAACTGTTACCAATGACATGGGTCGCGTTCCGTTCCGCGACGCACCGTTCGAGTCAGGAACCGTTGTACTTGCAAGGTAATTTTAAAAGATAGACATAATATTGTTGTCGAAATTCGTAGGTCATTTAAAGAGATTTCATTCCTGCATACATATTTTTTGGGTAACTTGACGTTTTCACAGAAACCCTTAAAGATGAATAATTTTCCCCGTTTCTCTTTCATCATAGGATCGAAACGGCTTCAGGCCCTATGATGCGATCACTATTGGTCGCGTCATGATTTGTTATGGCCTAAAACCTTCCTCAATAAATGCTCTAACCAACACAAAAAGAGAGCATAGCGTATTCTGAGAATAGCGTATTCAAACAAACATTTTATCGTATTGTCTGCGTCACTAAAATCACATGGTAATATTTGTATTCAGATTGTTATTTTATGTCAGTACGTTTTTTCATAAGATATATTATTCTGCTAGAAGAGTTGTCTAAGGAATATATCACAGAACAACAGTTATTTTAAAACCATTATTAAACTGTCAAATCTTCTTAAAGTCTAGTATCATTAAAAATATTAATTATTAATTTATTTACAAGAAATATACGATGCAGGACAGGCATCCACATCGTTTCGTGCTGCTGCCTTTACAAATTCAGCTACCGTGTCATTGGTTAGCAGCAAAACCTCTACAAGGAGGAAATGGGGAAACGTCCTTACAAGCGTTTTTAATAAATGTACATTTATTTAAAGCTTTTTGATTTCTAAACTATAGGTACATTGCATAAAAAAGACAAGAATGAAGATGCGTATAAAAAATTTAACTGGTTTAATGCTTATAAAAAATGTAGAATTCATTGTTTAGAATCTTGCGCGTGGTCTTTTGTTTGTTCGCTCTTCTCAGGGTCTTCTGGTCTTCTCTTGAGTGGTCCCTGGTCCCAGTCGCTGGGGTAGCCGTATTTATCAACATCGTCCCACCATTGGGGCTCGCCTGATCCCCAAATTAGGTAGATGAGATTGGTCCCAACTAATACGCCAAATACAGTCCAAAACGCTACTCTCCATTGTGATATTGTTTGCTAAAAAAAAAAGAAAAGATTTAAATAAATATATGTATTTACATTTTATTATTTATGAAATTTAGGATATACGTAGAATAGGCACATAAAAAAATATAATGATATAGAAGCAAAGAAAATGTTGCACTATTTATATAAAATATATTTAACGGTTTAAAACGAGAATCTATAACTTATCTTAAAACAATGCATTTTAACTACCTACGACCCAAAGTTTTGTATGTTTTGCATTATTGTAAATATATTTCGCGTTTTAAACCATCAAAAAGTGCTTGCTACTCGCGTAAACTATAGGCAATAATAATTTTTACATTGATTATTTTTCTAAACATGTAAGTAGATAGTCAGACTTCTACGCCCCACTCCCTCTTAACTAAGTGTTTTCCCGTAATTCGAATCTAGGTCTTTCACTCTCATTTACCATTGACATACAGATATTGTATTTAATACAATACAGATACCCTTTGTATACAACAAGTACATATTTCTCACACATTTATATATGTTTGTCTTCGAAACATCCTAAATATGTCATGTAATGCTATGGGCTTATTAGATTAAAAAAAAACTGCCATTTTAATTAAATTTGCAAAAACCACTACATCATGCGACGCATCAATTATTTTAAAACATTTTTCTTAATTGAGTTTTATCAACCGAAGCAAATTCGAACGTAACTAATTTTAAAGACGCAATTTACCCAAAAATTACCATGCGGAAAATAGCTACGTCAATACAACAGTAACAATACTCGTCAAGCCAAGGTGACGTAAAATAATTACAAAACATGATTAAAGAAGAACTATCAACGGGTCATGATTTCGATGCCCACCGGATCGAAGATGTTTTATAATGTTCCAAATAGATGTTGGCAGACGAATGTCTGGAAGTCTGGATATTAAATGTATGAGAATATTGAAATTCCATCCGGGTCACCAACCACTGTCCACAGAGCCGTCGAGTTTAATCGCGTTTTGATTTCAGTCTATTGATTTCCGAATATTTAGAGACAAAATAGATCGACAGTGCGGCTTGGGTGGGGTGTTATATGTGTGAGGTGTTTCACCTACCATCAAGTGATCCTATGCTGGTCTTCCTCCTTCATTATAAAAAAGAGTTCCACTATGAACACGTATTTTCATCATTATCAAATAGGTTTTTATTTTTAAATTATTAATTGCAACAAAGCCACTTATCCTATAAATTGAAATGAAGGAGTTGAACCGGTATCGTCAGGGTTCCGTGCTGTTGCTCTAACCAATTGAGCTACCGTGTCCTCGCGTCATCGTCGATTATTTTCAACCTATTCATACATTCACCAGCACAGAACGCTGAGAATACCGATTCAAGTTTTGCGCGTATTTTTATTTTTATTTTTAATCGGTTTTTAATGTATATAGTGCCAACATGTGTAAATATTACGTTTTCAAAAGATTTGCTTCAATTGTATTAAGTTTAACACTTACATCAGGCGTCAATAATCCAATTAAATATGGAGTGATGATCCCGGAGACCGCAGCCAACCCATTCACCATTGCTGAGCAGGTACCAGCGTAGTTAGGGGCAATATCCATGGCATTAATCTTCACGCTGCTATAGAAACCGGCCATAAAAGCCATGGATGCTATGAAGAAACCCACAGCTTTATAGCGGTCGCATCCGGAGTATGAAGCGAGGATAATAAATATGGCTGGTATCGTCGATGCTGTAATGGTACAAAGCTAAATTATATGTTATATTTAATGTCTATAACTTAAAACTAGTAACTAAAATACTGATTTCACATATGTCATTAAAATTTGAATTAATGTATTTGTTCAATAGTCAAAACGGCTTGGCCGATTATGATGAGATGTTGCGACGTTTATAATATACTTTTCTAAATACGTCGATCTTCATTTTATTTATCAAATGTATATTCAACATCTTACTATGAAAGAAAGTATTGTGAAAAAATCCTAGGACTACAAATTTTAGATATGCTCTGTGTACATATATAAGTAATATAAAGGCCTTTATACTGAAAGGAGACCTGACTTTCAGTTATGGGAGCTGTTAATAGGGTATCGGTATACATTAATAAAATACTTTTAACAGTTTTAAACACGCAATATAACAATTAACTTATTTTTAATTTAATTTAAGTACGATCGTTGGGTCGTTACAAAAGTAAACAGCTTAGTCAAATACTGTCTATAGTTTACGCGAGTAGTACACATTTAAATAAAACACTTTAACGGTTTAAAACGCGATATATTAGTTAAACTTATGTGAAAAATTATTATTAACTTCGGCCCGACGTCGGCTGGGAGAGTCACAGTCGAGCCGTGGTCACAGTCTCCCCGTGACCACGGCTGCTGCAAAGCATCCGAAACATCGGGCCGAAGTTAAAAATCATTTTTAAATAAACTTCACTAATATATCGCGTTTTAAACCGTTAAAGTGTTTTATTTAAAGCTTAGTTAAATTAAATCAAGAAGGTTACCTAATATATTTTGCGTTCTAAACCGTAAAAATATTCTAATTAAATGTGATTACTTGCGTAAACTACAGACTTGATAAGTATTTTAAAACTTACACACTGTAGTATATATCTTCCTTCCTGTAGTAATACTGTGCCATTTTCTTCGTATACACAGATCGCATAGAGACGCAAAAACAAATGAAAATATGTACATAGCAATGTACGGTAGGGCGGACATTATTCCCGTGTCTTTGATGTTGAATTTGAGTACTCCAGAGAAATATTTAGGCAGGTCTGTTATCATTGTGAAGTATCCCCAATCATGGCCGACCTGTAACGGAAATATTTTTTTAACATTCTTGTTATTAGACTACGCTTTTGAAATTTGGAAACGGTATTTTAAATTTAAAAAGTGTAACTTTGTATTGAGTGGTATATAATTTAGTTGTACGAAATAAAAAATAAAAACAAATTATTGAAAAAAAATAAACATACACAGCACGTAACGTCCCGCTCGTGTCGTATAACTTGTTAAAAATATTAAAGTAAATAAAATACGTTTGACAGTGACTCTTAAATGTTATATGCAGTTGCTGTATTTCTCAAACATGTCACAATATGTTACATGTCACGAATTTTAAAGCTGTGTGTTTTCGCAGGCATAATATTTAATGTTTAAAATATACCTATCTTTGTTTCCTTTTTTAACGTCAAAATTGCATTTATGTAAACACGACGCTATACCTTTTAAATTTTTAAACAACTATTCAATAATACGTCAGTGATGTTGTTTATTTTTTAAGATTATCGTGTCACAAGTGGATTGTGTAACAGCGACAAAGACGCAATGATAGTAAATTTTTTATCTGCTTTATCGGTTCAGTGAATTTTGTGGTATACATTTTAATAATACAAGTTATATGGAAAAATTGTACTGAATTTTGTAAGCATGTGACATATTCAATTATTAACAATAGTAACTTATATATGATACAACGGCTACACCGAACACAGTTTCCACACTTATTTGTTACATGATGAAAACCGTCGGTTGTAACAACAAGTCTATCAAAACAAATTTATATATGCCCTTATTTGTTTCGAGTTTATGTTTAAATAAATCTCTTTTAACGGTTTTAAACGCGAAATACTTACGTAACTTCGCGTAACTGCGTAATTAACAAGTTATACATTAAGTTTGCTTGAATCTAATAAAAATGTATTCAATATTGTTTATTTCATTATATTGAAAAATAAAAATTCAATTCCTCTAAACTCTATAGCGATCGCTCTTGGTGTGTAATATGCTTTGTGATACCATTAGGGTGGAAATATAAATATCCCCGGCCTACGTATAAGGCATAAATACAAGTAAAATGCGCTATCGCCCTATTTTGGCATTGAATAATCGAAAATCCACAGATCCAAAACGAAATGCGGTTTAACATTTCAAGAGTTTAGCATTTGTGGTTGTTGCTGAAATTTTTAGTTGTTAACATTTCAGTGCTACACCTGGACCAACTAGAACTAGTCTAGAAGCTAAGATATAATTATAGTTACTCTTACTATAGTAATTTCATTATGCTCACCGCCGCTAAAACGAGAGCCCAAAGAGGCGGAGATCGTAACAATTGCCCAAATGGCACCGGATCCAACTTCTTGTGAAGGCCGGATGCCACGATGTGTTCATTCAGATAATTCTTCTCTTCATCAGATATAAACGGATGGGAATTGGGAGTGCTGTAGCATAGGAATATCTAGAACATAAAAATAATGTTATATTAATTATTTATTCCAACTACGTAGGGAGGAATAAGTTTAAAATTACTATTATAGTTGGATGGACAAAGAGAATATAAAAATATTATACGACATTTAAAGTAAAACACTATTAACGGATTAAAACACGAAATATATTGTTGTTGTAGCATGTTATACGAAGCACGAAGTATGTTGAGTTCTGTTTAATTTGATCTAATTACGGCCTGATGATTCGGATGCTTTGCGGCCGTAGCGACGAAATCAAGTAAACTACGGTCATATTGGTTAACTTAACTGTTTTTAACGCAAAATATATTTTCTGTTGTCTGTGTCTGTTATGTGACAATTTTTGTTTGCCTGAGTCCTTTATCTATATAAATGACACACAAATGTTTCTACAATAATATGGGTACTAAGATATGATAAATAAATAAAAAACTTAAAGGAAAATAAAAGCCTACCCAAAACACGAACCAAATGATTCCAAGTCCTCCAAATACGTAAAACACGTTAGCCCAATCTCCACCATCGGCTAAAAGTACACCAGATATGTACGGTCCAAAAATGTTCCCAACTTGAGCTCCACCAAATATCATAGCTCCGAAAACGGATCTTTCTGATGGCGGTACCCAACGGGCCAACAACAGAACAAATGCGGGAGTCACTGGTCCCTAGACACCAGACGGTATAAATAAAAATAATTTACGTCCTTTATAAAGTTTAACAGATAAAACCAGAAATGCCACCACCAGTAGTCTTCATCTTGAAAAGGTTATAGTTAATAGTAAAAATATATTAAATAAAATTATATGTATGCTCTCAGTATATTAAATAGTGCAAATAAGACGAACTTACTTTAATAATATAAACTATATTTCATAACGAAAAAAGGAATTGACACAGACGGGACTTGAATCCACAATCATCAGCGTAACATGCCGTTGTTCTAGCAATAGTGTTACCAATATCAAATTGTTTATAAATGTGAAAATTACAATGTCAATATAAACTTTTCTTTAATAAATTCTTGCGCAGGCGACATCAAAAATAATCTTGCTTAAATGGGTCTCTAAAACCTTGTCCTCGTTTGACAATGTCGTCAAAATAATGCGTATGCACAAGATATCAGCATTATTGTAATTTATCAAATTTAAAGAAATACAGACTTGACACTTACCTCACCAGCTCCCTCTATAACTCTTATTATGAAGAGACCTACTGCCCCTCCCACAGTTACTGCCCACGGTGTAATAACCGTTGCAATCGATGTGCACAAGAGACTAACGCCTATCGTCCATTTTCCACCGAATTTCTCAGCTAGAAGACCACCTGGTAAGTGGGTCAGTACATAGCCATAATAGAACGCACTTAAAAGAAATCCTTGCGTCTTTTCATCCCAATCGTAGCGTTCTCGACCCTGGAAATTGAACATGACCGAAAGATCGAAATAAGTTACCCTGTCATGCAATGTTGGTACCGTTTGACATTCTATATTTAAATTTAACGTATTTAAACCTACAATAACTCCAATACTTGTATTTACATTATGTTTTCAATAAAAATTCTTACTTATATTACGTTAATTTATTGAACTCTTTTTATTTTTATTTTTTTCTGCACAACTGAAAAAGTGCCTTCACTATAAAAATTATAATTAAAGACACTTACAGAGTTTAAAACAGTAGCGTTACTCGAAATTTCAGAACCAGACACAATATCATCACCAGGGCAAGTTTCACCAACAATGTGTTCTGATGGCGCTACGTGAAGTACCATTTGGGTTATCGTCATACTGAGGCAGACACGCATTGTGAATGAGTTGGCCAGGGCAAATAAACCCATCAGACCGATTATATAACGCTGTGGTACAAACATAGCTGAAAGATTCAAGCAATTAAACATTACTATTATAATCCTAAATCTGACAACAAAATCATAAACCAAGTACCTTTGTTTAGTATTAGCCGCCATCCTTTTAGAGTCATTGTGGATTGTTATTAAACACCACACCGATATCCTGTATCTCTATGGTACAATATGAATTATGTCTAAAGGTTTTCCGATTCTCGATAAGGCATATCTACTGAGATGTCACTTTGAATCATAATGCCTAAAAACAATGCAAGATGACATTATCGTATGAGCACGTGTCCATATCACGATCTCTGAAGATAATGTGCCTCTTGAGTTGAATTAAGATAAACCACTCGAAGTATTTAAAGTCAACTGCGCACTGAAAGCTAAACTTAATTATCGTCTTCAAATCTTCAGCAAATGGCGTCGTTTTACCGATCACAGAACTTATATTACAATAATATAAGATAGAATATAATAAATTAGTAATGGTAAAGACTGTCACAATGGAAGTAAAACTCCTTATAATAACAGTAAAGCAATTAACTGCTTTTATAGATACCATTACGTTAGGAGATAGTGGTGTCAGAATACAAGGTTGTAATGTGAATAGGCCAGCCAAAAAAAACAAAAGCATTCAGTATACCAAATTCTTATATCTGCGGCGCATATCGTTATTCTGTCTAAGAGAAATGTTTGATTTGATGTAGCCAAACATTCTTTCATAGATCGGCAAAAATGTTATTTCTGGGGGCCTACCACAAACTTTAAAAAAACCATCATGTATCAGGAACGTTTTGTTGCAGGCTTAAAACAATATTACTCAGATTCGTACCATGACCTATATAAAACAATATTGTTTTATTCCTGCTTAGTGACGTAAAAGAACGAATGATTGTCTATTCCCTGCTTAGGGAGAAAGCGAGATAGCTAATGTTTTTCGTATAGCGTCATCACTTTCGCACAGTGTTCCGAAACACGCACTTACAGTTAAGATTTTGGATTTTTAGGTACTTAATATTTTTAACCATATATGTGTAAAGTTTTTAAAATAAATAAAAGTATATTCAAATAAATTTGAAAACTTAATTTTTTGTCTCAAATTAATTCTTATCGTACATTTAAGACGTAAGTATGTCAAAAATAGGGAGGTTCGCGGTTGTGATTTCATGAAACGGAACTTTTATTAAGTCGTGACGAGGTGTCAGTGAAATTTGGCGCGGGAACGCTTGAATATTATAAAGTTTGTATGTTTAAAGTAAATTGCAAATTTTCCATATCTCAATTTTAAAATGGCAGACGGAAAATAAGTACAAGTTCAAAATAGTGTTTTTATAATTTATTTAGTTTATATAACCAAAAAATATCTTTCGTTTAGCTTTAAGTTCTCGTCGCTTGGAATTTTCAGTAGCTAAATTAGTGTTTTAATTTTTTGTCGGTAGTGACAAGCCTAATGCAGAATTACAGAGGGTTCAGAAAAAATACACAGCGCCTTGCAAAACATTGAAAGGTATTTTAATTTTAGGTTAGAAATAACAAATGTGATTTTATTTAAAAATTACAAACAGATTTATTAATTACAAATGTACAAAACTCTCTCTCACTTTTGAATATAAACACAGTAAATAATAAAGTTTTAATAATAAACTATACATAAAAAAAAACTTTTAATATTATAATAAAATAAAACTAATAAGAAAGTTAATAATATTAATGTTCACTCCTATTTACAGATCTATAAATGACGCCTTTCCCAGAGCTGGGCAGTCCTAGTAGCCCATCCTCGGTGGAGTTATATTGTCACCGCATGAGTCATCATTGTCCTTCTCAATGGATAGCCAGAGTCACCTGAAATAATAATAATGTTACTTCTTAGACAATTAAATAATTATTCTCAATTACATCTTTCACTCAAAACAAAACATATAAATACCTAAAAACCGAATACTCTCTGCATTACTGAATTCTTCTAGATGCATTCTCAATGGGTAAAGTCATGGGCAGCACCGCCATGACTTGCATCTTCGCTTAATATTTTCATATATGCATCACAAACCTGAAAAAACATAGTAAAATAGTTATATATATATATATATAACATAATAAGTAATATTTAAAGTGACTACCTCATATTTCTCTTCTTATTGTTCAAAGCTATCCAACTCTTTGTTATTATTTCAATAAAATTTTAATAATATATCAAATGTAAGTTTGGGAGTTTATACATGACTTACCAATTGAATATTCAAAGAATGATAATGTTTGCGACAAAAATAGTGTTTATTAGTGTCATTTAGTGCAGGCCGTGCAATAGCAACATGGGTACAGTCTATACATCCTAAGATACCCGGAATGTTAAATTTGTTATAGAATCTAAAAAAATATATTAACATTTAATATATAATAAATTGTTTCATATATACAGAAAGATTCATTAGTCCAGTCAGCTTGACTCTGAACATAATATGACCTTACTACATAATAATAAAAAGTGTTGTGCTGGGATAAGAACATAATGACATAAAAAACCACTTACTGTGCTTTTATTCTGTTGCGTTCTTGGTCATTGTTTGGGAAGCTGATAAATAGTATTTAAAATACCTTCGTCTCCACAAACAAGTCAGTGGATTTAACTGGCTTCTTTAGTAGAGGCCTTAATTCATCACACAACTTATACGTGAGCTCCTTCGTAAGCCTATATCTTTTAACAAACTCCATTTCGTCAAGGTCGAAAGGGTCACATTCCTGGCGTAAATGCCTACGACGCTGCTTCTTCGATGAGTTTCTTTCGGCATTATCTACTTCCAAAAACTCGAATTTTTCATATTCATCGGCCGTCTAGAACCACGCACACATTTAACTTTGCAAATCTAATTTTGGGTCTTTCCTTAGTAAAATATCACTTTTTCACAAAGATTCACGCAAATTAAAACGTTTTACTTACTTTTGAAGTTAAAATATCTAGTTTTTCTAATAGAAATATGAAAACAATCTTGCTTCCAGCGTACAAAAGCAACTTTTTTATGATTGCTAAATTTGACATAAAAACAATATTGCTAACTGTCAAAAGACACGTTGTGGTACGCTTAATTGAGCGAATGATTTGCGGTGACGTCACAAAACTGCTAAGCTAAACAATATTACAATAAGCTTACTTTTTAAACGTCATGGTACGAAATTTGAAAGTAAGATTATAATAATACTGCTATAAGAGATGGTGGTAGGCCCCCTGTATCATTATCAAATTTGTCCATCCAGGTTTTGGGAGTAGATGATTTCAAAATAAATAGATTTTGGTTACTATCACTAAATTTGATGATGACAATCGTTAAACTCACCAACAAGCATTAGAGTGGAGAGAACGGCGCCCAGCAGTGGGACAATGGTGGGTTGAAACGAAGTTTTAAGCAAACAAAATTCTTATCGGAACCTCTCTCTTACTTTATCGTAAAGACATTCTATTTATACACTTATAAAGTATTATTTTACATTAAAACTGAAACAGTTGAGGCAACATGAACAATAATACAGATGTATCAAGCGCAAATGAATACTCAATTGTTGCTTTGAAAACGCTTTTTTGTTTTTGTAATTTACCACCAGTTATATAACCTTTCTTCGAGTAACACTCGATGCTACGTCATTTTAGGGTTACGTTATGTTAGGTTAGAATGAGACGCTATTAGGAAGAATCGTTGTTCATCTGTCTTCTTTCTTCGAGAATTTGTTACAAGATAATGTCTAGCCAACATAATAGATAAAAATGAAAGATATCACAACAAATAAATATAAAGGAACGGAATTCAAAATCAAATTTACCTGTTGCATTAGAGCCATAAAGCAAATATATGATATTTGTAAATGGGCTATTTAATAATGCAAAAATATTATTAGTTATCAGTATTAAGTATAAGTTCAGAAATAGTAAAGTCACCTATGTTAAAAATAATAATTCATTTGAATAAAAGACGGTAAAAAAGTAACTTTTTTAAACATTTGTCACGTGACACAAAACGCTTTTGAATAGTCGGGTTTATGACGACGTCACTTGCTTATAAACAGTGGCGTAGCTATCGTACGGCGAGGTGGTGCAGTGCACCAGAATCCCGGAACTTAGGGGCCCTCTAAGCTTATCTTTGACAAGATATAAGCGTAGAAAAAAAGGGTTATTAACGTTGCTATTTATAATTTTGGAGGTTCATTAAATTCAAGCTATGCTAAAAGAGGGGATGAGGACCCGATACTTCCTTGAGCCTTAGAATTAGATAGACCGGGGCCCTTCTCCACCACCGTGCTTCCTAGAGTTAAAACTGCTATATTCTCTGCATGAATAAATAAATAAATTTGTAATTTATTTTATTACTTCAAACTGTATGCAAAAAATGCATGTAGATTGTAGATCATATGATCGACTTACACCAATGGCAAATACAAGGTCGGGACGTTACTAACCGTATTGCAGCGTTATTTCATTAAATAATGAAAATTAATGTTTAGGCGCGCAATTTAAATGTTGGATATTTAATTTTTAATATAGCAAATATGTATCAGATTTCAAAAAATACTACATTTCTGGGGTTCCTTAACTACCAAATATAAAGTACATTTTAAAAATCAATCAAATAACCCATTGCGTTATTTTGTTGTTATAGTGAGCTACCTTCTTTGTCTTATCCGCCCTCGTTAGGCTAATGTGTAATATTTATAGAATTTTTGTTTATTTGTTTAGTTTTTTTTTACATTTATTGATTTTTATACAGACAAGTAAATAGAATAAAACCTAACATCTAGTATTAACAGAACCATTAAGCTATGGAAGCTTTTACTATAATAATTAGTATAAAATTTTCTTGTTTAACTTTTACAAGGACACATCACGTTCTCAATAGCTATGTCTTTTACTTTGACATTAATTGTTAAGGGCATGTGAACGCCATGATATCATTGTCTAGTGTTCAATGAAGTGTAACAATAGTATGTCTATAAATAATTATGTCAGTATAAGATAGTATTAATAATAATGGAATGTATGAGTCAAACATTAGACGGCCTCGTTGGACTAATGGAGCAATGTATGGCTATTAAGCGTGGTCGTGGGATCGATTTTCACAGTGTCCCAAGTTTGTTATCAATTTAAAATTCTGTAATACGTTGAACTTTCTCTTAAAATCTGAGAGTGGGTGGTAGGAATATCGAATATCCTTCCGTGTCACGAACCACCACAGAAGAAGCCGTTTCTGTTTCAGTCTGTCGATTTCTGAATATCCAAAGTCAATATAGATCGACAGCGCATCAGGAATGGTATGTGTATTATTGTATGACTGGTTGTTTTTATGTTCCATGCTTTTCTGTCCTACAAAGTAAGCGCCATAATGCCATAATATTAACTTGTTTTCTTTTGTGTTTACTAAACTGACGATTGAGTAGACTGTAGATCCTTAAGTAGAAATAAAAACTTTGACAGTGATACTAGTTAGTTGTAGTAGTAAGGACTAATTATATTCTTCCTAAGATTCACGAAATATGTATATGTGTAAGTATGTATTTTATCTCGGGACAAAAAGCATTTTTATGATAAACAATAAGAAGGTAAACTTAGAATATTATATGAGTAAAAAAATACTGCATTTAAATAATCACAATTTACTGTTTAAAAACATTTTTATATCGTATAGTTAAAACTCTACATTGTAGGATAGCCTCTCTAATATAAATAATAATAATTATGTAACGTTATTTTACTATCACATTTTTATTAAATAATAATATTACTATAAAACTAAGTATTGATAGTCTTACAAATTAATAAACAAGCAATATATTTCTAAACAGAATCTGTAGTTCATAAAAAGTCCAAAGAATATTAATTTTCATTAATTCATTACACCGCAAGACAAATACCTAATTTAAAATACTTTGAAAAACTTATTAAGATACAATTCTGAATTCCAAAAGTAATGGAAAAACATTTTTAATTATACCATTTCGCTTTTTTACATGTAAATTAACTTTAAGGAGTTAAACTTAACGGGTAATATAACATTTCACATATAAAATCGATTAAAGAGTTTTATTCAATGTGTACATCTTAAATATTTCATGTACGTACACGAAATATTTACTGTGTTAACATAAGTACGAGTACTTCTTCTATATTATATGTTACAGTCAATTAGAATTATACATATATCCATAAATCTCGAATTTTATGATGCAAGGCAAACGTGGAATCTCTTTGGGAAGGATATCTGAAGAATTGGACAGTACTTTTATGGTACAAGATTATTGCTTAACCTAAGTAAGAAATAACAATCGAGACGTTTATAATATATTCCGTTTGTACTTAAAACCATTAAAATAAATAATTAATACAAAATAACTTAAAAATATCTAAAATTAATCAGTCGAAAAGTATTACTCTTTCTCCTTCTTCTTTTCCACGTTGGATATTTCCATGTCTCTTTCTCTGGTTGGCAAAGGTCCGTGTTTCCAGTCCGATGGGTACCCTCTTAGTTTTACATCGTCCCACCATTCTTGGACACCTTTTCCGAGGAACACGAAAACTAAGTTCGTGGCAAAGAGAACAGCCAAACACACCCAGAATGCAATTCTCCATTGTTTCAAGGTAGACTGAAAAATAAATAGTTATATTAGATATATTTAATGGACTAAGAGATTTTCTCAATTCAAATATTGAATTGATTATATCTTAGTGTTCTTTGAGGAATACGAATAATTCAATCATTTCGAATTTAATTGATAATAAATCTGTTGAAACTTATACTTGACTGTGAAAGAGAGCGTTACAATCATATTTAAGACATTTTAATCACATTTTAGGTTTGAAGTATCTTTTTTTTCTTTTATTATTTAAATAAAAATTCTAACTTCGAAAAGTCGAAATTTTCTTTTTTTATATGAATTTTAGGCAGAGATACACTTAAGTTAGTTGGTTCTATATTAAGCATGAATTATGATGATATAATTTGTTCCGACAAAAGCACTAATGAAAGTTATTCAAAGAGTTAGTAAGATATATATTATTAACTTACAGTTGGTGTGAGAAGCCCGATCAAATAAGGAGAAACGATGCCAGAAACTGAAGATATCCCATTGACAAGAGCTGTTGTAGTACCAGCGTAGTTGGGGCTCAAATCCAGCACATTGATTTTCATTCCGCAGTAATAAGCGCTCATAAACGCCATAGCAGCGACGAACCAGACGACAGCCAGGGTGGTGTTACAGCCAGAATATGAAGCCAGAATAATGCAGATACCAGGTCCGATGGCAGCTAGAATGATATGGGAATTGTTTTATATTGAAATCATTTGCGACACTGGCAGGATTTATACCACAATATCAGGTAGAGAAACTACCGCGACCCTTCTTCCTTCATCGAATATATATGTATTTTTTGCACAGTTCAATTTCGATCTTGGTGTAATGGTAGCAATGTAAGTTAAAAAATCAACACGTCGTGGGTTAGATCCCATGTTTCTAATCAATTAAGAATCTATCTGAAACATTAGACTTTGCCTGGAAATCTCGATATTAAATGTGAGTTAGAAAATCGAAATTCCACGTCATGTACCGTCCATTGATAAAACTGGCTTTTTCTGTAGATAGTGTGGAGTTTGAAGCTGATTCATGTTCATGAAACATCACCTACCATCCATCGATATCAGACGGTAATCGTTTCTCAGCAAAAATTTTATGTTCAAAATATATTTTTAAATCACTCACCAACTGTGGTGAAAATTTTTCTTGCATTCTGTAGACTGTACAATCCTTTCTTAATACCAAAGTCACTCATGAGTCCAAAAATGATTGAGGCAATCCACATAGCGATATAGGGCATTGAAGTTAGGAAACCGGTCGATTTAATGTCGAATTTTAATACGTCTGTCATGTACTTTGGTAGATCTGTGACCATTGTGTAGTATCCCCAGTCATGACCGATCTAGAAGAAAAAATATTTGTATTAGTAGATAAGTATTACTACCGCTTAGTCGGGTGACGTACGTTCCTTTTCCTCAAGGTCACATCCACAGATAGAAATCTACAGATACAAATTGAGACAGATGCCACCTTTGCACCCTTGGTCAAACGATGCCGGGTCAAAATTCGTAATAGTCATTCCGAAAAAAAATACGTGTTACGTGTTATTAATTAAATAAGTATACATTAAAAAAAACACAATTTTAACTGTTTGAGTAAAACATCGGGTCGTAATTAAAAATAAGGTAACTTATTAGAGTAAAAAAGTCATATTTACCCGTCAACATCAAATTTAAAAACATATAATTCATTAAAATATTTATTTTTGAGTTTATATTTAAAATAGGAGTTGCTAGTAGTTTAACATAAAAACCCGAATATATTTGGTTAACAACAGTCTAAGATGAGTTTAGTCATTGAGATAAAACGGATCCACAAATAGTTAGAAGATACTTTGAACTATCTAACGTCTAGATGATAATAGTATATCATCTAGACGTTAGATATCAAGATTAGTTATCAAAATATGAGTGCAAATCAATTTTGTTTCTAAGCCTGTGGTCTGATATAAATGCCATTGCGAGAACAGTAAAGCAATACATACATAATTACAACAATAACTGGGTACAGCGCTTCGTGATTTATAGTTCAGATTAGAGATATCTGGTAGAGCTAAGAAATTACCCAGCAGCAAGAAATTATCATTATTTTCACATTTTATTTGCTATTAAAATGCATTTTCACACTTTTGTTTTATTACCCACAATATATTAGTGTATATGTTTATATTTTTAGTTATATCTTGTTCTATAATGTTATATATGTGAGAAACTCAATTAGCCGCGATATTGTTTGAGCTACTTATAAAGACCAGTAATATTCAATTGAAAGGTATTTTTTTGATAAAATTAATAAATTTTAACTGCATTGACTGGATATTATATCAATATCAGTTTAGCTGTTGAGGCGTGAACCAAGGGTTAGATTAGAAAGAGACGCGACGCGATGTGTGTTTTTAAGGTATACGAAAAAATAAGTTAAAAATCGATTATAATTTGAAAATACGACACGGACAGGACTTGACAGACGGAACCGTCCTGCTCTCTAACCAAATGAGCGACCGAGTCCTACACGTCATCATCGATTTTTTTTTCTCAACCTGTCAATTCGGTACGCTGTGGATCCGGCACCATTCATGTCCTGCCTGTATCGTATTTTTTTTTTTCAACTTTTCGTAGTGCCACTATGTGCAAATTTTTTATACGACAAAATTCACGTTTCATGTCGAAAATTTGACATACCGTTACGTCACGCTTGATGACATCCCTGACCTCTTGTCGTCGCATGTCGGTGTAAGCTGACTCTTAGGATGTATTAGATACTTACACCAGCTACAATCAAAGCCCATAGAGGAACCGAACGGACCAGCGCCTTCCACGGAACAGGATCCAGCTGTTTCTTTTCATTATTGCAGAGGGCTTCCACATTTTCATTCAGAAACCTTTTTTCAGCGTCAGATATAAAAGGGTGCGTGTTTGGAGAACTGTAGCAAAGCAAGCACTGTAAAGAAAGAAAATTAATATCTGTTAAAGTATTGATAGAATTAGTGTATCATGTGACTAGCGAATTTTGCGAGGTAAATTAACTTGATTGATTGACGTTGGATCGGAGTTAATTAATTTTTCATTTAGAGTTTTAAACCGTTAAGTGCTTTATTTAAATAGATTTGTCTAATAAAAACTATTGCTTTATCTTAAATATAGTTACGCTAATAAGCCAATGTATAGATGTCAAAAATTAAAAATCACTTCTGACCACGGCTGCTATAAAGCATCCGAAACGTCGGCCGCAGTAAAAATATTTTAAAGTAAGTGTAACTAATATATTTCGCACTTAAAACCGTGAAAGTGTTTTATTAAAATGTTAGTACCATTTTAAATCCTCGCGTAAACTACAGAAAATATTTATTATGTATACTTTTACTATACGTATTATGAATTGTGGCAATGTCATTTATAAAAGATGTTCTGTTAATATTTTCAGAAAGTGTTTCCATGAAAATTTTAAACTTTTCAAAATCATTCAATGGCTAAGTAGCTATATAAATACTCTCTGTAGCTTGGAATGACTAATCGCTCATGGCTACGGTTGCTGTAGCATATCCGAATCGTCGGGTCGTTTTACAAATACATATTGTAATTTCCTTTGATTTATTTAACTTATCGAAGTCAAAATCAAAGATCTTTTATTCACTTAGGTACACTTATGACGTCACACCAGTCAAAAAATTAAAGACTTAATTCATTAGATATTCGTAATTTATATAAAATAAGTATAACTTCCGCGTACCCAAAGAACGAACCACGCCAGTCCAAGACCACCAAACAAATAGAAGACATTTTCCCAGCCACCATTGTGCATTATGAGACCGGACAGAAAAGACCCGGCGACGTTTCCGATTTGGGCTCCACCGAAGACTAGGGCGCCCACCCTTGATCTTTCCGTTTTGGGTATCCATTGAGAGATTATCAGCATCAGCGCTGGCATTGACGGTCCCTGTAAAGACACTTCGTCTGTAACATCGTCTAGTAATTATAAAAAAAAATACACATTAATTTGAATCTTTACAGTATATTTTAACCACGATTCTATACTTTCTAAAGTTTATGCGAGCACAACACATTAAAATAAAACACTTTAACGGTTTACAACGCGAAAGTTATAACTTATTTTAACTCCCGACGTTTCGGATGCTTTGCAACACAGCATATTAAATTTATAAATAAGATTAATTTGAAATAAGATTAATAAATAAATTTCACGTTTTAAACCGTTAAAAGAGTTTTATTTAAAAACGATTCTATAGAAAGAGCTCTCTTTCTATAGAATCGGAATCAAAATGGAAGAACTATTTTTGCCACACCGAAAAGTTTTCTTCCACAGTACACTCTACCAACATTAGTAATAAGAAAATCTATTTATTTCACAATATAAAATAAATGCTATCTGCCATATCATCTATGCTATGTTATATTTTGTATTTGGTTATAAACTTAATCTCTGAATTATAAACAATATAAGCTTTAAGCACTCCGTACATTTTACACAACATTTCTATTTTGATCATAACAAATGAACTGGCCGAACCGTTCATAAATTCTCATCGGAAATAGCCAACTATTCATAAACATGGACGTAATAACTTATTGGGTCAATAATTCCATACCCTGATTGATGTAGGAGCGAAATACTCGTGGTTGTAAAAAGATTATTGTTTGCACTATTTTGCGATATTAGTAATGAGCTCCGTGTTTTTATTAAAGTTAAAATCAAAGTAGTCAATGAATTTTAAATAGAAATGTCTGTAGTGAAAAAAAATTAACCACACCAATACCCCTACCACCTACAACTCCCTCCAGAGGAACCCAGGACCCCTTCCGCTTAATACAACGCTAGGCAACACATTCAACCACTTAGATACAGAGGCAGTCCCTTTTATATTGTTACCTCAAATATGGCATGGTCAGTATTAGTGACAACTAATAGTTATAAAAACTACCACCACATATTTTAAGGTACTTACTTCTCCAAGACCCTCAATCACTCTTAGTATGAAAAGAGCAACGGCTCCACCAGTTTTCACAGCAAACGGAGTGATAAATGTGCACACAGCTGTCGATAGGAGTCCCAAAGAGAGCACCCATTTTCCACCAAACCTCTCTGCTAGCATTCCTCCAGGTAAATGTGTAGCCACATAACCATAGTAGAAGGAGCCCAGGATCAGACCTTGAGTGGATTCGCTCCAATCAAATTTATCAGACTGAAATGATTAAGAGATTTTAAACGAACATTTTTATAAGCTCGTTAATCTTATGATAACAATGTATGGTAGACAAACGGGTTTGATCCCCAAAAGCAACATTTTTCTGAAATATGTTCGACTTATTCTGGAAATCTGAACATTAAATTAAAAGGAATATTAAAGATCTAGTTTCGAAAGAAAACGATTTTACACGTTTGAAATCAGTTCATTTCATTGACAAGCCTTATGAGAAGCAGTCGAAATAGTACAGTTATCTAGATCACTACGAAAGGGTATAAAAAAGATTATTTTAATAATGGTTAAGCTCACGCCGTAAAGATACGACAAGTGGCTGTCAAGTAAATATACACCTGAAACAATGATGCTAAGATAAATATTTAGTAGATTTTTTAATATTTAACTCATTTAGGGTAAAAATTATGTCTGTAGTTTATGCGAGTAAATACTGTGTATAGTTTACGTGAGTAGTACACATTTAAATAAAACACTTTAACGGTTTAAAACGCGATATATTAGTTAAACTTATTTGAACATGATTTTTAACTTCGGCCCGACGTTTCGGATGCTTTGCAGCAGCCTTGGTCACGGGGAGACCACGGCTATGGCGATGCTATATCGAGATGGCGCTAGCGTAGCAATTTTTTACTTTGACGTCAGAGACATCCTCCATCTTTAGTCTCCCCGTGACCACGGCTGCTGCAAAGCATCCGAAACGTCGGGCCGAAGTTAAAAATCATTTTCAAATAAGTTTAAATAATATATCGCGTTTTAAACCGTTAAAGTGTTTTATTTATGCGATTAGTACAAATTTAAATAAAACACTTTAACGGCTTCAACGCGATGCATATTAGTTAAACTTATTCGAAAATTATTTTAACTTCGGCCCGACGTTTCGTCGCACACATCTCTGTCTCTGTCTCACTTTTTAAACCTGCCTAACCGAATTGTTTTATCGTAATCGATCCCGGAAATTGAACACGGGATCTGTTCGTGCTTAATGCAATGCAAGGAAATGCGTTTTCCATAAATAAGTCAATTTAACTGTAACATTTTGACGATAACAAAGAAATGATGAAACAAAATACGACACAGGTGGGAATCTAACATAACTAATAGTTTTGTGTGTTGAATGTCACCTTTATTATTACACACGGGGGGGGGCCCCGGGGGGGGGGGGGGGGGGGGGGGGGGAGGGGGGGGGGGGGGGGGGGCCACCGGGGGGGGGGCGAAAACCCGGGCGCCCCCCCCCCGGGGGGGCCGCCGGCCGGGGGAGGGGGGGGGGGAAACTCGGGTCAACGGGGGAACGGCCGGGGGAGGTGGGGGGGGCCGTCCAGCGGCCGAAGGCTGAATGACATTATTATAATGACAACGTTTAATTATGTTTAAGATTTTTCACTGTTTACAGTTACAATAATTTCTGTCTTACACGTTTGAAAGAGGATAACAAATAATTGTTTCTCGTATGATAACCGATAATTGCCATGGCACAAATGTTTTGAAGTGAACTGTTATGTTTACAAGGCTTTGTGACACATTTAGCCTTGTGTAAAAGTCGATTAGGAGCTATTTATTCTAATTGCTAATACATAACATTTCTAAGGACCAACTTCATTATTATTTATAATTGAAATTAAATATATTAACTCAAAGGTAAGCAATATACAACGCGGTATCATAAAGAACATATGAAAGAAAAAAACAGTAAACGTTTTAAAGACGTAAGTATGAAATATACATTTATATTTTACTAGTTGTGCCCGCGACCTCGTCCGCGTCCCCCTTTTTTGGCACTAAAGAGTAGCCTATCCTTTCTCAAGCTCTAGAATATCTGTGTAACAAATTTAAAGCAGTTTCGGAGTTAAAGCCAGACAGACAGACAGAGTTACTTTTGCACTTATTATAATAATAAATAATATAATATAGCTTTACGAGATATTTTGATGTAGGATCATTACTTTTAAAACAACTTCATATTCAGTCTAACACTATAAGGGTCTGCTACTATCATAGACACCAGAACGTTTTGTCTGTAAATAGAATTGAATCTCGAAACAGACACATAAATGTGGCGCACCATACTTATATGGGCAATAGAACTGCACACTTTTTTATTTCTCGCTTTATTTTTTGATGCATTTACAAGGTAATTTATTTTATGATATAATACTGTCTACAGTTTACGCGAGTAGTACACATTTAAATAAAACACTTTAAAACACAAAAACACTTTACAGCAAATCATCCGAAACGTCGGGCCGAAGTTAAAAATCGTTTTCAAATAAGTTTAACTAATATATCGCGTTTTAAACCGTTAAAGTGTTTTATTTATTATATGATTCCATGGTTAGCGTTACTTCGCATCTTTTGAATATCTAGGCAAATCCCCTCGTGTTTTTATCTTATCGATCCGTCAAACGTGGATTATGCCTAAAATTAAGGAAGAACGAGTGCACCGTTACATTTGTCACACCGATAAATAGTAATAATAAGAATCTATAGAGAAATTCGAGCAACCCTACACAGTCGTAAAACAATAAACGGTTTAAAATTTGATAGGTTTTTTTATGTATAAGTATATTCCCTATAATTATACAGTGTACACAGAAAGTAGTTAGAGATGTCATAAGTCAATAGAGGAAGGAAAACATGAATGAAAACACATTTAACTCATATATTAACCTTATTTTCTGCCTTTTTTTTAATCAAGAAGGATTTTAAATCTTCGATACAGATGAAGCAAACGTATTTTTATAAACAATTAAAACAAACATTGAAGCATTTGTTTTTTAATAATATTTTGTGACTTAATTAAATAATTAAAAATCTATTATAAATTTAAAAGAAAAATACGACTCGGGCAAGACTTGAATCGGCATTCTCAGCGTTCCGTGCTGTTGCTCAAACTCTAAGACCTGCCCGAGTTGTTTTTTTTTTCAATTTATAATCGATTTTTAATTTTACACTTTTTACAAACAATTTAACTCACAAAAAAACCTGTGTGCATCATTTGTGTTCAATAGTTATAAACTCACAATATAAAAAATGAGTATAACTAATATGCATTATGGTTCCTAGCAAAGATTGACAGCCCAAATCAGTATTCAGGATAACAAGCGCAAGAGCATTTTAAAAATGATAAATCTGCCATTGTTGTTTTGTCAATAGCCAAGGCCGGGCCCGACGGTTGACCCTGCATTGTGAAATGAGTTGAATGAAATTGATTGACGAAAATATGGATCAACGGGTGGTCATTCATTGAGGACGTCTAACTACTTGCACTGTGAACGGATTGCTTCATGCAGGATACGAATTAGTTCCATACTTCTTTAGGTCAAAGTGCTAGGCCGATTTTTACGGACGTTAACCCTGTGCTATATTAGACTTTAACGGTTTAAAACGCGAAATATATTAATTAATCTTATTTTTTTTTTTAATTTTACTACAGAAGAACGTTTCGGATGCTCTACTGCAGCCGTGGTCAAAGGGAGACGTCGCGTGTTTTTTTTAAAGAGATGATAAATGAGAGATTGTATTTGAAGTTATAGTCACAAGTAAAAATCATTTATTTACGTAGATAAGTACACTTATGCACGTATAACACTTGTATGCATTTTGAACTCAATTTGTGGTTAGTTAAGTTGCGGGGATTTTCCCGCGAGTAAAATATTTTCATTATGATTTGCATACAGCCTTAGCGGGGCAAAAAGAACCGGTGATGTACCACATTGTCTATTTGGTTCATCGGTGTCACATAATATGTTTTAAAGTTAGATCGATGTCCGATCTACCTTTACTTTCTTACCGATCGATTCAGAAAAATATAAAATTGATTAGACAAAATGTTGAACACAGTGGGAATAGAAGCTACGGTCCGTTGATTGTCCATACATTGCTATTAGAATTAGCCATTGGGGGTCCATATTTAGCGTCTTAGATAATTTGTTTGATAATATCGGAATTTTAAACTGTCACTACTGACCTCACCAGATGCCGTGAGTAGATTTTCCACCACCGTCGTAGTATTAGCATTTGGATCCGGACAAGCATGTGGGTCGTAATCGGCACTGCCGATTTCTGGAGCAACCTTCCTCTTCACCATTTGAGTGATCGCCAGATTAAGGCACTGGCGCATGGTAAATGCGTTGGCGATAGCTAGTAGTGCCATTATAACCATTACATACCTCTGGGGTAATATAAATACTGGAAGAATGGAAAATCTTACTTAATTAAACCTGAAAATCTCTATAAATTAAAAATCGAATATAAATTGTTCGGACAGGACTTGAACCAGTATTCACAGAGTTCCGTGCTGTTGCTCGAACCAATTGAGCTATGGAGTCCTACACATTTTTATCCTACGAATTTTTTCAACCTATTGATACATGCGCCTCTCTCTTTTGGTTAAAGCAACAGCACGGAAGGCGGATATCTGTTCAAGTCCTGTCCGAGTCGTTTTTTTTTTTCAATTTGTAATCAATTTTTTATTTATATATTGCCATCATGTGAAAAATAATAAAGTTTTCTACGTTAATACTAGTCTACTGATTGCTAAGTAGCAAATTATTTTATAGGCATGGATATATATTGCTCTGTCCGTTTTGAGGTAAGAAGGTAAGTTTGCTAAAGATAAAATAACACGAGAAATTTTGGGTTCAAATCCAGACGCCATTTGTACGGCGTCTTTTTTAAAAACATTGAAAAAAATTATTATTTAAAAAAAGTGTTAAATTAGATGTCCGAATCGAAGTTAATATCCTATTAACGACAAGTTATATAAACTTTTACAACTTGGTGGTTTATTCATTAAAACTTTTATCTTATAAATATTGTTAATAATATTTTGACTGTAAATATTTCTTACAAGAAAGGCGTTAATAATACATAACTTATATTAAATATAAATCTTGAACCATTATTTTCACATGCACATGACGAACATTTAAATTTTAGATTGAAAAATGACACACGCGGAACTCGAACCTACCTATTGATTGATAATGGCGGAAGTAACGGACCATGCCGTAAACTATTTTAAAATTAAATCTTCTAAACTTACGTTTCGAGACAGCGAGCCTCCATCCCGTTAACATGGCGAATGTTTTTTACACGTTCCAACAATGCAATGAGGAAAGAAATACTATAAGAGACCACCTTCCTGCACCACAGCCTTCGCCACTATTACCTGACTAAGAAACTAATCGGGCATTACAACGGTTTGGATACAAAATAAAAAGCTTGAATCTGTTATGATTCTTATGGCCTTGGTAAAAAGTGCTAGATTCGTTTGCACTTAGATGTAATTGATTATTATATTTTCATTGTCAGTATCGAGTACTTAGGTGAAGTAGAAAGGTCAATTTAAAATACTTTCAATTGGCAATTTCGTCATTGCAACTTCAAGCGATTGGTACTTAACTGAGTTATAAGCCGACTGCGTAAACTTGTTTTGATGTTTGTTTTGTTTATATAAATAATAAGGTTTATGGAAGACGAAGATAAATAAGCATGAGGTTTTACAAAATCTAAACATGATAATCTGTTGACCTATTTATGCTTTTGAAAAATTGATAAACTGGAACAGAAACGTAATAATTATTTACGGGTTTTAGTCTGTGGACTGTGGTCGGGAGTGCGATACTCTTCCCACCAATTTTGTAAACGAAATTTTACATGGGTCAAAAAAGGAAATTAATTTCAGCAACATGTTAGACCTGATGGAAATCAAACCACGAACAAGTCCCAACGAGACCTTTTAATAAATCATATATGTGTGTATACAATATACATTATATACACACATACTTATATAATATTTACATAATAAACAAGCTGTCACGTGCTGGTGTAAAAAGTACCTACGGTTAAAAACTTAATAGTATAATAATTTCGCGTTTCAAACCGTTAGTGTTTTATTTAAATTAGGATTATTTGAAAATTATTTTAACCACGTCCAAGACCACAGCTGCTGCAAAGCATCTGAAATTGTCGGGCCGTAATTAAAATGATTTTCAAATAAATTTAACTAATAAATATGGCTTTTTAAACCGTTAAAGTCTTTTATTTAAACGTGTATTACTCGCGTAAACCCTAGACAGTACATATGCAGTTTTTAGTTAGAAAAAATATACATTGATCAAAAAAAATATTGGACTACTTGGGAATCGATTCCATGACCTGTTCCGAAAGTGTCGAATAATTCAGCTTTTCGCAGACGTCATTTTATTTAGGTTTTACTTATAAGTATTGACGAAGGTCTTGAACATGAAGTACTTAAAAATAGTATTTATCGTGTGTAAACACTTGTATTACGTGACGCCAAGACAAGAGTAATGCGAAATTGACATAATCAACAAAATTTTAATACCCCAACTGATTGTGTCACTTCTATCAAATATATCTAACGCACGTGCGGAAGACACTTGGGTTCAAAATCGCAATCAACCTCATCTTTTCTATAATCAACTCTTTTACACTAGCTGTGTCAGCGAAGTTCGTTCGCTAAGAATAGTTATTTTGGGCATCTAAATTCGTTTTGCAAACCCCTGCATCTTTATAAACTTAAACTGTTATTCACGATATCGATCGCGTACTGTCGCTCTTGCAAGTTAATCTCAAAAGATAGACATAAAGCATGGCAGACATTTTTTACAACGTGGGAATCATTCTCTCATAAAAAAATATTTGGGTGTCCTAAACCATTCTTGCAGCGTACGCGTCGGAAACCTGCAATGATGAATAATTTTTCCCGTTTTTTCCACATTTTACGCTATTTCACACACTACTGTTTAATAAAATAATGAAATACAACACACTTTAATAACAATGTTTCTTTTGAATGAAAAGCCAATAACCAAAGGTAGTAAAGTGAATGAAAATGTTATTTCAAATATGAACTAAATCCAAATCTCCTAACTACTTTTTTCTAAAGACACTGTTGACCCGTTGGAGTACTATAGGCGAGATAATCAGAGGGTCGTGGATTCGATCCCCAACATATGCAATATGTTCCTAATCAATTTATAATTTTTCAGAAACACATTAGACTTCGGGAAATCTGATTATTAAGTTGATGGTAAGAATATCGATGTTCCATCTGAGTCACCCCACAGATGAAAAAACCGTCTTTATTCGAATTTCGGGCTTATTCTGTGGTTTTCCCTATATAAAATAAAACTAGGTCGACAACTTGAAGTATTAAGGTGTTATATGGGTTAGATATTCATTTTTTTCCCCCCCCCCCCCCCTGTTTTTTTTTTTTTTTTTTTTTTTTTTTTTTTTTTTTTTTTTTTGGGGGGGGGGTTTGGGGGGGGTGGGGGGGGGGGGGGGGGGGGGGGGGGGGGGGGGGGGGTTTTTTTTTTTTTTTTTTTTTTTTTTTTTTGGGGGGGGGGGGGGGGGGGTTTTTTTTTTTGGGGGTTTTTTTGTTTTTTTTTTTTTTTTAGGGGGGGTTTTTTTTTTTTTTTTTTTTTGGGGGGGGGGGGGGAAAGGGGGGGGGGGGGGGTCAAAAAATTCCCAGGCTTGTTGTGTCTGATCTACTACTAGAATAAAAAATAAGGTTGCATGTACTTTAATACTTGTAATTCCATTTATCAATGAAAATTCACGAACAAATATAAGAAATCTAAAATAATAATTGCGTGTAAGTAGTTATCAAATATTGAATATTATATTCAAAGCGATGTTGTATTATATTATATAGATGAACATTTACCATGTTTCACCGGGAATCGAACCGGAGCACGTGCTTAGCACTGCAAGCACGTAAGCCCTCATTACATTTTTATAAGTTCCTGCCAATTTACATTATTAACGATGAACTTTTTATAATTTATTTAAAGCAAATATGCAAAATATAGAATGTGGTTTATTGAATGTTTAAATAAATTATACAATTTTTATCTTTAGGTGTCTTATTAAAAAAATGTGGCCCTCTGGAAGTACGTATTATAGCTTTATTTGCCACACCGTTTTCAACTATTTTTATGCATAATAAAAATTATAGCTCTACTGGAACCCATATCCACAATGTTTCATGATAAAGCTCTATCAACGAAGCTACTGGTTGCTGTGAACTTTCAATGCATAGTTAATTCTATAATATTATTTGGAATTCTAAGAAATTAAATAAAACTTATTGTATTTATCGTATATTTGTAATAAATTAGATTCTCTAGAATTACGCGTCATATTTACAAAAAAATAACGTAAAGCTAATTTCTGAAGCCGCCAGCGGCAAAAGATCAGAAATACTCATCTATAATCTATTTTTATGTACATTTGTTCTATTATCAAGTGAAACACATATACAATCTTCGAGAGGAGGGAACCAGGAAGGTTGGTCTTTACAGGAAAGTAGATTATCTCAATTCATTTAAGGCAGTCCATATTTTTCTCAGTATATTCTTCATCTTATTTCGATAAGAGTTTCAAGAACTATTTTAAGGTAATGTAAGATGTACTTTATAATCTCTCCTGAGGTTGACTGGGGCCGTTAACTTTGCCAAGGGTTACCACTGTACAGTGGGTGTGAGCATGAAGCTATCTGGGTGGGTATTTTTATTATAACGTATGTTATGGTAAGTAAGCTTATAAATATAAATGTTATTTTGGCAAATTTTAACCCTGTCATCTCTTACTCTTATAATAATAGTGTTATAAAAAACTCATCAGTTTAACAATGTCAACAAAATAGTAGTCTACACTAGACACAATTCCAATTTTAGGTTATGCTCGTCTCCTTCTCCTCTGTCATGAATAGGTACGTTTCACACATTTTTATAATCACTTCATTGTTTTTCATTTGTCTTTGTTTTGTCCTTTTCTGGGTCTTGCTCCCTCGTGGGTAAAGGACCGTGCTTCCACCCAGCTGGGTATCCATGTTTCTTCACGTCGTCCCACCATAGTTGTTCTCCCTTTGCAAAGACTAAATAAATCGCATTAGTCACGACCAACACTCCTAAACAAACCCAGAATGCGACCCGCCATTGTTTTAATGTAGACTGAAAAATAAAAAAAAGTCAGTGAGAAATCTTGATTTATCGAAAGATATTTAAGAAGTCCTATCCTAAGAGAACTGGTACATCTAAAAATCCCTGGGGGGGATGGACCAAAGTAAGAAACAAAGAAAACTGATATATTAATGTCTGTTTCACTGATGGATTTTTGTTTACAGTTGATCAGACTCTTATGACCTCCACGATCTCACGTGCTTAACGTAGCGCTAAACAATGCGTTCAACATTAAATTCGAATAAAGTCGAAGCGGTGAGAATGTCTGACAATACCTGACAATTCAAAACATTAAACTTACTTGTGGAGTAAGAAGTCCAATCAAATAGGGAGAAATGATGCCAGATATAGCAGCAATTCCGTTAACAAGGGCTGTAGTAGTTCCAGCATAGTTTGGTGTTATATCGAGGGCGTTGATTTTCATACCACTGTAGTAGGCACCCATGAGAGTCATAGCTGCTATGAACCAGAAGACCGCGAGAGTTGTGTCACACCCAGAGTAGGATGCCAGAATGATACATATTCCTGGACCAGTTGCAGCTAAAAGTATATCATTAATGTTAGTATATTGTTAATAATATTTCTTACAATTGCGGGAAATTCTAAAAATATTTACCAATAGTTGTATATATTTTACGTGCGTTCTGAATACTGTGATAGCCTCGTTTGATGAACAGGTCACACATAATTCCAAAGAAGAAGGACGCGATCCACATAGCAACGTAGGGTGCAGCGGAGAGTATACCAGTGGACTTGATATTGAATTTCAGAACATCTGTCATGTATTTTGGCAAATCGGTTATCATTGTGAAGTAACCCCAATCGTGGCCAATCTGAAATAATAAATCAAAAGTTAGGATTATGAATATCAGTCTCGGGCTATAAAACTATTCAACGGATTGAAACACAGTGTGGTGCTAAACGTGGTGGTGGTGACTTAATTTAATCATATGTGTCTGAACCATTTAAACAACATCACAATAGAAAATCAGATATAAATAAAGTAACAACTGACATTTTCCCCATGAAAGCTTATGAAACATATGTCTAGTTGATAATAATAAAAAACTCTGATAGAGTGAATATAAACAAAAATAAATTTTCAATCATGTGATTTTATTTTAAAGTTTAAATTATATATTACACACTAAAGCACATTTTCCAATTAATGTTAGTGCAAAAGCCAAAAAACAAATAAACAATATTTTCGAGCGCTAATTGTTGCTTAATTATTTAATTTTGTAATAGTAGCGGGTCTTTTTTTGACCGCCTCTGTAGGTAAATAGTTAAACGTGTTGCCTAGCAGTTAAGCGCGAGAGGTCCTGGATTCGAATACCGAGGAAACAGTAAATTGTTTCGGTCGGACAGGGCACAGAAGTCTGATCAACTTGCATGTAAGTAAAACCGTGAGTGAAATGAACACATAAATGTGTTCGTTACACGGTGTATGTCTATGCCTCACGAGAGGAAACGGGATATTGCTTTACCTTTACACTTTATATTACGTGACAAATACTTACAGCTGCAATAATCAGCGACCAAAGTGGTAATGAGCGTAGCAAGGCCTTCCACGGTACTGGGTCCAAGTCTTGTTCCTTGCTATGAATTAGGGCTGCCACATTCTCGTTTAAAAATTTCTTCTCACTGTCCGATATGAAGGGGTGCGTGTTTGGTGTGCTATAGCAAATGAAGCACTGGGAAATAGAATTATTTTAATTATTACTATACTTTAAACAAAACAATATGGTTTAAGACGTGAATCATATTTGTAAAAACTACGACCAGACGATTCACATACTTACAGTAGCCATGATCTCGGGTGGAGTAATTTCATATCATTTAAATCTACATTGACATATTCTCGATGTTACCAGTAAAAAATGGTGAGATCGAAAGTATGTATTATTAAATAATAATACAATTATATATATATATAATGAAATTTTTCTAATTTAATTGTGTTGGTCATGTTAATCGTAACAATCTTAGTACAAATTTTTACAACAACCTTGAAAATTTTAATGAGAGAAATAATTCTTACCCAAATAATAAACCAAGCCAAGCCGAAACCACCAAACAGGTAAAACACGTTTTCCCAACTACCCTCGTGCATTATCAAACCCGAAAAGTATGATCCCCCAATATTTCCAATTTGCGCCCCTCCAAATACTATTGCCCCCATTCTGCCCCTTTCTGATTTAGGAATCCATTTTGAGATCATTGCCATCATAGCTGGCATAGTGGGACCCTGAAATAAAAAAAAATAATAATAAAACCCAGATAAAAGCTTGAATAATTTGTGGACGATAGCAAATAGTGAAAGAAACGAAATGTCAGTAACGATATAAATCATATTAAGTATGGAATTATAATTGATAGAAAATTACCTTATACACAAAGTTTAAATAAATGGAAACTGAAATTTGAATATGACAATGAATGGAAATACGGCACCACAATTGACACAGTTATTGGTTCGAAACCTAACTACGCCTCCATCTTTAGTATCACGTTAAAATACAATGACAATAAGATATATTCAAGGAATAAAAAATATAAATATACATTTTTAAACGTTATGCCCCTTATAACAAAACTAAGGAATATTAAATCTGTAATCTATATAATAAAGAAATAAGAAATCAATTAAACGATATCAATACAGATTGATAAACTACTTACTTCTCCTAGACCCTCGATGACTCTCAAAACGAAAAGAGCCACAGCGCCTCCTTGCTTGACAGCAAAAGGCGTGATTAAGGTGCAAACCGCTGTCGATAGCAGGCCCAAGCCCAACACCCATTTACCTCCAAACCTTTCTGCCAATATACCCCCCGGTAAGTGTGTCAATATGTACCCGTAGTAAAAGGAACTTAGAAGTAAACCCTGCGTTGCTTCACTCCAATCGAACTTTTCCACCTGTAACATATAATCAGAAGAATCACCACTGATACCGACGAAATATATTAATTAATTTGTTAATATCTAACGCTACTTGATAGAGTCGAGGCCATAGGTGTGTGACGAAAATTGCGTTTTAACCCGTTAAAATATCCATATTTCAAATTTAAATTATAAAGTGTGATTAAGTCAATAAACACACAATGCCTAAAGAATGCATAGCTATTGAAATAGTTTGTAGTATTAGAGAGTATTAAAATGAAATAACTTATACTCTTCTTAACTTAATTGTTGCAAGTATATAACAAGAATTATTAAAATTTATTAAAATTTATCCTATATGTTTATATAGTATTACTGAAGACTGAATATCAGCGCTTAGCAAGTCTTGCTGAGCCAATTTAAACTTTTTTTATTCTTCTTATTGTAAGTCAGTTATTTAATTTAGTTGTAAGTAATAACAAGTATTTGTGTGAATAAATAGATTTTTTAAATATTTATTGTATTGCTTAGTTTTGTTGTTTATGTCACTGTCGAATTTAATTCATTGGTAATGGCAGGATATATTTGTGTGTAGATAATGTGAAAGTTGAAAAACATACACAAAATATAATGTCATATTTGGTAAGTTATTTTTGGAATATTCGTGAAAGAGAAAAACAACTTTCAACTTGACATGAAATGACGTTATCTCAAAAGGTTTTAAAGTGGGGTATACTCTTTTCGCAGGAAGTAGCTAAATAGCGCGCTCATATTGTAATGTAGATAACATTTTTAACGTCAAATACTTGACCGAGACCAAGGACATTTTAAAATAAACACAATAACATAATCGAATGTTAACTAAATAACGTTTTAGTATTCTTTAATACTTTTACATAAAGGTGGTAGGTATTTTAAATTTATCTGAAGCTGAAGAGTTGGTTTGTTTGAACGCGCTAATCTCGAGAACTACTGATTCGAATTCAATTTTTTTTTGTGTTAGTTACAGCATTTATTGTAGAAGGCTATACGCTATAATAGCTCTGTAACTAATAGGCGTGAATAAACGCAGGGAAATGTCGAAAAAACTGAAAAAAAAAATTCATCCTTGTGGGTTCCCATTGCGTACAAATAATTGGAATAATACATAAATTTCGACCAAATTTGATTACCATGACAACGGTTTTTGCGGGCAAATCTTAAGAAGAATCATTTTAAATATTTTTTTCTTTGTTTTGCCGTTTTCGCAACATACGCAATATAAACCCTTAAAGATAAACTTTTCCTGTTTTTTTTTTTGCATTTTCCAGTGTTTCTTCGATCCTATTGCACCGTGACATTATATAGCCTAGTCCGATTGCTTTGATAAATCCAACACAATTTTTCAATTCGATCCAGTAGTGTCCGAGTGATTAGTCGTTTTGACAAACAAACATCGACATTTGAAAAAAAATTACGACTCGAGCAGGACTTCCGAGCATCCACAGCGTTCCGTGTTGTTACTCTGACCAATTGAGCTACCGTATCCAAATCGTCATCGTCGAATTATCAACCTACACCCCTCGCGCAATATGCAATAACATGTGATTTTTTGTTTTGTTTTCAAAATTAGAATAAAATTTCTTTTGTATAAGACTTACCCCGCCCTGCGCCCGCAGAAGGTAATCAGCTAGTTTCATCGTAGTATTTGCTACTTCGTTGTAATCCGGACATGCATCTGGATCGTAATGTATACTTCCTACACTCGTGTCCCGTTTCTTGACCATTTGAGTGATCGCTAAATTGAGGCACACCCGCATTGTGTAGGCGTTCGCTATCGCAAACAGGGCCATGATAGACAACACATAGCGTTGAGGAATTATAAATACTGAAACAATACAAATACGTTTAAATTAAATAATTTTAGCATCCAAATTTTTTTTAACGATAGAGCAGGACAGTTAACCACGAGGTTCATTTGATGGTTTATTGACCTCCTTAGTACTTCTAAATAGCATCTAACAAAAGATCCGCTGTCAACTTCTTTTGAATTTGGATTATTCGTATCTTCACGGACTGAAACCGAAATTGTCGATTAAGTTTCACGGCATTTTCATCTCTGGACAGCTTGTTCGTGACTCGGACGAAATTTCTACGAACTCCTACCAGCCATTTAATTGGTACAGATTGGTCCGTAGCCTACGAAGCGCAAGTAACGGTGAGTGTACTGCCGTGGCAGACCTGATCGTTTCGGAAGAAACCTGAGTGTGAGTACAAATATGTTGGACTCCGGTGGCGTTCTAACTCACGACATATGAATAAGTCATAGATTGCTAACATTACACCAACGAACCCGTCAAAAATTGATCGAATACCTCTAGGAAATACTTGTTCTCGATCAAGTTAATGTCTAATTTTTATTCTAGATTCATAGATTGAAACCGAAACGAGATTGAACTTTCTCTGGAAAGTTTTCATATGTACGGCATGCCACGTAGATCCCCCCTGAACACAGTGAAACTTTTCTGGAAGGCGGAATAAATCAAACGTTTTGATTTCAGTATATGGATATCCGAATATTCTAAGTCAACAAATTAGACAACGATGCATCATGCTTAGATATGGCTGGGGTATTTTACCTTTCATAGCTTGTTTGTACCCTAAAACAAACTTAGCATTACAGAATTATTTATTATGTCTAACGTCAAGTCTAATTAAATACTATTTAAGTTGTAATTTTAAGTTCGAGATAATAAAACTTATTCTTAACTACGAAACTACGTTTGTAATTCGAAACAAGCCAAATTAACTTAACTAATATATTCTGCGTAACAATTAATTAATTGTCTCGACTTTACCAAAATTGCAAAACCGTAAATAAAAAATACTAAATAAAATCTAATCTAATGTTTAATAATAAGCAATAAAGATATTTATTACGTTATTACTAATAATACACATTTCAGTTCTCCTACACGCGAACAATATAAAATGTGAGTAACATGAGATTTACAGCACATTGTAAAATATTATAGCCGTTAAGCTTATATGAATTTCAAATGCGGATATATCAAGTTAAAACTAGACATTGTATACAGGATAAGGACATGGGCATAGACAAAGACGGTTAGATAAATGAAGAAATGTACCTATTTATTTAACAGACTTTGTTTACTATATTTAATAAAGATCTCTTATTGGTCTAGTACAATACAGTCAAATGTTTAACTACGTCTAAAGCAAGATAGTAAAAACTTTGGTTCTATAGTGCTATTTATATTTTTTTGATAGAGCAGAAAGAGAGCATAAGTTTACCTGGTAGGTACGTAGTATTTAGTATAGTTTTCACGGCTTTTTTATCTGTGGAGAGTGGTTCATGGCCCGGACGGAATTTCGATATTCCAACCACCCATTCGACATCCAGGTTTTCAGACAAAAACCAATATGTTTTAGAAAAATAATGAATTTAAAATAGAAAATTAAGACTTAGAAAATAATATTATTATATTATATACCATAATAATAAATTAGGTACTACTCCCACAAGTTTAACAACAGCCAGTCTCTTGGGGGTTCCCCTGTATTTATTTCGCCATATAAAACCGTTAGAATGGTTCATTAAATAAAGCGATGAGATAGTCTGTATTTTACGCGAGTAGTACACACTAACATAAAACACTTTAACGGTTTAAAACGCGATATATATTAGTTAAACTTATTTGAATACAATTGATTCACAGCCCGACATTTATATCGTCCTTTTAACCGCTGAAATGTTTTATTTTAGTGATGTTATAATTTAAAAACAGAGTCAATATACAAGGTTTAATTATTTAAATAAATGATAAAAATGTTTAATAGAAAATCACTTACGTTTTGACACAGCAAGTCTCCACCCCGACAGCATGTTGCTGAAATACACAAAATGACTATTATAAAAAAAACTAAAAACAAGACCACACTTCTTCCTATCACCAACTACACTACCTGAAGAAGCTAATGACGAGTTAACAATGACTACAAGTCGTTACGTGATTGTCGTTATCTCTCACTTAAATATAGCTCTTATTGTTCGGATAGACGTATGAAATTGGCGTGTGCCATTATTTATTAACCCAGTAAAGTTTTCATTGTCACTGCCGGGTAACTCGAAGCGGAAATATCAATTTAATGATGGTTGCGTTGCGTTAAGACAAAAAGTTTAATGAGAAATTTAAAACGCTTTAACGCGATGAAAATCACGGATTACTTTATTCAATCATTGGAACCTTCTGAAACTTTTGGATGTTGCGGAATGTTTAGACTTTAGGAAATCATTTTGAATTAACTGCTTTCATTATTGTCAGTATAAACGTACTATCATTTGTATGGTAATGCACGAACAAGACAATCTATATAACATGAAAAATAACACTTCTAAATTAAGTGTCTTTGAGTTGACCGTTTACGCGAGTTGTAGTAATTTAAATAAAACGTTGGTCCGTAGTTAAATAATCCCTAAACTATTTAAATAAAACACTTTAACGGTTCAAAACGCGATATATTTTAGTTAAACTTGTTTAAAAATTATTTTTAACTACGGCCCGACGTTACGGATGCTTTGCAGCAGCCGTGGTAACGGGGAGACAAATTTTAAACCGTTAAAGTGTTTTACTTAACTGTGTACTACTTGCGTAAACTACAGACAGTACTTAATTCCTAAAGAAGTTAACTAATATATTTCACCTTTTAAACCGTTAAAAATGTTTAATATAAAAAAGGCCGTATTTCTTACGACATCTAGATTAGGTATTGTGTTCTGCGAGTTGATCATTATTACCAGTTTCAATAAAGCGCCGCTAAGGAAAGTTTCTCTTTAAAATTCTTATCACAATATTAGAGGCACATTTACATATTAATTATATGATAATTCGCGTCTTTCTACGATTTTTTTTAATGTGACATCAACAAAGGCGTCCTTCATATATAATACACTAGCTATGCCAGCGACTTCGACGGCATAGAATAATTATTTTGGATATCCAAATTCGTTTTTGCAAACCCCTTTGTCTTTGTAAACCTAGCATATTTTTTTGGTATCTTGAACCGTTATTCTAGCCTAAAATGCTCTAACCACCAAACCAAAAGATTTTTTCAATTCGAATCCGTAGTTCCTGAGATAAGCGCGTTCAAACAAACAAACAAACTCTTCAGCCTTATATATTATAGTATAGATAAGAACTTAATTTCAAATATTCTAGTATGTATTTATTGTATTTAGTTTAGTTAAGTAGATCTGCCTGCGTTGAGAAGTACGTAGTACATCTAAGCCAAGATGAGTCGACAATTGAAGCCGAAAAGATTATTATATAGATAAATTGTATGGGATTGACAGATACTATCGACTCTATATTACGTCACATATTATTTTACGTGGCAACGACCACCGTAGGTTTGAATTGTAACTCTTTTAATTTTCTTCTTTTCTTTTAATTTCTTTTTCTACTTTGCATCTCGATCTACATATCAAAAAGTTACGGTTTAGATTTTTTTTACGATTGAAGAGAACAGACAATAAAGGCGTTCACTTAATTATAGGGAAAGAACCCCAGCTATATAACCTAAACAACATTTCGACCTATTTTGACTTTGGATATTTGGAAATCCACAGACTGAAACCGGAACGCTAACATTTCGATGTCCCAACCCCCCATTTAATAGGCAGGTTTCCATACAAAGACCATCGTGTTCCAAAAACATAAGTTCGTTATCGAATAGGAAGAACATATTTCTTAGTCAGTTTCCAGACCGGTTCTTTTACAGTCTTTCCTCCAAGATTTGAACCAAGGACTTCTCGCGTTTGACGGCTACAGAGGCCGTCAACGGAGGGTGAAATTTTAAATGGATAAAACTAAACTCAACTAAAAGATTAATATATTTATATATCCGAAACTACGTAAGAATCATATCAAGGGTGTTAGATAAATTTTGGTAAGCCCTTGAAATTGAAATCTTTTCGATCTACACACGCGCTTGCTCAAGATAAACTTGACATTTTCGTAGGATCGATATGTTGAAGTACATTTGATAAAAGACAAATACAAAAATCATACATTATCTTTCATATACCTTTATCACAGGTATTATAATAATATTTTGGTACTACGTAAAACGTACGTCGATTTAGTAAAAGGGAATATATTATTACACATATATGCTATATATTTTTGTGATAGAAGAGGATAGACAAACATGGGGTCAGTAGCGTAGCGTTAACAAGGGCCCCGGTCTACCTAAACCTAGAGCCTAAGAAAGAATTGGGCCCTCATCCCCTCTAGCCCCCAGTCTAGCTTGAATTAAATGAACCTCAAAAATTATAAATAGCATCAAAACCAGTTATTCAAATACTTTAAAATAATATTTTTCTTTTACGCTTATATGTTTTCAAAGATGAGGTTAGGGGGCCCCAATTTCCGGGGCCCTTGTGCATTGCACCACCTGGCACTACGATAGTTACGCCACTGCATGTGGTTTACTTGATTGAAGGTGTCCTCAGCCATATCTATAATAAGATTCGCTGTAGATCTATGTTCGCTTTGGATATTCGGAAAAATCGCAACGCCAAAAAAACTTTTCAGCAAATATTATATAGCCTATACATATATTATTGTGCATAGTTTTATCGTAGCTACTCGACTCTATATTGTATATATAATTTTAAAAATATCAGATTTTGAAAATATTAGCCATATTTTTTCTAATAAAAAAATAAAATTGTTTAACTAAAATGCCCTAACAGTTTAATTCCCAACTTTAATGATAACTTAAAATTAGAACTAAGAATAGTTAAAATAATTTTGTAAATCCTTAGAGAAATAAACGTCTTAAACCATAAACCGTAGTAAACTTTTTAACTACGAGAACTTGTGGTTGCTCTGTAGCAACCGACAACGGTTGTCGGGCTAAAATAAATTAACTAATACTTTTCGCATTTTAAACCGTTATTTAAAATGTTTTACTATTCTTGCAATCTGGATATGATATTTCAACTTTTTTTCCAAATATTTACAAATCTCAGTTATGTTTTTATATGCTGACATAATATGACCCAATTATAAGGTTTGAAGAAAGTAAAATAGTATATCTCTTATAGAATTATTATTAATAATACTTTATCCACCTAGCCTAGTTTATCAATAGAGTACAATAGCATTAATGCTAGGATTAAATTGAAAACACTTGACATATACTGTAAACATCGTTAATAAGTGTTTGTTTATGACGAATAATATAATACTAGGAAGATCTTAGTCACCTGTTAGGGTGAGGAAGTTTAATTGGTGTCCCCAATAGCAAGTAGTTATTATACTTATCTTTGGTGGAATTTTTAAAAAGGCTAATGAAATAAATACCCTTTATTTAAGATCTAATAAACTTATCTTAAACTGTAATGTGTATAATAATAATTACAGTCTCCGTGTTAAAAAACTTTACTTATTTTATATTTTAAACTATTCTAAAAACTTTTAACTATATCTAAATGAAAAGGCTAAGGTACATTTTATATTATGAACTAACGGCTATGTACTTGCACAATGTCAGATGAAGTACTCTATTATGGTAAGAGTTCGGCGTAAGGTAGTAATGTATGGCTGATAATCAAACACGTGCATCTTCATCTAGAAAACTGGATATTAAATTGGTAGAAGGAATATCGAAATTTCGTCAGATGATAAAGTCGCCAAGTTAGCGTTTTGGTTTCAGTCCGAATTTCAAAAATTGAAAATTGTCTTTTTGATATGTAGTTGAGTTCACTAACCATTAGACCCTCGAGGCATCGTTTTAAATCTGTGCCTAAGCCAGCGACAGCGATTTTAAGATCCATGGCTTTTATACAACTTTGTTTCAGTTCTCTTTTATTGATGATATTGAGATAGTTATGTAAGTATAAATAAAAAAGGTATTTAAACGAATATTCTATAACATTACATGCAAAATCAAAATTTTTAAACCTTTGGTGTAATTATAAAGTGAATAATTTAAGCAATTCTATTTAATGTCTTTTAAATAAGGCCATTGAAACTAGTATAGACGTAAGTGAAAGTATTTTAAGTAACTTTGTTAACTATTGTTCATTATATATATGAATTTATGTAATTATGTGTTAAGTGTATAAACGTACATAATAGAGAATGCCAAACTGTCTCGCTTGTTCGACCTCTGGGCCACATAATATCAGCGCTGGGACATTAGTCCCTACGTAGCTAAGTAACTTTTCAGAAGCAACTGTTGTATTCTATCTGTATTTACATATATTATACTAGCTGTGCCAGCGACTTCGATTCGTTCGAATCGTTATTGTGGGCATCAAAATTAGTTATTGAGAACCTTGACATCTTTATAAACTTAAGCTGTTAGCCATGACATTGATCGCGTCTCTGCTCGTCGTTCTTGCAAGTTTATCTTAAAAGATAGACATATAGCGTTCCGGACTTTTTTTATATCATTTAAAGAGACATCATTCTTTCATACACGTTGTTTAGGTATCTTAAACCGTTTACGCAGCGTACGCATCTGAAGCCCACAGATATGAAAGATTTCCCCCGTTTTGTTCACATTTTCTGCTGTATCTTTGCGCCTTTTCGTTACAGCGCGATGTTTTATAGCCTATAGCCTTCCTAAATAAATGCTCTAACCAACACAAAAGTATTTTTTCAATTCGAACTTGTAGTTCCTGAGTTTAGCGCGTTCAGACAAACGAAAATCTTTATATATTAGTTTCAATTCTTTCTTTTATATGTTTTCAAAATTACTTTATTATTGTAAATCTGGTTTTGGTTCTGAACAAACCTATTCCTTTTCTATTCTACGAAAGATAAATCCAGTTACAGGAAGTATTTAGCTCTGGTTATAAAACTACGGATGTAAGACCCTGAAAATATGTCTTAACAATACTATTTTTATGAATGTTGATAACTTATATCAACAGTTAAAATAATAAGTCAACTCCGTCTATTGTTTTATAAAACATATCTAATTAATTACATACAAGATAACAAAATTAAATACAGAAGTTATTTACTCTCTCTAGAAACGTGTTTGAATGTTTTAAATTTAAAACGTAATTAAATATTTTACTTCAGTAACGGTTTAACACGAAGTTGTCTTATAATGTAAGGTATTTGAACTTTTATTTTTTTTAAACCAGCTCCTTTAATAAATTAGGTAGTTAACCACCATTTTGGTACTGAGGCGGTAATGGTCAGTTGACGAATATAGATAGCGTTTAAACCCGTTAAAAATATTTTATTTCAAGGGTAGGCTTGGCAACTTGGCTTAAGCATTAGTAAAAAGCGGAGATAGCCTCGTAATTTTACTTAATTATCTCATTAAATGTAAGTCATGTATGAAGTCAAAGAACTGTCGCTATAAATTATTTATTATTTTCCGGAAAAATACATATTTTCTTCCTAATAGTCTTTTTTTATAGTGAGTAATACACTTATAACGGTTTAAAAAGGGAAATATATTCACAAGTCTGTTACTAATTTAACAAGGGCCCGACGTTTCCAATGCTTTGCAGCAATCGTGGACTTAATATCTTTTATAAATAACAAGTAATTCACATACCTTAAATTTAATATGTTATTTTACTTCCACAACATAAAACTAAGATAGATACTGCTAAGTACTTAACGTTTTAAAAGAAAATTATTTCGTTCAAGCCTTTACATGGTTTATTATCGCCGCGTGATTGACGTTATCACCAGTCTTTGGTTCCTTTGGAGTACTGATATTCGAATCTACAACTTTGTTATTATTATTGTATTACCTCATGTTTTTGTCTTAATACAAAGCAGAACAAAACGTACATTGTGCACGTTTTAAAAATAAATATTGTGTTATGGACGCGTTTATAAGGCCAAAATATAAAGTTTTGATCAGTTAGGTCAGTCAGCATTTTTGTGCATTTTAGGACATATTAACTAAATACTGTCTGTAGTTTACACGAGTAGTACACATTTAAATAAAACACTTTAACGGTTTCAAACGCGATATATTTTAGTTAAACTTGTTTGAAAATTTGAACTACAGCCCGACGTTTCGGATGTTTAGCAGCAGCCGTGGTCACGGGGAGACTGGTGCTGGTCTCCCCGTGACCACGGCTGCTGCACCAAATAAAGTTTCAAACAATTTCAACTACAATATATCGCGTTTTAAGCCGTTAAAACGTTTTATTTAAATGGATAATAACTAAACAACCATTTGTCTCAATATATATGCAAATTTAACGACTTTTTTGAATTAGTTAGAAAGTGAGTTAGAAATAAATATACATGAATTAGAACAATCCAGAATGTGTTCTTCTTTCGTTGGTCTGATGGTTCATGTTGAGGCTACCGTGTGAGTTCTATGGAAATCCAGGGATTCTTCTTTATTGTATCATAGATTCCGCTGTGGGGTTTAAATTGGTTTAAGATTAACCATGTACGGTGGAATGTCCTCGCGTAAAGAAAAAGTGCTTAGTTCTCTTGACTGCATATTACGAAGAATAGTGAGTTGAGTTAGCGGTTGATTAACCGTAGTTTTTATTAGATTAGGATTAAATATAAAGAATGATATTTAAATTCTATATGATTTGGTTTTTCCATCTTGCAAGTCATTTCTTTTAGGATATCAAGTATTACATATATGATATTTATCTCGCGATATGAAAGCAAGATTTATTGATGATGATAGGAATATTTACTTATTTTTAACACATTAAGGCTTGAGACAAGTCGTAACTGCTTGGAACACATTGGAATTGTAAAATTGGAAAACCCCACGACCACAACGTAGCCTGTAATGGATAATCAACATTTTAAATTCACACTTTAAATTTTATATATTCAATATCCCACATAATATTAATATTAATAAAAATCTATGGTGTAACAATGATGTCTTAAAACTTTACAATGTTTGTCTGAATATTTCATTATCTCTAGTAGGATTCTCAAAAACTTCATAAATATATTCTTTTAATATCAATGCATTAAATATCAATTGAAAATTAATTTTAACAATATATAAAATGTCACACGAGAAGATAATTTCATAAAAAAGTAGTATTTTCCATAATCAGCATTGTTTTTCAGAAAGACATCTGAAACACGTAAAAGAATAAAAGTAAAGTATGCGTGCAAATTAAGTTATCAAATGTAGTTATGAATAAAACTGTAAGGTTTTGATAATTAAACTTTCATAAAGCCTCTTTTTGCAGTCTTTTCAAAACCTAATCGAATCTAGCAAAGGGCCGTATCGTAAAATACGAAATGAAACACAAAAATATATTATGATAATAAGGTTCTTGTTTGTTTAATACTAGTTACAATATAACCATAATCTTACGTTATCATTAAGTATGTTCATAATGTACAATATTATGTATGACTTAAGCTTAAACTCCAATACAGTCCGCCGCCGCGTTCGCACAATTCGCCTCAAAGTCCTATAACTAATTAAATGGTAAACACCTGTACACACTCGACACATTATTTTAGTATAAAAAATACGCACATTCCTTGTAATTGTGTGCAAATCACGTTATTTAAGAGTGTTATCAATTATCATAAAACCTTTATACACGATACATCCGAAATAACAAGGCTTTGTGCACGACGTGAAAAGACTAAGGCTGTGGTCGGCTATAAACGCCGCGAAACGCGTACAGTGCGACGCGTTACATCGCGCTCTAAAATGAAAATTATACTTGCCTCCTTTACACTCTAAGGCAGTTGTCATACCACCAGCGATAAAATATCTGCTGATAACTTCGTCCAATCATAGTCTAAACCTATGAAACACTCACAGCTATGTCGACAAGACGGTTAATATTTGTCGTTACACTGTACGCAGTAGTCAGTGTTTATAGCAGACCACAGCCTAAACGAAATGGATATAGTATCATAAAATTGTGGCACTTTAATTTAAAATTATGCGGTACAAATTGTAGCGTTATTGTATAAAAGAAATAGTTTATGTACACTACTGGCTAAGTATAGTACAGTATTAAAAAATCTATTTAACTTAAAAAAGTTATAATAACGAGTACTGATTTACGTTAGAAATTACTAAACATATGCTTATATACCACTTTATATGAATATTGCTGTATATTGACTGAACTTAATAATGAAGAGTAAAAATAATAGTATTGTAATTAAAATTCTAATTTATAAATGCAACTTAAATGAATAATACAGAAACGAATGTTAAGTACAACGTTACAAGTTGATCAGTGCATAACGACTAGCTTACCAATAAATTCGTTAGAAGTTATCAAATAAATAGTTCTACATAATTATTTGTTCAAAGTATCAATAATATTTATTTCGTCCGAAATAAAATTATCCTAATGATAGACACAGTTAACTAACATTAAAGTAATAGTTAAAACTACACAGACTTCGTAAAATGGCTATAATATAAATTGACGAGAACTAAAATTTTGTGATCGTTCCTAATCATGTCACGATGATTTCGTCCTTGCAAAATTAACATACGTATCAAATAGTTTAATAAGTATTTACAGTACTTTAGTAATATACTAAACTTGTTTTTTTATGCTTTGTTAGGAGAATTAGGTTTTGTGCTACGACTCTCTCCAAACTTATAAAAACTTCAGGAACAATAGAACAATCATATTTTTTTACATATACATTTTTTCGCGTTGAAGCAGAATGGTGGGTCCAAACAGTTAAAACCTAAGCAAGAGAAGACCTAATTAATAAGGAAACAGAAAAAAGCTACTTTAGAAAGAACCTCAAGGAGTTTGGCATAGACCCGCAAAGAACCTTATAAAATTTATGAGGAGGAAGACATTGCACTTTAGAGATTTTAGTCAAATCAGAAAAAACAATTTATTCGTCTAAGTACCTAACTAGAACTTATAAACGTCGAAACGGAGCAACCAACGGAAAACAATATCTTATTAGTAGACCGACAACAAACTAATTCTCCTAACGGAATAAACATTGGAATGATATCATACTAACCAAATTTTATGATATATTTTACATAATTATTTACAACTGTCGCATCTGCAATACACAAAGCTTTTAGTGTTTATTTATCACAATAAGGCGTCAGTCCAAGTTTCATTAAAGAAAAACTAAGCAATTGCGTTGATTTTCGTATTGAAATTCTGGCACTTCAATCAAAACGAGACTAAAGGCTCGATGTCAAGGCAGGTTTTAAGGAATCCCAAAAAAATGCTACACAACAATTATAACAATTCAGAATCATTGATATTAATACTAAAAGACTTTTGATGCATTAACTAGGACAGTGTTTAGGACTAGAAGTGTTTACGAGGTGATTCAACATTGGATAAAATATCAAAAAATTGTGTGAAAGAAATATAATGGGTGACAGAAAAGAAAAAAATAAATATTTATTATTATTCATCTCTGTGTGTTAGACTAATTTGAGAAAGTCATGTACGATTCCTTTAAAACTCGCAGGCAAAGCATTGAACTTACAGTTCATTTATCATCTAGAACCATTATTCTCATACTCATAAAAAATAAAGTTAAGCATGACAAACTATCAGAATATTGTAGAAATATTTAAAAGAAAATATTTGTATCTACTAAAATTTGTCTTTGTACAGACATACCTCCTAGGAAAATCTACCAAACGAATTAACATCAATGATAAGGGTGTGGCAGTGATGGCTATAAGGCCTCTATTAGTTAATATCTACTCGAATGACTAAGCGTAACTCTTGATTATTTTTGGGACCCCTCGAACGAAACTTACACGTTTTTACATACAGTGTTTTGAAGAAATGACAAAATATTTATTATTTTTTGACATCGACTTAGTAGATCTCCTTATTTAAGAAGTAAGTAGTTTTAGGTTGAATAACGATAAACAAAATTCGTTATTTAAGTAAATTGGTAATACTTTCTCCGTCATTAACAATATGCAAATATAACGCGCACAATTGACAAATTAATATTGCATCTTATCATTTCCTCTGAATATACGTTCAGTTACATTAGAGATAATATTGTAAACAATAAAAACGTACAATACAAGTAAATGTGCTTTTTACATTTCGTACATCCGTCCACAATGTCCACACCTAAGTAAAGTTCAAGATCGTAAGCTTGATATTGACTTCGCGTGTAAGGTTTCCGTAGGGTAAATAATGTTGCCAATTACTTGGACAAATCACATACTAGAAGTTATACAAAAATATATGCGATACTGACTGGGTATTAGAGACGATGTTCGCTTGTGCGGAGCGCGGAGACGTGGGCGCGCGGGTGTCGCAGGGCGGGGGGGCGGCGGCGGCGGGGGCGCCCAGGCCGCGCGCCGTCATACGCCGTCCAGCTGTCGTACGCGCACATCCTGCGACGCGCACATGTCCGGCGCGAACGGCAGACACGTAAAATACGCACACGCCGCACACTCGTATGCCGGCGCCGCGTAAAATAGCGCAATCAACGCGCACAACATTCCACCGGCGGACACCAAGCACACCCACACTAAGACGATCTTCCTCCGTCTCTCGTAGGGCCCGAAAGTCACGAAAGGCAGCAGCGCGTACGACAACAAAAAACCGAATACGAAACCGAACACGTGAGCGAAATTGTCTATCCACGGCAGGAGTCCCACGAAAAACAATGTTAACGCTAGCCCGATTAGCTTCATCAGCGCACGCTTCGGATGCCTCAATAAAGGCCACGCACCTATTACTTCCACTATTAAACAAGCTAGAAGGCCAAAGTGCGCTCCCGCTGGACCAACCTGGAAGGTTAAGAGTGTCTATGAACTTCAAGATAAAAATGATCATTACTTGATCAGATTGATTCTTTTGACTTGATTTGATTGGACAGCCTTGATAGCTGGAATAAATTCCTAAGTGAGCTAAAAGTGTGTAAAATCATTTATGAGTTATACTTAAAGCTGTTTACAATTGCTCAAACTAAGTTAGTAAAAAAAAATGCTAAAAGAAATTGATGAAGAAATACCTCTGCTCTATATGGTTCAAAGATGGCCGACGCCATATTCCCAGCAACTCCGCTGCCCAGGTATATTACTGATATTCTGACTGGCCCCGCCATCTTCTCCAGGTCTCTCATGAACAGCCACTGCAGTGCAAGTGTGGCCGCTAAATGCAGCAGCCCAGCGTGGACGAACAGTGATGTCCAAGCTCTGTACAACTGATCTGGACGACGTCTCCGCATAAACGGTAACATTCCGCAGACGTCGTCAAGGCAAGATACCTGAAAAATGGATGTTCAGAGCATTACGCCAATGTTTGAATAAGTTTTACGTAGCTGTTAAGCTATTTATGTAGCATAAAATTTACCTGTGAACACAGCGAGGCCTCTTCATGAAAGTATCCCTTTACAAATGAGCAGTGCTCGCTCGTCGTGATTACGCATTGCCCATGGACTCCTATGCAGCATGGATGAGCTATTACTTCACACGCCATATGCTCCGCAGCATGCCCTGCTCTACCAGCAGCAGCGGACCCGTCTAAGACTGACTTGCGACAAATCGGCCATTTTGTAATGTCATCTGGCCATTCGTGAGGTGCTATTGAACGCGGTGCTTCGCAGAATCTGGAATTTGTTTAGAAGTTGGTTACTACCTAGGAAGTTGAAATTCTTTTCTCCTCTCTAAGACTATAACTAGCGATGACATCCCGCATTAAAGAAATTCGTGGTGCCATAAAATTTTAAATGACACGTTGTAGAGTCAATTACTATATTTGCATACATATATATTATAAGATAAATAATTCAATTTTTAATAGTTGATTTGCTACTTACTTGGGATCTAATCCACAAACTGACCCTGATATCCGACCTCCAGGACCTGAATCTCCAGAAGACCATTTCTTCCACGTTGATATTGTATTCTGAAATCGTGTAACATAACAATTATAAAAATGTCAAATTTACGTTAATTATGTCTAAGAGCATTGAAGCTTTAAGAAGTGATCGATCCTTAAAATTGTTGATTAAAGTTTCAATTACTTTGAAGTCACTTATATAACATTTTCCAAACAGAAAACCTTAATATTTAACTTTAATACAAAATTATTTAAATGAATCCAATAAAGCCTCACCTTTGGTACTAATCCTCTTAACTTTGGGTTGCGTGTGAAAATTTTTAATAACATTACATTTGGCTAAAATATTTAAATAACATTCTTAATGCTAGGGTCCTGTTGTCGAGTTTGAATTTAAAATGACAGTCTTTTATAAACTAAGTTAAGATTATTTTTTCTTCGAACCGAGTAATTGCTTTTAGATTTCACTTTTGATTTAAGTCTAAAAGCGGAAATATCACTTTAATTTAACGGAGTTATCATTTTTTATCATAGGGCGTTTTGGATGTTCGTTCAACTTCGGCTTCAAAATTCTAGAATGGTTAAAAAAGTTTTACTTTGACGATCGCATTCATGAGTACACTTAGCCAAAAACAGCTTAAGTGACATATATAGATAAGACAGTACTTAAGAGCTGATATTGTAACGTCCTCTCATGATTTTTTGTTTGTTTCTCTGGTTTTGATGTTATATTTCTGCTATATCAGATATGACAAAGAAGAAGAAGAATGAATATCTTTCAGTTCAGAGACATATTACAGTCGCTTTAAATGGGTCCTAGGCTGACATATCCCTAGGATTTAGAACCAGAATATAAAAATCTAAAAGTAGCTACCGAACAATCAGCTTTAGACGACTGCACACATCCAGAATCGTCATTTCGTATGCAGCATGCTGTGTCTCTTTCCCTCCTGGCGGATGCCGCTATCGCCCGTGCTATTCTTGCATCCCTCCGCATGCATGGTGCAAACTTAGCTCCTAAGTGTATGAGATCCGCCGCCCGTGGTCCCAACCAAAATGAAGCTGGTTCTTCCCATTCAACCTGAAAAAGATCAAATGTGCAGAGAGACAAATTTAATGAAACACTTTCATGAGCTTAACTGGAAATGTGACCACGGCTTCAGTGAATATGTGGAAATAACATTCTTGCCGAAATTAAAAAAAAATCTACTAAATATATTGTCAATATATGTTAGTGCTTATTAAAGAAATATTATTAAAGACTGTCTGTAGTTTATGCGAGTAGTAGAACTTTAAATAAAACATTTTAACTGTTTAAAACGCTATATACATTCGTTAAACTTATTTGAAAATTATTTTAACTACGGCCCGACGTTTTGGATTCTTGCAGCAGCCGTGGTCAAGGGAACGCTAATATATATCGCGTTTTAAACCGTTAAGATGTTTTATTTAAAATTTATAAAAATATTATTGATATTATCGGTTACTTCTGTCATTTAAATTATGTATTTAGTAAGCGTAAGTTTATTTAGTAAACCTTTTATTATTCTAAAAAATATCATCTTCCAATCTCAATTCATATTAAACAAAAGATGTCGTCTATAATTTTATTACATTAGTAAAAAAATATTCTTTTAAATAAAACACTTTAACGGTTTAAAACGCGATATATTAGTTAAACTTATTTGAAAATGATTTTTAACTTCGCCGACGTTTCGGATGCTTTGCAGCAGGTGGTCACGGGTAGTGGTTCCCGTGACCACGGCTGCTGCAAAGCATCCGAAACGTCGGGCCGAAGTTAAAAATCATTTTCAAATAAGTTTAACTAATATATCGCGTTTTAAACCTTAAAGTGTTTTATTTAAATGTGTACTATCGGTAAACTATAGACAGTATTTAAAAAATATTCTGGTAATAAATTTAATACTGATCTCACATTTCATAATACTTAATTTGAAAATCCTGTGTATATTATAAACCTGAAACGTGGTAAATACCTAAAAGCTCGTAGACCGAGCTACGATCGTACAGCTACGGCAAGCGTGGGAGGCCGAAATACCTACGCCCACTAGACTCTTATCCAAATATTAATACTTTTATTAAGCTCATTAGAGAAACATTACTTGAATATCTGTGGAAAAGCAAAGCACATACATGTTACGTCGTATGTTAATAATTAGAATATTGTTGGTATTCTCACTGTGAATGTTATTTAAATTTAATAACATTTTACTTTATTTCGGATATTTTGCATGCGTTGTTACAATAAATAATAAATAAGTTAAATAATATATTTCGCATTTTATACCGTTAAAACTGTTTTATTTAAGTATAATAATACGACTATTAGTGTAATAACTGTACTAAAAATGTGTCCTAGAATCGAAATAATTTCGTAACTTATTGTATTGATGGCCCTAATATTTAAATGTCTTGTTTTTGTACATTAATAAAAGCTTAGGCCCGTAATGATTGACCTACTTTTTCTCACAGTGGCAATTTAAGGCCTGTACTCTACAGATATTTAAAGGTTAAATCTTTGAAAGGACGTGAAAAATAATCAAGTGATATAAGCGTTTGCGATTTGCATTAAAAAAAGTTTGAAGATATTTTCATTAGCTATCAAGTGTAAACAAAGAAAACAAAAAAGACTGTCTCAATTTTCCCAAGGTCCGCGGTCAGCTGGTAGACAAAAGTGACATCGGCAAAAGTTGGCAAGCGACAAAGACTCCACAAAGAGTTTAAGCATATGCGACCTACTTTGAACACTCATTAATACTTTATGTCAACTTTGTCTAACAAAGGGCTTTGTTGGTTGGTAATTGCTAAGTTCATAACATCGTAATACCTTTTACCTTCAAAATTTAACCGACTTCAAGGCACGTGACACGTGCTTGAAGATGGATTAAAACTTGGAAATTAAAACAGTAGGAATACAAATCTATAGCACATACATTTTTGATTTGTAATGTCTGTAGGTTATGCGAGTACAAAATTAAATAACACACTTTTAGCGGTGTAAAACTTGGGCGTATTAAAAAAAAACTTGTAAGTAAGACTCTAACTATATAAATAAGTTAAACATTCTGGAGGGGCCGAAGAATATCAGTGTTGGGATATTAATCCCAACGTAGCCGAGTGGCAGAGGTAACTGTGGTGGTGGATTTAATTAAAAATATAATTAAATGTATTTTTACTTAACCCGTATGATGTTTTTTTTAATAAGTTTTAAACATAAATGTTGTGTTTGTGAATAAACGTATTTCTATTCTTCTGTTCTATGTATGTTTATACATATCACAATTGGAGATTGAAATAACATGACAAGGGACTGATATCGTAGGCTTTTTAGGTTTAAGAAAAGATAAATTTTGTCTAACCCGAGACCTTTAAAAGCTTTAAATAACCTACAAAGAGGTGAAGGTGACGAGGGAAGGTTTGCTGAGTTTGCTATTTTTAAAGTGAAATATTTACGAACGCAATAAAAGGCTAGTCACCAAAAATATTCAAACGTAGAGCATATTATATAGAGAAGCGAGTTAGTTCTCGTTGACATATAAAAAAATACGCGTTTATTGACAATATTTTATTATTCTATCAACTTCCATTCTTACTAAAGTTGATTCAGATACTTATATCATCCTTTTTTAGATAAAAAAATATTACTCAACATACCGTGCGTTCAATTATAGTTAATTGAAAATTGAGCATAAAAACTCCGTAGATAAGCTACATACACATTCAACCCGTGTAACTAAGCTATAATTTATACTATACTATAGTTAGTACTAAAAGTACATATCATTTTATTGTACTTTCGACTCTAAGGTAGTACGTAATAAGGAATCTATTTGTGTGATACAAAAATCAAATATGTTCGCCGAAGATAAATTAACATATCAAATCCCCTTAACTATTGTCACGTCAGTGGCGTGACTGTGAATTTAAACTGGTTCTTCATAAATTGATTTATGATCACAATGATGGAGGATTTCTGCGGAACGCTATTACGTACACGCGTAACGCTATTGATGTCTTCGAAGGGTAGATAGGAAAGTGTAGGGGAGTGAAGAAAATAGACACAAATTAATAGATTTTTCCTCCACACGATGTATCACGTCATCGTGTTTGTTGACGTAATGATTTGTAACAAAACACAAGTACCATTACACTATAATATTCATTGCAGCTGCAAAGAATTGAAGTAAGTTAACTAACAGATTAATTATATAGCACAAATTATAGAATTGTACTTTTTTCTCATACCTCTCGTTGTAATTTTAATATATTATTTATTTTAGTTTTAAATAAAATAGATATATAAATATTACAAACAAATACTTAATGCTTGTGTATAAAGTTTGATGATAGGAGCATAGAAACAGTGGAAAATGTGAAAAGACGGGGAGAAATATTTATATTATAAAACTAACATTTTTTATATGTTAATGCACATGATGACACTATACAGGTTAAAAATCGATTATATTTATTTATTTTCGTATATAAAAAAAATGTCTGCGACAGGTATATATATGCTTATTACTTAAATTTAATTCTGTTTTATGTTAATCAAATATCGTCGAAACCAATGCCTTATTATCCATTAGTTGTTAGGGTTGTATTAAAATGCATTACAGATAATAATATTCATATCGCAAACAACAAAGCGACGCTTCCCGGATAGAATGAAAATACACAATCAAACACTGGGAATTGAATGTCATAGACTAGGACCCTCACCGCAAAAAAACGCAAAGTGGATCGAATAAATCCACAAAACGAAGTAACTTTCAGGAGAATTTACTACAGGCCATTTATATAGTTAACTACACGAAGGCCATGCAAGTTACAAGCCCAAAAAACCTAATATTGTCTCATAACCGCCGGCTCGCAAATAAATGTGGCTTAATGCGCGCTGTCTAAAAGCTTTGCGTCATTTACCCGCGCTATAATAAAATCCACAAAGAAACGATACCGTAGCTCGCTTCATTACTCCCAAAAGGCAGAGATTAGGTGTTTTAGCATGTTCACGCGGCTTCGGCCTAACTGAATTATTCGTCTTAGACTCGAACTGGATGATTAAATATTGTCTATAGTTCAGGCGAGTAGTACACATATAAATAAAACACTTAAACGGTTTAAAACGCGAAATATGTTCGTTAAACTTATTTTTAACTATATCTCTATATATCCACCTTTAGTCTCGAATCGTTGGGCCGTAGTTAAAATATTCAAATATGTGTAACTTATATATTTCGCTTAAACCGTTAAAGTGTTTTATTTAAAAATTAGACGCGCATCTAGACATAGCTTTTAAGTTAATCTGAACAATTGAGCTAACGGTATTTTTTTATGTGAAATACTCCAGACATATAACATCATAATAAGATGCACTGCCGATTTATATTGGCTTTGGATATCCGGAAATCCCGTTTAATATATTAGTGTTGATTTAAAATGTCAATTGACGTATGCAGGTTGGAAAGCAATTTATATGCGTAATTAGATTCATCGCATACATTAATGTTAATTGTAACTAATACTTCATTACTTCGAAATTAATTTTATCATTTCATGTGTAATTTAACGTTATCGATAATATGCACTTAAACATTAATTATCCAAAAAGTAAAATAGATTGTAATTAGCTATTTAAGTATTAAAACACACTTTATTGGTGTAACAAGGTTGTGTTTAGGACAAACACGTTTTTTAGTTTTAATATATTATACGTAGAGTTAAATATTATTTTTATTTATAATTATTTATATTACTTATATTGTTATTATCGTAATACAGTTCATGATTTTTAATTGTATTGCCATCCGTCATCACAACATAGTTTAAAGAAAACTCTGTCCCTATGCACGCTTAAATCTTTAGAACTACGCAACGGACTTTGATGCGGTTTATTTTAATGGATAGAATGACCCAAGAAGAAGGTTTTATATACATTCACAATTTTTCTGTAGTGTATTTGTGTACAAGGAAAGCCTGGGCGGGTCGCTCGCACACTATACATTACAAGATATAGTAGTAGAGATAACTAGATAATCCAATCATTACATTATTATAATAGTTTTTGATAAATACTCCTCCTCATACACATCCATTCAGATGTTCCAGGTGAAGAAGAAAAAATATTTATTTATTTATAAAAAAAATGTTGTACCCGGTGGGAATCGAAATCACGACTCGTTCCTTATTAGCCATACATTGCAACTATTAGACCAAATTAGCCCAAATGACACAATGAAAAATTATAAAGATAGTAAGTAGTAGTAAAACGCACCTGCTGTAAACTCAAAGTCTTCAACATAACTTGTCCTGAGTGCGTGTGCCGTCCAAAGCCGACCGGTCCAAAGCCATAACAAAGTAGAGCTAGGAGCAACACCAGGGTCTGCACCGTGCTGACCCACCACGTGAAGTAGGGCCGGTAGTCTGTCAGTTCATCTAGCTGCCTAGCTATTTCACCCTGCTGTGTCATAGATTTTCGGAGAGAACGCCTGCAAATAGAGTTTTTCATATACAATATTTGATAAGGTAATTATGACAAAAGAGAAATTCCTTCAAGAGTATATTAAGAATTAGGGTTTTTTATGTACAAATGTATGGCAGTTTCGTTCAGTTTAAAAATATACACGATTCAAACCGGTAGCGTTGGAGTGGAACAATTTGATAATTTTTTTAAAACTTACTATTAGGGCATAATATATATAATAACTTAAACCACATATTATACTTTCTACTCCCTCTCTATCTCACAAATTTTCGCTTAGGTATTGTATCGTAATACAAGTTTAAAATTTTTACTTCCGTCACAAAAAACCTGAAAGTCGCTTAAGAAGTTTATAGTTCCGAAAGTAAGTTAAAAGAATTAGTTTACAAATTTAAAAATAAAATAGCTGCAGAATGCCTTGCAATAACTCGGTCGGGCAGAGCATAAAACGGATTAGTGAAACAGGCACAAATATATTTCTCTATACCTCATATAGGTAAATCCAGATTTCATTGTAGCCAATAATATTTATTTTCGTTCTTCTGCTAGATTGAAACATCTGAATGTTATGTAAACATTTGGGAGTTATTTGTATGTTAGTGTATGTTTAAATAGAAATTGTATATCTAAAATAGTATATTCAAATGTGAAACGCTGTCGCTACGCAAATTTCGCCTTGACCCAGTCACCTCAATGCTCTCTAGAAGGGTGGAGTTTCTATTTTCTCACAGTACGAGTTAATGAAAATTCGTAATTTCAAACAAATTATTGTGGTCGTTTAAGTATAGGTCCTTCTATAGTTTGAGGTAATTATTTCCTCTGAAAAAACTCACTTATGGAGAAAACAACACAACTATAAATTCGAATATATATAAATAAATAAAAAAACGTGTAGAATATTGTAACATTGTGCAAGTACTGAATATTAGTATATGGCCTTTAAAATAAATTGTTCTAAACAATTTTAAATTTACAATGTCTTTTTACTATTAGGTTATATTTTTTAGTTTATAAATGCATGCGCAGTTTTCAAGTATTTATTTTAATTGAAGCATTTTTGTGACACGGACTGATTAAGCATGTTCCTTTCAACATCCTGAATCCCCCCGCTCCATGATATCCAAAAAAAAAAAAAAAAAAAAAAAAAAAAAAAAAAAAAAAAAAAAAAAAAAAAAAAAAAAAAAAAAAAAAAAAAAAAAAAAGGGGGGAAAAAAAATTTTTTTTAAAAAAAAAAAACCCCCCCCCCCCCCCCCCCCCCCCCCCCCCCCCCCCCCCCCCCCCCCGGGGGGGGTTTTTTTTTTTTTTTTTTTTTTTTTTTTTTTTTTTTTTTTTTTCCTTTCCCCAAATTTTTTTTTTTGGGGGGGGGGGGGGGTTTTTTTTTTTTTTTTTTTTTTTTAAAAAAAACCCTTTGGGGGCCCCCCCCGGGGGTTTTTTTTTTTTTTTTTTGGGGGTTTTTTTTTTCCCCCCCCCCGGGGGGGGGGGGTTTTTCCCCCCCCGGGGGAAAAAAATTTTTTTTTTTTTTAAACCGGGGGGGTTTTTTTTTAAAATTTTGTTCTTCTTGCGTAAACTACAGATAGTATTTGCTATGTCTTTTTTCTCAGTAAATGCATACAAATTTCCACTCTTTGGTCGTGGTTTAAATCGTGTTATATCATAGTTAGAATTTACACATTCATTCTAAATTCTTAGCTTTATTTAGGCTCTAAAACTGGTATTCAACAACGACTGTAAACAAAAAACGTATTTCAGTCAGCAACAGCCTCCAATTCGGGAGAGCATCAATTTTATCGCATTGCAATCACAATAAAACAATAGCAGTATAAATGTTTCAATTTCTGAAAGAGAAGAGGAAGCACTAAATTACCTCGCTACCATAAATAATGGCTTACGTCATGTCATTAGAGGTACTCAAAAATGCATACAGACCCTTTGGCAATAGAATTGATGGAGATCGGTTCAAAAATTTTTCACTGGATGGTACTTGTATGTAGAAATATACCCCACTACTACCGTATAGACCCATAGTGGAGAAGCCCGTCCCATTTATATAATGTTAGAAAGCTAATTTTGTTACTTATACGAACTATTGGTTCGAGTTGAAAAAATATTTTTTGTGTTAGTTAGAGCATTTATCGTGGAAGGCTATAAAACATAAGACTGCGATAAATACAGCAAAGGCTTTAAAGTAATTAATATATTTAAAGAAGGAGGAGATTTCCAAAATTCAATTTTGATGCCCAAAATAACAATTCCACTCGGACGAAGTCGCGGGCACAGCTAGTAACTGATTAGCCACGATACGTTTCTTAAACCAGTCTGAGAGCGCGAAATTTTATTTATTTACTATATTATGTTATTATTTACGTGATCCACATAAATACAGTGCTGAATGGTTTTCACGCCCGGTTACTTAGTGTAAATATAAAAAAAAAACCTCAAAGTGCCTGTCAAGAACCTAACACCTCTCGTCCTACAAGCGATTACGTTGAACCTTTGAGCTATGGCGGTTATACTTTACCAGATACAGCAATTGAAGTAAGTATCATTACAGGGTCGTAACAGCGATCCGAGTTAATTAAAAAATGAACACAAAGATATATAGGATTAAATGTAAATGAAGGTGGAATAAAGAGCCCGCGGTTCGCTTTGTGGAGAAGTGATAATAATTAAGGCTTTCGCGGTATTGATCCTGCTATGGAGACACCCTGAATCAACTTTTTTATTCTTTTATGATTTTGATCCCGATTGAACCCATATACCCACGTAAGCAAACCAAAATGTATACTTTTTATTTACATTCAGTTAAAACACGATATAATTATGTTAGTTAACTTATGAATATTTTTTTACCTATGTCCGAAACGTCACGCATTAGGTAGAATACATTAAATACTGTCTATAGTTTACGCGAGTAGTACACATTTAAATAAAACACTTTAACGGTTTAAAACGCGATATATTAGTTAAACTTATTTGGAAATGATTTTTAATTTCGGCCCGACGTTTCAGATGCTTTAATAAGAATATATTGCAAATAAGCTAACTAAAATATTATATAATAAAATAGTTTATTCAAATGTTATTTAATTTGTTTGTTTGAAAAAAAAACACAAAACACTTTTATTTATTTTTTTACTTTTTTAACTAATAATTAACTTAAATTAATTATGCATTGTAAACCGTTTAAGAAGAAATCATTCTTTCATACATATTTATAGGTATCTTCTTTCGTTTCCCCTTTTCTACATTACATACTGTTTTTTTCGCTCCTATATATCGTTCGGGCGCGGCGTGCTCTAACAAAAAAAATATTTTTTTCAATTCGAACCTGTAGTTCTTGAAATTAGAGCGTTCAAACAAACTACTTCTTTAGCTTTATAATATTAGTATAGATAAAGTATGTATAGTATTTATAATTTGAACAGCTATAGTTGAACCCATCTCCACAATTATCTTACACCCAGACTTTCAGCGTCATTAATCACCGTGATTACAGAAATGGATGCGGTCAAAGACCTGTCAATATTAAACCACAGATCTATCGAAGGTACGAAGATTCTATTTCTATTCGATTGGAGCTTATTCAAATGTATCGAACATTTCTTAGTTCACATTTGAATTTATGGAAACTTGCAAACCACACGGATCACTTTGCATTAATAATGAGGCTTTTCCTTAGACATTTTAATGGGATTAATGCTGACAACCACGAGAGCTGGTAGGTTTATATTATGTATACCAACGCTATATTTTACAAAATACCACGATTAGTAACATTAATTTCTTGTTTACTTTAGTAAGGAGAGAAATATATATTGCACAGTGAATTACCGCTATACGTGGAATGGGGCAAACATATTTATGTGTCCGTTTCATTAATCAATTTTATTTGATGGTTTCTAATATGTCTATTCACACCGAGACGGTTAAGTTAATTTATTTTAACTATAGCCGGAAATTGTTGTTCAAAATAGAGTAAATTAATATATTACGGTTTTTAAACCGTTCAAGTGTTCTATTAAAACCATAAATAATATTATTACCATAACTTTCTTAGTTCGTATGATCGTAAATAAAGAACAATAAACAATAGACATATTTTTCAGTTACTGTAACAACAGTTAAAATAAAGCACTTTCAACTATTACAATACTCACATTACAGTGATTTCTTAAGAATTCCTTAATAAAATAAGGAACGTACATAAATAAAATAAATACATAAATCCCTGTTTTTAGGCCCTGCTAAATATCTAAGTGCATGAGGTGGAGGGCTGTTCTGCCCTTTTTGTCTATCCAACGTTTGATGGCAACGATCTATATGAAGCAGGTTTTTACCTGTTTCTTACAGTTTTATTTAATGTATTTTTCTGTAAAATTGCAAGTTTGTGATAGTTATGGGCAAAAAAATCAGCACTTATTATCGATCGCTACGTAACTTGCTTTAACGCCCTAATTACACAGTTGTGTCACGTATATCCTTTGTACGGGATCACGCGATCTAGATATAGGCCTTATGTGCATTATTTGTAATTACCTTTATCGCGATATTGTATAATGATGTTAGTTAATTTTAATATTTTAGAATTAGTAGTAGTAGAAATATTTTATAGTATGTTAAGTCTCACTACAGATAAAATAAAAAGCGACAGTTAACATAAAGATAAAAAAATACATAGAAATAATAAATTTTTTTAAAAGAAAATTACTCAATTAACGAACATTTGAATAAAACTCTTTTAACGGTCTAAAACGCGAAATATACTAGTTAACGTATTTTTTTAATTAACTACGTCCCAAGTTCAGATCTTTTCGGCACTTACTCTCGTAAAGTACAGACAATACATAATTAACAAAAGTTGACTATTAAAACAACTGTTCATTTCAGAATCAAAGGTATTTAAATAAAACACTTTAACGGTTTAAAAGAATAAGTAAATTTGAGACATGTCTCCCTGTGACCACGGCTGCTGCAAAGCATCCGAAACGTCGGGCCGAAGTTAAAATAATTTTCAAATAAGTTTCTAATATATCGCGTTTTAAACCGTTAAAGTGTTTTATTTAAATGTGTACTACTCGCGTAAACTATAGACAGTATTTAACCAAATATATTTATTTTAGTGAAATTAATGATATATTAATATTTAAAAATTCTTCATCACTCAAAGGAAACAATATGCTTTATGAATAAGTTAATAAAATTCTCACTTTAGGCGTGGGATAAACAGGCTTAACAAATAATTTAATTTATAATGCGTTTAATGTAAGGTTAAGATTAGTATTTGTTATAATAATTTTATGTTTTCTATGTCGTATTGTGGATTCTCAATTTTTTTAATTATAGAGGAGGACAGACAAACATGGTTCACTTGATGGTAAGAAAAACCCCAGACTATAGCATCTAAACAAGATGTGTTATCGACCTATTTTGGCTTTGGATATTCGGAAATCCACAGACTGTAATCGAAAAGCAATAAAGGTTCACGGCTTATTCATCTGTGGACAGTGGTTCGTAATCCGGACGGTATTTCCGATATTCCTACCATCCATTTAATATCCAGATTCTCAGACGAAGTCCAACATGTTTCAGTAATATTAAATTACTTACCGGAAAAATCTCCCGACGACACCCATTCCGAACTGCCTTCTATTCGAATTATCTGCAAGTGGTTCCAGCATGGGTGTATGGATGCGTACCCCTCCCGCGCCCCACGACACACTCCTCTCTGGTCTTCTATACTCCACACTGGAAGATCCAAGGGGTGATCTTCGCCTGAAAGAATATATCATCATTAGGTATCTTACAGGTGTAAATAAAATACTGTCTGTAGTTTATGCGAGTAGTACACATTTAAATAAAACACTTTAACAGTTTAAAACGCACTACAAAGCATCCGAAACGTCGGGCCGCAGTAAATAAACTTTTTTAAATATATTTTGCATTTTCAATCGTAAAATTCTTTCATTTAAAAAGCTTGGACCTAAACATCTTAGGCGTTATTTTTGTGGGACTATTGGATAATATCGAAAGGTTGAATACAATGCGTATGTATATACAAGTCCACAGACAAATAAATGTTAGTTCGACCGTTTTTATACATAATTTTGCGGCTGAAAGCTGGACTCTGTGACTTTTCGTATTTTGAAATAAAAAAGAAAATACAAGTTTTTTATAAGTATCTTTAATACCTTAGCGTACAGGTTCTCTTAATGTACGTTAAATAAGTTACACAGCATACATCACACAACTAGGATGTGCTGTCGGCCTATTTTTGTTTTTAACGTATATAACGTAACGTAATAATATGTGTAGCTTAAGTGTATTCAAGTTACACAATTTTTAATCTTGTTTTATGGTAGAAAATTTTTTCAATAAAACACTTTTATATGTTTAATCACAAAATGATTAAAAGAACAAAATGGTTCTATCCTTGCAGAACTGACTCAGCTCTGCCAGGACCCAGAATATTTCCCCAATACAAACTACGGCGAGACAGATGACGTTAGCGCAACAATGTTTATTTGAACATTAGTGACGCGCTCCATCTCCGGTCCTTCGTGACCACGACTGCTGCAAAGCATCCGAAACGTCGGGCCGTAGTTAAAATTCATTTATCAATAAGTTAACTAATACATTCGCATCCAGTTCAATATAAATGTGTATGTAAACTACAGACAGTATTGAAAAACAAGGACAAATATGAAACGCTGAACTAAGTATACCACAAAAGAAGTTAGCAGATTTATACTGAAACAGTTTCAGCGAGATCCCGTAGCGCATATCTTAGTTGCGAGCAGATTAAATCTCCAATTCACGGACCCATGTCACAGAGATTCGGACCGAGTGATATATCTGTCGCACACTGGACATTATGTAGACTTAACAAGGCCGGCGGAACTTTTTACTGATACTGTAAGCCGATTTTAGGATCCGACATTTAGGCCGGTTATATACCACGCGATTTTAATATTGATTCTCCGAAATACCATTGATACACTGAGCGATTGTAGTTTTATACTGTACTGGCTGCTTTAACAAATAACTGGTAATCTATACTTATATTATAAATGCGAAAGTAACTCTGTCTGTCTGTCTGGCTTTAACTCCGATACTACTGAACCGATTTAAATGAAATTGGTACTCAGATATTCTAGAGCCCAAAAAGGATATAGGCTACTTTTAATGCCAAAAAAGGTTGTTAGGGGTTGAAAAGGGGGGTGAAAGTTTGTATAGAAATTCGTGATATTTGAAGCTAGAACAATGAAACTTTCTTCTTTGGTTTTTTGGGGATGGAAGTGAGAGTGGGAGTGAGTGTAGAGTGATAGTGAGAGTTAGAGTAGGAGCGATGTGTAAATAATTCTGTCATACATATTTTTGGAATTAAGCAGCTCCTATTGGTGACAGCGATGTTATATTATAAGACTTCCTCGATAAATGGTCTTTCTAACACTAGAAAGATTTTTTAATTCGAAACAGTTCTTCTTTTCGTTAATATTGAGATTATTTTGTTTAACAAACAAAGAAAAAACTCTTGAGGTATTAGTGTAAATGTGTGTATTTTATCATCATTTATTATATAGAAGTTGCCGGTACTTATATACGGTGAGAGTGAGAGTTAAAGTAGGAGTGATGTGAGGTGAGAGTGCTGCGACAAAGTAGCACTTACAACATAGATTGGCTGCGATAAATGCGCGATTACATAAATTAATAAACAGCCTAAATAATTAAAAATTCTACCCCTAGTCATTCCACGCGAACGAAGTCGCGGGCACAGCTAGTAGTTTATATTTGAAGTGACAAAATTAATACCTATATAAAGTTATATTAGGCATCCAAATTTGTTCTTGCAAACGTCCTCTGTGGCTGTATAAATTTAAACTGTTACCGACGACGTCGGTCACATCCCGCCATTTTAGCTTAGTAAATCTTAAACGTTAGACATATAGTATCGAGGACATTTTTTTTTCATAATTTAAAGAGAAATCATTCTTTGATACATATACAAGATACCCAAAGTATCTTGAACCGTGTTTGCAGCGTACGCTTCGGAAACTCAAAATGATGAAAAATTTTCCCAATTTTCTTCACATTACTCGCTGTATCGTCGCTTGTATTAGTCACAGGTCGATGTTTTTTAGCCTGTTATGTGCCGGCCCTAAGCTGCACTCTATTAGGCGACAGCCCTAAGCTGTGCCACTACGGGGAAAGGTCTGATAGTGCGCGTATTCGATACCCGTGCGATCGGTATGTGACGCTACTGTTGCCGTACCCATTTTAGTATAAGATATTAATGAGAATTATTGTAAGAGTCGACCATGCATTGTGCACCTAGAATTAATTAAATGTAGGAGAATTATGCTACGCGTCAAACTGATGTATCGTGTACAGGGAGACAAGTAGGATTAATTAAATTTAATATTTTTTATTAAATTAATTATTAAGTGATTGAGTTTTTTCGCAACCACTGGTGGCGACTAACGTAATTAGCCTGTAGCCTTCCGCAATAAAAACCAACACAATTTTTTTTTTCAATTTGAACTAGTAGATCCTGAGGTTAGCGCGTTCAAACAAACAAACTCTTCAGATATATATATAAGTATAATTTTAGCATGCAAAAGTCTCTTTGTACTATAATTATGTCAATTGAATAGTTATAAAACACGTAATTAAATACAATAAGCAGTTAGAACTCAAGTCAACCTCTTTTGCAATGAATATTATGTGACCTCTTTTCATGCTTTTATTTCTGGGTCACCTAAATATTGTGAGAAAATGTTTTTATTTTTTTATAAATTATTCCCCGATTAACTGGTTTGGATGGGGAGCAAAAATTTGTAATTGAGACTATATTGGCATACAGAAAAACAAACAGACGTTTGTTTAAAACACTTTTTAAAGTTACCTATCATAGATTACACATGGGAACTAGTATACTTATAATAATTAAAATATATTTTTAATTAAATTTGTTAAGAAATAAAACAAATGAGTACACCTAACCTGGTGGAACATTGAAACAAATATTATAAAAATCAATACAAATATTGTCTATACGTACGCGATATGTATATATTGTGTGCGAGTAGTACACATTTTGATAAAACCATTTTAACGATTTAAAAGGCAACTTTTTTTGGATTTGAACGTTAAGAAATTCACTGACTGATCGAAATGCGATGCGACTTCACGACTTTTTAATCTATGGATGGTTCGTGGCCTGGACTGAGTTTCGATATTATTTGATATATACCATCCATTTAACATCCAGATTTCCAAACAAAGTCCATTATATTACAATAAAAAAAATTTATAAATTGATTATAAACATTGATTATTAGCCATACATTGCTACCAGATGAGCCTGTCTGACAATAATATAATATAATTTAATTACAACTAAATCCGACCAAATTACAATGATGCTTTTCTTTTACAACTTTTCGTTTTCCTCTTTCCAAGGACTAAAGTGGCCCCGAGCTATACAAAACCTTGTCAGCCCTACAATGTTAATTTCGTTAATATGGCCCTGTCCGATGGGGACATGCGGTTTTCGTGCTTATCTCGAACATCACTCCACAATTATAGTCCCTTCTAGATAAGGGATTTGGAAGCTATAGATATCGTCTAGGTTTTTAGGTCAAAACTATAAAACAGCGACCTCGTTTAACCCACTTCGCAACTCTCAGCGCTGATTTCAGTTCACTATTTTAGGATTTAGAGGCGAAAGCTTATAATCATAGTATTTCAATGAATACTTTTTTAAATATCTTTATGTTCGCTATAATTATAAATATTATTAGTTAGTTCAAATCTGGGCCGTGAACCAAAATTGTTAGTCTGGTCTTTCTCAAGGGAAAACGGAAAAAAACCGGCAAATTATAATTAAAAAATCGACTATTTGTAAATAAAGACAAAAAATGATAGATTTCAGATCATGGTAACAGACAATTGTTCAGGGGCTATTCTCTATAAGTGATAAAATTATATGTTAATACTCTCAGTCTTTGAACTTAATTCAGCTAACTAAAACATCTTAGATTAACTTAACTACAGTTGAAAAGTAATCTATATTGAGTTCGCAATTCATTAACTCACCCTTTGGGTCCTTCAGACGGGTCGATTTCATCATGGTGCTGTTGATTTAGCGGTGATGCGATTGAGGTAGGGGCGAAGAAGACATCGTCAAAGTCTACGTCTTCATGAGGACTGCTCGCGCTGCCCCGAAATGATCGCGACCACTGCGCAGACGTCGATTGCCGTGATCGCCTTGTCACCGCCTAAAACGTAACAAACATACTTATTTAAATAAACACTTTTAACGGTTCAAAACTTGCAATATATTTAAATATAATAAGTTGTAAATAAATTAACTTATATACCAAACGTAACTCGCGTAAAGTACAGGAGTTACACATACTTTTATATTTTGTATGTACGTAATTCATAATTGTGACTTTAAAATCATAATTCCTGTACCATTTTTTTATCATAGAAGATTTTCAAAATTGTATCAAGACACACAAGGGTGGGATTCATTTGATGGAAGGTAAAATATCCCAGCCATATATAACATTTACACAAGATGCGCTGTCGTATTTTGGCTTTGGATGCTCGCTGCTTTTCATTCATATTGTGTAAAGGTTCAATCAATTGTAATATTAAGAAATACTTACATATCATATTTTTAACATGTAACAACAATAACGAAGGTGGTCTTGCCATGAGAAAGAATTAGATTACATCGACATTAAAGAATAATCCGCCATCTTGTTTCTCAGGTTCTTTTTTTAGGTTAAAAATGATTTTGAGAAGCGTAAGTCGCTGCTTTGGCAGCAGAGTCAAATTCCCAGCTTATTTTATAAAAAGGCTAGTTTAGCAAGTGGCGGTAGATCGTTCAGTTCCTTTTCGGGATATTACCAAGCCTGTGAGGTTATTTACGATGTCATAACGGTCGACTCGAGCCGATCCCGAAAGACATCGCTTTTATAATTTATTGCACGGAAATATGCTAGCTTAATTCATCTACCGCATATTTGGGGGACATTCAAATGAGGAATTATGACTTGTTTGCATTATGGAATAACATGGCTCTCACATGTTTGGGAAGCATCACGTTTGCGAAATTCTATGCGTATGCTGGAAATATGCATGATAAATTACTATGGTCGCGTTAATAATGTCATATTATGTTGGATGCGACCAGGGAGGACTGTAAATAGTAATAATATTACTGTGCATAAAACGTATGGTAATACTGTCTGTAGTTTACGTGAGTAGTACACATTTAAATAAAACACTTTAACGGTTTGAACCGCGATATATATTATCTCCCCATGACCACGACTGCTGCAAAGCATCCGAAACGTCGGGCCGAAGTTAAAATAATTTTTAAATTAGTTTAACTTTAATTTAATATTTATCGGGTTTTAAAGCGTTGAAGTGTTTTATTTAAATGTGAATGAGAGTTTAAAAGTTTCGCCTCGTATTCCCTGATCTAAACATCGCCAAGAACACCCGAAGAAAGTTAAGGAAATAGAAACAAATCTATGATTGCTTCACAATTTCGCGATGTATCCTCCGGGTCACTGAACACTGAATGTTTTCAAAGCATCGACGTTTCATCCGAGTATTTTTAAAAGGAATAGATACGTAGGGTTCGTTGCTACCAATTCACATAAAATTGCTCTCTGTACTTTATCCGGCTATAAAATATGACGTTAACATAGTAACTCGTAACTGCGATATTATTTGACGTGCGAAGGTGGAACTTTATATTTGATAAACCGTTGACCCGAATACGTATGATATTAAAACAATAGATGGCGCTGTATTGTTTCGAGATCTTATTGGATTTTGAAATATGTAAGTCACTAGTAACGTATAATTAGGAGAGTCCTGAAATGACCTTCTAATGATACAGTTTTCAAGCTGCATAATTCAGCAATTCCTAAAACCTACTAAATCCCTACTACTAGAAGAATCCCTCTACAAAATGAGACTACTCTACTTTAGACTGAATTATGATTTTCCTTCCAACTCATTTGAAGGACCCAATCACTAAATTCGCTTCGACAAACCAAAAATTTAACAAAAATGTTTTTTTTTTAAGATCGGTGCGCAAAGTAATGGAAATTACCAAAACACCGAAGTTTAAAAAGAAAGACGGTCTCAAGATAAACTTCTGGCGTCTTATACTAAAAATACTAGATTCCAAGAATCTGCATACCGAGATACGAGAGGAGACAGTGAAACAGTTCTGTCAAATACCAACTACGGCAAAACAGATGGCGTTTGCGTACCAAATTTTACTTTAACATTAGGGCCATCTTCATTGCCTCTGTGACCACGACTGTTGCAAAGCATACGAAACATCAGGCTGTGGTTAAAATTTCAATAAAATAACTAAAATTTTCGTTTTATCGTTCGTTTAATTTAAATGTCTGTAGTTACTCGCGGCACGCAGTACAGTCAGAACAACTTAAAGCTCCGAAATTTATTCTATAACATGTGACCCTGTACACTTTTATCGAATACCAAGTAACATTGTTTTTCTTGTGTCTCCATAATTACTATACAACACGAGTGCTTACGTACCGCTTTAATAAAAAGATATAAAACCTCATTAGACAACAATTGTTTCTATTATAACAAAGAGCTATTATCCACAGACTACACACGATAGAACTATGTCGGGGCTTGTTTAGTTAACTTTTAATGGTTAACCTATGAAACTAGGTTAAGAGCTAACTAAGCCACCTGTGGCCATAATAGTTTCCCGCTTGAATAGATTAGCTTGTAGTTAGTATCTTTAGAAGGAAGCTCCATGCAACATTAGCAGTGGAGAACGATGGCCACGACATTACCAATATATGCTCGTTGATTGCAAATGGTGCAGTGTATGGCTAAAAACGAGTCGTGGCTTTGACCCCCACTGGGCTTCAAATGTTTATAATCAATGCGCGAGAGGTGCATGTATCAATAAGATGAAAAAATTCGACGATGAGGTGTAGGACTCGGTAGCTCAATTGGTAAAGCAACAGCACGGAAAGCTGACGATGCCGGTTCATGTCCTGTCCGAGTCGAAAATTTTTTCAATTTATTTTCAATTTTTAAATTGTTTCTAATCAATTTATATATTTTTTTAAACATAAAAGGGGTGGCAGGAAATCTAAATTCCATCCAAGTCACTTACTAGACTCCACCGATAAAAAAGGGTTCCAATTCCTATGGGTTCCTCGTTCCATCCTTCCATTTATAGCAATAAACCAAAATAGGTTGACTTAAATCTTGTTTAGATGTTATATGACTAAGGTATTTCACCTTCTGTCAAGTGAAAATAGACCTAACGTGGCCATGAAATTGGCGATAAATGAAATGCGGTAAACTTATACATGTACACTCACAGTAACAACATAGGAAAGGCCAGTAAGTGTAAGCCTGGCTACGCTGTCCTTCCCCGGTGGAGGGGGCAGCGGCGGCGCAGGCTCGAGCGACGCCGGCGCAGGTAGAACGTCGGGTCGCTCGCGACTTCGCCCCCGTGCCTCTCTGGGGGCTGCGCCTGATGCTCCGTACATACTAAAACAAATGAAGTAATTAAAAGAAAATTAAGCATAAAAATAAACTGGGACAAACACATCTTTGTACCATGTCACTTATCAATTCTTTACAAGCAAGTAGTTGATCAGATTTCTGTGCCTTGACCGAAACATCAATTTTTCCCCGAGATTCGAACCCAGCATCTCTCATGCTTAATGCTAGCCAAGACGTTTAACTATCTAGCTACAGACGCGGTTGACAATAAAAGTATTCTATTTATTTTGTTTGTTGAGACAAGTACCAACGACAATTTTATGTATAAAAACTTAGGGACTAGTTATATCGTATAGTGTAAAACTCTTCTACTTCTACTATTATTTTAAAATAATTTAAGTAAAATACTTTATATTTTCAGTACACATTAAAAGTCAAAGATTCTTTATAATTTTGATAGTTACCTAAACTTGGTTACAGACATTTCAAACAAACTTATTCTAGAATAGAAATTACATTGAAATTTCGTCGTAAGAATAAGCGTTATACTAATATATTTATGTAACATTGTTACAGTTTCAAACTTAAGTATTCTCAATAAAACTTTTCAAGCACATAATCATAAAGGAATAAAAACGTATCCGAGAATATCTAGTTTAGTAGTTCTTAATAAATAATAAAAAGTTACAAATTGCGTGCGAACAAAGGCGTAAATAGACATAAATTGTACTTAAACATGTTTTATTGCAAGTCTCGGCTCGCACGTTCCAACAATTCATTGTAAACCGCTCTTCGCCATAACATGCCTACTTTAAGATAAAAATACTGCTATACACAATTCTTAGGGTTGTTTAAATCACACTTAAAATTCTCTATGTCTTCTAAAAAGTACTTGAAGAGATTATTCCTTAACGTAACTTACTTTATTTAAACTAAAATGGCAAAATTCTCAGAAATGGCAATATTCAGCGAACCAGAATTCTAGTTTGGTTAATGATAGAATTAGGGTTCATTAAGATTAACAATCTATTTATACAGAAAAGATTTTCTCGAACCAAAGACCATAACTTTCCGTGCCGTTCCTATTGTGCTGAGCACTACCTACTGTGCTGTTTTATATAAATGTACTAAACTAGTAATGTCAAAAGCAATCTGTTCTTTAAAATACTTTCTCTGTTTAAAATTAACTGTTCGGAAAAGAATTCCTCTGTATAATATTAAATAAGGTACATATTATGGTTACTGTAGCTTATTAATTTTATAAAAAGTGATCGTTACATTTTATGTTATAAAAATACCTATAAGGTAATTTTCCATTTTCCAATTCTATCCAGGAGGATACTATGAATTTGCCATGAGTACATTTATTCATTTTACGAAAACTCGACTTGTCAGAAGGCACCATTGAAATTCGCAAGAAATTCGATATTTTCGTATTTTCGCTCTTGTCGAGATTTATATTTACAACACAATGTGAAATGTTTGTGACCAAGACTGTGTTAGAATACTAAATTCTTAAGGTTTATTTTGTCTACGAAGGTAAAGTTGAGTTACATATTATATTTCATTTGTATTTGCTCTCCATCTAATTCGGTGAAAAACGTATAGTGAGCCAATTATTACATTTATATTATCGGCAGTACAAAATTGACGAGTTTCTTGCCAGTTCGTTCTATTTTGAGTTCGTATTGTGAACAGATTGCAAAAAATATATCTTTTTTCACTATATTAATTTCCAGTAAATTGCAAGCACTGTCAATCAATAAGTTTAAAACAAAAAGTGCTTTTAAAGAGTTATTATGACGTTGGTTAATATTTAAAGGGCAAAGATTGCTTGGGGATGCAGAAACCCGCTCTAAAAAAAGACTAACATGTAGTCCACTTAAAGTACTTGCAGATTATAAAATAAAACTTGGCGATAAAAGGAGTGGCGGCGAGTTTCTTGCCAGTTCTTCTCGTTTGTGCTACGCCCTTATTTGAAATCTGGTAGTAAATTTACATTTAGAGTCTTTAGATTTCAACTAGGGTGATGTCATAAGTATATCTAGTAGGTAACTACATGAATAAATTATTTTTGGCTTTATGAAAAGGTTTTAAACAGTTATATGTGGTACCTTACGGATGTAACTTGTGATATAGTCTCTTTTCTATTGAAACTACGATTTTAGACAGAATCGAAAATGTAATTGCACGAGTTAAACCGAGTCGAGAACATTGTACGGATTAGTTTCTTTGAAACTTCAGTATCGAAGGCGAACACTTGAATAGGTTAGAGGGTATATTTAACTGCAGAACTGACTAAAACTAGTTAAGATACGATCTATTCAACAAGATAGTCTTCGTAATGCACTTAGTTAACACTCATATTGTGAAGAAAGTTAAGCCAAACTTAGAAACAAGAGACCCAAATTCAGTTACAAAGATGGTGCTCGCTGACAAAAATTACTATTGTTATAGAGATATCGTAGGACCAGATGGTGCAATGACTAGAGTCCAAAGCTCAGAAGAAAAGAAGAAAAAAATATTAATTAGGTAAGGTTTTTAAATGAACAGTTCTTGTTCCTATCGCTTGATAGATGGTGAAATATCCCGGCCATGTAATATTTCAACAAGATGCCCTATCGACCTTTTGGCTTGTTTTTTCTCTGTATTACAGCGGTTCGTGACAGGGATGGAATTTCGATATTACTACCATCTAGTATGCCAGATGTTGAAATATTTTGGAGCCAGTGGGGATCGAATCCACAACCCGATTATGGGCAACACATGAGATCAACGACTCCGTTTCTCCAACGATCACAATGAATGGTCATATTCTAACTATTATTTTAATCAGAAGTGTTACTAAAGAACTTGGTGAAATATCAAAATAATTCAAATCATATCGCTGAAAGTTAAGTAACAAAGGAATATTACAACTACGCTCAGTAATTCTTTATATCCTAAGCTATGAAGATTAAAAATGTATCACAGAACTACTTGTAACAAATCAACTCTATCTGGGACATAATTCATACGCTACACTCGCGGAACTACCCGAATATTTCCCAACTACAGAGACGTGACAGAACTTAGCGTTTTGTGAATGCCAACTTTATAGGAAGTTAGCTTAACGTTATTTATCACGCTGACTTGAAAATTAATAGGGCTAGACTGCATTGTGATGCGTTTCAAAATTAGATTAAGTTTTACACAAAGGTCGGCAACACATGTTATTCGATGTGATAGTACTAAAATGTTAAGCGAAGCCCGGGATATCATAAAAAAATCTAGAATGTAGAAGGCAATTTACGAATTAAAAAAAACTATTTATAACATCCACAGCATTCCGTAGTACTGCTGGAACGCTGTGGATGCCGGTTCGAGTCCCGCCCGTGTATACATACCGTCATGTGTTCAAACAAAAACGATAAGAGCATCTATAGTTATTTATATCTGTGTACGTTTGTCTAAGCTACTCGTCAGTGTAGCTTGTAAGAATTAATTAGATTTATGTAAGCTGGTAGTTCAATTTCTTTTCAATAATATTCAAGATTTGATTTAAACCGTTAAAGTGGTTTATTTAAATGTGTACTACTCGCGTAAACTAGACACGCGTGGACAGTATTAAAGGAGTTTTCAAAATGTAAAATATTTGATTTTTTTTAAGTACATCTGTACATCAATGCCCGCATTATTTTACTGATAAATGTATATATCATTCAAGTACGTTCTACAAATCCATCTGCTATTAATCGTTTGTAGTCATTCATCTAATAAAAATGTAGATAGATGTCTGTATATATTTGTCATCGAATAGTCCATAAAACTGTCTGGACAAAACGCTAAATACAACGTTTACTATCTTTTAGCTATAAAAATGCCAACAGAATGGACAAAACTGTAAAAGTCCTCGAGTCCTGCAACTCATGAAGATTTTAACAACTACATTTTCATGAATAAATCTTATCGCATAATAATAATACAATAAACTACACACATGGATTTTCTATGGTACGCTTAAATCTTTAAAAGTACGCAAAGTTTCTATTTGCAACATTCAAAGTATTTCTGTACTGTATTTCGTATCAGCATGGCATGCGCCGGAGCAGGTCGCTAATTAAATAATATAACAAAATATTGCTTGAAGCCGGTAAAAATATTTTATTTAAATATGTGGTGCTCGCATAAACTACAGACAATACATATGTTTTATTTAGGATAAATAAACTAAATCAACATAAAAATTTCAAAGCCATTATTAAAATAATTTGACATATAGGTAATATATACGATAATTAAACTATTTTTTTATTGTGATCACGTTTGAGGGTAGGTATCCTGTCTATATCATCGATTTAATTGTAGAATGTTTGCAATAAGTGACATTAGAAAGACTTAAATAGTCTATGTTAAAGTCTATAGCTGGTGCTTTTAATGGCAAGAAGCAGTAGTTACCGATTCTCAAACTCAGTGGCAAAGTTTATATTTCAACGACAAAGTTTGTATAGCTGTGTCAAGGAATTAACAAAGATATTTATAACGTACTAACCAGGAGTCGAGATAAATGTCAGTTTAAACTTCGCTTCAAATGGACTTTATTTCAATATTATTAAGGTTTATGCTCCGTTAGTTTGTTAAGGAATTACCGATGTACAGTGTACACTGTACAAGAGCGTATACTGTACAAATTATGACTTCTATTCGGCTTCCGTGTTGTTTATTTACTATTTCATTTAATTGCCGATAACGACACTTAAAATAATCATTATCGTAATTAAGTTAGTCTTATTAAAATTAGTAATCTCTATGTATAAAAATGTATTTAAAAGATTCTCTTGTTTTTGTTTTGGATGAAGTTGAGTTAGTAATGACTTTATTTTTTTTGTCAGCAATTGAATACTACATAACCTTTATGTTTACAACATGGTTTAACTTAATGTCTGTAGTATACGCGAGTAACAAACATTTAAAGAAATACTTTTAACGCTTCAAAACGCGACATATAAGTTAAACTTATGTATAATTTATTTGCAATATGGCCCGATGTTTTGGCTGCAGCGTTTCAAATCGTTAAAAATATTTTATATAAATGCTTAAATTTTAATTGTCTCGTTAGATTAATTGTAATTCCGAGCATTTCAAAGTGTTATTTCGGTATTTGGTATTAATAGAACGATAATTACATTTTTATTAATAGATTCACATTATGTAAGGCTTTTCCGGACTTAACAGTAGTTCGTTAATATTAAGATTACTAGTTTCGAGAAAAACTTTGCCTCCGGTCAGAATGTAAAACTGAGTAAAGCAGAGGGAAATTTCTAACATTATTGTTTTCCTAAAATTATCAGGTAATTTTCCGGTATAAAAAAAAAACCGGAAAAGACATTTCTCAATTATCAAATCTTTTTCCTGTAATAAAAATAGGTCGAGGTCTTCTCCGAAATGCTTATCCACGTTTAATTTAGTCCAGTGCGGTGTTGAGTTAAGTAGAATATAGTAATTAACTAAAAAAAAAAACACAAAACATATCTGCCCTATTTTTTGCATAGAGGACACTTTATATTATTGTTATATATTAGTAATAATCGTGTGTGTGTTATTTTTATTATAGAACTATTCTAGATTCGGTCCTTTTATAAGACAGTAGGTCGCTCAAAGTTTTTCTTCGTAAAATACGTACTTCAACTATGGCTTCGTCTTGTACATAAGGCCGTAAGTTACTCGTGCCTGCCCAAACTCACCTAATATCATCATCGTCGGGGTGATAATCCGGGGGGAGGTCAATCCGAAGATCTCCGAGGGTCCTCGCCGCGTGCCGCCTCCGCCTCTCGTGCCACAACCTCCTTTGTTCCCTTTCATTATCCTTTTGTACACCGAAAAACGTTTGAGTTTCCCGTTTCAGGTAATCTCTGACTGCGACCGTGTGGGCTCGCCGTAATCTTACACCGTCTTCCTGAACCGGTTGGGGGCTCGGGTCGGGGGGCTGGACGGGGGGCGCGGAGACGATTCGAGGGGGTGAAGCGGGTGGGGCGAGGGGCGGCGCTGATGCTGCTGGTCCAGGGGAGTTTTGGCACGCCAACTGCGGGGCCAGCAGGCTCGCACTCGAACGCCTGGAACAAGATGATAGTATTGTTATTTTATACATTTATCTTAATGCGACAATTGTTACACAACCATGCTATTACACAGAGAAAGATGTTTCCGATCGAGTTCAATCGTAATTGGTAATAATAGTGCGGTACAGTAACGAACTACTTATTAAGATGAATAGTTAAAGTAAGTGTTTTATTATTCTACTTGTCATACGTCCCCTTACGTTGTATGCCCTTTTAAATACTGTATTTAGACTGGATAAATAAAAAATATACTAGTTTATTGACAAAACTTTTACTCGTTCAGTTTACACACATTTTACACTTACATGATTAGATAATGCTTGAAACCTATAACGTAGTAAGTTTTTATGTACCTAACACTTGCATCTTTACACTTCACATCTGGGTGCAAATTTAGTGCAACTGAGCAGGGAATATACAATTTTACCGGGTAAACAGAACACACAAAGTTTTAAAACAAATAAACGTAGATGCGTATTTTAATTAAGTTAAACAAACATTCGTTATTATTATATTTGTTGAAAAATATTCTAGATATTTCGCTAAAAATCTAAATTGAAAATTATTTATTCGTGTAGCACATAAGTTAATTAGTCATTATTTCATTTTAAAATAAACGCCCAAAATAATGCTAGAGTTATAAAGGCAGTGGTTGTGGGTCTGAGTCTTGGTGTCATCCAGTTTTGCAGATTTTGAAAATTTATTTTCTTTTTAATAGTCGTTAGTAAACTATATTTGTGTATTATACTGTATGTAGTTTACGCGAGTGGTAGACAGTTAAATAAAACACTTTAACGGTTTAAAAAGCGATATATATTAGTGAGACTTGTTTGATAATTATTTTAACTACCGATTATGAGGAAACAGATGGCAATAGCGTAACAGGATTGTTACTTTAGTCCCCCAGTGACCACGGCTGCTGCAAAGAATCCAAAACTTCAGTCCGTAGTTAAAATAATTTCTAATTTAGTTTAATATATCATGTTTTTTTTTTCATTTAAACCGATAAAGTATTTTATTTAAATAGATTAAAAATTTTATAAATCCTACATATATTGATTATTTCTGTAGCCAAATGGTAAAACGTATTGCCTTGCATTAGGATAAGCTCGAGTAGTCCCGGGAAAACCATTGGTTTCAGTAAGACGGACATACTTCATGTTCACTCCAAATTTCAAGGGGAGAAACGGGATAACACACGCGTATCTAAAGTTTAAAGTAATTAAACGCATTTCCATTTTACCTCATTCCTCCATTTTGCATTATTGTTCTAGCACAAACAACATCATAGACACTACTATGAACTGTTCATTATCGCCCCGTCATCGTCAACTATTCAGATTGATTCGGTATTTCCGTCCGCATTTCCGTACTGAGTCAACTCAAATTCAAATCTAATACTGGTGATATTGAACCAGTTTTGGGGACACACGCGGTAAACTTTAGTTTAAAACATTATATGACCACGATTGCAACAAAGCATCGGATACGTGGGACCGTAGTTAAAGACAATAATAATAATGCTGAAGAGTTTGTTGGAAAATGTGGATAAAAAACGGAAAAAGTTATTCGTCTTTAAGGGCCACATTGCGTGCTCTGCAAAAACGGTTCAAGAAATCAAAAATATGATGGAATGATTCCTCTTTAAATGATCTAAAAAATACGCGACAGTATGTGTATCTAATCGTAAAATATATTTTTTTTAATTTATTGAATCAAATCAATTGATATTACGCGTTGAAACCGTTTTTTTTTTTATTTTTAAATTCATACACCTCTTTTTCGGTTTTTTCACTAGCGTTTGTTCTAGTTATAGATGCGCTGTCGATCTAATTTGGCACAAAGCGCACAGACTGATTAGAAATGCGATTGAAGTTCATGCCTTTTACATCTGTAGACAATGACGGACGAAATTTCGATATTCCTACCATCCATTTAATTTCCAGATATCCAGGCGAAGCCAACATGTTTTAGAAAAAATATAAATTTATTAAAAATATGTTACCCTGGTAGAGATCGAACCTATGACCCGATGATTACATGCCATACGTTGCTATATATTGCCAGACCAATGAGCAAATACTTCGCAATATAAAAATTACAGATAAATCGCTTTATGACACATATTTTAATTGTATAAATTAAATAATGCCTTTGTTAAATGTTCAGTGAATATAGTCATTAAGTATTTTTTCGCAACAATAATTACGAACAACGAACGAGTGTACTTAATTAATATGAACCTTTGAAATAACATTTTAAATAGGATAAACAATTGATATGAAATCCATTTTTGTGTAAATAAAAATGTACGTTGTTTTAAAATTTGATGACGTCATATTTACGTAATCTTAGAAAAGTGAAATCCCGTCTTCCCCAAGGAGCATGAGACGAACATATTTATGTGTCCATATCACTGATAGGTTTTATAAACAGAGAGCCCTGCGGGAAAAAATGTACAGCTTGCTCTGGATTCGAACCCAGGACTTCTCGCGCTTAACGCAATGCTACCCAACACGTTAAACTATTTAGCCATAGAGGCGGTCACGTCATTGTAATTAATAGTCATTATTAAACATAGCTCCGAAAAAAACATAAAAATCTTCGTAATTGAGTCCAAGATGAAATAAATTGTTGTTTAATAGAATATTCTATGACTTGAGCAGAAATTAATGTGTAGGCGTAATAAAGTACTGATTTTGCAAAATCACGCCTCGTTTAATCTTAGTTATTCGAATATTCATGTCTTACCAACGCTGGGAAGTAATGAATATTTGTGAGACGCGATGTCCGTATTTTACGCGAGTAGTACACATTTAAATAAAATTGAGCTACCGAGTCCTCAATTGGTTAGAGCGACAGCACGGAACACTGTCGATGTCGGTTCAGGTCGGGCCCGAGTCGTAAATTTTTTAAATTTATAGTAAATGTTTAATTTACATTTAACGCTTTAAAACACGAAATATACCTAACTCATTTACAATTTATTTTATAACTACGGATCGACGTTCCTTTCGCGACGATATCTGTCTGTGGAATCCCGAATATCTAAAGCCAACATACGTTGTATGGCTGGTGTAATTCACCTTGCATCAAACCTCATGCTTGACTATTCTCCTCTATCATAAATATTATACATTGAAATAATTACTTATATATGGGGCCGCTAGAAGCAGAGTAGCCTAACTGCAATTTTATGACTTGACATATATTTTTATAGCCTAACAATGTTAATCTACAAGAGCACGGTGATAAAAAATTGTGAACATAATTCTTATTTTCCTCCTTATTGAAAATCATGTTTTTTACATACATATACTTCTATGAAATATTAATGCTGTAATTAAGTAGATTCACTGACGATAATATATGTACATTCATACATACAAATATTACCTAGTCATCTAACTACTGCGGGATATATTATATCGCTAATGTAACAGTCTATGTTTGAAATACAGCACTAAGCTTATTATGCTATTCCTAACACAGGTGTTCCAGGTTAACTGAGTAATAATACGCACACTCTGCTTAGTATCGAACGTAAATCAAGTTGTATTAACTATCTTAACACTGTCTGAAAATATTTATCGGTTGTATAATTTGTACAATAATGCTTTGTTTCGGCTGCTGCAAAGCATTCCAAACGTTGCAGTTGTGTCGTTGTCATTTTTTTTTACTTTAATATTTTTACAAGTTATTGCAAATTCTGGAACTGTATAAATTAAAAATCGATTATAAATTGAAATAAATTATGACTCGGGCAGGACCTGAATCAACATCCACAGCGCTCCGTGCTTAGCTTCCGAGTCTTTCACGTCATCGTCAATTTTTTTTAATTTATGATACATGCCCCACTCGCAAAAAAATTATAATCCATTTTTAATTTATACAGTTCCATCATGTGTAATAACTTGTAAAAATATTAAAGTTAAAAAAAAAATTTCAAATATAGATCTCCCGTTTCAAACTGTTTAAAGCGTGTCGTTGATATAACTAAATAAGGATTCTAGAAGAGCGTTACTCCATTTCCCTGCATATTATTAGGGATTTGCTTTGTATAAAATAGAAAATCCCAAAGCCAAACTCAGCGTTTACCTATCTAGGCCAACGAGTCCTTGTATTGTCTTTTTCTCTTGGTTGATTGAGAATAATAGATTTCTATATTGCTGCGGTTACTCAAGGGAGACAACGGGTTATTAATATTATGTAAGAGATAACGGGATGTAGCCAAGATAACAAGTGCAAAACAATAACGAAGTTAGAAGATAACACAATTTATTTGACTGCGCAAAATTATTGATTTTCATAATATTTATTATAGAACAACTATAATACCTTACTGATGAACGAAAGTGTAAATTTGAATGAAATTACATACGTAAGTCCATTAAAGCTTAGTCTCGACTAAAGCTTATATAGGACTTGTCTCAAATAATGCGCGGCAATAAAAAACTAGATAGTAAAATTTAAAACTGTAACACCAATGATGAAGTTGACGAACAATAGCTTTTTATAGTATTTTTTTACTAAAGAGCTTCCTATGTGCAAGGCAGTTCGAAATTTAAATAAGTGACCCTTTGATAAGTTACCTCTTTTGTCGCCATGTTGCAAATTAATAGACCGTTCCATTTCTAAATAACACGACAAATATGGATTTTCATATAAATGTTTCCGGCCGCTATTGGACCGGTACAGTACGTTTGATTTATCTCGAAGAAGGTTGTTAAAATAATGTTCAAATTCCCAAGCATGTTTGAGAAGTAATTAGTTACGGTTATTTTAACTTTTATTAAAAACTACTTATTTTGATTGAAAATTGAGCTTGCTTGCTTGAGGACGCTGGTTCAAGTCTTGGTTTTTAATTTAGCTATCAAACGTGTTTTCCACACGGTTTATTAGATGCGATGAACACTCAAATAGTTTTTCTTCAAGACATTTTATTGACGATACATCAATTTATCCACTTGACTGAACTGTAATGCGTACTTTCTCTAGCATGAAATCCACAATGCTATATACTCGTAATACATACAATAAGGCTTTTGGATGTGTGTATGAGCGATAAGGGTTGCTACATTGTAAGACAGAAATGTTGTCTTCAATATACAATTTGTAAAACCTGTAGATTTTGTAAAAACAGACAAACTAGATCCCAAAAAAAGATAGGATCCTGTCTGCTCTCTCCATATTTGTTATTGCAACTACGAGACAATAGATGACACTAGTTTAGCAGATATACATTATAGTCTCCCTCCATCTTTAGTTCCCACGTGGGCTGAAACGGTGGGCTATAGTTAAACTAGATAGTAGATATGTATGTACATTTCGCGTTTTAAACCGTTAGAAAGTGCTTTTCTCTCGATAGTTGGAAGTGAATTCAAGTATTTTTTTCAAACTTTAGCACCGCCTTGCTTATATTAAACAGTAAAATAATACTGCAGAGATCTTCATATGTAATTGCTGTGGTAATTTCACTCACAAAAGCGCCATAGTCACGCGGAAGCAGGTCAAAGAAAAACTCTTCGGACGTGAAAAGCTGGTAATCAACTTATTATTCTGAACACAAAGTCAATATCGAGAGCCAATACTAGAAAGAAATGATAGATAATAAGGCAACGGTTAAGAAAGGAAGAAAGCTCTACAATGAGAAGAATAGTAAAACTGTCTTATTAACTGTTAGATAATTAAACTATTCCATGTTTAAATATCTAACGGCTTATTTATTTAGAAATAACTTAGTACTGTCTGTAGCTTACGCAAGTACGCATTTAAAAAAAACATTCTCAACGGTTTAAAACGCAAAATGTTAGTCGTGTTATAGTTAAACTTATTTAAAATTGATTTAAGCTATGTTGTAAATAATTTAACTATCGTTATGAATATTGTTACTGAAAAACGAACAAAACTTCGTATCATTCGTATCATCTATCGTTATATTTATTTTATTATTGCGATGATTAAAATACAAAACAACAAAACTATATCGCAACGTGGCTTAAACGGAGAGAAATCTGAGAAAAGCTACGTTTTTTCATATATTCTTGAAGAACTGGCAAAAATTTCATTACATTCAGCGCGCTGATGATATCTAAAGAAAATTCCATTTAACTTTTAAATTAATGTTCCAACGAACGTCGCCCTTCCTCGAGATAGTTTGTTTCCTTGAGTCAGTATGAAAATAGTGGTATCCAGAATTCGTGTCACGCTTCCAATAACTCACGTTCGACGGACCGACACAGGGAAAACGCCCGTTTGCTTTTTATTAAAACTAACCGAAATTATTAGGGAAAATCGAGGTTAGTTGAATACTCGACACGACAAATTGTCTTTCACCTGAACGGTAATAGAAGTGATATTTTTGGAAGGAGATTTATTTCCTTCCTTCAATAATATCACTTACTCAACTTGGATCTGTGGTAGTTAGTATATATTAAGCGTCAACGACAGTATCATTACGTCACTTAGGATATAGCGATGTCGTGTGACGTCACACCTTTATTTGACCTCTTATATCCTCTTTCATACGATAATGAATTTTAGTGTATATAAAAAAACTTAGAGAAGGCAATATTTTTTTACAATAAGGCATTTATGACAAAGGCCTACGGTTCGAGACAACAGACTATAGCAGAAATCGACATAAAACACAAAAGATGAAAAGATGTAGAGAAACAGGAAAGACAAAGATTTTTTTTAATTACTCACGGAAAGTATTTATTACATTATTCCCTTCTTCAATATCGGTCAAATGTTCAGCTGACTTTATGGTTAAAATAATCACGTCTCTAAGTTTCCATAACGCTAATGGGTATTGCAGTATTCTACTCGAATGTCAAAGCCTGATACTATGATATCACGACGCGGCTGGTGGTGCACCGAGTTGAGTTGTCTCGACGATTGTTTGAGAAGTGCACAAACATTCTCTTAAAATATTATAATCTAAGTATATTAAAAATGTTTGATATTCTCGATCATAACTAGCTTTCATTGGTTTTTTTATTAGTGACAAACATTCGACAAAAATCTCGATACGATAAAAAAGCTACGAGTATAGCGTGAGAAGCCCCTATATAACAGAGGGCGTGCTTATCGATATAATCTCTTCCGAGACGGAAAACGAGGTAGCCGTATCGTTTGCGTTAACTAACAGAAAACTTGCAGTTTCACATTGTTGAAACTTCTCGGACGCCCTCTTTCGACGAGTTTGATTGTACGCATTTTATTATGGTGAAACTCTATAACTTTAGAGATATATTTAATGTTTTAAGGGATATTTGTACATTTTGTTAAGTTGATATATGGCTGGGGTATGTCACCTACCCTCAATTGGTACCATTTTCGTTGTTTGGACAATTTACAAAACCAATTATTTTCAATTTCAACTAACTTTTAATTATTTCCATATTATTGTGGCCCGAAAATAATTTGAACAGATGTATATAGTTGTGTCGAAGTGATGTTTATAGCGCAATTATATAAATTTAATATTGAAATCCACATACAAAACCGCAAATACCACAAACAGTACTACCTAAATTACTTTTCCAGGCAGCAACTGACTATCTATCTACTGTTTCACAGTATCGCGCAGAGTACCTACATAAATAATTCAGTAGGTAAAGCGCCCGACGAGTGCTGGAACGCCTTTCAAGGTAGACACGTATTCTGAAAGACGCGGAGACAGCTACATATAGTCGCGCGAATAAACGATAGTTATGATGAATGTTCGCTGAAAACATTGAAATATCAGAATGTTTTATACGAACTTTTTTGACGTAAATTGAGCTCGTTGGTCTAATGGTAGCAATATATGGATAACAATCAACGACTCGTTTGTTCGATGTCCCTCGGATCCAACATATTTCTAAGTCATCCTTCAAGTTATCTTTCTGTAATACGTTAGACTTCGTTTCATAATCTGGATGTTAAATTAGTAAGAATATAGAAATTCCGTGCTCGTAACGAACTACCGAGAAAAAGGAGATAAGATAAAAGGCGTTAAGTTTAATCGCGTATCGATTTCAGCCTGTTAATTTCCAAATAACCAAAGCCAAAATAGATCGATAGCGCATCTTGATTATTTGTTATATGGCTGGCCTATTTTACCTACTATCATAAACACAAATGGAAATATTAATTACTCGAGTCTGTATTAATTAGAATAGGTATCGCTCGTAGTCAGCTGAGCTGTTTGTGATAAAATTTTGACACAGTATATTTGAACCCTGCCTAATAAACCATAAACGAGCCTTACTTCTTATTACTTTCTTTTGGTAATTTTTTCTTTAGTTTACATTATTACGAATAGACCTAAAAATTAAACAGCACTCGTTCAAGTTAATACTAACTCTAATTTAAAACTCAACTCAAAACGGCAATTAACATTGGAACCTAAGTCATTACAAGGTATGGAGTCACGCAATACTATTTACCTAATTAATTATATATATTATCCCACCAAAAACATAAATGTAAAAAGGAAAGCTAAGTTCGATACGAAAAATTATGCTTGGCTTCGCCTTTAAACGAATGAGTCTAAATGAGTGCAAAGTTCAATGCAAAAGCTATGTACTATAGGAACAAAATGATGTATGAACAAGTAATAAACTCTATTTATTTGCTTTGTTGGATATGGACAACATTGTGTTATAAAAAAAATGTGAAATCTTGAAGTTGAGATAATATAAGAGTATATTGATTACGAAATCATTGTTTACAAATTACTATTAATTGTACTAAATAATTGTATTGACCCTCTTAGTCCGTGTCCGTCGTCGTCGAGAAATAGTTTGCGATGTTTCACTATAACGAATGGATGGTTGAAAACAATAGCAGAATCAGTTCTATTTTTGAAGATCGCTCAACATCTGACGATGCCCTTATTTTCAATTACAACGCTTAACAAGCTCGAAAATGTATAAGCCAATGTTTGGCTTTACAATACGCCTCTATAAAATTCCACTTCTACCAGCAAATACTTGGCAAAATCGAATCGCATGAACTTCGCAGACTTTTCACATTTGCAAAATAGGCATTCTGTGTTCGATAAATCTTGAGCAAATAATGCAAAGTTTGTCCACGTACGCCATCAAGTATATTCGACACTCTTTCTGTACAAAATGCATAAAGTTGGACAGTTAAGAAACTTTCCAGCCGAAACATTACGTCTTGAACAGAAACGAAACAGACCAAGTTGGAGTTCACTCGAATATTGCATCGTCTTGAGAATTTCTGAACTGTACAATATACGTCGAAAGTCGAAATTATAAATGAATTGTTTACAGTATTTCTATCTGTGTAGTTGAATATATATTTTAATCCATTCTATTATATATTAAATAACGAATTTTATTTGAATTTTCCATTCCGATACTTTTTTTATATACGGAGCAGACATGCATGAGGTAATTTGATAGAAGGGACAATACCACAGCCATATAATATTTGAAAGAAGATGTGCTGTCGGCCTATTTTGGCTTTGGATATTCGAAAATCCACAGGCCGAAACATGTTAAATTTTACAGATTTTTTAGCAGTACCAGTCCAAATTGAATAAGAAAATGTTTGACTCAGATCTGTATCGAACCCGCTGCCTATTAGCCACACTACAATAGAACACCGCGCGCGAGTTAAATATTTTAATTATTGAAGGTTGTTAGACATATTTCAATAATTAAAATATTTACTTGGGTACTTACATGCCTATATTATTTTCTTATTTTATTCATAATCGTAGACGACCTCATTTACCCTAATTATCGCAAACGTAATATGCCACTAAGCGGAAAATGTTCAATAAGTATTTTCTTTAAAGGAAAGGGTTTAATTAATTATTCGTGCTCCTTTAAAAACATTGTTATACCAAAATGTGTTCTAGTCTTGGGTAGGACAAAAAAATATATATCTTTTGTAATTAACAAAATCAAAAGTGAAATATCTGATAGAATATATACATATAACAAAAATTAAAAACAAATTATTTTAAATAAATCTATCGATAGTAGGATACGTTTTTGTTTTGAATAGATTATGTCAAATGAAGATACTAGACACCATTGCTATATTATGCATCTGTATAAATGTCCTTCTAAAATGCGCATGACCTGTGTACGATACGTTTTGTACGAGAAAATTACTTTATCTAAGGATGTTTAAATAAACCACTTTAACGGTTTAAAATGCTTTGCAGCAGCCGTGGTCACGGGGAGGCTGATCCGAAACGTCGGGCCGTAGTTAAAAATAATTTTCTAACAAGTTTAACTGAAATATCGCGTTTTAAACAGTTAAAGTGTTTTATTTATATGTGTACTACTCGCGTAAACTACAGACTGTGCTTAATCGTAGTCTTTTTATGATAGAGGGGGATAGACTAGCATAGGATTCACTTGATTGTAGGCGAAATACCCCAGCCTATGGCATCTAAACAATATACGCTAGCGGCCTATTTTTGCTTTGTATATTCGGAAATCCACAGACTGAAACCGAAACGTGATTAAAATTCACGGCTTTTTTGTCGTCGTTTGAAGTCCAACATGTTTCAGAAAAATAAGAAATCGATTAGAAAAATGTTGGAGCCTGGGCATCGAACGCACGACCCGTTGATTGGCCCTACATTGTTGCCACGAACCCGGCAAATAGAAGAATGAATAATAGAAATGGTAAAAAAATAATTTGCTGCGGCAGTTCACGTCCCTACATAGACAACAGACTATAACAAATAACAGACTATGTGCCCACAATTAGTACAAATATAAAATACCTATTCAATGTTGAAAACATCATTAATCCCGCAATCCAATACTCTCGCAGAGCACGCGTTACACTCGCTCATTACGCCCTCAAATTATGCTCTTATATTCTTTAATGTATAAAATTCCACGCCATTAGATCAAGTTGGGCATAATTATGCCTTTTCACTTCGTAAATCGTATTTACCGTGTTCAAAAATATGTTAAGGAAAATCTTAAAAAATAAATTGGTAACATTTTTCGCTTTTATGTTTCAATTGTAGACCCTTAAAATTATTTCACAGGCAGAAGAAGCTTTAATATTTTTTTTATACGTTGGGCTCGAATTATCTACTAATTCAATTAACGAATAAGAATTACAACACCACAACAATCTTTGCACTAAAAAGCAAAATAACATAATATCGATTTTTTAAATAAGGAAAAAATTACACTAATATTATGAAAAAACAAAACACCAATCACAAATTACAAAGAATTCAGTGAACTGTGGTCTTAGCTTCGAGAAAATGCTGTTCTAGAAGGCCAGGAAATGTTTGCAAACATAATCAGGTTATACATTGACTTAGCAATGTGTTACATAATCTTTGGGGAGTACGAGAATTCACCTACGTATACCTTTTTGTCTACGTTTCAGTACAACGTCATAAAGACTTAGTTGCTGGAGACTTGTGATTACTTATATTCGTAGGCACTTATCTACGCCGTAGCACCAGCTACGAAATCAAATAACAGTAAATATAGATTCTGCAATACAATATTTAAGAAAATATTAGCACACAACGTGTTGTAAGCTTTGATTCTAAAACTTGTATTTTCTACAATGTCTACAGTACGTTCTACGTCAGAATCTTTCTTATAAAAGATTTATTCAACATGAAACAAGTATCAAATTCATATAATGTAATTTAATACCTTCTGTATTAATTTAATGACCCTATTGAGTTTTTTTTATTCTTTTAATGGACGTATGGAATTAAATATTTCTCGCACGAACAAATGTCAAGTAGTTCTTCTAGTACAATATTTACAAATAGGATGTTACACCGAATGTGGGTCCTCGCAAATATTAGTCCCACGCAATATTAGTTCAGGTGAGTGCCAAACGCGTTTAAGACGATCAATACACGTGCTCTTCGCATGAATTGTTAATGTAACCATACTTCTCCGCCAACTGACTACTTTATAAGTACATTTAGCAAAACGAATTTTATCAATATTAAATATTTCAGGGTGATACAAAATTAAACTACAACTTACAAACTGTTGTTACAACCTGTTGCGTATATAAATTATTGAAAAGGGATTATACCGTATAAAAAAATCCAATAAATTAGACTCGGTAGCCCAATTGGTAGAACTCGGAACGCTGACGATGCCGGTTCAAGTCCTGCCCGAGTCGATTTTTTTTTTCAATTTATTTTTGATTTTTAAATCAACGAAAAAGGTTGCATTCACAAATATTATGTTTTATCTATTCCAAATTCACAGATTCAGAAAAAATTTGAAGTCCGAAATTTAATCTGTACATAAGAAATTTATAATCTGTTCTAAAGGTGTAAAGACAAATGTATCTGCAGCTACAAGCGGAATCAACTTATTATTAGGTCAGCGGAACAACCATTATCCGAAGTGGCCACTGTTGTTCCGTAACATCGGTGATGTGTTGCCCAACTGCTAATGACAGTTCCGTCATGTGGGGCTTGTCAAAATGACAACCATTTAAATCGGGGCTGTCGTGTTCACTTCGTCATTTAGATGTCACGTTTCTAACACGTTTATTGTTAAGTGAACAATATATAGTAACAATGAATTGTATAATATACACCAACTGTACACTATAATCACATCAATGAACCTATTTCTAAAACAAGAATTTATTTCGATCAAATTTAAGGAAGATTATTTTTTAATGACAAAGAAATTGACAACACTGACTTCGCAGTTATAAATTATTGTGATTTCACTTTAACGGTTTAAAACGCGATATATATTTGTTAAATTTATTTGAAAATTATTTTTAACTTTGGCTCGACATTTCGGATGCTTTGCAGCAGCCGTGGTCACGGGGAGACTAAAGTTGGAATACCAACTTTGACGGAACGGATGGCGGTGGAGTATCAATTTTTACTTTGACGTCAGAGACATCCTCCATCTTTAGTCTCGCGTAAACTACAGACAGTATTCAAATGTCTCTATCTATAATCACTGTTTTTCTCAAACAATAAAGAGTTTTTGCACGCTTTTCAATATGTTCAGAATCTTCTGAGCCACATTGTATTAAAATTTCATTCAAATCATCACGAAATTAACATATAACATATAAATTTCATTGAAGTCTAAAATAAATCTAATTGGAGTTCGATAACATACATTTTTATATGACAATGTTAACTGTTGCAAATTTGATTATGGCGTTCACTTATCAGATCCTGTTGGTGTTGATGCCCTATAATGTACTAAATGTGCTGTCGTACTTAGATATGATCTCAATGTGAAATTTTGTAGGAAAACCCACTTTCCGCACACTTGGCGCAAAAATATGACGGCGGGATGTCCAAAATAAATATACACTAATAGTCTTTTGAAAACTTATTATATTATATATAATATTTTTACATGTTATTGCACATGAAGGCACTATATAATTTAAAAATCGAGAATACATTGAAAAAAATATCGACTCGGGCAGTACTTGAACCGGCATCGTCAGCGTTCCTTTGGAGAGCAACAGCACGGTCTTTTGTTTTCATTTATCATTTCATTTGTTTCGTAGTGATTTAGTTACCTACATGATTTTTAACATTAAACAGGGTTTGGGCCTAATTCAGCAGGACACTTACGGCTGAAATTTACTAAAAAAAAACAGGGTCAAGAAACATAAAAATTATGACAGAATCGAATTTGATAGTGCGTTTTTTTTAATAAGCAACTTATAAAATATTAATATTCAAAGTTCGTGATTAGTTTTATAACATATAATAAATTAATTACGTAGTTACGTATTTTAGTTACGATACATTGCATGATTCATTTTCAAATTCGTTTCGTACGTCATCGTAACCGCACATTTGACATCCAAATATAGATTTCTCTTTTCGTCAGCATTTCCTCAACGCGCCATCTAAATTCCAATCGGTACCAATTACAGATAATAATCCTCAATTTATCGCCATAATGGCCGGGAAGAAATGTAATCAGCGTTTTTTGACGTTTACGTCTTGCATAGATTTAATATTTCGTTTCGGAGCTCTGACGGAAATTAACCGGCATGAAATTCAAATGTTCTAAAGAAATTTTAAGAAATTCATTCTATTGGCTTTCAAAGGGTGAATGATTTTGGCGGAAATATTTTCAAGGAACGCCGTTGAGTGGAAGTAGAAAGATATAAAAACGTATAACATTTAAATTAATTTATTGTTTACACTTGTCTTCTAAATAAGACCAATTTAACAAATTTCTATCGCTTTAGCATTGCCCTGTAAAGGAAGGACAAGTTATTATAAATAAATAAATGAAATTTTAATAGACGTACATAGACTTTTACAAACAGAATCTTCAAAAATATCTGTTTTTTTTTTAGAGAAGAAAATTCGAAACCGACACTTTTAAGCGCATATGTAGTTAAGGTCAGAATTGGCTAATAAATAATTAACAAATTTTTAAAAGTAATAACTAATAATAAAGATTAAAATTTAGTTTTTATATCGTTTTAGTGTCGTATATAATATAATTATGTAATATTATTGTATTGCTTATTTTTGTAGCTAGTGTCACTGTCGAAATAGTTTTTAGAAATCTGTAATTGTATATTTGCGTATAATTATATAATGTTAAAGTTAAGGCAAAAAAACATATTTCTCGCAAAACTTAACCTCGTTACAAACCGAGATTTCCACATCGCAAAACCTAATTTAAGAAGTGCGATTGTGGAAATGTTTGAAACGTAAAAAGTACCTCAGCGTAGAGCACCCAGGGGAACAACGGTGTAACCTTTCGCCGTGAAGTCGTGAGTCGGTGAATAAATTATAAATTAATTAACAATGAGATTGTCGGAAACGGCGATTACTTTAAGATTGCGAGACTGTATCGCGGGCTCTCTGCCAAGCGTACTCGGCGAACGCCCATTTTCGGAATTAAAATACATCGCTATTCATCACTTGAGCATGCTAGAACTGAATTTATGAAATAGCAAATTGGCTAACTAATCCCACTGTACTATTATTAGCTTATTTTAAATAAAATCAAGATTAATCTATGTCGGGGCAGATTCGTTTTTACTGTAGTGTGTGTGTGTGTTTGTACTGTTTCTTTGGCTAATTTATAAGAGTACCTATTGTACACACAATCTACCAACCAAAGCTAACGAATTTAACTACTAAGCCTTAGGGAAGGTGAGATTTAGTACTTTTAAAACTTTATCATTTTTACATTGTTTTGCACTTGATGGCATTCTATAAAATCGTGCATGAGAGGTGCATGTAGATTAAAAAACATTTGACGATAACGTGTAGCTGTGAATGCTGGTTCAAGTTTCGCCCGTGTCGAATTTTTTTTAATCTAAATATATTTTGACTTTAAATAAGTACGTTATATTATTAGAATTAACTTCGTTCTTTAAAATATCTGTGCGCGCATAAATATACCCAACAACATAGCTGACGAAGACAAGAAGTTATTTGCTCTAATACATTGTGTAAGCTTTCACGGCCATCGTTCAGCATATCATTGTCTATATGCTGCCTGATGATGTAATAATGCACGCCCACGTCGGGCAAGTGTGACGTGGGGAGTGTGGTAAATCGTATAGCCGACAAGAAAGAACCACTAAACACACCACCAGCCCTCTACGGTGCTTTAACGGGGCCCTGGGAACACGTTTGTACGACTTCATAGCTAATATTAACTGCCTAACTTAAAATTATTTTGCAAGTGACATTAAGAATGTTTTCAAATTCGAATCCAACATCAATATTTTCTTAATATAGCAATGACGAGAGTTTACGCCAGTAATCCACATTTAGATAAAATATCTGTAACGGTTTCAAACGCACATACCGCCAGCCGTTACCCGTGATCACAGTTGCAGAGCATTCAAAACGACGAGCCCTGGTTACAAAAAATTGTAAATAGGTTAACTAATATATTTCGCGGTTCAAACCGTTAAATAAGTTTTATTTTAATTAAAATTATTATAAACCTATATTCATGGAGGAAAGCGAAATTTCTGAAAATGAACATCTCGACTGTCTAGAGCCTTAAAACAGCGTTAATGTCTGCGGTGTACATACATTATGAGGCGGTGTGGATCTTCCTTAGATAATTAATAGCAATTAGCTGAGTGGCTTATCTTCAACGGAGTCTCTGGAGAATGTACGATATCTAAGCTTTGAGGCCCTGACCGACAGCTGCATAATGGCTCCGTTCCGTTTCTCGTATAGTAAAGTAATTTGACTTTCATATCATACCCATCCTTAACTATATGTTAACTTGTGTTAGCCGTTATTTTGAAAATTATCATGGATTCTTCACGTGGGGCTTTGGATACTAATATTTTTACTTTTTTACTTTTATTTAATGATAGAAGAAGCCAGAGATGGCATGTGGTTCACTTGATACCATCATGGGGTATATCACCATGATGGGATCAAGTGAACCTAAGCAAGATGCGCTGTCGATCTATTTTGGCTTTGGATATTTGGAAATCCACCGACTGAAGCCGAAACGCGATTAATTTTGAATGAATAACTTAATATACTTTTTGAAGTATATTCTTGTCCTTTTTATAGCCCTCGAAATACCGAGCTTGCTTGAAATTGCGTATATATAATAACATACGCCATTTAAATGTATAGTATAATAAAATATATTCCATATATTCTTTTCATATACTAAAGACAATATATTAAAGCAATGGGGACACAAGAAATAGCTGCACGTCAAGTATAAAAAGAAAAACGTGAAAAGTAAATTAGACGAAAAAGATAAGCGGAAAGATGTGAAGGTTTTGTGTAAAACCGCGGGAATATTGTTCATTCTCACATACAAAGTGGGTATAGAGTTTATTCACAATACAATTCGCGGAGATTAATAATACTATATGCCGGGATTTATTGTTATACACATACAACCTCTTTTATTAAAGAGCCGTTGCTAAGCAACCACTACCTATATTATAAAGCTGAAGAATTCGTTTGCTTGCACGCGCTAATCTCAGGAACTCAATTAAAAATTTAAACAGGCTCGAATTAAAAATTTAAATTTGTATTAGATACACCATATATCCAGAGTGGCTCTAGGCTAATATCGCCAATATCAATCAACATGGATTTAACATGTGAAGAATTATTAATCTATGAGGTTTTCCGTTGCTGGCGCTGCTAAGTCAGGTCATCATCATCATGGTGGTGATGATGATGATGACCTAACTAGGTATTTGACTGTTAATTACGAACGTTTTTCAAAGCTCTAGAGCCCTACTAGTTTTATATTGCTTTTTCTATCTTACTAATTCTATGAAAAATAATTCTTTGTAATATTTCACAACGTTCTAGAACAACGAATGAATAATGAAATTACATTTCAACTTATCAATATTAATATGAGGGTCCCATAATGGATCATTACTTCATTTCGAGTAAAGCGGAATTATAAATTATAAAGAGGAAACAAAATGTAGGTCAAGATCGCATTAAGCTTTTCTGTACAATTCGTGAGAGCGAGTAATTATTCAAATAGAGGCTCGTAAATATTTTTTAGATGTTTAGTATAGGCATGTACACAACTGTATCAATTATGTATAATTTACATTCTTATTTTATGTGTTATAATTCACTTTGATATAAAGCCACGATTATATATATTGTTTCATAGGGCTTTTGACGGGCGCGTTGGTCTAAATGTCAAAGCCTACATTGCGGTTCGTCAATCCCTATTGGGTTCAAATTGATTCTAATCCATTTATGTTTTGTCTGAAACTTTATCTGTAAATCTGGATTTATGGTTGGTAGGTATATCAATATTCCGTACGTACACGAACAGCTAAAGCGGAAAAGGCGCGTTTTTAATTTTCATTCCATGTTTGTCTAAATTTCTAGGATATAGATAGTAGAGATAGGATTAAGTTATACATATACTTTGCTCCTATATTACTTGTAACCTGTAGTAAAGTTAATAATATTTTATTGACCATAAGCACCATACACGTAAATCACAAACATCAGCGAAAATGTAACATGTAATATCCAGGGAACAAGAGAATGCCTTATCATTTAACAGCGTTTTTGTCTCAAGACGCCCAATGAAAGAAGAGTTAGACGAAGTATACAAAAATATATAGCTAAACTACATGAACCATTTTTGAAAGAGTAAAAAAATGTGTCCATATTCAATTAAAACACTTTAACGGTTTAAAACGTGATATAACAGTTAAACTTATTTGAAAATGATTTTTAACTTCGGGCCGATGATTGGTAATGCTTTGCGCAAAGTCGGTCACAAGAGTACTAATATATGTTTTAAATGGTGTTTTTTTATTCGCGTAAATGTGTACTACTCGCTAATGTATTCATCTTAAACTAAATTTGAATAAATTGTTGTGTATTAGCAATGTTAGGTTTTTAAGTACGTTCTTTGTAGTATTTTAAACATATCATGAAATGGTATTCTAAAAATAAATATTTATAAGATGCTTATGAATAGAATTTGAACACAACACTAGTCCTAAAGCTATTAAAGATTCATCCCCTTGTCTTCCGAATACGTCACACGTCAGTATGAGCGTATTAAATTTTACATATTAATAAAACGCTCCCCGAATGTTACCCGTGACGTAAACTGAAACGAAAGGTTGACATGTGAAATTAAATTTCAAAAGTCTACAGTTAATATTTTATATGTTGCCATCCCGGCTGTGGTCTCATATAACACCGTGGACCAGTGTGTCCAACGTAACGCATTAGGTAGGTACGCCACATTAACATTAATACTGTCTGTAGTTTACGTAAGTAGTACACATTTAAACAAGACACTTTTAAAACGGTTTAGAACGCGAGATATGTTAATTTAACTTATTTTACTAGGCCCAAGTTTCGGTGTTTGCAGCAGCCGTGATCACCGTGGTCGTTTTCAACCGTTAAAATGTTTTAGTTAACAGCCACTTCAAATGCTTCTCCTATGCTTAATGGTTATTACATCTACTGTTAAAAGACGACTTTAGGGTCACAATATTTAAATGGGACGATAACACCTCAAAATAACAACAATAAGTACACCTCTCCAACAACAGTATGTGAAAGAGACAACAACACATTATGTTTAATAATAAGAGCAAGGTCTTTAGCATTTATAGAAGACCACAGCCTAACCTAACCTCTTCGCAACTTGTTATAATGTCGCGGGGAGAACTGGGTCATCGCAATTATGCCCCCGACGCCCTACGCGATTCAATTTATCTAACAAATTCATTTAAACACTCGCATGCGATTATAATAAAATAAACCTATGATCTTACATGGAAATTGCGTTTATACTCTTGGCGGATTTAAATTCATTTTGCCATCTCCGCTTAATATTTTTAGTTAATGAAATTGAATTAAATCTACATTATAATAACAAATATATATTTATCTGTGGTATTGTCTAGTACTCGATTTCAAAGATTCCGTTGCTACAGTTACGAAAATGTTAAGTTACGAATCTTAGCAATAAAAACTGCGATAGCTAAAATACAAACCTGGTAGAGCTATAAAAGGAGTACATGTAATAATGTACTTCGAACAGAGTAAAGTAAATATTGGCTTGTTCCTTTGAAATTGAGGACTGAATAATTGATCCATGTTATCTTGAATGATATAAAACACTAGTGAAATATACATTAGCAAAATATAATACATAAGCAAGTCATCAAACTATTTCATAATAGTCATGGTGTACACAATTTATTTTTAATTAAAAAGGCCAAGGTTCGATTTTTACGCGTTTGCTGTGCAGCTTTGGGGTGTAGAGTGTTGCGACACGAGTAACTACAATATTTTAAACTACGCAGGTAAAAGATCTGTATTTGTAACCAAATATTGTATGTAGGTTTTACGCGAACAACACAAAACAAAAAAAGATCTAATGGTCCCTCCGTTTCTTAAACCGATAAAAGTGTTTTGTTTTAAATGTAACCAAATTTGTTACTCCAAATGGGCCAACTTATATGCAAGTCAAAATCAAACATTTTGTAAAAATTCAAAATTAAGGAATTGACTGCAAAAAGCTGAACCCAGGTATCAAACCAAAAGAGGTTTAGTTATGGGCAGAGCCTTCAATACACCTATGTCAAACTAAATTTACCGTTTTTATATACGCTTTTAAGAGATTAAATTCTCAATTCTGAACTGAATAATCCAACATATAATAAAAAAGCCTATTGGAGTCTGTCTGACTTTTGATGTCAAAGAACAATAAATACGTACTCGATAAATACAATTTGATTTACGATCGCAATCAAACGCAGGAATCGACTGTTTCACAGAACTAAATGATTTATAATCTATATTCAACTAACGAGCTCTTCGCAGTTCCAAGGACATTAATCAAAATAATATACTAATATTATATTTGGAAAGACATAAAACATTTACTTACTTCATAGTTAGGAGCATCACTCATCGCTACAACTAGATATTTCTTCTAATACTATCAACTTTTCTTTATTGTTTTACAGTACCAAATTACCTCTCATTATGGCTCCTATCACATATTTTATTTTCATCAGTTAGTACTATTAACTGAATGAAGGGCGTAGTATGATTTATAACACTATTATTTAATACTAGCGGGAAAACCAAAATGACATATTGACACAGATAACTACATCATAATCAGCAAAAACAGTTTATAACGCACAGATAATATGAACTAGGTTGAAAAGCCACAGATGACTATATAATAATTAGGTATATCTAATGTACGTAAAAGACAGTAATTATTTAAAGCTGCTAAGCCTAACATATTTTTATTTCCTAAAACAATTAGTACTTTTAACAAAATTTATAACAAAAACTAGCGGGAAAACAAACACAGATAATTAATTCTGCCAAGACAGTTCGTAGCGCACAGATAATACTAAAATAAGGTAACTCATATATAAGCGTTTTAAGTATTTTATTTTAATATGTAATACTCGTAACTATTTTACGTATTTCTAGGGTACTCTCTACAACATTTAAATAATCACTTTTACCTATCGCCCTTGACATACGATAACGTTCGGATCGTGAGCGACTCATCGCGCCTCCTACAAGGCGCAATTCTCAAAGTTAGGCCGAGCCACTGACCTAGAAACGCGGAAGTCTGTGCCAAGTTTTTCAATAAGACCTCGTGAAGAGTTGATGAGCATGTCCTCATTACCGTGGACCTGCCGTGATTGTCGCTTGTCTTGCCTTGTTTACACATGAAAAGTTTTTAATGAACACGTAGAATATATTTGTACCGACGCACGCAGAGAAGTGGGTCGCGCAAAAATCTAAAAGTTTATATTTGTGTTGGATACAATTATGAGAAAAGTTTGCTATAACTAATAAGTAGTTGCATCAAGCATCTATTTTCGTTTAACCTTATAATATTACGGTGATTCGATACATTGATTTACTTTCAAATAACTTTTTATGAATTGTTGGTTAGCAAATGTATATCCGGAAATCCTTAATAAGACATAGATCGCATCGTAAGTATAATATGCTACTAACTGACCCGACAAACATTAATTTGCCATATAAATGATTTCTGGGAAATTTCTAGTGTGTAAGCATGTTGTAAGATTGGCTCATCTTGGAAACTTTACCAAGTCCTTAGTTATCGACGACGATTACAACGAGGGTGAGAAAAACGTAAAAATGTAGGGTTGTATATATTTTTTAAGCAGACACGTTATAAAATAGGTCCAAAATTAAAAAATTGTTAGGTCTGTGTAACTGATTCTCTGAGCTACTGAATAAGTATATGACATTTCATAAAAATGGGCGTAGGTTACGAGTTTGGTAACTAACTATAAAATTATGGTAAATATCGTTTAGCAAAGGGCAACTATATATATAGGAAAAACTTGAGAACTCGACAAAATTTGAAAAATGACCTGAAGCTATATAATTTAATCAACCACAGATATTACAAAAAAAAATCCCCGGTCTTATATTAAAATTCTCTTTTGAAGGTGTACCTTTGCCTCAATGGCTTTTCAATTTGGCTGTGTTTCAGTTATCTTTATTAAAATTGCATTTATTTATAAAGCTATTTCAGAGACTCTCGACATTTCGTCATTGTTGTGTTCCGAGCCACAATGGAGTCTCCTCAAACAACCGGAACTCTTTTGTTTATCTTTTTTCACCCTTGTTTTAAGCTTGTTTCTCATATCCATGAAAAATATGATTAACCTTTCCACCTTCAAACATGGCGTGGGACGCACAATTTGAACGTTCAACCATAAATAGAATTCTTCGTCTACAAGTTTTAATTTGAATAGTGAAAAGCTATTTCCACATTTATTAATGCTTTAGTAATTAATATTTTGAGCTTAACTAAAGGCTGAGTCTACATTTCTTTCTAGATCGAAATTAAAAGGTAAAATTATTGAATAACGCAAGTGAAACTTTGTCCTTTAATTACGTAATTTAACTTTGTTTGATTTGCGTCAAAGACACAATAGATACAACAATTCGTAATTAATCAGAAATTATTTCTTTTGTTTGATGTATTTGGAATCTTTTTTAACTTTTAAATGAAGCTAGGTTAGAAACGAAATTTTGAAAGGACACGAAGTTGGTGATATATATAAAAAGATACACAATATATATATATATAATATATATCTCATAAACTCTGTAGCCCTATTAAATCTAATTAATCTTAAATAAAAGCATTATACTGGCTTTGGACTTTCGGATTTATAAATATAAAGTGTAATATTCAAATCCGAGAACTTTGTTCAATTGTTTCTTTTTCAGACGTTTAAAATAACATTAGGGGTTGTATAATTTTACATTAGTTTATTAATTTTATACAATTTATATAATGAGGAGTAATTGATGTTTCCTAGATTGTTCTTTATAAAAAGCAAAGATTTTTATTTTACAACAAAAAGCTGTTTTATATTGATTCAACGATACTTCTATCGTTTACAATAGAAAACAAATTATATCTCTGAATATTTTAATAGAAAAGTTAAAGGGGAACTAAAAAAAAAAAGTTAAAAAATTTAAAGTAAAATATTAAAATTAGGTTAACCTATCAGACAGTTTAAATTTATGAGCTAAGACTATATATAATAAGTACATTTTGATATTAATCGGTTTAAAACACTTTTTAACCTTTTCAAATTGAATAGATTTCTTTTTAAATGGAAAAGAAAATTTCGTATCATAGTATAAATATTAAAACATTGAAATAGTTCTGTTGATTGATAATTTCCTTTTTCTAACCATATAATTATGTTTTAGTATCATCTAGCCTCAATCCCTATAATTAGTAGATTTTATTATATTAAACCTATTCAATTTAGAAATGTTTTATTGACAACCTTTGTTTTCATAGTCTAAAATAGTCTGCCAACTTCGCGTTATATAATTACACCCTTAGCCGCTATCTAAAACCAACTGCAGTTAACTCACAGTGACAGGCAATAAACCAAGCTATTGTGAGCGCAATACAGTCCATTGTCTACTTTCATAGTTCCTTCCATATTGGAATAAATAATGCACACATTTGGCGAAGGACGAGGGTTCATTGCGCTAACGTACATTCAGAGATGCATCTGTCACTATTGTTTGTTCTCCGGTTACTCTGTATATTTGCTCTGTTGCAAATTAATCTACCAAATTTCTACCTACGTCTCTAGAGATTCCGCAAGTGACATAGATTTCTCTAGAGCGGACCGGGTCTCGAGTTGTGAGTTCCAGGAATATGTTTGTACGAGATTAGTGATAAAGTGGTTGTTACTTGGACAGACTTGTATTTGGTTAATATCTTGAGAGATGTGTTGGTTTAGTAGTGCACTCTACGCTAGATCACGAATTTTGATGTTCAGTCAGGCTTACTATAGTAATACTTAATTATAGTAAGACGTTGACAATCGATATGTATACAGGGAGATGAAGACATAATACACGTTAAAAGCACACCACGTAATAAAAATTATTCTTAATTATTTCTACATCATATAATCTATTAAACTTATTAAGTTTTTTAGATACTGAAATACATGTCTTTTGAAATTATTAATAGAAGTGAAAATATCTATATTATGGTTCATAATAGCGGTATTAAAAATCTAGAAATTACCTGGATTAAACCATAATTATAATTGTAAAATTAACATAACTATAACGCTGAACTAAGGCCTATAGACACTTATATATTCCCAGTCCCAGAAATGAGATTTATTCGGTCATGATTGATTATTGTTTAAGATATATGTTTAATTGAGAAAGGCTTCCATACGATTAATGTTCACCAACAGAAATCGGTGCTGTTGCTCTACACCAATTGAGCTACGGAATCAATTGGCTACAGAAACTTTTACTCATCGATTTTGAATTTATCGTGCGCCATTTCATTTCACTTCAGAGTAAATACAACTTATAAATAATGATACTTTCATACACATTTAATGTCCTTAACTAAAGCTAAAAGCGTAATTATAACAAGCTAATAAAACACAAACTTTTTAGTATGATCCGCAAAGCTAAGCCTCCAGCTTATAAATCTCATCTGTAATGGGTTATAAAAGATAACTTTATGGCACAAAGAGATGCAAAGCTCTACAAATTATGCAAGCTCGCGGGACACAAAGTCCCTGTAATGGCACTTCTCTGATGAAAGAGCAGGTGCATGTTACTGGCCGGATACAGATCACTTCATCTATCAGAACTTTATAACTCAAACAGAGGTACCCGCGGTGTTACCCGCTAATAACTATCTACCCCCGTCTTAAAGGGACGGACATTTAAATAAAACACGTTTAACGTTTTAAAACGCGAAAGCCGTAGGGTACAGCTACTGCAAAAGGCCATAGTACAAAAACATTGTACATCGGTTATGTTATATATTTCGCCTTTTAGATCGTTGAAAGTGTTTTAATTAAAAATCTTTCCAACACCAGACTTTTTCATGTAAGATTGGGCTTTAGACCACATTATTCTGAATAAGTTTGGAAGACTACTAGTTATATATAATTATGTTACCTGACATTTGTTACAAACAAATACCAATAGCATTTGTATATTACCTTAGCAGTACAATAGCTCGCAAGACGCTGTAATGACATTACTCTGATGGAACAGCAGGTGCATACTACTGGCCGCGACCGGGCCAGATAGATGTCTATCAGAACTTTATAATTGAATGTAGAAGAAACTTTGAACAGTGCAATTATTGAATTTAAGCTTGATCGACCGCTTTGAAACTCTCGCAAGTTGTTTAAAGTAAAGCGGGTATACAAGGGAACCGAGAAAAGTTCAAAACTCTAATAAAAAACAAAGTAATGATTGAAACACAAACAATTATACAAAAAGTCTGATAATTTTTCATTTGGTACGGTCGTTTTTTAACAACATTATATGAACAATTAATTAGTTAAAATTATACTTTATAAAATATTTCTATACATGTAACTTTTATTAATATTATTATTTAAATAGATAATAATTAAAGCTCTTGTACAAAAACTCGAATTGAAAAAGTCTATTTGCAATATCCTAGTTCATAAAATATCATAGAATATGTTAGTTCATAACACGTAGGGCTAGATTACAGTTAAGAAAGGTCGCTTGTCACTTGTTTACGCTGAAATAAATGAAACTTCAATGGAAACAACCTCCCCGTGACCACGGCTGCTGCAAAGCATTCGAAACGTCGGGCCGAATTAAAAAAAAAAAGTTTAACAAATAAATCGCGTTTTAAACCGTTAAAATGTTTTATTTAAAAAATGCATCTTTGAATGAAACAAAATTAAATTATTCTCATACGACGGTTCCTCGGTCAGAAGGGACCTGTTTTATTTATTCTTAAGTAACTTCTAATTATGTCGTACTTGTCTGCTTTTCTTTTATAACTAACTGTGTCAGCGACGTCGTCCGAGTAAAATAGTTTTCGCAGCGTACGCATCGGACACCCAAAAAGATGAATATTTTCCCCCAATTTTCTCCATATTTCCAGTTCCTATTAGTCATAGTGCGCCTTCCTTCATAAATCCTCTAACCAATACAAAAATATTTTTTTCAATTCGAATGAGTAGAACCTGAGATTAGCGCATTCAAACAAACATACTCTTCAGCTTTATTGGTGTAGATAACACCCGGTGTACGGTTTAATCGCAGTTCTGAAAGATGTGTTGACTACGAATACATAGCTACAATATATATTGATATAAATTTCGAATCATGTGACGTAAACTCACCAAAAACACTACGACTGTCGTGTAAATAAGTTTCTTTGCCCACTTCGCGTCATTTCCGAAACCACGCCAGAATATGAGTAACTCGCGAAAGTTAAATAGCGACAATTTCCATTTATATGGCTGTCATAAGCCCGGTTCCGTGCCTTTGTCTATATTAAACAATAGTTACATTCTTGGAACTTGTTTTATCACATCGCTTCAGCGCGCTGGATTACTTTGCTAAATTAATTTCACAATATTGACGTTGCCTGCGCTTACCCGGAGAATTAGCTAGACAAGCGAATAGAAAGCCATATTCATAAAATCGGGAGCTAACACGCCGTGTTTGATCGTATTTTGTGCGCAAACTTCGGAGCTTAACACTGCAACGAAATTTAGTAACTTCTATTATTCTATGCGAATTTCAGCTTATAAACGCTGTAGCTAAATTGTTAAACGTGTTGCATTGCGTTAAGCACGAGTGGTTCTGAGTTCGAACCCCGGAGAAACAATAGGTTGTCTCGATCGGAGTCTGGTCAACTTGCCTGTAATAAAAACAATTACACTATATTATTATACGTATAGATAGCTTTATCTTAACGTTGCCTACCCTATTATTAAGTTATATGTAATTAGCTTACAACCTTGAGTATGTAAGGTGGATACTATAAAAAGAAATTACATCAAAGAAAAGTTGAATTCTCAAATATTATTCTTAATATTCTCATCAGTTTTATTATAAACCTTTAAGAGACCGCGCGATCATTTGTAACCGTAGTGGTCATGCGAAGTCGAAAAGACCTTTACAATGTATCGGAGAAATTAAACAGTTATTCATTATTATTTTATTATATTACTATCAGGATCCGTCTCAATTCCCCAAATGTAAGATAAAACTACCCTACTCTAAGAATTCGTCAGGTAACATTGAGAATTATTATAATGGACAAATTTGTACCTTGTTATCGATTTAATGTCTCTCGGTTGAAGGTTAACATAATCTGTCTGTTCCGGACCGATACGTGTGGAGGCGATTACGACCACCGTTACTTGCGCTACCGTACTCACGCACCAACTTACTGATGAAATCCCCTCTTGTTCGTGCTATGCGTGTTATCAACAAGCTGCAGGAGGGGATCGACATTTTTACGTGTAGCTTGGGTGAATTGACAAAAACATCACTCCATGAAATATGTATTAAATAATTCTATCGCAATGGACATTGTTCTGTAATGTTAGAATATTTTTATAATGTAATAAATAAATAAATAAATAAATAAATAATTAGTTTTATATAAAAAGCTTTCTTAATCTGTGCTCCCACAAATTTGCTAACCACGAACTTTCAAAAGTTGCTCCCTGATCAATTCGAAACTTGTTGATTAACTTGTTAATAAGAAAATTTGTTTTTTTTTGTTACGACGCTAATTGGTTTATTCTGACTATCCCCAATTCAATTTAAGTATTAGCCCTGTAAGTGAATGCTATTTTTTAATTATAAACTACTTCTATGATTTATTTTTAGTAATAAAAAACCGCACTACAGATAAAAGTAAAGACATGTTTATCTTCGTTCAATGGTAAATCTAGAAGGAAGACTTTAGCACAATTCACTAATAAAAGATAAACAGAATCTTGATTTTTAATTTCTTACATAAGTTTGTTGTTTCCTTTTGTCTCTTAATCGTACTCTCATTGAAAATATCACCACAGATCTACACTATAGATAATCTGAAGAGTTCGTTTGAACGCGCTAATCTCAGAATTTACTGGTTCGAAATGGAAAAGAATTTTTGTGTTGGGTACAGCACTTATCGGTTCAAGATACCCAAAAATAAATAATAGAATGAGTCATCTTTAAATTCTCTAAATAAATGTCTATTTTTTAAGATTAACTTGCAAGAGCGACTTATAAAGATTAAGAAGATGTTTGCAAAAACAACGCCCAAAATAACCATTCCACGCGGACGAAGTCGCTGATACAGCCTGTCCTATATATAAATACTTTTCAAATATTCAAGGTACAAAAAAAAACAAAATAAATAAAACTTGGTTCTCTCCTAATTTAAAGTGTCATCTCGGTTTTCTCTAATATAATACATCCATTTGTAAATAATCGTGATTAATTGGGCTTTTATAATTCATTTTGTTTCACGCTACACAATCTTTTAACCGAAGGAATTAGCTAATTAAAGAACGGCGAGCTAACAAAACACAACCTCTGAACAGTGAGCAATTAACATTGCTTTTCAAAGTGTAATCATTAAAAGTATTTGAAAAGTTGAAACCGAAGAATTACAGATAATGTGAAGCCACTTAAATATTTGTGTAAAAAAGATGAAAATAATGAAAATCGGTACCACTCATGCTACAGAATAGAGTATCACAGAATAGAAACTTTTTACAGGTTGCCATTACATTGCCATTGCTCTGACTATACAAAGTTTTTATTTTTTTGTTTGTTCCCATATTATGCAGAAAAGGCTAAGCATCATATAATGAAATTGAAATAATCATCAAATTATCCTAAATTAAAAATATATTACACTAGCTGTGTCAGCGACTCCGTCTTCAAAGACGAACGAACGTCTTCGTTTTGGGCATTCAAATTTGTTAGCAATTCCTCTCTATCTTTATAAACTTAAGATGTTGCGCACGACGCCAAGTTTTTGTTTGTTCTTGCAAATTAATCTTAAAATATATAGCATCGTGGACTTTTTTTAGATAATTATAGAGGAATCATTCTTTCATACTTACTTTTGGGTACTTTGGACCGCTTTTGTAGCGTTCGCATGGAAAACCTTCAATGATAAATAATTACCCCATTTTTTTCACATTTCCTGCCATATAAAGTATAGACTGTATTTCACTATAATATATGCATACATTATATTGAAATTACGAATCTTTACAAACTACCCTCAGGGTGAAATTTACCAGTGCATTTCTAAGAAACATTGTGTACAGCATCTAAAGGAGCGTCCTTTGGAAACATTTCCAGCATTCCTGGAAATACCATACGTTATTCCGTTTTCCAATTACGCAGTCCTAGATTTCATTGAACAATATTATTGTAACTCTGGTACTAGCGAAATTGTAAAAGCAAATTTGCCTGTTCAATGTATTGAGATAGCTTTTATTATTTATTGTATAACATCCCTCTGTAGAATATTACTTGCAAATGGAGTTTCTCATAATAAATGTACTTATTTTCATTTCCCAGTTGATGTTTAAAAGATAAAGCACAGATTACATATTAGCATATATTGTATCTATTAGTTAAATAAGCTTAATATATTTTTTTATGGTAGAAGACAAGCATGAGATTCATTTGATGAAAGGTGAAAAGCAGCCATATAGCATCTCGACAAGATGCGCCTTCGGATCGGATATTCGGAAATCCACAGTGTGAAACCGAAACGCAATTAAATTTAGCTGCTTTTTCATTACCATTCGTTTAATATCCATATCTTATTTTATTAGAATTATCTAACATTGAATTAAGCACTGGAAATCCTAAATTGTAATCTCTAATTGTTTCAGTTGGGCAGATATCAAAAGTCATCAACTAGTTGTAATTTAATCAGAGATCGATTTAGATAAAAAAATACAACACAAGCGGGACTTGACCCGGCATTACTGCTGCAGTAACCAATTGAGCTACCATGTTATGGCATGGACACGGTAGCTCAATTGTCAATCTAAATAGTTTTTTAATTTATACAATGCCATCATGTCATATGTGAAAAATTAAAGGTTTCAAATTAAATAAGTATAAATCAAATCGCCAAGTCGCCCCATGCCCCAGAGCCCGTCAAAACGAGTGTTAAATTATGGCTGATTCAATTTTCCCTTCTTATCGACCGTGGCCGCTTGTGTTTAAGTACACTCTTAGGAAAGTACATTTGTATCGCAATCATTTCTGTAATTGCTTCCATCGGAAAGCGATTTGTCTTATTCTCGTTTCCCGGTACTTCCGACGCTGTCTTGCCTCCAAAGCTCGCCTCTAATTATCGCCGAACAATGGATCTTTAAGACTTTTCTTAATTACAAATCAATTGTTTAATTACGTTATGGAAATTGATGGAAATAGCTGTATCTTTGATCTGTATTCACAAAACTATATATCTATACTAATATATAAAGCTGAAGAGTTAGTTTGTTTCTTTGAACGCGCTAATCTCAGGAAATGCTCATGTATCGAGGAAGGCTATAGGCTATAAAACATCACGCTGCGACTAATAGAAGAGAAGAAAAAGATAAATTTCGAACAAAGAGGAAAAAATATTCATCTATTTGGGTTTCCGTTGCGCCCGCGAAAACGGTTTAAGATACCCAAAAAATATGTACGAAAAAATGATTTCTCTTTTTATGGTCTCTAAAACTCTTCAGACTATATGTCTATCTTTTAAGATTGACTTGCAAGAGCGACGGACGTGACCGACGTGGTGGGTAATAGCTTAAATTTATAAAGATGAAGGTTTTGAAAACAAATTTCGATGTCCAGATTACAATTTTATGCGGACGAAGTCGCGGACACAGCTAAGTTACGAGCATTATGAAGTTTTGTAACTCTATAACACTTAGAAGGCTGTAAAATGTGTCAATGTAGCTAACGTCTTTACTAACACATACTCTCTTTGTCACTAGAAGCATCGATCAATAATGTTAAGCCATATTCACGTGAGTAGAATGAGAAATAATAATAATTTGTATTAACGTTTTCAGTTTTAACGTATTTCTACATATTTATTGAAGGTAACTGAAAACACAAAATTCAGACATACTCAAATACATTGCTAATTGAATAGGACTAGGATTAACATAAAATTGTCCAATCTTCCAAAATCTTTTATGAACACTTGTTATATAGACTACTAAAAAGTAAGTTTCAATTCAATTATTGATATCTTTGCTTACAAGTTTGTGTACGACCTTTTGCTGACCTAATACAAAACAATATAAAAGAAGATAATAAATCATACTAAAATATTTATTTAGTCACTCGAGAACACACTAGTATAATATGAAAATATGAAACGTTGAAACATGTACACTGCGTAACGGATGCAGTATATTTGCAGAGGTGAACCGCGCACGAAGGTTAATAGCACTCTGGTGATAAGGGGATTACAAAATATTACTCGGAAAGCTACACTTGGGCTTCACTTTATGGGCGACCCTGGCTATGTTAAAGGACAGAAAATAAACTAAACTTGACGCTTTACATTCACATATCTATACTACTATTTTGGGAAGTATTGGTTCGGATTGAGAAAAATATTTTATTTGATATACCATTCATCGAGGAAGGTTTAAGGCAGTGAACCAACTGAGGAAAATGTGGAAAAAAGGTGAAACTATTCATCTTTGGGGCTTCCGTGACGTGTGCTGCAAAAACACAAAAAAAATATGTATAGAAAAATAACTCTTCTTTAAATGATCTAAAAAATGTCCGGTACAGTATATGTCTATCTTTTAGGATTTACTCGCAACGACGGGACGCGGACGAAGTCGCTGGTACAGCTAGTGTGTCTATATTTGTGGTAGAGGAGAGACAAACAACACTTGGATGGAAGGTAAAACACCACAGTCCTTTAAGCTCTCTGCTAGACTAATTAAACTCGCTGCTTAGAATTGTACATTCAGAAATCCACAGACTCGGAACAGAAATTTTCACCTTATAACTTTTCGATCTGGCGCGGATCTTCGACGGCGCTTCGTGACTCGAACGGAGTTTCAATATTCCTAACAACTAACAACTCACTAACTATCAACTGATAGATATTCAAATTTAAGTCAAATACAAAAAAAAAGATTTATAAATACGCTTGCTTCCGATACCATTGACTAACGAAAGTCAAGCACTGACAGTAAATAAATATGAATATGTAAAAAGATTGCTTGAAGTGGGTTATTATTAAGTAAATCAATACTTAAATGATTATAATGTTGGGAGCTTAGAGGAGTTTGCTCTAACAAGGAAAAATGATATAGAAATAGTATCTGAAACTTCGCTAAGTTTCAGATACTAAGTCTTCACATTATCGCTATAAAAGCGGCGGGTTTCTTGTCTTTCTTCTCGTTTATTCTACGCCCTTGATTTGACAACTGGTAGTAATTTATTATTTAAATGGACGGATCATCAAATAGATACAGTCTGTTTCAAATATCCAAGGCCAAAATACTTCGACTGCGCCTACGTTTAGATGTTATAAGGTTTTTTTAGGATTTCGGCTTTCCATCAAATGAATCCCCCGATCACCGTCATAAAATAAAACTAAATAAATAAAAACCAAAACATTTGGTCTGATTTGATTTCGGTTGTTTATAACCATAGGACAAAAGCGGTCTAATTCAAACGCCAAACTAATTTAAAAGTTAACAAACAATCACATTAGAGCCTCATTAATACAAATTGTGAAGTCTAAACAAGTGCAAACATTAAATCAGCTCAGCGTTAATATTCCCAACATGAGCACAGTAATCCCGCGGAAGGCGGATTTGAGTTTCCTAAAAATAAAGAGCAAATCTCTCTTTTAAACTTCGTTCCGCAAAATACAATTCTTCCTGGACGTGCTATAAAATTTCCTAACGTTTAATCACGGCATATCCCGCACTAGCTCGGTTCGGAGTCGGAACAAATACTCTAGAAAAATCGGCTAAACAAAAACTATTACAGCGCTAACGTCTGCCTTTGAAAATGTGACTCGGTCATAATTTTAAAGTCTTTTGTTTTATAAAAATCTCATTCGCAAAAGTAGAGAGTCTTTTGCGCGAATGTTTTGTGTTGTACTCGTTTTTTAGGTAAGTAATTTCTCGTGATGGAGTCGGAAAGTTGTAGGAGGTTTTATACGTAGGTTGATCTTGAACTATTGTTTTTGGCACTATAAGCAGCTATAGGTTTTTAATAATTATATTGCTTTACAAAACAAAGATACTGTCGAGTTTCGGTCGCGGCTGTGTCATATCAATTTTAATCTATATTTGCGTATTTATCATTTAACGAGTCTCTTACATTTATTTATTCGTGATTTCAATGAATACTTTCGTGGATATATAGAAATCCACAGACTACAATACGGTAAGATCGTAGGTTTGAATACCAAAAAATCATTGCGTACTGTTAATCTAACCAATTAAGCTACCGTGTATGAACACGTCAACGTCGAACTTTTTCAACCTATCGATTCATGCACCTCTCTCGCAAAGTAATATTTTCAATTTAAAATCGATTTTTAATTTCATGTTCAGAAACATGTGAAAAATATTTAAGTTTTCAAAATAATATCGTTCGTGTAGGGTCTCATAAATTACTTTAAAAGAAATCATCAATTGTTACACAACACGCAAAGAATTTACCCACGTAGGGAAATTTTACGTTGCCTTAATAATCTATTTACTTAAAAGGCCTCAGTTAAAAACAAAACATAATAGTATCACATGATATGGTATACAAATATCTGTGTGGTACCTGGTAAGGTATAATAGCATAATAGTCAATCAATCAGACGTTCAATCACAAAGACAAGACGGATTCTGTAGTAGGAATTTGGTACATGAATCATTGGAGCGCTAACATGCTAGATTATGTGGCAGACGGTACAGAGCCGATGCTCAGTGTATCAGATTGATGCGTTGTTGGGGAGAACAAGCCTTTTCATTCTCAATCTAAAGGCCTTTACAGACGACGATATAATTTTATTTATTTAGATCTTAATAGATGTGAATTTATAAAAAAATACGCTAAATAAATAAAAGCATGGTGTAGACACAATTGTGTGCCCGCTTCTCTAAGTAGTTTTGCCTACGTATATAGTCAATTGGACATCAAACGCTGGACTGAGGTAGAATAAAAGATGTTTTTTTTTAGTCTTTAAAGTACTATGCACGTAAAAAACGTAAGTCGTAGCAAAATGAATTAGTATATATTATTTTATATCGGGGACACCTATAAAAGGCCAGGCGATCAGTCCACACCATCAGCTGACTATTTCACCCATTTCCTCTCTCCAGATTACTGGGTTATCCAACTCGTTTAGTTTTAGAGGAGAGCGCTTTTCGCTTTTTAAACCGTTAAAAGTGTTTTATATAAATGGGTATTTCGTATAATATGTAGGCTAGGTGTTGTCCATAAAAGATTGTTTAAAGTTTTACGTGTGGACAAGATTACAATGTGTAAGGCTCAGTTCACATGTATCCCAGAACATCAATATAATTAAAATCCCTGAATAACTAACGCTGACGAAGTCGGCGACACAGCTAGTATGTTATACAATGAAACAGCTGTATAAATAGATTCTGGCTGGAAATACACAGACAATTTTTCTTGTAAAACATGCAGACTTCTAATTAATGCGCATTCTTAAAACGTCAAGAACGTTTTCGGAGCGTTAAACGCCCTCGCTCCTACGAAAATGAATCTTGACACTATCTCAAAATTAATGAAGAGCGCATAAAAAAACTCGCCTGGAAACGTAATTTTTCACTTGCAATACTTTCGTATTTAATTATGAGAAACACAAGCACCTGCCTCCGAAACTAGGTTAATAGATTCCTTAAACATGCCTTTTTCACAGGTTGAGTTTTATTCATTTTTTGGGTTCCGTATTATTTATGATAGAGAAGAGACAAGCACACCATATGATTAGGTAAAACAAGATAATCAAGATGTCTGAGATCTAAACAAGATGTGCTGTCGATCTATTTTGGCTTTGGATATTCGGAAATCCACAGCCGAAACGCGATTAAACTTCACCGCCTTTTCATCTGTGGATGGTGGTTCGTGACCCGGATGGAGTTTCGATATTCCTACCGCCAATTTTCAGACGACGTCCAAAATTTTAGAAGAATCATGTAAAAGTACTGTCTATAGTTTACGCGTGTAGTACACATTTAAATAAAACACTTTAACGGTTTAAAACGCGATATATTAGTTAAACTTATTTGGAAATGATTTTTAACTTCGGCCCGACGTTTAAGCCGTTAAAGTGTTGTATTACTCGCGTAAACTACGGACAGTATACCAACTCTTCCTTACCTAGTCATTAGTCCGGGACCCTTTTGTGTGTTAAATCGCTTCGCACTTGGCCGATTCTTGTATAATACAAATTTAATCAGTCAACTCTAATACCAACTCCGAATTAAACATTTCACTTTTCCATTCTTGAGCTGAAGTCACTGACTCGATTACCATCTGACCTCTCCAAAGTCGGTTATTTAAAGTTGGACGGGAGTATAATTACGTTGTACTGAATATGATTTAGGTATTATTTAATAACGGCGTATTAATTGGTTTTAGATTTTCTCCATTGAAATTTATTTACAGAGAGAATCTTTCAGTGTTTTAATTATTGTTTCGATGCGTATAAACGTTTTAAAGAGATCTATTAATGAAAAATCTACTTTAGATTGGAATTCAATGACACGAATCCAAGACCACGGCGTTCTGTGCTCATGCTCTAGGTACCACCATGTTACGTAATTCAATGACACGAACTGGACTCGTACCCACTACCGCAGTGGTCTGTGCTCTCTATGTACCACCATGTTTCAATTTTATATAGATTTGTAATTTTAAAACACTTAAACGGTTTAAAACGCGATATATTGGTTAAACTTATTTGAAAATGATTTTTAACTTCGGCCCGACGTTTCGGATGCTTTGCAGCAGCCGGGCCGAAGTTAAAAATCATTTTCAAATAAGTTTAACTAATATATCGCCTTTTAAACTTTGTAATTTGTTAAGCTTCAATTTTTTTTATCATAAAAGAGAACAGACAAACGTGGCGTTCACTAGATGGTAGGTGGAATATATAACAAGGAAATGCGCTATCGACCTATTTCACCTTTGGATATGCAAGGCCTTTTTTATTAAATTGGTTACAGTAGCAGTACGGTAAGCTGTGAATGTCGTTGTGAAAGCTGTGTGTTGACATATAAAAATAACAAAGTTTTCCAAAAATAAACATGCCTGATAAAATCTCTCTAATACCCTTAAAGAGGAATCTGAATATATCTCGAAAAGCGCTTTTCCACGCGACTACCCCGCGCTAACAAGTGCTCAATTAGACGTCACCTCTAACGAATTCTATGAGAGCGACAATATAGGCGAATCTTTGATACGGCTTTCATAAATATTCAGCGTCGTTATTTCACCTCGGCCGGTGCCGATCCTGTGGGCCTGTGTTGATGTTTACAGGGGGGTGGGACGCTCAGCTGAGATGTTCCCCCCGCCCCGCGCTGCGCGGGGAATGCGGAAAATCGATAGCGTTGCGAACGCCGCAGATTCTGAGCTTAAGCTTAGCGGAGTGACGAAGCTATGATATACACGAGGACCCCTTTCTCTACCCTAATAGGGCCAATTTATACTAATATAAAAGCTGAAGAATTTGTTTGTCTGTTTAAAAGAACTTATCTCAATAAGTACTACTTCGAGTTTATTAAAAATATTTTGGTGTAGGTTGGAAGTATTGTGGAGGAAGGCTTAAGGCTAAAACATGCTGCAACCATTATGAGCGAAGAAAGAGTAGGTAATGTGGCAAATATGGGGACAATTAATCTTTGACTGTTTCCATAAGCTATAATTTATAAAGCTAAAGAGGATGTTGCAAAAAGAAGTAATATGATGTCCAAAATAGCTATTCCTCGCATACGAAGTCGCGAGCACAGCTAGTGCATATATAAAACGAAAATCTCTAGGACGTGTCCGTACGCTTGTTATGAATAGCTTTGATGTTTCTTGTTATCAAAGCTTTTTATCTGTAATGTATCGCGCTTTGTACGTTGAATGACTAGACTCTGCTATGTGTTACTTGTCTTGCAAAAATTCAGTTGATTCTATTAAAAAGCATATGAGTAGATTTCATAGGCGTAAATACAATTGTTTATTAGCAGTACCTAAGTATTAGCCCTATTTAACCAAACCTAACCTCATTCATTCATTGCTTCTGCAAAGCATTCGAAACGTCGGGCCGAAGTTAAAAATCATTTTTAAATAAGTTTAACTAATATATCGCGTTTTAAAACCGTTAAAGTGTTTTATTTAAATGTGTACTACTCGCGTAAGCTATAGACAGTATTTCACATCCTTTCAGCCTTTAAAGGCTTACAAGGTCCTTTTATTTTTAACTCTTAATTTTCAAAGAAATAGCATCTCAATATCGCTGTAAGCCGGTTTTCTTTTTAAATGATTTCTTTACACAGCCCAACATAAATAGCATCGTTTGTATAGTTAAAAGATAGTATAAAGACGAAAAAGTTGCCAAGAATTCGTTTTATTTCGGCGCTCTATTTTTCCAAGACCCCTTCGCTAAATATTTGCAACCAGATAGTTAAAATACTTTAACAAGAATGCACGCCTTTGTTCAAATATAACGGATATTTACGTTCTGTGTAATTAAAGAGACTTCGTCACTGGTGCAAACACTGATGACTCGTTCATCATTATTTAAAACATAAGCATAAAAACTTATTGCATTATAATCTTACGCTAATCTATAATGACTTCTTCGTGAAAACGTTTTAAAATAGAAATAATCGATAAAAACACTTGCTACTTGTGTTCAGAGTTCAGACTGTAGCTGCACATTTACAAGCGTGTGTGTGGTGAACTAACAGGAATTGTATCGTTACTTTCGACGGACTTGTTGGTATAATGGTAGTAATTTATGGCTAAAAAACCCACAAACAATGGTTGTGGGTTTGTTCCCCACCGGGTCCAACATCTATATCTATATATATAAATAATATATAAAGCTGAATAGTTTGTTTGTTTGAGCGCGCTAATCTCCGGAACTAAGGGTTCGAATTGAAAAATTCTGTTCCGTATGTGTTGGCTAAAGCGTTTATTGAGGAAGGCTATAGGCCTAAAAACATAACCCTGTGACTAATACAAGCGAAGGTACAGCGAGAAATGTGAAGTTTGGGAAAATTATTCATCATTATGGGTTTCCGAGACGCACGCTGCAAGAACGGCTCAAGGAACCCAAGAAATATGTATGAAAGAATGATTCTTCTTTAAATGATCTAAAAAAAAGTCCACGACTATATATCTATCTTTTAAGATTAACTTGCAAGAACGATGGGAAGGGACGCGACCGACATCGTGGGTGACAGCTTAAGTTTATAAAGATGAAGGGGTTTGCAAAACAAATTTAGATGCCCAAAATGACTATTCAACGCGGACGAAGTCGCAGGCACAGCTAGCAGTTTTTCGTCCAGGTCACGTAGCATCGTCCACAGATAAAAAAACCGTGAAGTTTAATCGTGTTTCGATATCTTTGAATTTCCAAATATATAAAGCAAAAATTAGTTCGAATAGTTCTTTATTATAGAAGAGCACAGACAAGTATGTGATTTACTTGGTGGTAGGTGAATACCCCAGCTGCATAACATCTAAATAGACGGGCTGCCGACTTATTTTGGCTTTGTATATTCGGAAATCGACAGACTGAAACTTCATGGCTTTTTGGTCTGTGAACGGTTATTGACTCGGAAGAGAAATTCCTCTATTTTGTAGTTGATAACTTTGTATTACATAACTGTGTTATTGCACATGATAGCATCATATAAATTCAAAGTTGATTTGACAATGACGTAGGACTCAGTAGGTCAATTGGTTAGAGCAACAGCACGAAAATTTGTGAATGCCGGTTCAAATCCTGCCTGAGTCGTAAATTTTTTCAGATCAATTTCAAATGGAAATAAAGTTTAAAGACATCACTTTTTTCTTCTTTAATTTTGTTATCTTTTCCATCGATAACTTGGCTAAGACAAGAATCTCTTGCACGCGCACCCTCTAACGCCGTAGCAGCGAATATCGAAGAAATATCCAGGATATTTAAAGTGCACAGCCGTAAATTCCAGATTTCGCTCGACATAAATCTTTCAGCTCGGATGAATTCTCGTAGTCGGGAAATGATACATTAAATATTCATACCACTTAGAAATGCAACCATCTGTTTTTCACTCCGGTGAACTATTTCTTTTTGCGCGTGTTCTTTTTGTATATGTACGCATAACGCACATATTCCTTAACAAACAAGTACTTAGGTATACACGCAAAATTATTATAGATTCTACTGGGCTCATTGGTGTAATGATAGTGTGACAAATAATCAACGGGTCGTGGGGTTCGATTTCCACAGAGTCCAACAGCTTTTTTTTTCTTGTCTCCCCGTGACCACGGCTGCTGCAAAGCATCCGAAACGTCGGGCCGAAGTTAAAAATCATTTTCAAATAAGTTTAACTAATATATCGCGTTTTAAACCGTTAAAGTGTTTTATTTAAATCTTGGACTTTGTCTGGAAATCTTTATATTAAATGTGGTGTGATGTGATGGTAGGTATATCGAAATTTCGTTCGGGTCACGAATCACCGTCCTCAGATAAAAAAGTTTAATCGCTTTTCGGTTTCAGAATATCAAAGCGGAAATAGGTCGACAGTGCAACTCATTTAGATCATAAAAAAATCTCTTTCTTTCCCATTTTCACTTACATTATTTAAATAAAACATAAAGAAATATTTTGTTATTATTTATACTTATTTGTAATAAGAGTTTTTTTTCGTTTCATTGTTTTGTTGAGTTGCGTTGAGTTTTAATTAGAGACGCAATACTATTTACTAAAATATGCATCCTTTGTTGACATAACATGAAAAATATACACAGATGCTTCACAACAGGATTTAATAAAATATCCCTAAAAACAATCCGACGTTTAAATAATCCTTCATCTCGTTTCATAATTCACAGTTTAGCTTACCAAAACTTTTGTTTAGATAAAAACACCGCATACGTACCTGAAACAACATACGGGATGATATTAAAATAACTTTTTTAAATAAACGAAAAATATTTCGCCATTATCTCGTAAAAATTGTTAAAAACATTAGTACATGTATAGATTAATTGAATTTCATTCAGAATAACATTAACAATTAGTAGTGTTAAATCGTTTACTTGGAAACAATATACAACATTAATTTAGTCTTTTTGTATTTTTTTTTCACCTATTTAAAGATAAGCTACATTGTGTCAGTAATTGAGTTATTACTGCTTCAAATGTAAGAATATCGCTTCAAAACCGATTTAGCTAAATGCTAAAGATCGCGTACATACATAAAAAATTGTCTGTAGTTTGACGGACTCATTGTATAGCGGTAGCAATGTATGGCTTATGTAATCAACAGGTCGCGGTTTCGATCCCCACCGGGTCTAACATTTTTCAAATCAATTTATTACATGTCTGAAACATGTCAAACTTCATCTGGAAATCTGGATATTAAATGGGGATATGGTCACGAACCATCCACAGATGAATCAAGTTTATCGCGTTTCAGTCTGTAGTTTTGGAATATCCAAAGCCAAAATAGGGCGCATCTTGTTTAGATATTATATAAAAAGGTTACGTAATATTTTCAATCCCCACGTACTCAAAGAATATTGAAAAAGAATTTAGGAAAAATGAAATAAAATCCCACGCATTGAATAAACGCCCTACTGTTTATACATCCACTGTGTATACGGCCCTAATATCATATTTTGCGTCGCCTAACCCGGAAACCAAATGTCTTCGTATTACGTTTAGTGGGCCTATCGATCCTACGCCGTCCCTCCCCACAAGCCGACTCTACAAAAGTTATCAACCCCAACTTTCGGTTCACGATAGCGACTCGCAATGCAGTTTTAATTTCAATAAACGGAATACTGGAATGTTAACGAACCTACGAGGATCATTATAGTACTGGTGGGAGGTATTAAATTATTCAACCGCTGCGAGCTTGCGGTCCACTAGCGACACTCGACACGCCGTTATATTGCGGCAACAAAAGTTTAACAATTCGAGTTCCTTGTGAGTTTGGTTTTAAGGGAGTGTTATAACAGTCATTATTGCAAATGAAGGTATTTGCGGTCTGGAACTGTTAACTAGTAGTGTATATGACCACTAGCCCCTGTTGACCTAGAAAGGTCTTTTTGAGTAACAATATATTATATTATAATCAGGTACTTTTAGGCATTTTAAATATATACTTTCTCCTTAATAACTTCAAACTCATTATTTCTGTTGCCACTCTGACTGTCACCCGAGGGGCATCACTGAAAAGTGGATTTAACAATTTTAATTATATTAAAAAATGACAAAATATTTTATTTATTGTTATAATCATTTAGAAAATACATAAGTATGATTTAAAAATAATCATTGATCAAGCAACATATTGCATCCTCCTAACCTTTGCTATCAGCCACCTTTGAAATTGTTTCACAAATTTGCGAAGATTCGTCTAGAATCTAGATAGTCCCCCATAATATAATTGGCATCAAGTAAACGTTTCCTTTATAAGTTAGCCGAATTAATTTGGAAAAACCCGAGATTTAGAAACAATACCAGACGTAAACATTACCCGTTAGAAATAAAAGGAAACTATGAGGAAGGGTCACTCAAGCTTCATAAATCTTCATCAGAGCTAGACTCTCGAAAGGATATCGTCATCTCATAATCCATCTCACTATTGACAGTGACTTGAGTAATTACAAGATAAAAGTTTCCACATCATGAAACTAAATGAACCCGCCTTGTATTTCTTGCTGTTGTGCTGTTGAATAGAAAAAGGCTACTTTGTATTACTTGGCATGACCTAAAACTTGTACAAAATAATTCTCATCAATGAAAACAGGAGTGAATCGGTGTAAGATGAAGTAGTTGAATAAAACCGTGGACACATCTGGCGCAAGGCATCCAAAACGTCGGGCCGTAGTTAAAATATATTGTAAATAAAATAACTAGTACTTTTCGCGTATTAAACTATTAAAATTGTTTTATTTACATGTGGTATTCGCATACACTAGACAATAATTATGATGAGTACTATTTAAATCTTAATTAATTAATTGAATCACACTTTACGCACTATAGCAAGAATTAACTGTCACCATTGTTTAATGATTTGGTCATTGCGATAAACGAAAGAAATTCCCTGAAAAACCAATCGTTTTGGTTTCCGAAGTTTTTTTGTAGGAAATCCTTAAAAATCTATACGATATTAAGTCATAGAAATTTGTCTGTAACATGGCCCAATTATGGGACACGAGTTCAATGTTATTTTTATATTGTCACTTCCCATATGTTGGTGGATGTCTTTTATTATTTATGGAAAAGGAAGAGTGCGTAATTCCTCGAATACAATGAAATAAAACGTTGAATTAATTTAATGAAAAAATCTGCAATAATGCCTTTGCTCTAAATACTATAAATATATTTGTAAGCACTACATAGATACCAAATTATTGACCTTTTAAATCAAGAAACATGTTTTTAAGTTTTTACTATAGTTTTACGCCTCTAAATAAAATATTTATCTTGAAACTTTTCCGTTAAATTAAACACGGTTAAACGGTTTAAAACGCGAAATACATTGGCTAACTTATTTCGTATTAGTGGACATGAGGAAGCAACTTGTTTAAAATTCGAATCCAAAGCTATTGACCGATGATGGCCTAAAATAGACCCCTTTTTATGTGATAACTTATATGCCTATAATATTTAATGTAGGGGTAATTTTATACTTCCCCAAATCGTAAAACCGCCACAGGACCCTTTCCTTTGACCAAGGTTTTTACGTAAAAATAAATTATGTATCTCCTAGGCCGATTGTAAGGTCCAGTAATATCCTCTCATATTCCTGTACTCGGGAGCATATTAACCCAAAGATTTATTGGACCTAATATGTCTAATATTTATGGAACCATATGTAATAAAAACTTATTGTAAAAGGAACTTCGTGGAACTCAAACATCCACGAGGTTCCTTTATCATCATTGTAAAACCAACACGAACCAAGGAACAAAATATATATATCTAATATAACACTTTAACCGTTTATTAAAAATTAAATTAATATCAGGTAAGTTTGTTCGAAAATTATTTTACCTACGGGTCTAACGTTTCGGATGATTTGCATTTAAAGTGATTTATTAAGATATGTACTGCTCGCGTAAACTATTGAGAATAATTGATAAAACACTGCTAATAATCTCCATTTTGAGCATTATTGGTAAGGTCGTAAATATTAGTATGGTTTATGGCGCTTAAAATCAACGGCATATACCTTTAAAAACAGATATCACAAACCTTTCAGAAGATACCCCAGTGTCTCTGTTAAGCCAATTCAAATGTTTCAAACACCTGAACATTGAGTCTACACAAACGGAATATATCAAAAGACAACTCAATTTGTGAGGCGGAAACTATTTCGAATACTAGAGAAAATAAGGCTGCTGTAAAATTGGCACGTTACGTCGAACGGAACGACCAAGATGCAAAAGCTCCGTACCCAACGTTTTCATCACATATCCGAATGTACTATGATACAATTTTATAAGGACATCTCCTATATAAAAGATATTCTCTATATTTTTATGTTTAGATGAATTTATATAGTTTTGTGTATAAATGAAATCTTCTATGACGATTAGTGGAAAAAAACAAACAGTGACCCTGTGATTACGGATACTGCAAAGTCGGACTGCTGTTAAATTAAATTAAAATTACGCGTTTTAAATCGTAAAAAGGTTTTTTATTTGAAACCGAAAGATTTCAATGTGAAGAAGTGTAGAATTATATGGCATAATTATCACGAAACAGAAGAACAATGCTTAAGAATTGTTTAACGTGACATAAGTCTTTCTAATTGCTTAATTTTGTATTATTCCTCGTTATACATTATTAAAGACCTTCTATACAATTTTCCACTTACTATAGTTTTACACAAGCCAAACTTATCATTAAATATTTGCCACAATTTTTTTTTACAATAGTGTCCCCTTATCGTCCCGACCGTGCATACGTTATATCTGTGCACTGTTCATTGAATTTTTTGTTAGCTCCATGAAGATATACACTCTTTGAAAGCAACCAATGACACGTAAACAGTGAATGACCTATTGAATAGTCGGAATAGAATTACGGAGTGAAAGGGAGACATTGTACGAACATTCTGTTGTGGTACGGAATTGGATCTTTGTTGAATCTATACTAATATTATAAAGTTGAAGAGTTTGTTTGGACGGAAGGCTTTAATACATTGGGCTGCGACCAATACTAGAAAACAGTGGAAAATGTGGAATGAACGAAAAAAATAAAGATCTTTATATGGAAGCCTCCATTGCGTGCGCTGCGAAAACGATTTAAGAAAATAAAAATATGTCTGAAAAAATAATTCTTTAAAAAATAAAAATGTCCGTAAAAGTTTAACTTTTAAGATAAGCACGCAAGAACGACACACGTCGTGAATAACAGATATAACTTATATAGCTGAGAAGTTTGTTTGCAAAATAAATAATATGGTATCCCAAATAACTATTTCACACAGAAAAAGTCGCGGACACAGCTAGTAAATCAAAACTAATAAAGACTAGTATTGAATTTATGAAACGTCGAGCTATAGTTGAATTAAATTAAAAATAAGTTAACTAAAACATTTCGCGTTTTAAACCGTCAAAAGTGTTTTATTTTAATGTTAAGTATATAATTGTTAAAATGATCTAAAATAAATTATCGCTGCATGAACTGTTCTGTTATACCATATTAATTTGCATAAATAAATAGAGGTATGTACGTGTATTGTTCTAGCTAACAGCTGAATGGTTAATCGCCTACCTAATTGATTAGATGATTAAAGTGGTCAGCGGTACAGAAATGTATTATGTTACAGTATAATTGCATTATCACAATATGAACTACACGGCCGAAACGTCGGGCTGTTGTCAAAATTAATCTATACTAATATATAAAGCTGAAGAGTTTGTTCGTTGGAACTTGGAACGCACTAATCTTAGGACCTCCGGGTTTTAATTGAATTTTTTTGTGTTGGTTAGAGCATTTATCGAGGAAGGCTATCGTCCTGTGACTAATAGAAGCAAAGAAACAGAGAGAGATGTGGAAATTTATTAATCATTATGGGTTTCTAAGGCGTACGCTGCAAAAACGGTTAAAGATGCCCAAAAAACATGCACGAAAGAATGATACCTCTTCAGATGATGTAAAATAGCTTCTCTAGCGTCTATCTTTTAAGATTAACATGCAAGAACGACGGGAAAGGACGCGTCCGACGTCGTGGGTACAGCTCAAGTTTATAAAGATGATTTGCAAAAACTAATTTCGATGCCAAAAATAACGATTTCTGCGGACGAAATCCACAGCTAGTTGTAGTTAAGTTTACTATCTCTACTACAAATTAAAAATCCATGAATTGAAAAAAAATAAGACTAAGGACAAGAACTTTATGTAGTACCATCATGTGAAACATGTTAAAGTTCTCAAACGTTAACTAATACATTTCGTGTTTTAAACTGTTAAAAGTGTTTTTATTTAAATTCTTGTTGGGGTATAAAATAAAAAAAAGACTATATCTACCAATAATTCATAATATATTGTGTACTAGATTACAACGTTTAAAATAGAGATGTAAATAGATAATTTAAAAATCGATCTATAGTGATGTGTCTCTATAATTGAGAGTGGACACAATACGACTGAAATAAGACTATATCGTGGTATAGCTGGTTAATTGTTAGTGATTGAAGTCTTTGGACTCCATATAACAAATAATACAGTCGTTTCAGTGAGTTCATTATGTACGTTTGTCTGTGTTTATACGCTAATATGCTTATCAAAATAAATTAAAACATAACGTTCAATACCTGGAAAAGATTGTTTTAACTAAAACGCCGCCGTTGTGTTTTTGTTGTTCAAGGAATAAGTATTGCATGTATTTTACACGAGTACACATTTAAATAAAACACTTAGCCTATTTATTAATCTATTTTAACTACGGCTCCGCGTTTCGGATGCTGTGCAATCTCCGCGCTTTAGGTGAGCAAGATATAAATATGCGTACAAAAAATTATAATTCTGGTAACATCGTCTGTCTGAAAACTTTGACGAGGTACTCCTTAAAACTTCAAGGACGAAATAAAACTGGATGTTAGACAAATATGCGGCAAACTTTAATACTAATATTTGCGTAACTTCTAGACTGATTAAACTCTTCCCAGACTTGTTTTTATTTCGTGTTAGATGGACAATGATTTTACTTGACGGGAACGTTGTAAAACATCGTATGTGGCTTGCGAGAGTAGTGGACATCACATTTAAAAAAACACTGCCCCCCTCCCCATGACTCGGACGCCGTGGTCATGGTACAAAGTCTGAAATGTCAGCCCGTAGTAAAGATAAATTAACATATATATTTTGCGTTTTAAATAGTTACATGTAATAATTTTAACATAATTAGGTAATCTATTGGACAGTAGACCCGTCCTTTCGTGTCTCATTTGGAAACAGAAATGCGTTCGCCCCATGCCCGACAGCGGGAAACGTAATTTCGCTAAACACTATAGTATAAAAATTAAATAAACCAGAAACCAATAAAAAAACATGAAAGTAATACTCTATAATTCTTTATGTCCGAAAACAAAACTCCAAAACGCGGGCCCATTACATTTAACATGAAATAATTTTAAGGACAAGTACACTCCAGCTGTCCTCGTGTACTAGTATCGTAAAAAAACTATATCCCCATTCCTTCAAAGCCTTACTTAATGTGAAATTGCGAAAACACCTCAAAAGAAGTCGTTAAGCTTGCGAGAAGTCGTTGTCTCGAATAAAACATGATGGTTCCGCAGTTACACTTCGTAATAAACATTATTTTCAACTATTAATTGTGAGTAGCGTATAGTCTTGCTATACAGTTGTTAAGTACGGTAGTTACGGCTACTTTTACTTTTTTTAATGATAAAGGAGGACAGAATTTACACCACAACAAATCCGCCCGGCCGAGCCATTTGGATGTGAAATACTAACCCACATTCTAATTCCAATAATTGAATCCACGCCATATATAGTAATTAACCAATAATATTTGAAAAAATAATGGGTTATATATTAACACATGCACTAACTTTGCAGTGGCTTTTACTCAGCTGTTGCTGCAACAAATCTGTTGTCACGCGAATTTTCACTGATGCCTCATAGACGAGACTAAGAGTGACAATCAGAAATAATTCGCGTTAATAATATAACTAGGACTTCATTTGTTAAGCTCAACAGCTAAAAATATATCTTAAAATAAAACGGTTTAAAACGCGAAATGTCTTTATATATATTTATAAAATATTTTAGCTATGGCCCGACATTTTGTAGCCAAGGTGAGACTCAAGATGAAGAATGTCCCTAATGTCAGAGTATAAACTGCTACGCTAACGCCATCTGTTCCATCGTAGTTGGTATTTGGTGACACTGGCTGTTAGTCTGTTGAAAACACTTTGCAAATAAGTTTAACTTAAAACATTCCGCGTTTTAAACCGTTACAAGTGTTCGTTTTATGTGTACTCGCTACATACATATTTAAAAAAAATATGACTATGTAAACTACAGTCATTATTTAAAAAATATGTATATAAAACACTACAGGACTTTGCATAATTAAAGCTGTAAAACAGAACGCCAATTTACAAAGCCTACGTGAACCGGCAGAGTCGTTTGCGCTATGTTTAAGTGTAAAAGTAGCACGCGTTGTTCCACTTTGCTTTGACTTAGGATCTTGCAGCCTAATGAGCCTGCTAGGTATATACAGCCTTCGGTAGAGTGTATAAACTAGCTTTAAATTTAGCACCGCCCTGTTTTGTCAGATATAACTTAACACTTTTAAAACGTAAGCTATGAATGTGCCACACTTGTAACGATTTAAAACGCGAAATATATTAGTTAACTACGGCCCGACGATACATCATAACCACGTAATCCGATCCGCCGTGGCCATGGCTGCTACATAGCACCCGAAACGTCGGGCAGTAATTAAGTTAAATTAAAACAACAAAAATAAATAATTTCCACCAAATTTTATTACCATACAAACGCAAGTTTATCTTAAAAGATAGGTATACATCGCGGACATTTTTTTAGATCATTTAAAGAAGAATCATATATATATTTTTGTTTCATACATGGTTTTTGATTATTCAACCTTATTGTTTTTTCAAATTTCTCTCAGTTGCCTCGGTCTTATTAGAATGTTTTTATACGCCTTAAGCTTTAATGAATGAATGGTATATCCCGCACGGTATATTTCAATTCAAACCAGTTGACTTTCTAAGACAACAATTTAACATAAATTACTGTATTCTACTTAGAATTATTTTTATTTTACCTTCACATATCCCGGGCCTTAAGTCTAGAATTTTTTCGTGCACTGTAAATTTTGTAACACGACGTTTTATTTTACAAACGCCCTTGTCACCGCCCATGATTTATTACTGCAGATTTCCTACTGTGAAACGTATTTCTCAAGAAATGTTTCAACTTAAAAGCTTTCAGATAACTTTATGCCCTAAAACGAAGAAAACACGAATACAATTTTGGAAGGGAACAAACCGAAGCTCTTATTACTATCTCACCGTAGAGTTCTTATTTCAAAAACAGATCCTCGCGGTTTCGATTCTCGTGTACATAAAATGAATTAGGTCTCATATAGAGTTCTTTTCAGACGCAACTGTATTTAGTTGCATAATATTATATTTGTCCTCAATTTATGTTGTTAAGATTTGTATTGTAAATCTGCAGTTGTTTTAGAAGAACCGTATGTCTATTAGGTTTAAAAAAAATTACTCTCGAAGATTATATATACAATCACTTATGAGAATATACATAGCTTATTATAAAAATACTTAGAATTCACTCCATTGTGAGTTTTAAATAAATTTTATTAAAGTTTACATTCTAAATGTAAGTATAATTAGATGATATTGTTATTTCATTAAATAAAAATTCTTCTTAGATCATAATTAGAGACTAGACATATACTAGATAGACTGACAATTGCTTTGGAATAATTTTAAATAAGTTTTAAGTATTTTTTTCTCGTTGTATAAGAGTCACAAACAATCAAAATTGACAGCATCTTACTATAAATTACTTAGCGTCGTTAGATAAACAGAGACGATCGAAAGCAGAGCAATAAAATTAGGTTTTATCCCGAGAAGTGAAAGCGGCCAGAGAGCGACTCGACCTACTTTCCAGGTTCTCAACCCCACGCTAGAACATTCCTGCACAGTAACCATTGCCGCATTTATACCGCTGAAAGCCGACGCTAAGGGAATTCACACTTCAATGTAATAGAAGAAATCGCGAATGGTAGGGGCCGATCGATCGGAAAGACGCCGATATTCTCTTTGGTAGAGGGGAATCACAATTAGTGACGTAACGCGGTTACCGGGAGGTGATTGATGCCTCAAGCGATGCCAGCGGAGGGATTTATTAAAAATGTCTTAGATAAGTTCACCACGATTGCGTCTAACCCCGTGGGAGCTTTCGTCCTGTTATACACAATTTACACTTTAATAGGTTTGTCACACCGTAGCAAGATATGAAAATAAAAGTAGAAAAATAACGTTTCCTATAATAGGAACCTTAAATATGCTACGAAAGATTTTTTTATGGTGGACCTCTACAGAGACTAGCATGAAGTTCACTTGATGTGTAAATGAAATACCCCATATAAAATCGACCCATTGTCGACCAATTTTGGCTTTGGATATTTTCATATCCACAAATTCGTAGAGAGGTGGTTCGTCATCCAAACGGAATTTCGATATTTCTACCACCTTTTTAATATCAAGCTTTCCTAAAGCACGTTTCATGAAAATAATGAACTAATTATTTTCATGAAACTTGATGACAATTAATTTTATTAATGTTAGACCCGGTAGGGATTATTGCATTGCCACTATTGATTGCACCAAGGTCGTTAAATGTTTCAAGATACACTTTTGTTTTCTTAAAAACTCATTTGCGGTATACTCGCTGTAATACAATTCTTGGATGTTAAAAAAATAACAGTAACTATCAAAGATAATAATATAATAAATATAATTGTGTGTAATAGTTCCTAACGTGAGCATAAATAGAAAGTTTGTGACAAATGAGGACAGTAAGGTGATCCAAACTCGATCGATCGAGTAAATATGACTTAAAAGACGAATCTTACTAGATAATAAACTTTAAAACTAGTGTTCAAAGTAATAGCTTTCCGGAAGGTATAGCTGCATACTCTAACTATACCTTATATAAGAACAAGAATCGTCTCATCTACCTTTTATCTTCAACGAACTTGCCAACATAGTCAATATGTTCTTTAAGACACTTAGCTTTAAGGATCAATGTTACTCGACTGACAAGTTAAATTAAAACAATCCCCGAGTTATTTTTAATTTGACGTAAGTGGAGCCAAGTTGGAGACTTAAAGCTTGCAGCAAACTTCAAAGTATCAGCGAGGGGAGACTTTTCAAGGAGACAAGGGGTTGCGATGGCCCCAAGCAATTGTTACAACACTTAAATTGAGACCGACAGAGCAAGATAAGGTTATTTTTAGAGATCCGCTATTCCTTTTGGCTTACGAAGTTTGAACTAAGGATTTGCTTTATAAAACTGAGTATAAACAGACACTATTTAAGAACTTGATTAGCATATTAGCTATAACCAAAGGAAATCTCTAAAAATACTACTACGATAAACAACAGTATCTATCAGATAAAGCACTAGTAGTACTGTAGTGTACGCGAGTAAATAACAATTAAATAGCAGTGGTAACATGGTCCCCCGTGACCACGACTGCTGGAATGCATCCAGAACATCGAGCCATAGTTAAAATAAATTATTTATATACTTTGCGTTTTAAACCGTTAAAGTGCTTCATTTTAATAAAACACTTTTAAACAGGTGAGTGAAGTAAGTTTTTGAAGTATATTTAATTTAATGTTGTTGCAAAACCTACAAAAACTATAAAGTTGATAACCACGTACCATTATACAAATATCATTCTACATAGGATTTCGCGGCCATTTTGTTAAGCGTGTATTAAGTTGAGAAATGGTTTTAACTAACTCCTCAATTAGAGATATCTATTTTTATGATTTAAAATGTATACACTTGCATTGCTAACGCGAATAATAAAGTTTGTGATGTTTGGTTGTGTCCGCCACGTTTTAACGATCTAAGCACGCGATTAACACCTGAAAAACGACTGATACACACTCGAGAAACGCGTGCATGTATTGAATAGCGAGCGAGACGTACATCTTCAACAATATTCGATGGAAATGCAACAATACACCGTCCGACATCAGATGAATATTTCAATACAATTCGAAACATCCTCAATATCTCCTCTGGACATTTACGAGAAGAACCATAAACTCCTTTCTTCTCGCAACAACAGTTATTGTACACGGCACAGCGTCTCGCATTTGTGAACACTGTGACCTAGTTTGCATTAAAAATATTAAACATTCAAAGGGAATTTTAAAGAAACGCCGCGGTGCAGTCGGCTGACATCGGAGGTGGCATGTTTCATTAAATTCATATTAACCGCTGCTCTGGAGCTCGTAACGACGATGTAACAGACGTTAATGGCCAAAGGAAAAGGAGACATTCCTCAAATATTTGTGTTCAATTGATGATCATGCTAAGTCAAAAACAACCTTACAACTCGGGCAGGACTTGAACCGGCATCGTCAGCGTTCCGTGCTGTTGCTCTACCAATTGAGCTACCGAGTCCGAGAACGCTGACGATGCCGATTCAAGTCCTGCCCGAGTCGAAATTGTTTTCAATTTATTTTCGATTTTTAAATTATATGCCTTCATGTGCAATAACATGTAAAAATTAATAACGTTTTCAAACAACCTTACAAATCAACGTAAGAGATCACGGTATTGTCTGTAATTTACGCGAGTAAAACTTTTAAATAAAACCCTTTTAACAATTTAAAATGCGAAATTATATGAAATAACTTCTTTTATTATTTATTTCATCTATGACCCCATGTTTTGTATTTAAAGTGTTTATTTCAAAGAAAAATATCATTCAAATTTCATTTGAACTGTAGATCTTTAGTCTGTATTTAACGCTTCGTAAGTTATTTTGAATACAGCCTATGGCACTAGATCCCCGTAGCGTTATATAAGGACTTGAATAGTTTGTTATATGTTTATTATGACTTTTTTGTATACACAATACGTTTGAATTACCAGATTTCTTAGCACGTTACAACTTTAAAAAATAAAAACGAAAAATTAACATAGTTGTCGAAACAACAGGATACATTTTGAGATAAAAATTAAACAGTTAATTTAAGGGAAATAATTAACTTTATAAAAAACTACAAAACAAAACAAAACACCAGTTTATTTTTTGTGGGCAATAGAAAAATAAACTATCGATTTAAAAATAGTAAATCGTTCGCGGACATTTCAATTCTCTTATTCGTTATCAGATAGAATTTTGTTAAACGGGTACGGTATCTTTTGGGCGCGGCATTTCGCTGCCAACCGCTGGGCGCCGGCCAAGGCGGGCCGCCCGCCCACGCTAAACGCGTCCTATCGCGATCTCAAACAGATAACCTTTACCCGACTCTTGAGTGATTTTAAATTAGTCTTTAGTACTTTTTAAGCTATAAAAGTTTCCCTGCGATCACGAAACTTAAATCTTATTGCGCATATCATGTGATTTAGTATATATATATCTTTAAACATAAGTGAATTACGTAGTTATTAAACGCGAAATATATTAGTAAACTTATTTTTAATATAATTTAATTACGGCCCGAAGAATAGGTGGATTTACCGTAGCCGTAGTCACGGCGAAATCGTGATGAAAGTTGGTCCTAATGTTAAAGTCCAATCTGCTATGCTAACGCCATCTGTTTTGTCGCTAGCTGCTGTCTGTTTTGTCGATACGAACCGTAGTTAAAATAAATTAAAAATAAGTTACTTATGTGCTACTTGTGTTAACTACAGACAATACCTAATGGATACATATCTGGAACATGGAATTAAAAGGTAATTGTTTTAAATAGTATTAGATAAATATTTTGAATAAAAATAAAAAATATTATTTAATATTTGCTGTAAATTGTTCCATATCTATTTATAACTGACATCATTTTGGAAGAAGTGATATATACCGTGACAACGGATCGTTATAACTTTGGATCGCATTTTAAAATATTTTCTTAAAAATAATAGCGTTCTAAACCGTCAAAAGTTTATTATTTGATGAGTATTGTTAATTTGAACAAATTTATTTGTTACCTCCTTCATCCTACAAAGGCTGCGAAACGAAGTTTTCATGTTATAAATTTAAAGAACTTCTTTAATATAGCACTTAGTCGGTTTTATCTCTAATGAACTATGCTTCGCCTAGCAAAGACAATACTCCAAGAATTCCCTTTCTTATCTAAAGCCGTATTGTATAAAAGCTCAGTGATCGAACGACATACTTGCTATTTAGATCAGAAAATAAGCGACCTGTAAATAACGACAATCGACACGATATAACCTTTTCAATACTCGTACACGCCTTTCAAATGCCACGAACTTTTAATAAATCCATCGTTTATCTGAATGCTTGCTGTCAAACGTTTCAAGTGATTTTCTTCTTTACATTAAATGGAAGCTTTACTAATTAGTTATTACAATTTAGACGAAATAGATCCATTATAATATTAAATAAAGGATAAATTATTTAATGTGAAATTCCTTTCCCTCCCTCCCTCCACCCTCCACATCTTGGGACGAACACATTTCTGTGTCCGTTTCACAGATGAGTCTTTAAAACCTTACTTCATACGATTGTTTACTATACGTATCGTATACTATACTTATTTTAGAGCTTATCTTTACGAAAATCATACAATAAACAAATGTTATTATTAGAAAAGTGTATTAAAGCTAAAGTAATAAATACTGCGTTCGTAGATAATATCCATATTATTTTTACAGACTATATTCTAAAAAATTCTGGCAATTTTAAAAACACACACAGAACCCCGTTTTATTAACCCGCAAGAATTTAGGTCGCGCGCACTCGTGTTGATAAAGAAGAATTCAAAGCTCGGTGGTTCGATTTTTCCTTCGTTTGAGGTGTAAGAACTTGAAAGGAATTCCTACATTTTCATTATATAAACCGAAATATCGGGATTGTGTTATTTCTGTCTACATAATGGAATAAACCTTAATTACGCCTATTTTGGTATAGAAGGATTCATAACTCTCCCACGCAACATATATTCGAATATTAAGGCTGTTATTTGTAGATGTTTTTCCTGATCTCTATTTGTCACGCTAACAATAATATTAAAATTAAGAAACTATATATTATACAAAATAATTACTATAAATCCGGTTTGCTACAGTTAAATTATATCCTAGGAATCAAACCCCGAACCCCGCGCTTAATGTTATGCCTGGGATTACGTTAAACTTTGTAGCACAATGACTACAAACGACGGTTACTAAAAATGTTAGTATATTTTAAAGTTATAAGTACTATGTTTACGAAGTACCGTCGATAGGGTCACTGTTCTGCTAATCATAATCTCAGGATGATACAAATATTTTTTTCGGTCAAGTATAGAAAGCTGTCTTAAGTGACAATTTAAGGACTGTACGTATCCCATAGCCAAAAGTAAAGAGATAAAAAATACGACATTTAAACTGGCACGTTTAAACGCACTCATAATATACATACAAGGAGACACAACCGCAAAGAAACCGTAATAAAGAAGTTTTACAATAAAATAAAGCTTTCCAAAGCTCAGAAGCTACCCATGTTATTGCTAGAGTATTTCCACTAGATGGCGTTTTACTTAATACAATGGCTCCAGTTCCTCGACTTGATATTCTTACAATACACATTTCCAAACTTCCGCAATTCATTTCAATATTCAACACTACAACGTCTGAAATTATAGGCTAACTTCTCGACAATACGGGATTCTTTGTGCCTACGAGACGCTAAGGACATTTGAGGATTTAGTTAATCTTATATAGAACACTAGCTGTGTCAGCGACTTTGTCCGCTTATTTCATGCAGTTATTCTGGGCATCTTTATAAATTTAAACGGTATCCCACAACGTCGATCGCGTCGCGTTGTTTTCTTGTAAGTTAATCTTTAAAGATAGACATATAGTATCCCGGACATCATTTAGATCATTTAAAGAGAAACAATTCTTTCATACATATTTTTTTAGGTATCATGTACCGTTTTCGCAACGTACGCAACGGAAACCCGCAAAACTTAATAATTTTTCCCGTTGTTTCTACATTTCCCGCCCTTTCTTCTCACGTCGCTTCTTTTATAGCATTCCTCAACAAATGTACAAACAGAGTGTTGCAATTCAAACAGTAGCTCCTGAGATTAACGCGTTAACAACCAAACTCTTCAGCTTTATAGATTAGTATAGATAATGTAATCGAATGCTTCATGCCAACAAATATATACCGTAGAAAAATGAAGGAAACAAAATTATCTAAATATTGATGTAAATTTATTTCACTATCTCTCCATTCATAGTTATATGATAAACATGAAAAATAAGAAAAAAATAACGGTTTAAAACGCGAAATATATTAGTTAACTTAAGTACAATTTATTTTAACTTCGGCCGACCGACGTTTCTGATGCTTTGCAGCAGACAGTACGGGAAGAAAGGGATAAAAAAAGCCTTATTAAGAAGGACAGGTGTTTTTTGGACACAGTACTTATAAAAACAAAAGTTAGCCGAGAACTAACCAATGCATCCCACGTAAGTAATATCGTTAACGGCTCGCAAACGATTCACTAAACACATTTTTCACGTACCACGAGGCCGCGTCGTTTTTAGCGAGAATATAAATCAAGCGCGCAATATTTTTTTCATATCTACGATATCAATCTTTGAACAGATGTATCTGAATTTATATAGTTTTTTTTACATTGCTACGTTCGGTTATGTAAATTTTATGCATTCGATTCGGGTTAAGGTTTTCTATTTTATTGACTTACAGAGGAATAAATCTACATTACGTTTGTTTCATCTCGCGAAGTACGCATAGATCAAAATGTAATTCGTACAGTTTCCGGTACCTACCCTTATTGTGATTTCGGAGAATATTAATATACGTACCTAAGATGTATAAACGATCACGAACCGGCGTCCACGTAGGAAAAGGCTGTGAACTTTGATCGCGTTTGCACATTTATAATCGGAAGTTCACTTATAAATTGTTCAGCATGACGTTAACGCGTATTGAGTTCTTAAACTTGACGTACACAAAAATGGGTCTGCTTATAGGATTTACGGGACCTCAATATCATTTTTATAGTAAGTAATACATAATCCATACGCAGAAAGGCACAATAATAATATAACGTCAATCACTTTGATAAAACCTTTGATGAAAGAAATAAACTTTCTAGAATTTATACATTTAGGATTATAAAAGTAAGATCATTCTTATTATTACAACTTTATACGGAACTTTTCTACTCTGTTATTTTTAAGTATTTTCTGTAGTTTACGCGTTCTGTAGTTAACACTTTTAACGGTTTAAAACGTGAAATGTATTAGGTAACTTATTTGCAATATATTGAAACTACGACCCGACGTTTATAACCCGAGAAAATAAAGATGAAATAATTTTGCGTTTCAAACCGTACAAAGGATTATTTATTGTTTTGAGTTTTTTTATCTTTCCGTTGAGTGCAATAAGGTTGTTTAGTTTTTTCATTATCGCGATTTAACTATTAAATACCTAGACAATGACAGTCGGACATGGGGTTTACATGATAAAAGATAGACCACACGAGAAATATAACATCTAAATAAGATGCACTGGCGATCTAATTTGGCTTTGGGTGTTCGACAATCCACAGACTAAAACCGAAACACGATTAAACTTCACGGCTTTATCATCTCTGGAACGTGCTTCGTGACACGGACAAAATTTCGATATTCCAACCATTTAATATCCAGACTTCCAGACGAAGTCCAGCTTTCAGAAAAAGAATAAATTGATTAGAAACGATCTAGACCTGGGGATTATTAGCCCCACTTTGCTACCATCACACCAAGGCACACGTCAAATACCTATAGGATTGCGCAATTGAATTTCGAGTATTACAGTGACCCGAGTAAGTCGTTAAAGTTTTATTGTTATCTTGTACTTGAGTGTGTAGAAGGCAACGGAAGAGCATTACTCAGGCTTAAGACTTCAGACCCACTTTAGGTCGTAATGCTTAACCTATTTTTTCTTTGTGTTCCACTGTTTCACACAATCGCGCTAGTTGCCTATGTTCCAATCTTTTCGAATGTTACCTGAGACCTGGATTATTCTAGAGCGATCGAAATAAGATTATATAAATCATCAATCATTTAAATAGCGCCGTAAACATTTGACCACCTCTACAACGAATGTTTTTGCCCAGCATTGCTTTCGAATCCCGTGGAAACAAAATATTGTTTCGGTCGGGTAGGACATAGAAGTCTGACCAACTTTGTTGTAAATGAAATGGATCAGGTAAACGTACACAGATGTGTGGTCACTTCCTGCTGGTAGAAAGGGATATCACATATATATTACATAACTTGCTGAATCGGCTAACATTGGTTTTAATAAATTGTGTAAGGCTTTCACGGCCATCGTTCAGTATATCATTGTCTTTCGGGCTGTTCAGCCGATGTGAGCGAGAAGAGGTTCTCGACATTTCGCCATCACGTGTGGACGCATCAGGGATCGGCCGAAAGACAATCATACACATTGTTTTCAAGATTATTGTGTTAATGAATACAAGTCTAAAAAATAATTGGTAACAATGCATTAACGTTTGAAAACATTAATATTTTTCACATGTTATTGCACATGAAGGCACTATATATTTTAAAAATCGAAAATAAATTGAAAAAATTTTCGACTCGAGCAACAGCACGGAAAGCTGACGATGCCGGTTCAAATCCTGCCCGAGTCGAAAATTTTTTCAATTTATTTTCGATTTTTAAATAACAATGCATTAATTTCGACCAAGTTTGATTAACATAAAACCGGTTGTGACGAGTTATTCTTAAAAGACGATATATTGTCGCGTTTTTTTGAGATTATTTAAAGAGGAATGATTCTTTTATACGATTTTTTTTTGGATTCTGAATCGTTTTCGCAGCGCAAGCAATGAAAGCCCTCAAAGACAAATATTTCTCCCGTTTATTTTCCACGTTTTCCACCGTTTCTTCGCTCATATTGGTCGTAACGTGATATTATATAGCTTAAAACTTTTCCAAATACACGGTTTATTCACAAATATATTTTTTTATTTCGTAACAATAGTTCCTGAAACTAGGGTGTTTAAACACACTCTTCGGTTTCATAGTATTAGTATAGATACAATACCACGAAGAGCTAATCAAAACTTAACACACGTATGAAGTTTATCTAGACTAGAAGTTTTATTAGCGTCGCTTATTAATAAAATTGTTTATTCTGCGATATTAATATGATCTAACCTGCTTTGCCTGTGGCATATTGGAGTTATGACTTCATTAATTTCATCTTCGCTGCTATTATTAAACATTAGATGTGAAAATGTACCCTTTTATGATAGAGGACGGGCTCGTTAATAATGTATAAATATATAATATAAATAAAATTGGGCTATCTTGATGGTAAGCGATGTATGATTTTTTTATGGGATTCAAACCCGTGACTAATGAAAATAATAATATAATAAATACATCATACATCACCACAATATGTTGACTTTTTTCAGTTTGATCCTTTTGGAATAAAAAAATAAAACCTACGTAATTATTGTTTTTAATAAAGTAATATAAGGTTAAGTATTTGAATATAGACACTGAACCTGAGACCTCGTAACAAACAAAGTCGCGCTAACTAGGTATCGTTCAAAATAAGATAAATAAAAATATTGGTATCAATACCTGCTTCAGAAAGTAGACCAAATTTAGCACACTTTATCAACTTAATGAATCAGTACAGAGAGACATTTATATAAATAAATTAAATGTTTAACATAAAAGGCTTGAAAAAACCTGAAAAATTCCATTCACAGTAAAACCCTTAAGCGGTCGTGACCGGACGTTGGTCTATAGATTCAAAATTTAATGAATTTCAGTATTAAATTTAAACTGGATTATTTTATAGGCGAATTGCATCTCAACGATATCTATTTAATAATTTAAAATATGAACCGGATATAAATCCTAATAAATATTTACATATAACTGCATCCGAAACATCGAGCCGTATTAAGAATAATTTGTCAATAAGTTTAACTAATGCACTTCGAGATACCTTTAAAAGTATTTTATTAAGATATGAGAAGTGCTTAGAATAAGGGTCTTTGAGTAATTTTTGTATGTAAAACATTAGGAATCAACATTCCAAATTTAAATGCCAGGCGATCCTTAGAGATTAAACTAATCTCGCCTTTGAATGAAATACGTAAGAAGTGTAAATAGAAGAAGTAGTGACATACTAACTTCACTATAACATAAACATAGTAGACGCAAATAGAATGAGATCATTATAGTTAATGACGGTCCAAGCGTAGTTCGAAAGGCCAAAGGACACTGTCTAAAACCGCTTCAAACTTACAATACAAAGTACACATTAATAAAGTATTGGATCCAAACTCTAACAATCCTCAAAGCATAACTCAGTATCCAGTGTAATCCACTCTCAATTAATTACGAAGAATGGGCTACCTGCTACCGATTTAGTGTTGTCCAGGTCTAATTGGAGTTCACAGAGTCACTTAGGCCTTCAGATGCAATTAGTGAGAAGCTTCTTAATAATCCAATTTACTACTCTCATTTGCTGGTGTAGGTATGGTGATAAGAACGCTCTATTTCTCGTTAGTGTTTTCGTAAGTTTTATACTCAGATGAATAAATAAACCTTTATACCTAGCTATATGTAAGCTTTATTAAAACTCTTGTATATTATGGGGCATATCTGTGTTTGTATCTCTGATTTATTTTATTGATAGGCACAGTTGCTCTGAAATTGTACTTGACCAAAAAAAATATGGTATCCGCGAGATCCGAACCTAGGATTTCTCTTGATTAACGCAATGCTAGGCAACACGTTTACCCTCAGTTGTTAACATTTTCTGACTTCACAAACTTGTAGAGTAATTCTCAGTTATTGATGTCATAGATAATTAATTGGACACTCAATTATAGGAAAAATATAGTTTAGAACGCTTACAACTTTTATATGCTTTACGTCAGCCCTAGGCAGCCAAATTGTAGTGACAACATAGTTCGCGTTTTAAACCGTTAAATAGTGTCTTATTTATGCATTGATATAATTTTACTTGGTTCACTAACTATCGACATAACATGCCATAAAATACATGTTTCAAAATATTAAGTGGAATCAGGTAGGTAACACTGTAGGTTCCACAGTTTCCATCTACCATTGATAAAATGCTATACTTGCCTTTAAAAGATACAATAGAAACAAGTTCTTAATTAAAAATGCAATTAACCTAACAAGATATGTTACAAGCACAATTAATTATTCCAATAATATGTTATAACAAACTAATTAGTTCGCCTTTTCAGCTCAGCCATAATGTCAAAAGGCATGCAGCTGAAATGTACTGAACTATTCAACAATTCCACAAACCATGAAAATAAAACTTTTAATGCAGAAACAACAAAACACTTCATTCGAAATAACATTAAGCTTCCAACGAATAACATTTAAATCCCGGCTTATAAAAAGTTTCCATTCTACAACTAAAAAATACAAATTTTCTCCGGAGGGCAACGTCCTTCGCGTATTCAATAGGGCTTAGACCACAGATTATTAATAAACAGTTGGACAAGACCAACTACGACGGAACAGATGGCGCTAGCGTAGCAATTTTTACATTTACAAAAAAAAAAAGAAGTTTAATCGTGTTTTGGTTTCAGTCTGTGCATTTCCGAATATCCAAAGCAAAAATATGTCGACAGGGCACGTTGTTAAGACGTTATATAGCGCAGGTGTTTCACCATCTTGGTAACACCGTGCTCCTCTATCATAAAAAAAATATATTATCTTAATATTACTACTAGAAAACCTAACAAACATATTTACACGTTATACTTTTAAATGAAAGCCAAATCGGAATTCTGATCTAAAAGGTACAGGCATTTACGAAACGTAGCGCGTCTAACAGAATTAAGGAATACATCGCGGATATTAAACGTAAAAGTTTTTTCTAAATACAAAGCTTACGAAACGTCGGGTCGTAATCAATATATTAACTATTATATTATTAACTTTAATATTTCGCGTTTTAAACTGTTAAAAATTCAATTAAATTAGCAGATTGATAGTTTACATCGCCTAGCATAAAAGGAAACAACGTAACGTTGGATAATAAACGGTTCACATGATAAAAGTGATGCTTATTTTTATTGACTCAAACTAAAAGGCGCCTCGGATACTTAAAGGAACTTACTGCAAATGGCGGCGCTGCTGAACGTAATTCATTTATCTTCTTTATTCGCTTGTTTTGGTCCACATTACGTTTTCACTAACACCATCAATAAATCACGCACCTAGCTTTCTATTGTGGCGTATTTTCACTTGCTCGAAGCGAAATACATGAAAGAAAATTCCATGGAAATGTAAAAACTTTTTCGGTTTCGACTCATTTCTGGAAAGTCTGTATTGAAGCTAAGTTGTGTGTGTATATTTTCTATGATATTTCAATAGAACAACTAGCTGACCTAGCTATAGTTGTGTTGCCATGTGAATTTCTAGAGAATACTTTGGTAGAAAAACACTTATTGTGAATGTGTTAGGATGTACATGAGTGAAGGAGGCAAAATATAGATAAAAAGCCTAACGAGTGAATATAAAATTTCATTAAAATCGATTAAGCAGTTTAAGGGAAGCGCACAAACACTGAGACAGTAGAATTTTATACATTAGATATAAATAATTTTTTTTATATTAGTACAGTAAAATTTGCAGCCAATGTCAATTTGAGATTCAAATAAATAAAATTCAGGTTACACAATGTAATAAATTAAAATGTCTTCCCAACGAGATCGTGAATGGAGTAGAAAAAAAAATCGTATTTATTTACAAAATATGATAATTAAACAAATCTCACCTAGTATGTGGGTCGCTTTTACATGACATGGTGACGATAGAAAAACAGTCGGGTAGGGCACAAAACTCTAATTAAAAAAACCAAACCTCATACCACATTGGGAAAACGGGGTTTTAATCAGACTTGACCTATGCATGTACCGAGACTCAAACCCAGGACCTCTCTTGCTTAACATAATGCTAGGCAGGTGATCATCTGCGTCAATAAACGATGTGTTGTACAAATAACAACTCGTTTCGTTTTATTTGTCGTTGTTGTTGTTCGTGTTATGTGTTTCTAGTCCAATTTGTCGTACCTGTTAATTGTGAGTAAATTTTTCACAAATAATCGAGCCCAATATTTGTACAATAACTTATTCCTATTTGGTTTGAATCCAAATAAACGAGTGATTAATGACACTAGTGAACATCCTTCCCTTCAACCTTCCTGCAAACATCTTAATTCATTCGTTTCACTGATCTATATCTATAGGTACTTATATTACAATACTATAGAGTTTGTTTGTTTGACCGCGCTGGTCTACAAATTACTGGTTTAAATTGAAGATTTATCGAGAAAGGCTTACGCACATACGTCTCTCTATCTTTTAAAATTTACTCGCAAGAACGACGGGACGCGGAAGACGTCGTAAGCGACAGCTATAATTTATATAGCTCAGAGGGTTATTTGCGCGGACGAAGTCGCAGGCGTAGCTGGTCAGTTATGTATAGGTATGTAAGGAATATATGTTAAGAACCTCCACCAAATACTTTTTATGTTACCGAGTTTCGAACCTTGGCCCTACCATGCTCAATGCAACTCATCGCATTCTATAAATTAGCTACGAATGTGATTAATGACCTAGTAATCGATAACCTACTTTGACATTAGATTTTAATTTATGCCCATGTTCACGGTCCGCGAACAATAATATAATTAATAATGATTACTGGTTTCGACGTATTATGCAAATCTATGAAATGAAAAGCTGCTTTACCAACGACAAACGAGAGGAGTACAGTGCAGATACTTCTATAGTTTACGCGAGTAGTATTAAATAAAACACTTTAGTTTAAAACGCGATATATATTAGTTAGACTTATTTGGTAATTATTTTTACGTCCTTTTGAAAGACTGAAGCTGGCGAGTATGTTTGTTTATTTGAACGCGCTATTCTTGGGAACAAACGGTTCGAATGGAAAAAATCTTTTTGGGTTAGTTAGAGCATTTATCGATTTACCGATGGAAACGTGGTACCAGTGGGAAATGTGGAAAACACGGGGAAAATGATTCATCATTAGGGATTTCCGTTGCGTGCGCTGAGAAAACGGTTCAAGATAACCAAAAAATATGTATGAAAGAACGATTCTTCTTCAAATCATCTAAAATAATATCAGCGACAGTATTTGTCTATCCTGTGTGTGCCTATACATTAGACACGTATATATTAAGTTAGCTGAAACGTGTGGTATAAAAAGTGTGTTTATTCTTATACTGAACTATGTAATTCTACATCTTCAAAATAATTTTTGTATTAAGTATAGATTGATTTATACAATTACAAGAAAATAATTAAACAGTAAAAATTAAATCCTCAACATCAACTGAACGCGATTAGACAGCTTAAAACGAAAAGCTTACAAAAAAGAGTATGGTGGACTATTCTGGACTTGAGTTTTTCGTTAGAAGGCTTAAAGGATTAAAAGGGGTGCAGCGAGGTCATGATAAGAAGCCAGTGAGTGTCCTTGGAGACTTTAAACATCAGGGCTTCTAACAATTTGATCTAGCCATTCTAATATTACGTTACACTTGACTGCGTGGAAAAACAATTCTGAACATACACTTAACTAGGGAACGTATATACATAAAGCTATTTTATATATACTATTCAATAATTAATATTAAGTATTGTCAATAATTTACGCGAGTAAAACACATTAAAATGAAGCACTTTTAATGGTAAAAAACGGGAAATTTATTGTTTAAACTTACAAAATAAAGCGGCTGCTGCAAACCATCCGAAACGTCGGAGCATAGTTTAAATAATGTGTAAATAAGTTTGACTAATACTTTTCTCATTTTAAACGTTTAAAAATGTTTTATTTGAATAATCAATATTTCTGAAACATGTTGGTCTTCGTCTGTTTATTAAGTAGGTGGTAGAACTATCGAAAATTCGTCCGGGTCACGGACCCATAGTCCACTTTGAAAAAAACCGTGAATACTGTCTATACTTTACGCGAGTAGTACACATAACACACATAAAACACTTTAACGGTTTAAAACGCGATATATTAATTGAACTTATTTGAAAATTATTTTCCCCGTGACCACGGCTGCTGCAAAGCATCCGAAACGTCGGGCCGAAGTTAATATCATTTTCAAATAAATTTAACTAATATATGGCGTTTTGAACCGTTAAAGTGTTTTATTTAAAAGAACCGTGAAGTTTAATCGCATTTAGGTCTCAGTTTCAGTATGTGGATTTCCAAATATCCAAAACCAAAATAGATTGATAGCGCATCTTGTTTAGATTTTATATGGTTGAGGAACTTCATCTTTGTATCGTTCTCCAGAAATAGGATTTCATTTTAATTCAACAAACAACTTACCGTTTCAAATTATCGGAATCCATTATTACTTCCACCTTTTATCATAGTTAACTTATACGATAAATAACAACTTAATACGATTACATTTAAACACGAACATTTATGAAACCCGAAAACGGACACTTCCACCTTTAAATACAATACTAACTAAGAATTCCTTTGAGGTGAATCGCGTTATCACCAAGTAAGATATCAGATAAGAAAACGTTATAGAAAAGATTAACGACTTTGAACTCGTGTATTTGATATAAGTAGAACGTCACATTTAACCTAGATATTAGAAAATGCCGCGGTCTTTAGAGAAAAATTATCTTCGACTTCAAGACGCTGGGTTAATTAAAATACCCAACCGTCTCTATGAGGATCAAGCGAGGTGATAAATTCGTTTTGAAAACAAAATATTTACACATAACACGCCCACTGTTATCAGTAATAATTATATTTTTAATCACGCAACTGCTTTGCACTACATAGATTTGGTAGTCGTTGGTCTAATGGTAGCATGTATACAACGTGGTTGTGGATTCGATTCTCTTGAGGTCCAACATGCAAAGCAATTAAGCAAATAAAATAGATGTTTCAGATTTAAGCTATTTCACCTTTTATCAAGGCCACACTTCCCTGTCCTCGTCTATCATAAAAAATTGTCTCCAGTACAAAGCAAAATAGGGAATGGATAGAGTAAAGGCCGATTATATACATACTATATAAAAATATAAAAGAAGGGAGCCAATCAAGTCGCTGGCAACATCGATTGGATTAACCGAATTTCGCAAACCTCGTTAGGAAGCGCCAACTCATCAATCAAGCGTTATCATTTCGAACCATAAAATATTGGCCAATTAGAACAATTCACATTCGCATGCTCACGGCATATGTGGTTTCAACCCTTTCGTTCTCGACGTTTAATTTATTTTTATGACATTTGGTGCGTGTAAAATGGGAAACCGATTCGATCGCTTTTGGACATTACTGTTACAATCTTGTGACTTGTTAATTTAATTTTGATTCGGTACTTGCATCTACGTAGCGTCGTAACGTTTCATAACATCAAACGATAACATAATTCTACGACTACTCACCAGTCATGTGCTTGTTGGTTTCTCCTCCTCGCTTGTGCACAGCAAGGCGGTTCCTGCGGGTCGCAAAGCTGCAGCGCAGGCGGCGGCGGAGGTGGTGGCGTACAGGCTAGTCGCCTGGCGCCCGCCGCGCTCACGTACTCCACGTAGCGCGGCGGCGGAGAGCTGCCCATCTCCTCGCGACATGCTGGACCACAACACTTGCGACTGGCCGCCGGAGGTGGTCGACACGCCAGTCCACAGTACACCGGCGGCGGAGCCCTGATGGGGGCCGGCGGCCGCGGCACGTACCGCTCCACCGGGACGTGCGCCGCGGGGGGCACATAACGTGGTCTTCTCGCCCGTTCCGCTTCCGCAGTCCGACGCACACGCCGCGGCGAGGCCGAGAACCGGTCCGGCAGCGGCGCGGGCGGCGGCGGGCTGAGCCGCTCCGGCGGGGCCACGCTGAACGCGCCCACCGTCGGGAAACGTTCGCACGGGGAGCGCGCGTACTCGTCGCCCATGGCGCGCGGTCACCCGAGCCCGCCGCCGCCCGCGCGCCCTTCGAGCCTCCTCTACCCGCCTTACATGCCTCGCGCACTCCTGGTCGCTTCGGCGAGCCCTAAGATCCACGCGAGAACGATGCGACCTCGAAATCCGCATTCACTTCGCGAGCGCCATCGCGCTCCGTCCGATCGATGGCGCGACGCGCCGGTCGCTCAGAGGTCGCCCGTCGCCCGTGCCGACCCGCATCGCATCTCTCTGCCGTGCCACGATTTGGGGAAGAATCAAAATCTTCGTGCAGGGCGAGGCGAAAGTGCGTCCTCGAGCAAGATGGCCGCTTTCGTCATGACGGCGCGCCTGCGCGAGTTTCACTTTGCGATGTTTGTTTTCACCAAAACTGAGAATTGCAACGATCAACACTGGCTAAATATAACGAGGTTTGGGTACACTGGTGGTTGTCGGAGACGCGAGAGCGATTCGTATGAGATGTGGTATCACGTATCGGTGAGAAGAGTCACCGAGAGGACGAGCTGACGTGCGTCGCGATGCCTTCCGAGGTTGGGGACAAGGAGAGGGCGCAGTGCGCGTGCGGGCCTTCCGCACCGACGTCACACCGTTGCGCGTATCGACGTCGCAGCCGCGCGCATCCCGCTGCGACGCCGTCCGCCGCTGCCTTCAGAGCGACCCTCTTCAAAACATATATTACCCATCAAGCTTCGCTAACACTCCACCTCGCTATTGTTGTTTTAACTGTCGCGTATAAAGATAGCATCGAAGTTCCACGGCGAAATTAAATATTATGATTTATGATGATGCTTAACCTATATCAAATATTATCCATATGCAGGCTACAATGTTGTCTATAAATACACAGAACATATATAAATACTGAGAATTTAAAGAGAAAATAGAGAGAATGTAAAGAGAATTTACCTAATTGTGCATACCCACATCTGATGAGAACTCGTTTATTTGTCAAATAAACTTTATAAACATTATCAGAATATGAGATAATTTTAGGTGAATACGTAAAATAAACTGAAAAACTGAACACAATAATTCCATGATAATTTATTTCACCACGCTTTATTTTTATGTTTAGAATAAAGTAGAAATATTTCTAATTCTAAAGTAGTCAAATCAATAACTTACTAACATAATATTATTGCATAACTCGGCAACCTTATGTGGATGTTGAAGCGAAGTTATTCGATGTTCACGTCGCCGACTATCAAATAACGTGTAAATTACTGACATATCCCACAGAACACGTCGCGAAATATATTGACATCGACAACGTTACGAGATCAAATTAAGTCTCTCATAACATAATACAGGTATTATAAAGTTAAAATCATCAATAATAACGAAACATTTTCGTGTCGTGTCTACAAATTAATAAACATAATTTTTAGGATTATTTTTATTATACCATTTATTTATATCTACATATACCATGTCTGTATATTAAAGCTTAGTTCTGTAGACCTTTGAAATAAATTAAAAAAAAAAAAACAATTTTATCTTACTATGTAATAAATGGGCTTATATACGAACACCTTTATTGACACAAGAAATTTTAACAAAATAGTGCTTTATATGAAAGATATGATAATTACTAATTAATTAAGCTTGTAATATATAAACCCCTAAGACGAATTATGTACATTGTTTTATTCCTTGCATAAAATATATTAAACATGCATATTATTAAAAAATAGAAATACGTAAACTAATATATTTTATGAAACTAATCTATATCTATACTAATATATAAAGTTGAAGAGTTTGTTTGAATGCGCTAATCTCAGGAACTACGGGTTCGAGTTCGAATAAAATCGTTTTGCGTTCGTTAGATCATTTATCAAAAAAGGCTATAGACTACAGTCTGTGGTTCAGTCAAAATATCGAAGGTGTCTGGGACACTACTTTATTTTATCGTCACATATACGTTTGAAACCCTTACAATCGTTTAAATAAGACACTTTAACGGTTTAAAACGCGATATATATTCTTTAAACTTGATTGTTCGAGGTAACCCGTTCCTTGTTTTAACTTGTTATTCTCTCGCACTCGCACGAGAAAGAACACTGGATTCTAATTGGAGATCAGAGTAATGTAATAATAACTTCCAATTAAGCAGCGCAGAGCTTCATTAGAACATTCATTATATTATGTTAAATTGCGCATAGGTTAACAGCAACATTAATATTACGTTTCATAGCACACTTTCAGGCCTTATAACATCCAAACAAGGTGCGCTGTCGGCCTATTTTTGCTTTGGTTTTGGAAACGCGATTAAACTTGATGGCTTTTTCATCTTTTGACGGTGCTTGGTTACCGTGAGATAATATTGATATTCCTACCACCGATTTAATATCTAGATCTCCAGACGGTGCATTAGAAAAATTATAACTTTATTGGAAACATGTTGGACAACAAACAAACAACAACATCCATTCATTTCTACCACTACACCGATGAGCTTGTCAAAAATATGTAAAAATCCATCGCATCTAGCTGTTATCGTTTCGTCGACAAAGCCCCCTAATCCATTATGAAGAAGCATGGTGGGTCTAAGTTTAAACGCTCTTTTCTATGCACGATGGGACTTATATTTAAGTAGTTCAAGTAAAAAAGAAATATGAACGATTAGAATTTTTCAAATTGAAAAATTTACGACTGAGGCAGGACTTAAACCGGCATCCACAGCGCTTCGTACTGTTGCTCTAATTAATTGAGCTACCGATAAGAATTTGTCCATTCGAACCAGTAGTTCCTGAGATAAGCGCGTTCAAACAAACAAACAAACAAAATAACTCTTCAGCTTTACATATGCATACACAGGTATATAGGTAGTATAAAAGAAACAAAACACTTCGTTGAGGTTTTTTTACGAATGGAACGAGTACATACATATTACAATAGCAATTAAAATACAATTTATTATATAGAACTAAAAAGAAACGATATTTGTCTACTGCGTGCGTTCGATGCGGTAGCTTAACCAGAGCAAATCTCCGTAACCTCGTTATCGTGAGTTCGAGCCCCGCCCGTGTGCTAAAAATTGTATACTAGTTATTTTAGTATTAATTACGATTTCATGTAGTGAAAACTCTAGTTTTCAACACAGTGCGCTACATGCACTAAACCTAACATATTTATCGCACAAATTCCGAACAAAACCTAACGGGAATAGATTTACGATACCCCCCGGGGGGTCGCCCCGCTTAAACAGTCTGGAAATAATGAGGTTTGGACGACTTCTGAACGAAATTTGGTATTTCGTGTTTGAATTACTTATTTATTTTATAAATTATCCCGTACTTAGGAGCGAGCTTAATTTGTTGTTTTCTTAGGACGTTATGAACTTATCGTTATTCACTACCTTCAGTGTAGTCTTTCTAAAACCAATAATGGACGATATGATTTACGCGTTGTTAGAAATTTGTAGTTTCGTGTTTAGGTCTTTACTTTCATTTATTTGACTGAATATATTTCTTGAGAAGAACAATGTAGCAAAGGGATGACCTAAAAGGAAATTCAGAAAATCATTATTTGATTACTAGGTGAGTCAGCGATTTTGTCCGCGTAGAATAGTTATTTTGGGCATCCAAAAATTTTCTGCAAACTGTTACTACGTCATCGGACGCGTCCTATCGCTCGCGACCCGTCGTTCTTGCGAGTTCATCTTAAGAGTAACCCATATATTGTTGCGGACATTTTTTGATAATTTAAAGAAGAATCATTCTCTTTGTGTATCTTAAACCATTTTTGCAGTGTACGCAGCGAAAACCTACAAAGATGTTTAATTTTCTCCGTTTTTGCCGCATTGTTCGTAGCGCAATGTTTTATCGCCTAACTAGAGCGTTCAAACAAACAAACTCTTCCGCCTTATATATTATATTAGTATAGACATCTACCCTATATCTATACTAATATAATATATAAAGGTGAAGATATAGTAGATTATTATAATTATTTGATCCAAATTAAACCCGTCTAGTTGTTTTAATTGTACATATCGTACCTTATTTGTAAATGATATTCAATTCGTTATGAGCATTATTTTAGAAGAACGCTGTCTTCGGCTCCTGCCAGTCTACGTCTTACATACGTTAAATCATTCCGTCGTTATATGACATTTATCATCCGTTTAATTTATCCTCGTTTTCAAACAATAATTTGTTGAAATATAAAGTAAAATCATATTTCCCCCGTGGGCCATGGGGTGATCACATTCTGTGTTCGTTTCACTGATCGGATTTACAGGCAGATAGTTGATCATGCTTTTGTGCCTCGACCGACCGAACTTTACTTCGTCACCGTTACAGATAAAAAAGGCTTGGACTTTAATCGCGTTGCGGTTTTACTCTGTGGATTTGTAACAGTATCTTAATTAGATGTTATATGACTGTGGTATTCCACCTAATATGAAGTGAACCTTATGCTTGCATGTCTTCCTCTATCATAAAAAAATCTATATACCTACATATATGAATATACATCCCGAAATGCCTTCGTATGTCGTTCAACTGAGACCCAAGCGTTACCCAATTTCTTGGTTCAGTAAAATCCTTGTTAGATCGTCACTTTTATTGAATAAGGCTATATTCAGCCGGTATCTTCGAGTCCATTACCCAATTAGGGGTAATAGTACAACGTGGATAACGAATGCAGACACCTGTCGCCTAATTCAATTATTTGCCCTTTATATAACGTCGTAAGGGTGCTAAATTGTGGAATATTTATCCTCCATTTGTTGGCTTGTTGGGTATTCATGGCATAACTATATTCATTTGATCGTACGTGATATACCCCAGCCTAAACTAAATCTAAACAAGATACGCTGTCGACCTATTTTGTCTTTGGATATTCGGAAATCCACGGACTGAAACCGAAACGAGATTAAACTTGACAGCCTTTCATCTGTGGACGGTGCTTCGTGACCCGGACGGAATTTATATATTTCTACCACCCATTTGATAACCAGATCCAGACGACGTCCAACATGTTTCAGAAAATTTATAAATTGAAAAATTAGACCAACAAGCCCATCTTAGCAGTACGCTTCTTTTGCACGTTTTATATTTATAACAAGTATCATATTATATGACAGCGATCAATCACTTTGTCAAGCTTCGGCATTTATAATATCTGAACGATAGAATGGGATATGATGTTTTTTCGTAGAAACATGTAAACGAGCCACGCTGTAATCCAATATATAATAACGCAAAAATATATTACCAAAGATACAAAAGCATAAATGGCGCGCTTTTTATTGAAATAAGTTGACATAGACTATAAATCAATACAGAAAGCGTATCAGGAAAGCCCTTAATCATGCAAATAAATCATTTGGACATGCGGATAAAAGGGAAATGTATTTTTTAATTCGCACTTACTCAAATAATTTATTGGAAACGCAAACGATAATATAATGAATAACCTCCCTTCATATTTGGTAAAACTACCAGATATGTAATAGATAGAAGATAATGTAACCCAAAAAGTAAACTAGTTTGTGTACTATAATTTCTATTATAGCTTTTCTATGTCACATCCTATCTCCAAATAACAAAATAAGGTTTATAAAATAAAACAACAACAGAATAAAAATAATTTATTATTATTTACGTTACACAAAAGCATATTTACAAATAAATAACATTCCGCCGAATCTTCTACACACTTTCTCTTTAAATCTACAATATTCAGTCGTAATTTCTACAGCAATCTATTCGAAACAATCACTAATTATTCGGGATAACTTCCGAACTCGGATATTAAGAAACTTATTCGAATGTACTCAAGTTGCTGACTGGAGCTTGGGCGGAGAACGGCGTCATAGTTTCCACTGGTACTTCGGGGCACTCTTCCCACAGCCACCAAACCACAAACAAGATCTCTACATTTACCAGTACCAAAGCGACGATCGGAATTGATAGCTTACCAATAAACGATTTCAACGCCCCCTTAGACGCCAGCAGCGGTCTCAATATATTGTTTATTAAAGTCTCCTTAAATCCAGACCCCCCTAATAAGGCGAAACCGAGGTGTAACAAACTGCCCAGTTTATTTGGCGTTTTTATACCCGATTCTAGTAGTCCAAACTTTGGTTTCAAGAAGTCCGTATCCATTGGTGCTAACGTGGGTTCGTGGTAGATACTTGAAGGCCAAGATGTATAGCTGGGTTTGTGGTAGGTCAATGGTTTTGAGAATGTCGTTGGGGCAAATTTTGTAGCAGCCCGGGATCTAGAATCTTGTTGATTCGTTACATCATTTACACTATCAAAGAAGTTGTCAAAAGTAACCTTTTCGTCGTGTGCAGACTTTCCTTCCATACTGCGGTCTTGACTGTAACTGTATCTAGGGTAGTATATGGTATTCGGATACATGTATCTATTCTGATCCGCGGATAAGCTATGCATGTCCAGAGGTATGTTGCCAGTTTCTCCATTAGCGCATACGGTCAGCAGATTAAATAGAATCACTAGAACTTTCAAAGTGCGTAACAAACTCATGATTGTCACAGTACAGAAGACAAACTAATCAATCTTAATATTTCTCATCGCCTAATAAGTATTGTTATAAGGAAGTAGCCGTGAATCAATAACATAAAATACACAATAATATTTAAAAAATAAATGTTGTTTGTATGTTTATGCAACTTGCAAAATAAGTATTAACATTAAAGTAGTGAATGGGTTTTGGGAAAGAAATATAGTTAATAAATATATCAATGATAGTTTTATACGTTAATGATAAGTTTAATATGTTATTAAACAGGCAATTAACTTCGTTTAAATATATTTAAGTACGAACGAATCAGCGAACAAGCGCAGTCTATGTTTATTTACGTGTCAGCTTATATCGATTCCTGAGTTGCAGTCCATTGACATACATTCGGCGACCTTGTCCCCAGCGAGAATGCTGAGCAATATTTTCGCAATCGGACTATCTTCATCAACGTCATCTATAATTGAAAAAGTAACAGCGGTCCCAAAATTGCTACCGAAACCACTCCTATACGACTTCTGTATCACGCAGGCGACCCTCTCGGAACAATCCATAATTAACCGTGATTTATTTTTCTTCTTCTTCTTCTTGAAGTACTTTATCATCTTCGATATTACTGGCCACATCAACGCCGCTTTCAGACCCAACTTCGCAAACAGCATAACACTTAGCGGAAAAAGCAAAAGTTTGCCACCAAGAAGCTTTAATAGCACAATGACTGTCGCTGAGAGCATTATTTTGGCAGCACTCCCCAAAAGACTGGCGAACGACGATAGGGTATCTGTCTTTTGGCACGAACCATGGTAATAACCGGGATCAGAATATGTTTTTCGTATATCGGGATAATAGTTGGAAGCGCCAGTAAACAAATCGAGGAATGGCAAAGGGGGCGATTGAGGGGTGACTGTGCTTAACGCCTGCTCTTGGGCGAGAGCTTCGGATAAAACGTAAAAAACAACTACGGCGACGAACATGACTAAAAAAACTGTTCCGCTTCAATACCGGCATTTCATTTAAAACCTTCGCCATGAAATCGATATTTTCATTTTAAAACGCGAAACAAAATAATTATCGAGGTAACAGATTTTCAAGCAGAAACAAGGTTAATAGGTTTTTGGAATAAAGAAAGAATTTGTTCATTTCGTGAGACGATGATCGAGTTTTAGGTACTTAATTTAAAAATAAAAATGGAATTTTCCGCCATAATTATGATATTGACAGCACACGCATACTACAGTACATACAAATATTTTGCAAAACAACTTTCTAATTTTATAAACAAAGTCTATATTATAAGTGTTTAAAAAATATATGAAATAAAACAATAATAAAAACATTTTTAAATACTCCAGTACTCAATGTACAAAATAAACATTATAATTTAATCACAGATAATGTAATTTTAAAAGCGGTTTTGAAAAATTTAGTCTGTGGTTCACGACATTATTGAACCGTGTTCTATTAAATTGCGTAATGGTCTGTAAAAATGGCGGGATTTCAATCCTTAAGAATTTATTAATGCGATTCTGTATTAAAAGCGCTACTCGCGATAATCTTTCGATCGAAAAGAGATATTAACATAAATATTTATAAAGAGTCAGTTATTAATTTATTATTTTGTCTGAATAATACGATTTATAAGTGAAAACATGTCACAGAACTCTTTTATTCCACCGTGGTGTTCAGGTTAGTTCAATATATCTTTATAAAATTTTATTTTTTCTATTTTTTAAACATAATAATTGTTCAAAATCACGCGCTCATTGGACCAACATATGTTGTATAATACACTTCATTGATCGATTTCATTTACAACCATTAGTTCTGTCAAAGTTGTGTGTTTTGCCCGACCGTATAATATAAAAAGGTAGATAAATAAAGATAATTTTTTTAAGAAATAAAAATTCTTATATATTTGAAGGTTAAATTACAATAGGACCTTACAATTATCTTTTAATAAAATCTATTTTCACCACGACAATTGTGACCAAAGACTTTTATAATATAATTAAAGTTGGAGCTGGTTACATTATTAATATCGCTATAAATGTAACTGCAGCTCTGGCTGTTTGATCTCATCCATGAAGTCTCTCTACAGGTAAAGTAGAACAGAATGGCAAGTAGGACAATTCAAGTGCTCTCAAATCTTTAAGCGGCTCGTAAGATCACTAGATTATATTTTATAAAACCTTTATCCACTCTATGATGTTATAGAAATGCGTTTTGTTTATTACTCTTTTAATTTTAACTCATAAAAAGAACTCTCCTTTACACCGACATAATAGTTAAATATCATATTATTAATTAAAAGTACAATAATGTTATTAGTACAGATTATGTCTATTCTATAATATAATAAACTAACAGATAACGTAACTTTTTGACAAAGGGCACAGATAAACCCAAATTTATAATCGTTATATATTTAAATTGTACCAGCCAATATAGAATTACTTTTAATAATAATAAAGTAATTTAAAATTTGCATACAAAATAAATAAAAAAAAATGAACTAAATTAAGGTAATAACTACACTTAGATAAATTATCTAAATATACAAGGCAAAAAATAACAATGGCAACTCTTAAAACAGGAGCTTCAATTTATCGCAGTCCGTTACCATTAACAATAATTTATTCGAAATATTATTCAGTGTTCAAGGCTACCAAAATGTTAAGAAACAAACATACAGTAGCCTATGTTTTATTATAATTAAACACGAGAAAATCATTAACCGGCTTTCGCAGTAGAGCAACGCGGCGTGTTGATAATGTACAGACATAAAAGCGTGTCCGTCCCTAATTCTTGCGACCTAAAAAGCGAACGGGCCTGCATAATGCAATTGGAGCGTTCTGCCAGGTAGCAGGTGCTATCAAATGAATGACGGACGTTTGCACAAAATATTAAATGAGCTTCATTATGCCGGGAATCGTGGAACTGCTCAGCGTAAAACACGTTAATTTAGCTTATATTCGACCTTCAATAGCTTAATTCTCAAATAACATAGCTGTACAAATAAAAAAATACTGCCGTTGAAAAGGATTTAAAAAAAAATCGAACTCACATCCATCTTACATCGTAGTAATTGAGTCACCATTTTTTATTAATGCTGTGGATGAAATACCCTAGCCACGTAACATCTGATCATCTTTTTCAGGAAGGAATTTCGATATTACTACCTCACTCAATATCCATATTTCCAGACGGAGTCCATCATGCTTCAAAGATTATAAATAATAAAAAAAATGTTGGACCCGATGGGGATCCAACTTATCACCCGTTGATTCATTGCTACCATTACACAAACGAGCCCGTCAATCTGTTTCTTTACTAATATATAAAGCTGAAGAGTTTGTTTGTTTGTTTGAACGCCGGGAATTCGAATTGAAAAATTATTTTTGTGTTGGTTAGAACATTTATCGAGGAAGGCTATAGGCTAAACATCGCGCTGTGACTAATAGAAGCGAACATATAGCGGGAAAAGTGAACAAAACAGGGGAAAATTTTTATCACTGTGGGTTTCAGTTGCGTACGCTGCGAAAACAGTTCAAGATAACTAAAAAATGTGTATGAATGAATTATTCCTCTTTAAATGATCTGAACGACGGGAAGGAACGCAAACGACTTGGTGGCTAACAGCTTAAGTTTATATAGATGACGGTTTGCAAAACCTAATTTGGATGCCCAAAATAATGATTCTCGCGGTCTGTCTCGAAGTCGAATATGGAGTCTTATGTAAATGTTAAACACTTTAATAACGGAATCGTGTTATTATATTTTTATATTCTAAAAATGTTACTCTACAACCGCACAGTGACCGAAAGTTGTTAACAGTATACGTACACTACAAATAATAGTACAAATTAATTTTCGCCCAAGACGCATTTTTTTCTACCTTATTTAAAATCATGTTTTTTGTTATTAGGCCACTCTGGTTCTAGCAGCCTCATATAAATAGCACATTACGAGAATAAAACATAAATATATAATTAGCGTAATTCTTGTTAAAATATATTATCTTTAAAGTCACGTTTATAAGCTTTTAAAACAGTAGGCAACCCCAGAGAAAATGTAGTGAACACTCAGCGAAGCTAAAACTTTGGGGCATTAATTAGGGGCAATCCCACACTCGCTAAGTAAATTACAAAGCTCAGGTAACCGTAGACCGTAGTCCATTCGCTCCATATTTCAACAGGAAGAGTTTCCGAAAGGCGAAAACCACGAAAACTTTCGCACCGTGAATTGAAATCGTTCCGTCCGCTGTGGGAAAATATTACGAAACACGAGACCGAGGATAGAAGACATCAAGGGGTGAAAGAGAGAAATATCCAAAGAGAAAAATTGAAAGTCTTTATACTTTTACTCTTCATAGCGGGATCTGGCTGTAAGTACCTACAATGGCTTGCATTTACTTTTTACTTAGAACTGTGCGCGCCCTGCCGTTTGTCTAAAAGCAAACTCCGCTAACAAGACGTGGAACTAACAAAGATATATTCACTGTTAGTTTTATGGAGCACGTCCTAATTCGATTAAGATGTATCCCAAAGCTGGAATATTTGCTCTCGCTTTTGCGACATAATTCGTTTATGTACCTACTACATATAAACCATAATTCTATTATTCTTACTAGCTCAAAGGTTAGCATTGTGTTAAGCATGAAAGGTACTCGGTTCAAACGACAACAAAACAATAAATTGCTTAGATCTGCAGGGGCACAGAAGTCTGATCTACTTAAGTTTTGGCTGTAGGTTATGCGAGTAGTTCACATTTAAATAAAACATGTTTAACGGTTTAACGCGAAATATATTAGTTATAATCACAATTTATCTTAGCTATGGCCCGACGTTTCGGGTTTTAAACCGTTGAAAGTGTTATATTTAAATGTAATCTTGACTGTTCATTAAATCGATTCGGAATCACAATGTTTATTCCGTTTTCCATGTGGGGGAAAACGTGAAATCCTTTAGAAACACTCTGACATTACACTTAAAATTACGTATTATGTCTACTTGTAGAAGTCCTTAAACCAATTCTTTTATGAAAACAATAATGTCTAATACTTTCACGATGTACCTTTGCTTTTTCTTTATTATTCCTTACACATACCCACTTAATAAGCCCTTTTTTACTTTTCTCCTGTACTTCAGGTGGCGTGGAAGAGATCGCTGCTTTGTGATAAGGCCGCCCTTTATTTAAGTTCCGTAGTTTTACTTGTAATTTCTGTAGTATGTATTATTATAAAGCTGTAATAAGAAAATAGACATAATTCGCATCAATAAAGTCTGCCCATAAGCGCCCGTAATTTCGTTTAACATACGTCCAATAGCGTTAATCAATTTACCTCATTACTGACGGATTATCGCTTAATTATTATTTTTAGTGGTTGCGTTTCAATCTGAAATTGGCAACCGGCATTTTTAATTTTACGTAATTATTGGTTGTAGTATCAATCACACTTCGCACATTATCAAGTTATTGATTCCGAAATACCGAATATAGTAATACAACTGTTATTAATATGAAACTTCGCAATATTTTTACGCGTGAACATGAATGTTTAAATAACACACTTTCACGATAACGGTTTAAAACGCGCATATATTAGTTAAACTTATTTTAATTTATTTCGAATGCTTTGCAGCAGCCGTGGTCACGCGGACGTAATTAAAATAATTTTCAACAAGTTTAATCGTGTTTTAAACCGTTAAAAAGTTGTATTTAACATGTAATAGATTAAATAACATAATTTCGGTCACGTTTAATTAGTAATAGGCATGAAATAAGACATGAAATGGCTTCTAAATAGAATATTTTTCCAGGTTACATTATCCGTGAGAGAATTCCAACATCGGAGATCGAAAAACTGCTGACGCAAACAAAGTTGGCGTGGAGTAAGTACTTCTAGATGTTAGGCTAATAACCTTAAAATCTTGATTCCACCGGCGTTCACTGCGGGTATGAATAACAAACCACACACCTTGGTCTTGGACACAAGGGCAAGTTGATGGCGAATCTCCATTAGGATAATGTAATAAAGAAAAACGATTTATAAGAATGGGTTTCCTTAGATATATGCTATTTTATTAAAACTGATTACAATTATTGTAAAACCGCTTCCGTAGTTAAATCTTAACATTGAGTTAGATTAAGTTTCGATCTTGAGGAAACAATTTTCGGCCGAGCAGGGCAATGAATTCTGATCAAGTACTTGCTTGTAAAAAAAACACTTTTAATGGTTTAAATCGCGCTATTTATGTAAACTTATTTTTAACGTTGGGTCACTTGGGGCAGCAAAACATCCAAACGTTGAACTGTATAAGTGTTTTATTTAAATGTGTACAGTCTAATTTGGTAGATTCATATTTTAAATTTTTAAATGAGTATGTAATTTATTTATAAGACTTTTTATATTAGAAATGACACGGTTATCTTTAATATACGTTACGTGACGCAAGATTCATCTGAACCAATATAACTTATAGATAATAACAAGCAAGTCTGTCTTCCCTGCCATCAAGGCCAACTCGGTTCACAAGCGTCAATCGAAGATAGGTGTTAATCTCGGATTAGATACTGGCATATTAAATAGCATACGTATTGAACGTCGAAAGCCATTCGGTCGTATAGGTTGTAGCGTGTGCCAAATAACACTATCTATACTAATATATAAAGCTGAAGAGTGTGTTTGTTTGTTTGAATGCGCTAATCTCAGGATGTACTAAATTGAATTAAAAAATAATTTTTGCGTTAGTTAGAGCATGTATCAAGGAAGGCTTTAGGTTATACAATATTGCACTGTGACTAATAGGAGCGAAGAAGATTCGGGAAATGTAGAAATCATTCAGCTTATTAGGTTTCCGATGCGTACGCTGCGAAAAATGTTCAAGAAACCAGAAAAATAATATTATTTTAATGGTATGCAAGCATAACGCAGCATTATCGCAGTCATGAGATATTAATGCAAATTAAAAGAATATTTACTCGATACACGCATAGAATTCGCCAAAAAACCGGCAGCCGGTCACTGAAAGTACGCAACATTTTTTGCCGATGGTTTTACGACAACAGTACGTGTAACATGTTACATGGCGAACCTTTGGCTTGTGCATATTTTAATATATTGTAGTTTTCATATCATTTAAGTATTGTGTTTCCAGCAAAACCTGCAGTTGTAGATGAAGAATGCTGCTATCGGTTGCAACATTTAACAGCGAAAGTAACTCACTACGAATATCTATTAAGGTAATTAAAATAAATATTTAAAAATTACTGACCGTGTATATGTCGTTTAAAATCAGGACCGTACGCTAGTCTGTCCAGTGTTACATATAAAAACGATTACAAGTCTATATGTGAATATACTAACCAGTAAAAAAATATAAGGGTATTACCGTTTACATTGTTTATAATAATAAAAATAAAAAATAAATAATCATATCGGAATACGTTTATAATAACACAGATTACTTACAGCAATAGTTATATTATTGTTTCGGATATCCTTTTTCCAATTAATGCGGTCTGTAATACCAAACAAAATAACTACAATTCTATTTGGTGATTACCACAATTATATTTTATCTAGGAGCGTACTCGTTTTTAACCCCGTTAGGGGATGAATTTATTTCAAATATTAAGTACATCTTCCACATTAAAATTAATAGTTTCAATCAAGGAACAACATTGTCCTTAACGACCATTTCACATTTCTTTTTTAACAACATAAGTCTAAGGCTCTGTTGACAGGTGGCAATGACTAATAACCAACGGATATGGGGTTCGATCACCACCAGGTCCGGAATTTCTATATTCCTCCGTTTACAAAAAGCCGATAAGTTTTATCACGTTTCGGTTCTATTCTGTAGATTTCCGAATATGTAATGCTAAAATAGATAGAACTCCATGCCTGTCTGCCACCCTATGTAATATACCGTGCCAACACCTCCCACTTTTCTCTACCATTAGGTACTTTAGTCCATCAATTAGTCCTTCAGGACAATCCATTTCATATGTATATATATAAATGAGAGTAGTTCACGAGATTATTATTATTATATTCATTAACAATTTCAGAACAACGCTCCAAATGCGAAGGACAATATTAACATCACAAAGCCACAGAACAGGTATTTAAATATTATTTTATTTATTGCTGCATGGCGGGTGCTTATCGTTTGTACAAGAGAATTGCTCGATTTTTTAATTGGATCTAGCATTAATTTAAGTAAAGTAGCATGAAATGATAGAAAATGTTTATTGTCACAAAAAATACAAAACAAAGATCTTATTTACAAGGCTTAAATTTAGTGGCATCTAGGAATTCAGATTCCGATGAGCGCTGCACGAATGAAAAATGTACAGCGCTGTTTTTCAGTCTTTCCCCACTGATCGGAGGTGGTGCTGTTTTGAAAGGTTTCTAAAAAACCAATGTAATGATAGTTCGGTTTTCTGCTACAAAAAGTAATCGTTTATTTTTTGCTCAACATTACGTAACTATACTAAGTGATTTACATTCGAAAATGTAATTTAAAAATTCTACAGAAATAATGTTAAAATTCAATATGTATTTTCTAAACATTTTTAATAAATGAATAAAATGTTTAGAAAATAATACCTAAAAAAGTATATCGTTTTCTACTTTTAAAATTGGAAAAGACAAAATAAAATAATACAGATTTTATTTAATTTACGAGACTAGCTTTATTAGATCATTAACACAATGTATCCTTATTTTAACTATAGTTTTTCTAAAGTACATAACTAGTATATGGTTAATATATTTCAAGTTTGAAACAGTTAAAAGCGTTTGACGTTTACTCAATTCAATATACTTTCGGTTTATACAAACTACCTAGAATGTCCCGAATGTAAATAAATTCTGAATACATACCAGAGTTCGTTTACATATTTAGACTAGGGACGCTAGCATCTAGGCACACATACTTATTAATTATGCAAAGATGCACATTTGAAGGGTCGCACTGGTCGGGGTGAACTGGGCTGAATGTTTGATATCTGGCCGCATTTCGAGGTCCCTGGCTCAAATCCAAGAGCTTTGTTTATTTCTATTAGTCCTTTAAGACTTTTCAAAGTTTTCAACGAATTGAAGCTTCAGCCGACGGGCTAGAGGGTTGTTTTAATCAACTTATTTGTGTATAAGACTATCTATATACTTAATCGAAAAATTATTATTTTGCTTAGAATTTGTCGTCCGTTAAGATGTCAATATGACAAGATTTTTTGAATTGCAATCGAATTAATCTTCTTCGCTAAACATGTTGCCTAGAATTTAGTTGAGGAGGTTCTGAGTTCGAATCTCGAGGAAACTATAGATTGTGTCGATCGGGAAGTGCACAGAAGTCTGATCAACTACTTGCTTTGTAAAGTATTTATTTAATAATTGGTTTCGTCAACAAAGATATTTAAATAAAATCAAACCATTTATTGCCATTATTACAACAGTTTAGACTATAGCTAACAAATCAAGTCACAAACAATACAAATGTTTTGGCGTACTAATACATAGGTAGTATATAAAGATCTAAGTGCTTATCACACTCAGCAGAGCTGGTTTTCTAGAATGTTACTGAATTTATAAACGGGTTCAAATATATATCTTAATAACACGTTGACTTATCGTATAGTATAAAACAAATTAAAAATCGATTTAGATAAAATTACGGCACGGGCGGGACTTGAATCAGCATTCATAGCACTCCGCGCTGCTGCTCTGACGAATTGAGCTACCGTGCTTACACGTCGTCGTTGAATTTCTTCAACCTATTGATACATGCAACTCTCGCACAGTGTAGTAGCATAATCATATATCAGAGTTACTTCTTTAAGAAACAATTTATGCTATATTTTTGTTATTTATCCTCGTTCTAAACCCAGTTTCAATGATACAACTTTTAACCATCCAGAATTCGGCCTATAAAACATCATGCAAACAACATTAAAAATACTCATAAAAGTAGTACGAACACCCAAAAACTTTTCAACTCAGCTTATTCTAGCCACCATAAATCACAGTGACATTTTACCGAAAAAATGGTGAAAGCTAAAAATAACTGAGGCAACAAAAGTTTGTAAAAACCGCGACTCGCTTGTTCAGTTAAAACGCACGACATTAGCATTTATACATGGTGTATTTAGAATATATATAAATTATCACTACATAGTATAAAATAAAGTAGTTTTCTGTCTCTGTGTGCGCTTAAATCTAAAACTACGCAAAGGATTCTGATGCGTGAGACTGATAGTCGATAGAGTGAGTCAAGAGTCAAAAGTCAAAAGTCAAAAGTGAGTCAAAAGTCGTTCAGTGCAAAGCTGTAATTTCATATTACTAAGAAAAAGAAGAAATATTACTAATTAAAAGAATTTATATTATAAAGGGAACAAATAATAATAAAGATATTTAAGCTTTATCTTAAAAGACATACCTAAGACAACAAACGTAATCGTATAGTTATAAGTGTAATGTTAAAAAATATCATCAACCAATTTAAAAACTTTATATTTCTTATGTTATGCACATGATGGCATTGTATAAATAAAATATATATTAAAATAAATAACGTTAACACAACATACTAAATAGATTTTTAATTTATATCATGTGAAAAATATTTTTTTTCTGTAATTTCATTTTTATCAATTTCTTATTACTTAGTAAAACATTTGATATTACATTGCATGGGTTACACGGGTTAAAAAAATTCGATGAAGACGTGAGACACGGTAACACACTAGACCAGCAGATCGCTGTGGTGCAGATTCAAGTCCCGCCCGTGTCGTCTATTTCTTCAATCTAAATAGATTTTTAATTCAACCGATTTACAATATATCCCTCAGCTGAAACTAGACTTTAAACAGTTGACTGTCCATTGTGTCGTTACGTATAAAACGTGTAAACTAGAATCAAGTTTGGTATTGTTCAGCTAACAGGAATGCAATCGGAAGCTACATTGCCGGCGCGCGGGCCGTAAAAGGTAGCACCACATCAGAATGGGGTGGGCGACTTGGCCTGTGGGGTATAATCCCTCTGTGGCGCGCCTCTCCGCCGCCCGAGACAATACTGGCTTTGAGGCAACCCACGCCGTCTGATTGCTGGCCTTTTAGGTGAGATTGTTTTCAACTGGTAGGAATTTGTTAGGTTTTCAGCCTAATTGTAAAGAATTAATGGTCTAATTGATAAATTTTATTTTGGACCTGGCTAAGGTTCTTTTACCACATAATACCGACCAAATTCGATTAACATAAAAACATCTGTTGTGAGTTTATCGTAAAAGAGATGTCGCGGATTTTAAATATTATTTAAAGAAGAACCAGTAGTTCCGGAGATTTAAGCACACAAACAAACTCTTCAGATTTGATTGATTAAATACATATATTTTTTATACTATAATTAAATATACGATTTATATGTATTTTTCAAAAAACACAAATTGTAACTTTATTATAGAATAATTACATTTTTTATATAGAAATAGGGATATTTTTATTTGTTTAGACAAGTGTAATAGCGACGTATTTATTACAATACTATTGTTATGGTCAATTTGAATCTCAACCCATTTTGTCAGTTTCGATTTTGTATGAACTTCTTTAAGACGCTTAATTTCCCCTTATTTATGGATTAAAAGACAAAGTCAGCGAACATCCTATTACAAATTCATCCAAAGTTCATGCAATTTCCGCCTGCACTTGACGGATCTTTATTTAGTTAAGTGGAAAATGAGATCTTACAAAAGTGTCTCTATTAAGATGGCAAATGAGACGTGAAATTGATGTCATCGAATTAACATTTCATTGGAGCGTTTGTTCCTATTTACAATTCCGCGAACACGTTACATCTCGCTATACGATTATTCGTTACGTAAATAAACGATCTGGGTTCTTAGTCTTACAGCTTAGAAATAGATGTTTAACAAGCAAAGAAGTACAAGCTATTGACACTGTGAAACTAGTCGATTAATCTATACTAATATATAGAGCCGAAGAGTTTGTTTGTTTGAGCGTGCTAATCTCGGGAACTTCTGGTTCGAGTTGAAAAATGATTGTGGCTTGGTTAGAGCATTTATCGAGAAAGCCAATAAAAGGGTATAAAACATCGCGTTGTGATTAAAAGGAGCGAAGAAACAGCGGAAAACGGGGAAAATTATTCACCTGTGTAGGTTTTCATCGTTCAAGATACCCAAGATTATGAGAATAGTTCCTCTTTAAATGTTCTAAAAAAATGTCCCAGACACTACATGTCTATCTATTAAGATTAACATGCTAGAACGACGAAACGCGACAGACGTCGTTGGTGGGGGCTTAAATCTAAGATGAACAGGAGGTTTGCACAAACAAATGTTGATGGTTAAAATAACTATTCTACGCGAACGAAGTCACTGATACAGCTAGTGGCTTTATATAAGACGTGATTAAATACATTTTAACATTTGACAAATCGGTGTAATTGAATTAGTCTAGTCTTATTTACAACAGGATAGTTAACAAAAAGTTCGTTTCTAGTTCTAGTTTTAGTCAAATTTGAAGAAGTTAATTTTTTCATATAAAAAAAATTCGCAAAAATTGTTGCATTTCACCATTGTATGTTTGAAAATAATCACACACACCGACTTACATCTATGACTGCCATTTCTTCTATTCATTTCATTTCTTTTTATTCAGCTGTAACCTAAAGTTTTTCTTAATTAGACAGAGTTGGTAAAAATCTACGGTTCTATTGATTGATAAAAAAATGGTCCCAAATTAAAAAAATAAGGGTGGGATAACTCTTGTCATGATATGAAAAAAGTATATGAAAACCGACTCTAAGACCAACTGAACATGCATATAAATTTTAACTAACACTGTGACACGATTGTTAGCGTCGATATATTATCAAGCTAGCTAATGCTAGTTAGCGTTTCTGTTTATAGTGGCTCATCTGGAGAGCTAATAATACACGTACCGCACTCAATTCAAGTGGATAACATAAGCCTGGAACATATTAGACCAGACACCGCCCGAAGTGCACCGAAGGACTTCGTAGTTTACGTAAGTAATATTGCCGAAATGCGGCGAGACCGTCTTTAGTTAAGTCTAAGAATTTAGACGAAGATTTAGGAACGAATTTTCGAACTGATAACTGCTGGTACGAATTCTAGGAAGACCTGTAGCTTAATACAATAAGAACTGCAATTTATTTTTGTATAGAGACAGCAAAGATTTAACTTTTTGTTTCGTCAAATTTTCGCTCAGTGTATACCCAACCTTAACTGCTAATAAATTATTGTAAACATCTTCAATACTATATATATCACATATATGAATATTTTGTTTCTTATTTACATAAAATACCTCTATTACTATTGGGGTTTACAACCACAGTACAAAAACAAACACGTTTATGTAAAAGGTACGAAGTTTTGACGGTTTCAAATAAGCTAACTAACGTGATTTCGAGTTTTATACCGATTTTTCTAGCTCCATGATTATCCTGTTGTACGACTGCAGTTTCTTTTATTTCAGGGTATCCTAGAGAATGGTACATGGACAAAAGCGACAGACGGAACATACCGGCATAATAAGCCAGCGAAACAATACTTTTCATTAGACAACTGTAGCGCTCCCTTAAAAAGCATTGTTTTCCAAGTTTTGTCCAACTACGGCAATCCGAAATATACTTGTGTATACAGAGTACACCTTTACAGTAGGCATATTGACGGATAGATTTTTTAAAGTAAACCTTTTATTTTATAACATTTTGCTGATAATATGTAAAAATGTGTCAAGTCTTTAACTTGGTAATTTCCCATCCAAGTTATTGGACATAGATATATTATTTCCATATTAAATGAAAAATTTCCGTCCAAGCACGGCTTAAAAAAATAGGCGTATGTTTGTATTTTTATTTTTTTATGTTTGTAATTCTACATTTCTTCTTATAGCTTTATCAAATTAGCGTTCTTATCGCCAAACCACTGAACTATAACTGAAGTTTCCACAAAAAAATATTTGTTTCTTATACATAAAATTTTAATAAAGCTACACAAGTCAGATCTTTTACTTAATATTTAAATGGTTAGCATAGACCTTACATTCAAGTTTTGGAAACTCTTTTTAATAAGTACATAGTATATAGGACTGGAGAATTAAATAAACTGCAATGCAATAAGTTTTAGTTTTGTTTATTATGTAAACACAATGTTTACGACGCGCTCCATCCTTGAGCAGATCCTCCCCACGATGGCGTAGCAGCAGCGGCAACCGCTGGCGCAGCTGTGCCAAGTTCCTCTTGTACCTGGAAATTTGACAGAACGGATAATTTAAATAATAACCTTTTGTTATTATACAAAGTACAAAGCAAAGTTTTTTACTATGTACTTGTAAAGAACTGATAAGTTACCTGGGCAGCCCAGTCATCTTGAGCAGCGGTCGCACCGAAGGCCGGCGCGGCGACGGGGGCGGCGTCTTCAGTCCAGGAGGTAACAGGTTCAGGCTCGATCCAGTCCTCGTGTACTGGTGGAGGAACCTCCGCCTTGACTGGAACGACAGCCTGGAGACATACCATTGTTATTAAATATCTACTACGTATATCTCAACTCTACCACCTCAAGTAATAATAATATAGTATTGTATTGAATGTTTAATAATTTGTAAATATGATATGAAAATTTTGTGTTAAAAACCTGTCCCCCTCCCTATATATTCAATTCTGTGCAAATTTTACTGTTTCTCCTGTGACCGTGACTGCAGTAGTATGTTTATATTTTTTTCTAAATAAATCCTTTACCTTATATAGTAAAAGAGATGATTTTAACCATAAAAATTCTGCTTTGTACAGTATCAACTTGTTACCTGTTCCTTAGCCTGTTGTTCTTCCTTCTCGCTTTCTTCAGGGTCACGGTAGAAGAACAGGTCCACCACGACGTCCCAACGCTGGTCACGTGCTAGAACACCCCTCAGACGGAGTACTTCACGCGCGAGCAACCACCACATAAGACCGATTGAGTGTGACGACTGGAAAAAGATAAGGTAAATTATTATCATGAAACCAAGTTAAGGAATCACCAAAAATTTTCAATTAACAAAGTTAAAGAGTACGTTATGATCTTAAATAAGTAATACATTTAAATATTGTGAACAATGTATCTGGTACTACTTTAACCAGGTATAGTATTTGCTTAGTCTTATTTAGGCAGTAAAAAAAGCTCAAAAAGTTACCTTAGTGTTGCATGGGATAGCAATGTCAACAAATCTGAGTGGTGAGTCAGTGTTGCAAAGAGCAATAACTGGAATGTTGACATATGACGCTTCAGTGATGGGCTGGTGGTCCTGTGCTGGGTCAAGAACGATCAAGAGACGTGGCTCCCTGAATGCGGCTTGAATCTGTTATGAACAACTGCTGTTAATACATGCTCTTTGCAGTAAGAAAAATTGGCAATTAAAAGAAAAATCAGACAAGATTGTAATCATTTCTGCTTTTGCAGTCAGTGGTTCCTTAGGTAAAATTGTCATCATTAAATTGTTTGTAACTCATACATTTATACTATGTAGCAAATGTAAGACTTAAAAAATAAGTTCTATTGGGCTGTTCAATCATTAACGACTCATTTATCAAATTATCTAAGTACAAACATTAGTTCCAATACTATACATGATCTTGTGTCACAGAAAGAAGCACTTCAGTTAAGAAACAGTACAGATATGTAGCAGCATAAAGCAAATCTCTGCGATCTCTATTCATATAGCAAAAATATCAACCATATTTTTATAAGTTTTTTTTTCATACCTGGTTTGTAAAGGCACCAGGAGTGAAACGTCCAGCAATGGGTGTAGCGCCGGTGTGTGCGGCAAACTTCAGCACTGCTCTCTGACCGAATGGACGAGAAGAAATGACGAACACATCTGCTGGGTTTTCAATAGCCACAACTGCTCTGGCTGCTAGCACCAACTTCTCCCACGTGCGACGTAGGTTGATGACATGTGTACCATCAGCACGACGCTTGTACACGTATGTCTCCATCTAAAATAGTCCACATGTTATAAGCACGATCACATCATAAAACTGTATACAGTTAATAATATAAACATCAGTTGGGAGAATCGATCTTCACAAATTTGTTCTGTTCTTAAATGGAACGGATTCTAATGTCATCATGGTAAAATCCTGAAAATGTTCTCCTATTATTTACAACTTGTAGGTTACCTGAAAGTTGACATTCTCAGACCCAAGGTGGGTTGTCGCTGCAAGCATTTTGGTCACATCCTCCTCGTTGAGGGCCAAGATATCCAATCCCCCCGACATCGTTGCGTTTATTTGAGTAACGACTAAACCTGAAATTAACAAAACATAGGCTAAGAGCTTGCCGGTAAAATAATGTGTATCAAGTTCAAAATAACAAATATTAATAAAATCGAATACTAACAAGATCATATTAATTATTTTCATAGTTTTTGCTATAAATGAGTACACGATATTTAAAATATTTTAAGATTTATAAAAATACTCACGCGTATAATGCCACTGGGAGGCGATTCGACTTAAAAGAACCAGTAAATTGTCAAGTCCTAATATTTATTCTAAACTGTCAGCTGTCATCTATCATTGCTTATGTGTAATCTGCTATATTATGCAAGAAGTCATTTATATATTCGTAATACACAGTTTTACCAAGATTTTTGTGTAAAATAATGGTTTATGTAATACTCTACATAAGCCATCTGTACCTGAAAATTGTAACAATTTATGTAATTAAAATTCTAAAAAATATTTAGTATTGGGTTTTAAGTGACATTATTGTTTACCATTTTTGCCAGACTTTTCTACAAAAGTTTACTCCATTCATAAATAAATTACAGTATATTTTTTTTATTGTTTTATAAAATAAATATAATATAATAGAATCAATTTCAGTTTAACCACCAAAAAGTTAAAAATAATAGTATGGCAATCTCATAATGCGTATTCAAGTGCTAGAAACACAAATGGCAACACTAGTCATCACTCATCAAAAGTGTTGGAAAATGTCTAGAGTTTTGCCAGAAATTAGATTAAAGTATTTTGTCTGAAATCGGACGTAACTATACATATTAAGTGGTGTTTTTATTAATCAATACATGCATTACGATTATTCTTTCGTTTTCGCTTCAAACCTTCTCATAAAACAGTATACTTTGTGAGTTATTTTAGTAATCAGTGACACAGTGAAGTGCCTAATTTTAACATGGAGGCTATAGCAAAACACGATTTCACTGCAACAGCGGATGATGAACTCAGTTTCAAGAAAAATCAGGTTCTCAAAGTAAGTTTTCTATTTAATAGACACTTCTACTGATATAAAAGGGGTTTGTGGCGACAGATTTCTTCTAGAATACTTGTTATTGCAGATACTAAACATGGAGGACGATATGAATTGGTATAGAGCAGAATTGGATGGAAAGGAAGGTCTTATCCCTAGTAATTATATTCAAATGAAAAATCATAGGTAAGACCTTTTCACTTTCGGAATATTTCGTAACTGTTTTGTTATAATGGCCTTAGTTATAACAAGTAACATTTATTATCTGTGTATAATTCTTGTTGGAATAGATTTGTTTATTTATTTGTATTGATTAGTTTTAAGAGTTGGGTTATAATTAATTAAGCTCCATTAATATACAAACATTATTAAACCTTAAATATGTCATTACTACAAATATGCAATGTCTGTTGATATTTGTAGTATATGATTTTTAGTAAAAGCAAATGAAATATTCTTAATATCACTTACAGTGTTGACTATTTCTGAAATATTATTAGCCATAATTTATTATTGTTTATATTGGAGCTATTGTAGTAATATTATGATGTATTCTATGTAATGAGAGCTGTAAAGTAATGCCTTCTTGTTGTATGTGACCTGGACTTCTATTCGTGTAGGTCAGGTTTAATTACTGTAAGGGAACCTATATATATATAGTTGTCACTTTTTAAATTCTGACACAGGCTCACTTGTGAAGGATAATATTGTCAGTAAACTAGCTTGTTCTAATACCAAAACATATAACATCTGCCAAAACACATTTGTCCAATGTTGTAGGTTAAGGTATACAAGAAATTTCCAAGAAGCGGCTAATTTTGATGCATTTCAAGAATAAAAAATATGCATTGATACTATCTAACAATTTTGTCGAGTGTTTATTGAGTTTCACAATTAGAACAGTTTTAAAGTGTTCTAAACAACGTGTATGTTTTCAGTTGGTATTATGGTAGAATAACAAGAGCAGACGCTGAAAAACTACTAGCAAATAAGCCAGAAGGTGGATTTCTCATTAGGATTAGTCAATCAAGCCCAGGAGATTTCTCATTATCAGTCAAGTGAGTTTAAACTTTTTAATAATACCTAATGGCAATTTGCCAATTCGTTATTACTGTTACTTTGCTTATTATGTATGATCTGTAGAATTATAACAGATAAAGTAAAACTTTTGCCCACAAAACTCAATGTTAAATGATTTGTTTTGTAATTAAACAAGTATTATAAGTGATATTGCTATATCTTTCACATGAAGCAAGTTCACACAATAAAGCTAAATAAAATCAACTTTTTTTATCAATACTGACAATATTACTAATATTATGTGTACTGTCTATAGTTTACGCGAGTAGTACACATTTCAATAAAACACTTTAACGGTTTAAAACGCGATATATTCGTTAAACTTATTTGAAAATGAAACTCATTTTCAAATAAGTTTAACTAATATATCGCGTTTTAAACCGTTAAAGTGTTTTATTTAAATATTATGTGTATTTTACATTATAAAATACACCATATTATGTGGTTGCTACATTAAGTCAATTAGATTTTTTCTTGGAAATTCCATTTTCTAGATGGGAAAGTTGTGAAGACTATTATATTAAAGATAGAAAAACATTTTGGAAATTTTAAACTTTATTTAATTATGTAGGTACCATTATTTATAGTGTTATATGTATATATTACATACTTCTTTTCAGTACCAAGTTTTGTTTCAATTCGTTCAGTAACCAAGTTTTTACTTTATTGAAAGTAGCCTGCCCCTACATTTATTTTTACTAATCCCAGTGTTATACTTTTTAAAACTTATTATATAATGTTTATAATATGCAAAAAGAAGGCTATATATACCTAAGACTAGGAAGGCTGTATTCACCTTATAAGGCAAATATGTGTATCGCTGCATTCATATGTTTGCTTAGCCGCCTTAAGGGCTTAATGGGTGAGATCCTGAGTTAAACTCCTGAGAAAATTAAGACAAGTTTTGCCTGAGAAGGATATTGAAGGCTGATCAATCTGTTAAATAAAAGTTGATTACAGTACAACAAATTACTAGTAATTTATTATACAATACACTACTACAACTAGTGCAATAAATATAATTGTGTCTGCCCAATGTCCCACATCGGGCAAACGGAATTTTACTTTTGTATATGTAGTAGTTTTACGTTTTACTATTGTGATATAATAGTAAAACGTAAAACTACTACATATATATTTACACGAGGACACAATGATTTCGTAATTTCTCTGCAAAGAATCGATTTCATAGAAGCTCGTTTGACGTACACGTGACGATCGCCATGGGTAATCAACGTTCTCTTTAGCCGTGCGTCAAGACGCAATCAATTCTGTTCGGAGTTAAATTGGTAGATAAAAAAATGAGTTTAGCGCCTCGCTGTGACTCATGCACGAGATACACCAGACTTGTACTAACAAAACCACATTCTATATCATGTTCGATGTGGATTTTTAAATTGTACGCTCAGGAACCAATATTTACGTGAATCACACAATTATGTTTGTCTTTAAAGCTTATGTCTATATTATGACCTTTTAGACCGTATTTTTATCTCTTTTTAACAATAATTAGTTTGTTTCGAACCTTACGTATTAGCTTTTATACTTTGAGCAGGAAATTTTATATATGTCACTTTGTGTTTCTCAAAGGCCTAAGCAGCGTCATACATTTTCATTTAATTAGAATTTCTTAAGAAAAATTACAACTATAGATTCAATAATACCAATTTGTGTTACAAAAAACTTATTGTACAGCAGTTCCAAAGATCAATCGTGACAAACGGACAAAATTTAAGAAATCTCCGATTCATGTATAAACATTTACGAGCTCGTTGGTCTAATGGTGGCAATGTATGGCCGGTCGTGGGTTCGGTCCCCACGAGGTCCAACATGGACCCGTTTCTAATTTATAATTTTTCTGAAACATGTTGGACTTCGTCTGGAAATCTCGATATTAAAAGGGTGGTAGGAAGATAGAAATTCCGTCCTCGTCACGAACGAACGTCCACAGATGAAAAAGCCGTGAAGCTTAATCGCGATTCGGTTTCACTCTGTGGATTTCCGAATATCCAAAGCCAAAATAGGTCGATAGCGCATCACCAATCAATTGAACCCCAAGCTTGTCTGTCCTCCTCTATTATTAAAAAAAAGATGCTTAAGCCTTGTGTAGGTGCATCGAGTTGTAATGTTCGTAATCTTTCGAATAACCAAAACGAATCCATTGATACACCGTTTACACATACAGTTGATATCCGTTGAAGCATTTTGTACGTGCCGATAAACACGTGGAAGATATTACGAGTGAAAATATTTCACCTGTATCTGGGGGGCAAGTTTTTTTTTAAACAATATGAGCGCATTCTTTTACACTTTACTCGAGATCGTCCAAGATATGGGATATAAGATTTTCTACTGGGATATTATAAAATACTACATTTTAAGTTTACAAATTTGAAATACTAGCTGTTACCCGGGACATTGCCCGCGTCCCGTCGTACTTGCGAGTTAATTTTAAAAGATAGACGTATATTGTCATAGACATTTTCCATCATTTATCAATTATGCTTTTATATATATTTTTTTGTTTCTTGAACCGGTTTCGCAACACACGCAACGGAAACGCAAAAAGATGAATTTTTCCAGTTCTCCAAACAAATAAACTCTTAGATACTCAGATTTATAATATTAGTGTGGATGAATATTTTTACAGCTAGTGAGATTTACTTTTTTAAGGTACAATAAAAATACCCTGAAATATGTCAGAAATCTAGTAAATTAGATACTTTTTGTAAGAAAATAGAACTATTTTTTATTTAAATTTTGAACTGTTTTATTAAAAGTCTTACAAAGTCATTGCCATAGCAATGAGCCATAATTATAAAAATAATTTGATCCATGACACGAGACATTTTTTAAGATGATGTAGTTCTCCTGGTATCTTTAAAGCAATTAATAGTATTGGAATTCTAGATATGTTCCCGCGAACCAATTATAAGATATGAAAATCTATAGATATGCTTTTCATTTGATTTTCTTTGCAACAACTGGTTCGATATCTCGCTGCGTGAATCACGCTGAACTCGAGCTGAAACCAGTTTTCGTCTATCGGTGATTCATATGAGGTTTCTTATGTATATTGACTACATTTGGGGCCGCAATACATAATTCAAATATTTATAATTCACGTAGATAATTCTCGGTTCACTTACATATCTGTACAGGAAAAGGAAATATTTGAACTGCGCAATTTATGTAATACTAAAATTCTCTGCTATAATCTCAAATATACCTAATGTTTGAGATTTTATTTAATTTGAAGCGTCTTATCTTCAAATTTCATTTTGAGAGGTTAAGTGAAACATTTATAGGGATTTGATGCTAAAAATTTAGTGTTAATTATCTTAGTTTAAAAGAGCTTTGATAAAGTATTGTTTATGCGAGTTATACACATTTAAATAAAACACGTAACGGTTTAAAACCGTATATATTTTTTACTGTAAGCAGCACGAAACCTCGGGTCATAATCAAAACATTAATTTAATTTCGGTTTTGAACCGTCAAAAGCTTTTTAGTTATTAACAATTAATTATGATATTATTAATGTATTAATAAAGACACTATAAAATGTATATAAGATGCATTGCAGTAATAGTTAATTGTCTGTATATTAAAACAGTTTATAGCTAACATTAAACGTAACTTCGTCCTGCAGAATAGCCTCATTTAATTACGTCCCCTAACAACAAAACAGCGGGGCATTAACTGATTATAATCTTACATATAGCTAGTTAATTAATGGACGTTATTAGACATGACTTTGTTTTCGTCAATTTCAACTTATTGACTGGCAAAAAAAAGGCCGACTCATATCGATAGGTATATATTACAATATGTATAGTAGATGCTAATGATATTGTATGATGACAAATATCAAGATATATCATTTTAATTTTGACGTCTTTACTCTAGATTGGAAAGCTTCCGGCTCAAAGGGCCAAATTTCGTCGTAAGATCTCACTTAAGATCGTATCGGTCGATCTATAGCAGTAACTATTATTAGTAAAGATCAAATATTGCGGTTATTTTCTCACGTTACTTAAATTTTGTTTCTAACGTGTCTCAGATAATATCATCTATATAACAGTAGGTATGGAAAGTACCTATACCTATTGAAAATGATTCACTCACATAATTGGAAAATAATCTCGTTCTACAGCCCTTGATTCTTGGCATTGGAAAAATATCCAATTATAGGGAAAATATTCCCGTTTATCGCACCGACGGAGTAAACAAGTCCCAGTATTTTAATGTTTTATTTTTATCGATAAGTAAGCTTATTTTTATCGATTTGCGGATTATCTACTTGTTTTGTTAGACTTGCGTAAATAATATGCTTTTATTCAATGCGCAAGATAGGAAGTACTTGGGCATTAATTTTCATGAGATCAACTACTTGGATGTGATCTAAGCGATGTGCGTTTTTGAATAATAAAGAGTGGAATATGGATTGTACATGGAAACACAGCATTAGCATTTCAACATGAAACTGCTATTGTTCGAGGCGTGCATTCTTTGCCTACGTCACACCACTATCAACTTAACACAGTGGGGGAAAGGTACTTATTTCCCTAACTCGTCTGCGGACTAAGCTCTATTTTTTGGTCGAGCATGGGGACTAATCTAAGCGTCTTATAGCGTAGACCTTTTGATGCGAAACAAGCTTAGTGTAGCCATCAGAAAACGTTGTTCCAAGAATTAAAACTATTGTTACATAGATGTAAAATGTAAAGTGTATACTTTTTTTTCAATTGATCGGTCTGAAAATATTTGAGTTAATATTACAGTTTTTTTTATATATTTAAAACACGAACTAGTTAAAGTTGTTTAATATTAGATAATATTTTATGTTCTAATTCTACATTTCAATTAGGCTTATAATTAAGAACTGTTAGAATAAATTGTATTTAGGTCTTAGTGTTTCTGTGGGTATACATTTTTGTTGTGTTAGTAATTATATTTGTTGTAAGTTATAATTTATTGCACTGCTTCTTATACTTAGCTTTACTCTTCAATTGGCCCACCTGTAATCAAAATTTGTCTGGAAGAAGTCGCCATAGGCTATAAGGACACATTTCTTTGAATATAAAGTGTTTTACAATTATTAATTTCTAGTGCAGTTTTCGTCTAATCCTACCTCTTTATCTAATGTTAGAATTTAGTTTTGATCGCGATGATACAATATCTGTTTAAAATATAAATTATAAAATTATTACTCTCTAATAAACAGTATCCGCTATAAAAATCCACAGATGCCCAGACGGCGTCCAGCACTTCAAGGTATTAAGGGATGCGTCGAGCAAATTCTTCCTATGGGTGGTGAAGTTCAATTCCCTAAATGAGCTGGTGGATTACCACCGCACCGCCTCAGTTAGCCGCCTCCAAGATGTCAAACTTCGCGACGTTGTTCCTGAAGAGGTGATTTTTTTTTATATTTTAGGAACGTCTTCGAGTATCAAAAACTACTGCTCAAGATTCCAGTCTTCAAACAATACTGTTTGACTCAAAAAGTCGTGTAGTACAATTTACTACACTCCCCGCGTAATTCTTACAATGCATGCCGCGTCCGTGCATTATCTATTCACTTTATCTTGCAAAATTAAAAACTCTAAATACCGAAGTAACTTGTCGCCCGACCAAGGATTCGAAACTCATGATCTGCAGTCGAGTACCCAACCACTAAATCAGCTTAATAGTAAATTATATTATTTATACATAGATGGCTTTCCCTAAAGTAAAAAGGAAGTGAGTTTATAATACATTAATGTTAAAAAAATATATATCACCAGAAGTAATGAAAAATTTTTAACTATATCAACGATCTCTATAGCAAATAATCTTTAAGCAAATTATTTAAAAAGATAAACGCGCTGTGTGGTATACGCGAGTAGTACACGTTAAAAGAACGATTTAAAACGAGAAATGTATTACTTAAACTGATTTACGTACAAATTATTATAACTACTCGAGCAGTAGTTATAATAATTTGTACGTTTTGGATGAGGGCGAAACATATCGTTTTAAACCGTTTTAATGTCCGTCTGATAATTTTTCTCGTAAAAAAAACAATGACTAATCAATAATTCAAAAGTCATAAAGTATAATATTTTTAGCCCTCATTCCCTTTATCAGCTGGCTAATTGAAATAATGGAGATAATTTTATCACGAGCATACCGAGAACAAAACTTAACCTATGACCCATATTAATGGCTATTGTTCTTTCCCTCCAAGTGGAGATAACTAAGAATTTGTAATGCGGGACGGCCCGGGTTTATTTTAAAATTATCCCGGCTTTTAGTAGTACGTAGTTATAATAATCTTCATAAAGGCAACGACTGAAACACTATACCGTTAATTTTCAAACAAAATTAGCTTAGAGCTAATGTTTTCCCTAACTCGGATACACTATTAATATGCTTTATTATAACTTAACGAACGCTACACATTACACGTCACAAATTGACGAACTATCTTGGATTTTAAAAATCGATGTGCACGGGTAGAAGTGCTATTTGGCTACAATTTGAGATACGGTTTCTATGTTTTTTATTTATTTAAACATGGCCAACATTAATGATTCAATATTGACATAGCCCCCTAGGCTTTTTATAATGTTACTTCCATAAAAGATAAAATAACTTAGACCTCTAGACGGATTTTTACAACGCTAGAATAAGAGTTCACAAACGAACAATACATATTTTTTTATGAATTCTAGATAATGCAGATCTCAAAAACAATGCCCTTATTATATAGGCATAAACAAAAGAAATTTATATATCGTCATGGAAATAGATAACAATAGAATTTGCTATTTTAATATATTAATTAAACTATTGCGATACATACTGTCTATAGTTTACGCGTTTAATATTGCGATAAATGTACACGAAGTATATACTAGCTGTGTAAGCGACTTTGTCCGCGTAGAATAGTTATTTTGGGCATCCACATTTGTTTTTGCAAACCTTCTCTTCATCTTTATTTAAATTGCTATCCGACATCGACATAGGGTCGCGGATATTTTTTCGATTACTTAAAAAGGAATCATTCTTTCTTGCATGTTTTTGGGTATCTTGAACCGTTTTCGCAGCGTACTGAAACCGTATTGGAAACCCACAGAGATGAAAAATTTCTCCAGTTTTTTTTTAACATTTCCCGCTGCTGCTTTTTCGCTTGTATTAGTCACAGGGCAAATAATCGCCTTTCTTGATAAATGCTCTAACTAACACAAAAATAATTTTTCAATTCGAACCCGTAGTTCCGGAGATTAGCGCGTTCAAACATACGAAGAAACAAATTCATCAGATTTATATATTAGTATAGATTGAACACAGCTAAGTATATTAAATAATTAAAAACCAAATTAATAAACATTAGTAAGCCAGTATTTGGCGTATTAGACGTAGAAATATTTTAAAAGTTATATCATTAGCTAAGAATGTAATTCTAAATTGTAATAGCCCCTCTTGGAGGTCAGAGACGAAGTGGATTGGAGGTCAGGTCAAGAAACTGTTAATGTGCATTAACTAATAAACTTGTAGAGAAAAATCTCGCAAAAGGAATTATTATAACTTTTATTATTGCGGAAGGAATTCTCATAAATACACTGACGTCTTAGGCTCAATTTTTGTGACATGTACTTTAACAGAAAGAAACATGTGAAAACTTTAATATTTTTCACATATTTTGGCACATGGCACTATATAATTTAAAAATCGAAAGTAAAATAAAAAATTAAATTAGAAAGATACATTTTTTTCTAATGACACACAATTAAATGAAAATATTTCCACCATTCCGTTAATGGTGGTTTCAAAAATGGTGGTAATTAAATAGAAATGTGAACTTAAGAAAATAAGTTCGAAGCCCTGCAACCTTCGTCTTTTTATCGGAGCTCAAATTACGTAAAGCTCTCCCCATACCCCACTCGGGAGAGTGAAATTAACAACATGATCAATAAATCAACTTAGTCCCGAACGCAGTCGACAAAGTAAACTCTCAATCAATTAGGGCAAACAGGGAAAGTCGTACTGTTTCCATTAATAATAGGGTTGGCGACAGCGTAATTAACAAATTTAATCACTATTTGTCTACGGTTTATCGGAAATTGGTTTTTAAGGGCCTTTGAAGCCAAAGGATTCAGTTTCAACATAATACAAACCGTTAACAAGATTTTTCGCAACATAAATACAGCTTGGTTATAACTTTCCATATGTATTGAAAGTTAATTGTGTGAAATAATAATGGCCCGGGTGGGCTTAAACCTCTACACGAGACTCAAGTGGAACAGTAGTTAGTTGTGAGTTTGGGCCCCGGCCGTGCTTTTTTGAAATTTTGAAAGAAGGTTTTTTTATTTATCAGGAAAAATCAATGTTTAAACATTGAATAAGTATATTGTATACTTTAAAATTACACCAACAATTTAAAATGAGTATTAATCTCTAGCAGCTGGCCCTGGCACAAATATTGTTTTTATTATAAGAATCAAAGCAACTCTCCCTAATTGACTCGGGCCCCTCGCAGAATGTAGGCGTTTTTTTTTTGTTTTGACACCCCTAACAAAGACATATGGAGGACATTGGAATTGAAATTGTTTATCCATAGCAACGGAGCGTGTGTAAATAGTGCGGCGTGCGTGACCCTGATAACGGAACAGAAATAGATCGTATTGTGTTCTTATTTTGCGGACACTGCATACCGGCTGCCGGGCTGGGCCCTTTGGGCGATACATTACAATTACAAATAAAAAATAAAAAGCTTTATTGTTTCTTTACATATTTTTTACATTTTGATTACAGTTTCGACTCCAATTTCCACTCAGCTCTGTCTTTTATTCTGTGGGAAAGACGTGCCGTTAATTATATATGACAAATAAAATAATAATCTTCATGCAAGATGGGTATTCGGTTGTGGGCCATTCTACAGACAAGTTGATCAAACTTCTGTGGGCAAATAATATTTCTTTGCGAGTCGAATCCTATACCTTAACTGCTTAACACAACATATATTATTTGAGCCAATAATGAAGAAAAATGAAAATCTATGTAAAAACGTATTTTGTTCGGGCGTATTAATAACTAGTGTTACACCTCTTCGTCTAACTTTATAGACTTGCATGCGAAAAATCTAATTTAACTTAATTTCGTTGTATACAAACTTTCGAAATTTGTATAAATCATACCCAATAGAAAATCAACGTTAATATGTAAATTTTTCTGTCCAATTCAATCCTCATATTAAATTAAAAACTGGAGCACATTGGAAATATCTAGGTTAATAAATATATTTGTAACTGAATCTGCGTTCCATCATTGCGCTAGCTGCGTATGCGTTGCGTCCGCGCTTACATCATATTGGTTTCTGAAATAGCTCCGTATAGACAACTTTTGGTTGGCATTTGCGCTTTCTGTTCTTTCTTGAAGAGTATGGAAATAGCGTTGTATCAAAATAAAAAAAAGAGCTCAATTGGTTAGAGTAGCAGCCCAGAACGCTATTCCGGTTTAAGTCCCGCCCGTATCGCAAATATTTTCCATCTAAATAGATTTCTAATTACTATAATGTCATCATGTGCCGGATGTAAAAATATTAAAGTTTTCAAGTGTATTCTATAATGTTCTTTAAGGTTCTATCGACCACATTTTGGAAACTGCGTGGTAATTCAACAATCTACCGTTATGATCATCATCACCTTTATAAAACTTAGATACAGATTATCTGGTTCATATTACGACAGCTAAGAATTGGAAGGCTCTACCAATATCTGTCTTAGTTTGACCAGCATTGCTTGTATCTGCTTGTGGCAATAAATAGACTGAAAATATGTAAACATTTATAAAAAGCATTTTATATGATTTCTTTGTTCTTTCGCGATAAGTGATTCCTTTCGCTGTGATGTTTAACACATTACAATAACTTTATATTGTCTTTATTAAAACAAATATTAGTTTGTTTTATAAACTATTACCAATAAGAATTTGACATATATCTTTCAGATGCTCGTTCAGGCTCTGTACGACTTCACACCACAAGAGGCTGGTGAGCTGGAGTTCAGGCGAGGCGATGTCATCACGGTTCTAGATCGCTCGGACCAGCACTGGTGGCAGGTATATACTATGTTTAAAATTACATTATGTGAGAATAAATATATGCTAAAGAAAAGTTTTACGAAGAAGATTAAATCAGAAGATAAAGAATCACGGGGTCCTATTTAGTGGAAGATAAAAAAAAGTCCAAGCCATAAAATAGTCGACTCCTGGACCGGAAGTAATTTCGATATTCCTACCACCCATTAAATGTCCACATTTTTCAGACGAATTATTAAACATGTACCCAACGAGAATCGAACCCTTTACGGGTCTATAATTATAAGTCAAACATTGCTAACACTAGACTCGCATCGTCAATTGTGATGTGCTGTTTGAATATTTTTTTTTATTTCAGGGTGAGATCGCGCACCGCCGCGGTTTGTTCCCGGCGTCGTACGTGACCGCGTATCACTCATAGCTCCGGAACCGAAACACGCTCCGCCTACCTATCCCCGTGATGCTGGCGCCACCATCGCTCTAAACACCCATTTCCCTACAAAAAGCAACTATCCGGATATTAACCACAGCCTTATTTCACTATTTCTGGTGAAAACTTTGTTCATTTTCCTCAAAACATGAAAATTGTTTGATTGAGACGACGTTGTCTCTAAAGTGAATCTTATAAAGTACTTACGTAGAACAATATAAATTTACAGTATGTTATAACTAACCTTAAGAAAGGTTTAAATATTGAAGATTTTATTGTCTGTCAAAGGCCGTTACACAAGCTCATACATAATGTATGTTTTTGGTACATTTACAAAGAAAGTAAAAGTAAATTTTACATTATTCGGCTAGTTGCTTCTTTATGGTTAATGGTGGTGTGGTGTCTTGCTAATATAAACCTTCTTTACCTATTTACTTACGGCCCAATCAGATGCTACATATAAAAGTAGCCAAAAGCCAAGGGTCGTAAAGTCCCACTATTCATAATCTAAATTCAAGTAAATTTGAAATTGTCTTTCGATTCCTAATATCGTTCACCTGAGAACGGTGTATTTTGTATTTAGAATTCTTTCTAATTCTCAATTCAAATTTGCTTTTTCGGATTCCAAATTTATTTGAATTTAGAATATAACGGATCTCGACATCTTTCCAATCCTGATCACTCTCAACTCCTTACTTCCAGGCGGAGGTCGTTGTTTATTGCCAAACGTAATTGTGACGTTAATTGTGTATTATGCAAATACCCCAAATTTGGGACGTGTAAAATTGACGCTTTTACTGCTAATCGATAATATCTAATACACATATTAGGTATACATTAGAAAGTAATTTTGAAATGTCTGTAGTTGTTCCAATTAACTTTTTACAGCGCGATGTTTTGTTCTGAAGTGCAACATATAATTCGAACATCGATTCAAACTCTATCTAAACAATACATCGCGTTTTGACCAGTTAAATTGGCTTACCCATTAAAACCTATTTGAAATATGACATTTAACATCCAAATCTTAATAATTATTAGTACCATGTATATCTATTGTTTGTATCTAATCGTAGATGAGTGTTAGTGCGTTCTTATTATATTAAATACATTTTAATAACGGTTCGCATCTCGCTCATAGATTGACATCGGATCAAAATGGCGGAGGGAACAGTTTGAGATTTGTATTTACATACATTTATTTGTTATTGACAAAGGTTTTGTGGTTAACATATCGAAAAAAATGTGCGTATGGCTGATTCAAACATTCATGAACATTTTGTCTGTAATGTGACGCGAGCAGTACATATTTCAATAAAACACTTAACGGTTTAAAACGCGAATTATATTATCTTATGAGTCTCGTGATTAGCGGCTGCTGTAGCTGAAACGTGGGGCTATTGATGAAGTAAATCCATTTCGCGTTTTAAACAGTTTACGGGTTTAACGCGGTGTATATTACCTTATGTGTCCCGTGACCACGGCTGCTGTGAGTGAAACGTTGCGTTGTAGATAAAATAACTAATATATTTCGCGTTTTAAACGGTTAAAAATGTTTTATTTACATTAATATAAATTTTGAATAATGTTTTCATTTTTCGGATCTTAATCGGTGCGGGAGCGAGAGTTTCGGCAAATTCTATCTTGATGTGGGCTTGTAAATAGCGTACGGTTTGTATTAACGAAATGCCGTCTAGAGTAGTATTCTTTGAGTAATGTTTTATGGTGCTTCATCTCAGCTGTAATGGTTATAATAAGTCGGCGTTTGGTTTTGCGATCGGGTTCACTTTGCATCATTTCTGCTAGTACAAAAGTTTTTTTTATCGAATTTAATCATCACGCGACTATTAGGGGGGAGAACATGCCCCCCCCAAATTTACAGTCATTAGTATATGTCCGTTTCACGTGCCAGAATGTTATGTTACGATATGCTTAGTATAGTGCGTGGGATTATTCCGCTGAGTTGTGCCCGAAATTCATACGCAATGTGATTTTTATGTGTGACCATTATTTATCCCTCTATTAGTCTATAATGCTCATTATTTACCATTTTACATGCTAGTTAGGCGATAGATTAAGTTCGCGATTTTTACTTTCACAAACGACGTATCCAGTTTAGTGTTAGCTACTGACGTGTTTTGTTTGTCTCTTGAAGCTTCTTAGCCTAGATTATGTCCCAGTCGAATGGTTTCGTCTCGGAATTTAGGCTGGTCGTCAGTACAGATCTTTGCCTGGTTTACAGCAGTTATGCCTACGTTTTAATGTGCTGTAGATTACAAAATGGTCCGGATAAGAAAAAACGTAGTGCTATTCCGAATATCCAAAGCCAAAAAAGGCCGACAGCGCATCTTGTGTAGATTGGCTGGGCTTGTCTGTCCTTCTCTATCATTAAAAAATATATTTTGTGCTTCTACAGAAGTAGAGCAAGGTAAGCAAGATTTTTATCGTGGTATAACTACTTCCCATGCGTACCAGAATGATTGAACGCGTTGTCTAGCATGCAATATGGGTATACATTTCGGTCTGAATAACTACTTGTCGTTTAGTAAGATTGACCAGTACAAGAGACATAGTAATGGATCTATCTACTCGAATACAAAACGAGTTTTTTTTTCGCAAAGCTTTATTGACTACCAGCTTATCTTTCATTTGCGGTTCCTGTTTAGGATTATGAAACTGGGCTATTGCGTTTGCGCACAAAGTAACCCTAATTTTTAACGTTCGCGTGCTCGTTTTTATACCGGCGTTTTTGATATTGGGGCGTTTGTACAGCGAGGGTTTTAGGAAAATTTTATATTGCATCGCGCTTTTTAAGCTTCCCGGTGTCGATTCGACGTTGCCTGAGTGTTTTAACGATTGATGAGTATAAATAATCAATAATTGATGTTTAAATTTTTAACCTAAATATACATTTTTAACTTAGGGACGTTGTAGTCGGTAGGCACTACAAAAATTAATACGATAATTGATATTGTAATAATATGTCTAATATTCGGCAAGAATAACCACGTGGCACATCGCCGCTGTACTTAGCTAGCGTTAAACAATATATAGTCAAGACTTTGAAATTAATAACTTTGAGTGCTCGTTAATTCAATGTAGATATTTTATTTTTGTTATTGTAATGTACCCAAAATTACTATATTTATCGGAGTATAGGCCAGGTTATGGCGTAAAATGTAGGATAACATTTCTTCTGCGTATATCGATGTTTCATCCTAAATGTTTGCAGCAAGTCTGGAAAGAAAGTCGTGGACATTGAGATGAGCCAAACAATATTCTGCTTCTCGCTGTAGATGTAAGGTGGCATGTTTTAATAAATCGGAAGTGCTATAAACTATGATAATCAAATATTTAAATGATTAAGTTATGATTCTCCAATATTGTGGAAGATGTATAATATTTTTTACTAATAAATTTAATATTGTATTTTGGGTTTTATTTTATCGTTCAGTCAGTTTTCATACATATTACTTTTTTACAATTTTCTTAGCTTAATAGCTGGGCTTTGTTCACTTTTGATGACAAAAACGGGAAATAGATCATACTAAAATTACATACATAGTTGGAACCACTTATGTATTGACTTACACAGTCCCAACTTTGTGTGTGTAGTTAAGATTTTTTAGCAATATTCTTAATATAATAATAAATTTAGTTTTTACCTAAAAACTAGTATTACTTTACCCTGATATTGTCCGCTGCATCATTCCCACGTCTGGACCAGCAACTATTACAAACTTATATAATTAAAATTTAAACAAAAAACATTCAACAATAAATATTTATTCTGATATCACATTCCAAGTAAGCTACACTGCAGTACCTCTTAAAATCTATGACTAATTAAACATTTGTATACTTAAAGCGAATTTCTGCGTAATATTGCACATATTTCTTTGAACATAGCAACACTTATTGAACAAATAAAACTTATAAAAGGGGTACAACACTGTTATGCCATTTATGATAAACTTTATTCACAACGGGTAAATAGTCTATGGAAACACCAAATTCAAAAAGGCACACTGTTATTGTTTTAAAGTATCAATGAAGATGTACAGATATTTAAATAAAACACTTTAATGGTCTCCCCGTGACCACGGCTGCTGCAAAGCCTACGAAACGTCGGGCCGAAGTTAAAGATCATTTTCAAATAAGTTTAACTAATATATCGAGTTTTAAACCGTTAAAGTGTTTTATTTAAATGTGTACTACTCGCGTAAACTATAGACAGTATTTGATGTACAGATATATTTAATTTATTGATGTTAAGATATGACTATAGATTAAAAGTGTTTTATTAAACCATTCGCGTAAACTATGGAAACACACATCCCACACAACATTTGTGACTCCTAAAATTTATTCGAACCCTATTAAAATAAATTATACCACACAACCCACTGAACAAATAATTTAAAACAAGAAAATTACATCTTACCTCACCTTAGTTTGCCAGCTTATACATTATGTCTGCAGTATTTTTTGACAGGCACAATGTCAAATTGAGATTGTGGATTTGACAACTGGCCGCGATAAATAAAATGACCATAGTGAAAATCAATACAATAAAAATTATACTGTATGTATGTTTGTCTTTGAACTCTTGGCAATATGAACAAGTATAAAAGTTTGGCTTTAGCTAAAAATCAGCTAACTCATTGTATTATTACTATTAGCTTTTTCAAGGTTAAGTTCGTGCTAAATTAAAAGATAAAAAATGTCATTTAGAAATGGTAATTATTTTCGACTTCAGCTAAGCTACATATATTTACTAACTCCTGTCAAAATAGAATAAACAAATCGGCTTAGCATCTTTTCCAAATTTTAAACCGGTCTATTTATTGTAGAAGCGATGCTTATGTCTCATTTAAAGGTCGTCTTTGTTGAAAACTGTATAATATGGTTTTATCCGTACTGTACACAACTTGTAATGTCACCATTAAACATATCCCCACTTTCCTCAAAAGCACCGTAGCGAGCTGGTGGCGTGTTTAGTGATTCTGGTCGACTATGGTCTCCGAAGAGGTTGTATGTAGTACGATTTACCACACTCCACACGTCACTATTGGCCGACGTGGGCGTTAAACATCACACCTTCAGTTAAAAAATGGGGCAAAAGTTCAATATATATGAGGCCGCTAGAGGCAAAGTAGCCTAACTGCAATTTTATGACTTGAGTTATTTATATTTTCATAGTCTAAATATATTAATTTTTACACAAATCATAGTTAAGTCATTTTCGCCTAAGTTAATTCCGCATTGTCATTTTCCTCCTTATTGAAAATTAGGATTTTTGTTATTAGGCCACTCTGTCTCTAGCAGCCGCATATATATAATCATAAAACAATGCTTAACTAATTGTTTTCGCTTCAAAAGTACCTACATTTTGTTTCTAAAACGTATGTCCCCCTATAGCCAGCATGATGTTTTCAAACGCGATCCAATTGATAAGAGCCCAAGGGCCCAGCCGCATCCACAGAGGCAGGAACCCTTTGTATAGGGACAGTATCCCCTCGTTCCGGACCGACTGCTGTAGACAATCGATCATGCCGCGATACAACGTACCCCTGGAATGATGTAAAAACTTTAACAAAAGGTAAGGACGGGTAGACAAATGGTTCTGTTTGTAGCGATAGCTTTGTCAATCTGTTTTAATTCAATGTTTACTATAGTCTATAGGGAGAGTTTTTCTGTGTTGTTTAGTGCATTTAAAATTATTGGATCCTTCCTAGTAAAAAGATACATTTGTTTTGTCTGTAGGTTACGCGAGTAGTAAGTTTTAAAGGTTTAAAACGCGGAATATATAAGCTAACATCTTTACAATTTATTTTAACTATGGCATGGCGTTTCGGATGTATTAAGATGAAAAGTGTCGCAAATTTTAAGTAAAATCTGCTACGTTAGCGCCATCTTTTTCCTGGTAGTTGGTGTTTGGAGAAGCTAGCTAGTCCTTACTAAGTCACGGTGTCCTCTTGTTACGTAAGATATATTTTTTAACTACGATCCGACGCTTCGAATGTTTTGTAGTGTCTTTGCAGTCGTCTTTGCTTTCCTTTTAACAGTTCCATAGTGTTTTTCTAATTTGCACCAGTCATGTACAGACCACACTAATCGATCAATAAACTCAGATAAATTATGTCTAAGAAAATTCAAGTATTAATAAACTTGAACATTTTATTCAGAAATTTTTAAATAGATTATTTTCTTGCATTAATTTTAATCCAATTAATTCTTGTAATAACTGCACGTAAAATCATAAACAACTATGACTTAAATACTGTCTGTAGTTTACGCGAGTAAAATACATTTAAATAAAACACTTAACGGTTTAAAACGGGATTTAAATTCCCCGCTACTGCGGCTGCTGCGAAGCATTCGAAACGCCGGGCCGTAGTTGAAATAATTTTCAAATAAGTTAAACTAATATATATCTCGTTTTAAACCGTGAAAGTTTTATTTAAACTACGACGTATTTCATGAGAGGCTAAATTATTCGGAGGTCTGGAGTATTTGAAACGAAAGCGAAAGCAAAACGGAGTTACATTGAGCACGGTTCTCGCGGGCCCGACTTTGACCCCGTTGAATGACCTCGTTTGCGCTACTCACCTACTTAGCCCACACTTGCAGCGGGACATCGATTCCGCGTATGACACATGCATTCTGGTATCACTTGGAATGTTTGCACTGAGATTCGATCTGTATTTCCTTAAACTTTTATTTCGAACCGCACGTACGATCCGTTTCTTACATAAAGACTCCGTATTTTACAATAACAGCAGGTAAATTAAAAACCAATTTTTGGTTGAAATATACTTGAACCGGCATCCACAGCGACCCATGCTGTTACCCACAACACGCTAACAAACAAACAAGATCTAACAGGGTAGCATAATTGCTATGCCCTTATCGTAAGTTTTTTCAATCTTAAATTGATTTTTAATGAAAAATATGGTAATGTAATAGTAGTAGAGTAGATTTATACAAATAAATAGTAATTTTGAATTTTCAGTTTCAAAATAATAATATGGCTATTAATGTAATCCAACTGTATTATATATGAGACCGTTAGAGGTAGAGTAATTTTATGACTTCACTTATTTATATTTTCATAGTCAAAAATGTTAATCTACAAAAGCACAGTGACCAAAAATTGTTAACATAATTTTTACACAAATAACAGTACAAATTAATTGAGCATTTTAATTTCCTTATTATTGAAAATCGTGTAGGTGTAGGCTACTAGAGGCAGAGGCGTTATTAGGCCTCTGCCTCTAGTAGCCTCAAATGTCCTTTACTTACAAAATTATAAAACATTAAAAAGCTCTAAACTGTAACATCGTTTCAGATTTGATACTTATTTTCCAAGAACTGCAATGACCCAATTACGTTGCGCGTGCATTCGTGGAAGCCATTAGGGGCTAATGTCGTTCGATAAAAGTTACTTTATTTTCAATTTACAAATGCTCGTTCTTGTATGAAATGCATTATTCACTTGGTTTATGCTATGACACACGTTTATCGATCGATTCGTCATTGGTCATGAATGTTTTAAAGGTGATCGAGGGATTTATATGACTTTCAAACTTAGTACTCACTTATTATTGTTGTAATATGTGGTGTCAACTGACGCGAATAACATCTAAATAAAACACTTTCACGCCACGGCTGCTGCAGAGCGTCCGAAACGTCGGGCCATAGTTAAAATAAATTAAAATAAGATAACTAAGACTAAAAAAGAGGTGTTATGTATATATGTAAAATATTATTTTTCAATACTGAGACGATTAAGCGTGTTTAAGAAAGCTTATCTATTTTACCAGAACATAAATGTTTAAAATAGTTACATTTAATTTCATTCAATGATATGTATGCAAAATTAACTACGAAGCGATTGTTCTTTTAAATGACGTAATATGTTTTTTATTAATAAGAAAAAAGAAACAAATTGAAATTGCTTAATCTTCAAATGTTTTTTTTTTTATATTTAAACAAAACTAGTTACGTTTTAAAACGTGAAACGTATTAGTTAAATTATTTTTAAAATCATTATAGCTACACGAGGTATTTCTTTAATACTGTGGACGCCGGTACAAGTCCCGTTCGTGTCTTACAATTTTTTTCATACTAAATATAATTTAATTTATATATTGCCAACTTGATCAATTACATTAGAAAAATATCCAAGATTTTTAAGCATAAAACGGCCACGAAATGTTTCCGCCTCATGTGATGTATGAAAATTAAAAAGACCAAGTTTGTAAAATAGTTTTAGGTATTCAAGCAGATTTATTTTTATAGAATAACCAAGTGTTACCTTCCATCAGGCCCAACGGGTTGGTTCATTAGCCTAGTCTTCAGTACATCAGCTGGAGTGCCCATCACAGCAGCAACGAAACCAGCGCTGAAGGCAGCAGCACCATGCACTAACGCTGTATCCGCAAATCCAAACTCCCTGATGAGGTACTGCTTCGTGAAGTCGTATGCTGCTAGGTCGCCCATGTTCACCAGGGCTGCTCTTTGAACGTTTGGAACAGCGCCTGAAATGCAGAAAGTTGTATGAATAAAAAGTATTTAAACAAAAATGATTTATTTTTATTATTTTCTATTGGGTTTACAAATAGGAGGCCGTGATATCAGTCCACATTTGCTGCTAATCAATTCCTCTTTTTCCCCATATTCTCCTCTACGGAGGACATAGGGTTGATTGGGTCATAGTATATAAAGTTGAAAAAATATTCCTAAGGCATACATACAAAGTGTAAATAAAACATATTTAACGCTTTAAAACCCGAAACATAAAGCCGTTGTTAACGCTGTTGCAATGCAAAACGTCAATTTGTTGTTACTAATATATTTTGCGTTTTAAACCGTTAAAGCTTTTTTATTTTACTTGCACTACTCTCGTAAACTGAAATCAATTAGTACGATAATACATGTAAGTAATAAGTGGATAATATACTTAACCTATTACGAAGGAATTGGGGAGACTTCTTATCTCTTGAAAGCCTTCGAACACAATTACTATTAGCTTTATATCGCTATAACCTCGCTACGGAAATCGAAAATCAACTTATTACTACATAAAATACCAGTTATACCTAAGCATAAAACTGACCTCTCCAAAACCCCCTAATTCCACCTTCAGTGTACAGCATCAGATACACCTGGCGACAGTTTGAGAACCTCGGCGGTTTCCCTTGCAGCAGTCTCCTGCCTTCCGCTTGCATTTGAACCTTCACCAGGTCTGTTGGAGACGCGATCAACTGCGCCAGTGACCCAGCAGCCAATCCACCTGTGGGACTTCGATCCAATTAAACGATTATTTTAATTAAAGCCGACATTACGTGTGATAGCTCATTTATTTTTTATCAACCACCTACCTACTACGCGGCGAAAATTCATGACCTGACTTATTTATATTTTATAGTTTAAAAATGTTAATTTACAACAGCACAGTGACCGAAAATTGTTAATATAATTCTTACAGAACATAATAGTGGAAAATTCAATTTTGCCTAAGTTAATTGTGCATTTTTATTTCCCTTTTGATTGAAAATCATGTTTTTTGTTATTAGGCCACTCTGCTTCTAACAGCCCCATGTTAAAATTTAAAATACAATTTTCTAAAATTTACAAGTGTGCGTAAGTTCAGCTATAAAGATGTAACGGACTTATCGATGCAATAGTAGCAATAATATTTAATAATTTAAGGGTCGTTAGTTCGATTCCCATTTATAGTCTTTTCTGAAATACTTAGGCCTCCGTCTGGAAAATCGCCACATTAAATGGGCGATAGAAATTTTAATTACGTTCGGGGTCACGAACAACAATCCACAGATTAAAAATCCATTATTAATTGCGTTTCAGTTGCAGTCTGTGGATTTAGTAATATCAAAAGTCAAAATAACTCGACAGAGCATCTTATTCAGACGTCATATGAATGGGGTATTAAACCTTTCACAAAAACCTCTAGCTTGTCTATCCACTGCTATCATGAGAAAAGTATTATCCATTAAATGTGACGCATCTATGTTAGATAAGAAGCAGATCAAAACAAAAACACGCTTATTAAGAAATAAAAGCCTTCGTGTCTAGGGCAAATGACCTCGACCAAATATTTCTTATCGGAGCGATAAGACTTATCAATCGTCGTTCAACTGGAAAAAGATTGTTTCTGCACATTGAAGTTTAGGCTAAATACTAACTACTATTAATAGTAGCTCAATATTTCCAAAGTGAAAAAAAATATATATATTACAATATAAACGTACCTATTTTTAAATATCTACTGCAACACTACACTTAATATGCTTTTTATCGAGTGTTATATTGTTCCATACCTAATTTACTTTTAGTTTAAATAAAACACTTTTAACGGTTTTAAACGTTAAAAATATTTTAGTTTCTTTTAATATATCAGATGGGGACCGTGACCGCAGCTGCTGCAAAGCATCGGAAACGTCGGGTCGTAGTCGAAATAAGTTAAAAATAAATTAACTAATACATTTCGCGTTTTAAGCCGTTCAAAGTGTTTTATCCTTTTTATATTCAACTAAATATGAAAATCATAATATTACTCAATGTTGCAGAGTCTATTTCACGTTTTGTCTCTTTCACTCGCATTACAATGACACTTGCGTGAAAGAGACAAAAGGTTTAAACCTACTTAAAAACATTTCTCACCCACAGATGCCGCACCAAGCGAAACCTTTCCCTTCTCATCCTTGAAATAGCTTCGGAAATATTCGTAGAATATCAACCGGCTTCCAGAGTAAATAGCGTGTCTTTGGAACATCGGCATCAGGCCGGTCCATAACTTCAACACGCCCTCCTGTTTCGCTATGCCGACGGCCGTTTTTATCATTCCATGGTTTTCTAGCTAAGAACGAATAGAATAGAATAGAACATAGTGTTATAAAGATATGCTATCGACCTGTTTCGGCTTTGGATGTAGTAAAAATAAAGTATAGATATTTTCTTTAATAGTATCACAGATAGATCGCAAAACTTTAAATAGGCATAAAACTTTAATTACTAGTTATATACAAAACAGCAGTTTTCCAATAAAATACAATTCTAGTAAATTTATGCATTAGGCACTAATCTGTGTCTGATTTCGTTGACACATTGGTAGTAGGTGAGACTTATGTTTTAACAAAAAATTTTATAGGGAATACTAGTCAGTGTAACTTCAAAATATAGTAATTCTTATGCTATATTTTCTATAAATACAGACATAAGCCTTACTTTATAATTTTATTTTTAAGCTCTTCGTGACCTGCACATTCCCATTTCAAATCGTTCTATAGCGATAAGGCCGCCCATTGCATTTCATATCTAGTAATAATATTTATAATTTATATATATAGTTTATATTATTATAATTTTTGTGTGTTCAATAAATAAATTAATAATAAATTTACGAAGATTAATTTGGACCCGCTTGCCACCAAACTGTATGTAACATACGTAGGAGTATTGACTTTTTTATATCTAATTTTATATTCCATCTTAAATTATATGAGACAGTTCTCTATATAACAATACGTATACATATATAATATTTACTATGCTAGTATTCTTATCTCTTGTCCTTGCTACGTAATGAAAGTGAACTTGTAAATAGTCAAGATACGTGGTACATAATAAAATACCACGCTATAAATAAAAAGAATAAATACTGTAATTTGCGTAATATATTACACCTGCGTACTTCGATAGGGTCTTAATTAATATCATATATTACTTAGACTAGTGATGCCTAGCATAGTTATACGTGCGAGGTTCGAATCCCGGTTAATCAATAGAATGTTTCAGACGGGCAGGGCACAGGAGTCTTCAGCTATTTGACCAGTGAAACGCACACAAAAATGAGTTCTCCCCAAGGAGAAACATTATTTTTTTCATACATTACCGACCTATATTACTTTGTTTGACATCTATTTACATAAGATCGTGATTAGTGCTATGTTTTTAGCGCGATAGACGGAGTTCGAGTCCCGCGGATATTTTTTTATTTTCTTAAAGGTTAAACAGAAATAGGTAAAAACTAAATTACCTTATATCCATGTTTTGCAGCAGCCACTTCAGATTGTATTTGAAGTCTTGTCTTTGTCAGGTCGAATGGATATGTCGCTGAAAAAATATTTTTAGTATCAAATAGTAGTAGATGTCTCGAGTATACTTCCTATTTCATTATAAATTACTTGCCCTGAGTGTTTTTGTTTATTTGAACATTGCTTTTCACACATAACTTTTAGAGCATTATTAGCTTTATTTTATAATCGGTTGCCGGCTTCTATCTCTTTATATTCTTCTGGACACGTTCTTTAATATTTTAATATATGTATTTTAGATTTAGTCTTAGGACTTGCCATCGCATTGTTCCCCTCCCCCCTAAAATCCCTTTACACCTTGTTTCTTTAAATTTAGGGGGAACACCTAAATTGGCATCACTGTAGACCATATTTACCAGCTTCAGCAGCCCAAGCCCCAAGCACAGCAACGAAGTAACGTGCTGCTATAGAGTCCGTCGCTTTGGAGGCGGGATGGTCAGCATTGCGTAGAACCGGCATTGTTATCTAAATATTCGTCCTTCCCTTTCCATAATACCTGGAAGAGAAAGATTTGTGGATTAAGGCTTGATTTAATGTATGTACCAATGTATGTCTAATAAAAAAGGGCACCGTCTGTAGTTTACGCGAGCAGTACACATAAAAATAAAACACTCAACGGTTTAAAACGACATTTTACTTTGATTAGAGACATCCCTCCATCTTTAGTCATCATGTGACCATGGCTGCTGCAAAGCATCCGAAATGTCAGACCGTAGTTAAAATAATTTGGAATTAAGTTTGACTAATATATTTTGCGGTTTAAACTGTTAAAGAGAATTCAAAAGGGTAGGTTAAGACTAACTAACACCAAAACGCGTATCGGATTTAGTCTATGGATTCCCGAATATCAAAATAGGTCGAGAGCGCATCTGAATGAGATGATATATTGCTCGAGTATCAAATTTCCTTCAAATCAACCCCCATACTTATCTGTCCTTCTGTATCTTCTCGACCTCTATGCGTTAACAAAACATCGTTGTAAATCTTAGTATATACTTAACAATTAGTAGAAATATCTAAATTGCATTTTCACGCTTTGTGGAAGAGCCATGAAAATCGACATTTCAGTTACATTGTATATTTGGATATTTCACAAAAAGCTTTTGATTACGATGACACGTCAACAACGTTTATTTATTTATCTTGTGTATAGCTTAATTAAAATATAAATTACTAACCAATTAAGAATTGAAATTTTAACTTTAAAATTACCATAATTGAGGCTGCTAGAGTGGCCTAATACCAAACAAACATTATTTTCAATAAGGAGGTTAATAAAAATGCGCAGTTAATTTAGGCCAAAATAAATGTGTACTATTATTTGCGTAACAATTATATTAACTATTTTCGATCATTGTGCTCTTGTAGATTAACATTTTTAGACTATAAAAATATAAGTAAGTCATAAATCTGCAGTTAGGCTACTCTGCCTCCAGCGGCCTCAATTATTCAAACTCAAATGTAGATGATACAAGTGTTTTATAACCGTAACCTATACAAGTAGATTATTAATGACAATTAAGTTCATCCGCAGATCGGTTTCATTTAAAATAGAACTTCCAGAACAATACGGCGAGAGTCCCAAAAGCGATACAGCATATAACAAGAGACAGATTATTATCTCTCGTTAACTGCATTTCAATGATAAACGAATGTCAAGGAGATGATAAGGTATGTATGGGTCAGTGGGGCAACAGTTCTTATCAGGTATTGCTAAGCCTTTTAATAAATTAAAAATATTGATATAACTACGACTTTATCAATGGGTAACTATATGATCTCGTACAAATACGTCAAACATGTTTTATTAATACCCAATTTAAATAAAACACTTAAACGGTTTAAAACGCGAATACATTTCGTGTTTTAGCCTGTTAAAAGTTAAACTTATAATCAAATTATTTTAACTATAGGACAACGTTTCGGATACTAAATAAGCTTAAATAAAGCTTAGTAAATAATCATTTTTAAATTATGTTTATCATACCGAAAAGATCGTATTGTGTTTTTATATTTTATACCCTTCGGGTTTTGGGAATCGAACCCACGCCTCCTTTTTGTCATAATTTCGAATCCGCATCCGCGAAGAGCGTTATATTACAAATACCTATTAAAACGAAGTTAGAACTTTAGCAAACAAATTTACGACGCAAAAATTCTAGCCGTAAATTTTCACGCTGTAATTTTTCATTAGCATGAAAAACATTTAGCTTTAACTCACACTTGACACTCTGATATTTATTAAACAATGTTCTTCATTTGAATATTTAAAATCTGAAAACCTTCGAAGCAAAGATGAACGAACTGTTTTCAGAAATAATTTTCAATCGTTTGTGGACTATTGTCGATAACTTGTTTGGCCTTCACACGAATGGAGCAATATTCTTCAATTATACTCATAGAATTTTGAAACTAACTGGCCTAGCAAACGTAATTTTATCATAAGTGTTTCGACGTGATTTGGTTACCATAGTAACGGTTCTCGTGAGTACATCTTAAAAGATGATCATGATTTTAAGAAAAATAATTCATTATAGACACGTTTTTGGGGTGACTTGTCTGTTGGTAAGATCATCTATTAAGGAAAGCTTATAACTATATGGCTATAATAGGACCGAACAAAGGAGGAAAGTGTAAAAAAAAACGGGATTTCTTTCCGTATTCGAGGGTTTGCGTTGCAAAAACGGTTTAAGGTACCCTAAAATATGTTCGGTAAGAATGATCCCTCTTTAAATGATCTTACAAAATGTTTGCGACACTATACGTCTATCTTTTAACACTAACTTACAAGAACGAAGGGAAGCGCCGTGTGTACCAGCTACAATTTTTAAAGGTGAGGAGGAGGTTTGCAAAAACAAATTAGGATAACCAAAGTAACTATTCTACGCGGACAAAGTAGCCGGCGAAGCTAGTATTGTATACATTGGAAACAAAAGCACTTATCATATTCAGAGCAACACGATTTCCAAGGATAATAAGATCGGACAGTCATCCGACTTCGCACATACTTTGGCTCCAAGTCTTCGCGATCTTGGATGACGGCCAGGCTCGAAGTGAGGACGCCTGTGTCACGATATACAGAACTCAAGACCGATTGTGTAAGTCTATAGGGAGTCAAACAAATGAGCGCTTTCAACAATGAACTGCGAATATCAAACATCTTTGCACTCGAGTTTCATACATTGCAAAGAACTGACACGCCCCGTCCACATCGTTCGTTATTCTTAGGTACAACAATAAAAAAAATCTTGTAAGAGAGATAATAATTATATAAATAATGTTACGAGGGTAAAATAGAACGCTTTTAACTGTTTAAAACGCGAAATATATTAGATAACTTTTAATCTCCCTGTGTACCTACCCGGCTGCAAGCATGCGAAACGTCGGGCCGTAGTTAAAGGCAGTTAAAAATAATATTTTTCCGTGTTGGCGAATGACTTCGTTATTTAAAAATGACTGTAAATGACGAAATAAATAACTACACACGATTTCAATACGAACCTCTATTGTTTTCGTGCTATGCCGTGAAGAAAAGGTTTTTATTTGAAATTGAGTAGATTCAAAATCGAGTTTCAAAAGTTGACAATCGCTTAGCAGTTTTTCTCTTGTTTTTTTTTTGTCCCAGTTAGTAACACAGATACCTAAATTAACGGTGATAGTGTTATCAAGTTGATAATGTTTATTGAGGTGAAACTACATTAAGCTTCAACATTATCTGTGTTCTAAAAATCACAGATGAATTATTTACATAATTTAAACAATTTGGTGCAATACAAAATTAAATGCAAAATATCATTAAAGATTTTTTTTAATACAAATAAATTTTGTAAAAAAAAACTTTTAAACTTAAGTTTAAATAGTGAAACTACCCCCTTACCCCCCTACTTACCCCTCGTGGAGCATGGGGCACAATACGCCTGTGTCTGTTTTAAGTGATTTATTATTATTATTTGTATATGAAACATCTGAGTCCTAAAACAGATTATTGTTGCTTTGGGATTCGAACCCAGGATCTTCGGCGCTTAACGCCATTCTAGGGCGTTTGGTCATTAGTTGTGAAATCGTATAATTATACAAAAAATAAAATATGTATAATGTTAGAAAAAAATGTTAATATATGTAAGTTAAGTGTAATAATCACTGCTTTCAACCTATCGTGGACATTAGACTGGGATTGTATAATTTACTCATTTATAACAAGAAATTAATATGAATGACGTAAGATCAACGTCCATTTAATTTTATTTAACCTTATAATGTTCAAGAAACGATACCTAGATTTGGAATAACTTAAATTTAAACAAATATATTATATTAAATTATTATTAAACAAAATTTAAGAACATTTAATGAATCTAACGATCAAACCCAAAATGTATTTTTACAGAATTATTACGCACATACCTGAAATATCCTTCACAGGTGAAGCCTAGCAATCGACTGATAATATTTTATTTATGCTGCGCGGGAGTCGTTTGATATAAGACTTTGAACAAATCGCATACAATTATGTAAGCTGTGTCCTCTGGACTGTCCTTAGAAATCAATATCAATAATATCAGTGGGTTGGGTTTGATTAATTTTTATCAATAATTCAAAGTACAACTTAAAAGTATTATAACTTATTTGATTCTAGTAAGCCGGACTTTCCCTATTAATTAAAAAAACACTAGTATATGATAAAAGTATTATTATTATTGAAGACAGAATTAAATATGTCTTTCCGACGTCGAAACAATTGAACGAATGAAATTACCTTTATATTGACAATTCGTAGAAATTGCTTTTTTTATGTTCGTTATTCGAAAGGAAGTAGCGATGATTTTTGTAAATATTATAGTTTCAATTTCGTTTTATTAACTATAAAATATGGGTATTGAAAGAGCTAATATTTGATCTAATTAGGTAAATGTTCAAGTCCTAAAATACCAAGAATGGTCACAAATTGTGTAGGAATATTTACAGATCTATTATTTAGTATCAGTGCCCAGTTTCGTCAATGGATTGAGTTTGAGAATATTTAAGAGTTTACGCGAGATCGTAAACAAAAGCTTTGAATTATTTTTAGATGGCAATTAGAAACATATCTCCATTACGCAATTTTCTTTGGAAGACGGGAAATCTTTGGAAGACGGGAAATCTTTTGAAAATGTTGTTATTGCTTTGTATATACATTTTTGTTTTTCTATTCTTAATGTAGTAAGTAAAAAACTTTAATAATTACTTAACTGGCTACTTATAAATTAAAAAGTTATTGATTTCTTATAATTATTGTACTGACACAAGGCGACAAACTAATTACCATAGACCAATGTTTCGAACCGAACGACGAACCTTCACTTCACGTGACACACAATGTAAACATTGAACTGATTACATCAATAACATTCTATATTATGTCACGTGCGAGCGGGACAGGCGACCGGCCAGCAACAGTGCCAGAGTGGGACGGAGCTACGGTTGTCCCAATTCCGCGGTTAATCCACCGCAGCGTGAACAACAGAACCGCGTCCGACTCACATCGCTACCGACTCGTGACTATTCTATTCGAATACTGAATATCAGACGCCAAAAGAAAGAGCCCAATTATCTACATAAGCGTACTATATAGTACACACTTGTATACTATGCTGTGACGTCACTCCATTCAAGAATCTTCACGGGAACTTTCATTGATCGAAACGACGGCTGATCTACGGATGCATTGTTAGCGGTGATCCTCGGACGCGTTTTGAGTAGCGACGAAGTTAGACCACAAGTTGACATAGTGCGCTCGTTAAAGCGAGAAATTTTTACTTCAATTTTCAGTTTTGTTTATTGTTTTAATTCCGTATAATCAAACAGAAGTATTTTAATTAACTTATTTACAATCCCCGTGAACATGGCTGCCGCAAAGCATGTCGAAGCATCTGTAGAATCGCGACGAACGGACAGACGAACATATATATTTTTTACGAATCTAAATATTTTTTTATAATTTTACAGAGAATAAAGTATATTTAATTTTTATTTTATTTACAAGCGAAAGGTCACCGGGAGGTACCTAGTTAAAATAAATCTATACTAGTCTATACTAATCTAATATTATAAATACGAAAGTAACTCTGAAACACTGTATTTAAACATGTGTCTTATTAAATTTATAATTTATTGAATAAATAAATACACAGCCTAAATAATTATAAATCTACCCAAAGTCACTATTCCACGCGGACGAAGTCGCGGGCACAGCTAGTTTGTAAAAACTAACAAATATTTTTCATTCGTTCTACGCGCTTGATTTGAGAACTCATAAGTGTGGCTAGTACCTACACAAATAATTGATTTTTGACCTTTTTGGCCGTTTAAAGCCGAGAAGATAAGAAGAAGAGTATATTTTTCGCAAAGGTCCTAGCTGAAGATATATACAATATACATCAGTATTTTATTGCTCTAGTTCTATGTGCGCTCGAGATGCGATCATGAAGTCGCAACTTCGAACCGCGGTTGTGCATCAAAACTATTTAAGTTTGTCTCTAAAATATTTAACACTGTGCAAGGTTGAAGGAACAGACGTCCTACAATTTAGAAAAAAATTTAAAAATGTTTGACCCGGTAAGGATTAAACCCAAGACCCGTTAGCGATACAATATACATAGTTACATTACACCAACGACCTCGTCAAAATGAATGTTGACGAAATTTACTACTGTGTATTAGGTTTTTTCCTGACATCTGATCTGCAAAAGACCTGGTGAACAAATTAATTCTTAAAACGTATTCTCAACGCTTCTTTATATGAACTTCTGATATTGTATGTAGATGTACTAAAAAAGTGACCATGCAACGCAACGCAACATACTAGGAATATACTTAATGGGGTGTCAGAAGCCCTGGCATCGGCACTGAAAGTATCGCAAGACGTTAAAAAAGAATCGCGAGAATAATTAACAGAGAAATTGCACGCGGCCATTGTAAACATACTCTCTCTCTCTCTCTCACCAATGGTAGATTGAAGAGAGACAGAATATACCACGAACTGCATGTGGGTATCAGCTGTGGCTTGCACAAGCATTGTTCACATGGAATAGTCTGTATTGAATATAATAACTTGTTACTTGAATGAGAAACACAAGTAACGTGTGTTTAAAAACTTTAATACTTTTCACAATGGCATTATATAAATGAAAAAATCGATATGAAATTTGTAAATTTATAGGATAAATATGTATTTAATTTCTTTTAGAACAACACGGAGCGTTGTGGGCGCCGGTTCGAGACCCGCTCGAGTTACGACACGAAAAAATTACGATCATTTTTTATGTGAAATCGATTGATAAATTTAAAATGTAAAAAACATACTTGTTGCATTTTTACGAAAATCATACGTAAAGTTAGCTTATGACGCAAATGCGCGAATATCCATTGACCTTCCGAGCTCCGAGCAATGTACTCGCCGTTTTTCTTTTAAATTTTATAAAGCGCAAGCGCAGAGCACACTAAAATTTTACTCAAACTTAAACAAGCGTTAACAATACAACGTTGATAAGCTACCTGTTTTGATAACCGTACTGTTGCAGTAACGAGTAAAATCCCCGAGTCTTCATAAAAATACTCCGCAACAATGGTTAAAGGCAGTTAAAGGTTTATTAGATCCGAGTCATCCTGTATTCGAAAAATGGGGGAAAAATGCCTCAGACAAGGCCCTAAGGTAAAGGTCAACTACCAAGGAATAGAATATATCAGTGAAACGGCCACACAGGTGTGATACCTTTAAAATGGCTAAACAGATTTTGATGGGACTCTAAAAGACAAGCCTCTGATGTTAGCCCGTACGTGACCCCACTATAGATAGGTCTCTCTTTAAACACAACATTTTGTGCCACCCTGAGCTCTATTACGGGTTGAATATTAGACTAGCTGGTTCGGCAAGCGTTGCTTTGTTGTTTACAAGATTAATATTATGTTTATACAACTCTAACAAATAATTGACAATAATGTATTAATTTAAATAAAACACTTTAACGGTTTAAAACGCGATATATTAGTTAAACTTATTTGAAAATGATTTTTAACTTCGGCCCGACGTTTCGGATGCTTTGCAGCAGCCGTGGTCACGGGGAGACTAAAGATGGAGGATGTCTCTGACGTCAAAGTAACAAAATTGCGTACTTCTCGCGTAAATGTGTACTACTCGCGTAAACTATAGACAGTATTTAATAATGTATTAAATTCGATCAATTTTGATTAAAAACTTGCGAGTTAATCTTATAAGATAAACATACTCAATATAGTGTCATTTAAAGAGAAATCATTTTTTCATACATATTTTTTGGTTTCTTGTTTCACCGTTATATCAAGCTCATAGAAGGGAAGCCTTCAAAGATGTTTTCCTTGTTTTTCCACATTTTCCACTATTTCCTCGCTTCTGTTAGTCCAAGCGTGATACTGTAGTATATTCTTCCTTAATAAATGGTCTATCAAACACAAATTAAAATGTTCAATTCAGAACCAGTAGGTTTCAGATTGACGCGTTCTAACAACCTTTTCAGCGTTTTATAATATTAGTACAGATTGTAACTATGTTTTACCTGCACTACATTATTCTCTACAACGCTGTTCTTAATATTTTAAGATGCTGTATAATCCCTTAAAGGATATTAATATCTAATTTTATAGAAAAGTTTAAAATAAGGATCGCTAGATGGAGCAACAAACGGTGCACGTAAGCGCTATAAAAATATCTAGCGGTTGCCACGAAGCGATGCTATGGCGCGCAAGTCTCAATTCTCGGTATGACTACAGCTTACTGGCTGGACAGTTGTGCAATTTCAAAGTTAACAAATCGATTAGGTCGAAAAAATTCAAAATTAGTACAAAGTAGTAATTTTTAAAGCTCGCATCATTACTTATTTAGAGTATGACATGGTTATAATTGAATCATCAACAAATGGGAAGAAAATAAGCTAACAAAACTGTCATTATTAATTTAACTCTCAGATTTTAACAAATTATATTATGTTAAATTTATTTCAATATCGTTAATGTGAATGAAAATACAAAATTAGGTCTTCAACTATCTTTATTAAGTGAAAACAGTATAGATTCTCATAAGGGCGTTCTTGTTAACACAATTTCTTTTTTATTTGAATAAACGGGTTTTGTCTCAAATGGAATGCTACTTCTTGGAAAACCTTCAGATTAGTATTTACTGTAAATCCTATAGACTGTAATGACTATACTATGCTATCGCAGTCGAACACGTTATGATTATCAGGAGTCAACTCACTGACCTTGGGGCAAAAAGGAGAAACAATCCAAACACGAGGTTTTTTCATATAAATCCTAAGATCTCGTACTCGGTATATTATAAAGACCACTTGAGTATTCATTAAATAAAATATTGCTAAGGTTGGGGTGGGCCTTGATCGGTCGACAACCTGACCAAACTAAATAAATAAAACAAAATACATACATGTATATATTTATATCTAGCATTAGATGTTAAGTTAAATACTTATAAAACTACTATTAATGCTTATATGTAAAAAGTGTTAAGTGTGGTCAGTGAACAAAATGTTTTTATTTTTTATCTGAAAAATGTTGCATTACTTACCATGTCTGGAACTTAGCATGGCATGTGCATAGCATGATATGGCTCCTAAGGTATTTGCTTTAACCTATTAATATCCCACAGCTGGGCACACGTTTCCTCTCCCGTACGAGAGGGTGTTTAGTAGCACAGATCTACCGACTAATCACCACAAAATTAGTGATGATAACCGGGACTGACATTTAAACGTACACTTCGAGACATGAGGGTTATGACATCTCTTACTATCAGAGTAGACCCTCAAAGATTTAACTTCAGACACAATCAGACATATGATCATAAGATTAATGTAGGCTATAAGAGCAATAAAAGCTTCAATAGATAATTTATTACTACACTGCGTTGGCTACACGACTCAAAGTGGATCCCGACTGCCTACAATCTTTCATCAATGTCGTGTCTCCGAAAAATAATCTATAATACTTGCTAAGAATATAAAAAAAGTATCCTCGTTCTAAATTGCTCTTAGGACTAAATATAATTGTACCACTTTAAAATAATATAATCAGTAACTTGACAGTTACTGTTTCTGTTTAATATTATTAATGTAACTAATAATAACTCATAAAATATATTTAGATATATTACCTACAGTAATAAATAAATGTATTTCTATTCTAATATTATAAAGCTGAAGTATTTATTTATTTGAACGCGCTAATTTCAGGACCTACTGGTTGAAAAATAATTTTGTGCTCGATGGACCATTATTCGAGAAAGGCTGCGACGAGTAAAAACGAAACAGTGGATAAACTAAAAAAAACCGTTGCGTGCGCTGAGAAAACGGTTCAAGGGACCAAAAATATCTATGAAAGTATGATACCTCTTTGATTGATCTAAAAGAAATGTCCACGACAGTAGGTATATGTCTAATTTTTCCAGATTGACTCAGGAGAGCCGTTTATATAGTAATCAAACTTAGTTGAAATACTTCATATGGCAAAAGAATGTTTGCCAGGCCAGATAGTATACCTAATACAGTTGGATAAGTGTATTGTTAAAATAACTTGAAAGACGAAGCGCATTTTTATCATATTTTACTTTGTGTGTATATCACTAACATGCGATTTATCTTAAATACGTCTACATATTCTTAAGACTGCAATTTTATTTAATAGTCCCGGAGACCCCTATCTAGTTGCAAAGTTATAGACTGCTATTCTTCTGTTTTTGCCGAGTCCCAGCGTTGAACGCACCCTTAGCGGTGCAAACGGGATAAAAAAAGGGGATGACTGACGAGGGACATCGGCGTATTATTACTTGTCTAGCACGGTGCCCATATTGTGTTTCTCAGTGAACACTATTAAGACGATTTTATGGCTGGAATATTCCGAAACGTTGTTTAAAAAGGATGTTTTAAACATATATATTTTTCTGTATCCAATTGAATAATATGCGTGTATATAGGGATGGATGGATATCCGAAATAGCTAGACACCTCGATCGATATTATAATAATCTATACGAATTGGGTCAATGATTACTAGATTTTGCGAGAGTACAAAAATCATAGAGATTATATTTAATAAAATGATTTATTTCTTACATTACATTAAATGTTAGGTACAGTTGTAAAAATAAAGTGAATCATTAAATGGGTAGATCGAATTCTGAATATCTTATTTCGTCAATAATTGAGTCATGATAATAGTTAATTTAATATGGCATATGTTTCTTAAATACATAAAAAAGAAATTGAATACTAATAGTAGTTTTTGATTTAAATAGTTGACATAAATCGTGTCTATAAAGAGAATAGTACTTTCTTTTGTCAGGTGCTTTTATTAATTGAACGAGTTAAATTAATAATTAGCCCAGTCATCGCAGTATCAAATTCAGAACGAGACGAAACCGCAACTCCAAATCGTTGGAATACATCCGGTGGCTTTGCGGCTTATCGATTCCAATAAAACTATACTTAAACGAAAATTAAAAAGAGGGAGTGTAGCACGTGGCGATCTATCAAAACAACAAAGCCGATTGGTGTGACGTTCCACCCCGGTGATATGTACGTCGTATTACCTAAATGCCTTATGTACACCGCTAGTAACTACTTCATGACTACTCCGAGCTCAGTGTGTACTGCAATGCAACGGAAAATATGCGTGTTTACCAAAGTCGTTTCGGTAGAACGGTGTCGTGTATTGCGTCACGTTTAAGGAAATTGATAGTGCGCCGAGGTCGACGTGACTAACATAATTGCAACTTTACGATCTTTTTTACGTCGAATAACGAGTGTGCCTTAACGAAACAGTGATATTTTGTGCTCGTAATGGAATTTATCCCAATCTTTCCCGATATTCCCTGTGGAGGCCACGCGAATGCGCGACGCCACGAGTCGGAGCGTGTCCGATATAACCTTGCTATGTTGAGTGAGTACATGTTTTTTGTTTCGATCGAATCGACATTCCTGTTTAAACGGTCGCCCATAGTACGTTATTATCCGTAATAGCATATTATAATGATAAATCTATGTGAATCCGAGGAATCGGAATAAATAGGGCGTATTTATTGAAATTATTTCAAGTAATATTATCGAACGTCACAGCGAGCTCGACAAGATGGCGGCGAGTGGGGAGAGGGAGCCCAGTTGGCCAGGTGCTGCCGCCGCGTCGAGTTCGGCGCTATAGCTAACTAAATAGGTACGCAGAGTGTTGTACATTTAGAACGTTCACAATGGCTACCGCGAAAGACACGTCCACTTTCTTTCTCGAGGCGGATGCGAAACAATTCGATAGTGTTTTAAAGTTGTATCCGCAAGCGATCAAACTAAAGGCCGAGCAGAAGACAAAGAGACCCGAGGAGCTGATAAAATTGGACAACTGGTAAGTGCGACGTCTCTAAGGAGAAAATGCGGCCGTGGCGTGTCAATGAACTTGTATTGTGTGTGTATCCGTGCAAACTGATTTGATAGCTACCTCCCTCGCGGACTGCATCTCTAGTCCGCGGACGGCTCATTAAAATCACTGCGTCACGTGGGATCGATGTCAAATTGACACTATCGTTTTTCCTGAAGCCAGTGTGGGGGAAAATATCGGCGCGCTTAGGCGTTATAAAATGGTGGCTGTCCTTTACGTATCGTCGATCGTATAATGCATTTATTATATACTTGTTTTGCAGCGTACGCCTGATAACTTGATAGATCCTTGATTAAATAACACGCTTCAACATTTGTACACGCATTTCTTTATTTTATAAGCATGGAACGTGCAGTTTATCGAATGCTTTGTTGAAGAGGCTTACATCCGTTCAAAATGGTGACTTGCTATTTGGCTCGAAGAACTTTTAAACATTTTCTTTTTACTAGAACCGATAAAACAATTTCTAGGTTCGTTCTGGGCTCATTTCTTCTATATGAATTTTATGCACTAGGTTAAACAAAGAGTTAAATTGTCCTCAAATACCTACTTAAATAACATAAGTAAAATTAGTAAAAAATTATAAATAGCATTTTTAAATTTTGCCATCAATATTTAATCACTTTACACCATAATAATTCTGGGATTGAATGTTAATCATAACCATTAATGATTGTTAATTATAGACATACAATAAGGAAATATTAATTATTATCAATCATGGTGCAATATTCTCAGTATCCCCGTGTTTCTTGATAATTTTATTTTAATAAATAAAATACATTATTTTGTGTAGCTGCTTAAATTATAACACCGCATTTTTTTTCTTTCCACACAATAATAAATAGTCAATTATAATTTAAAAAGCACAGTTAAACATTATGTCAATAAATTGTCAATACGAGATAAGTTTCGACATCAAAATTCTAAACTTAATTTTAAACGACATATTTTTTTAGAATCATAGTAAAATTTCGAATCCATTGTTGCAGGTACCAGAATGAACTACCAAAGAAGATCAAATCGAGGGGAAAAGACGCACATATGGTACACGAGGAACTGGTACAGCTGATGAAATGGAAACAGGCGGTGAGTAACAATATCTTATTACACACCTTTCACTGTACGCACGGTAACGACGGCTGCGCTCTACGTTGGTCGGGTATAAAAACTAAATTAAATTTACTCTGTATTAAATACAGATCGTATATAGACAATTACAATATTTAGGTTTTTATTTTAATTTTGCAGATAACATCGTTATTTAAATACTGTCTATAGTTTACGCCAGTAGTACACATTTAAATAAAACACTTTAACGGTTTAAAACGCGATATATTAGTTAAACTTATTTAAAAATTATTTTTAACTTCGGCCCTCCCCCGTACCCCCTTTTAAACCGTTAAAGTGTTTTATTTAAGTCATTATTTAATTTCTACCTACTTCAAAAAATAAAACTTTATGCGAAGCGCATCAAAATCGAAACCAATTCATAAGTTACCAATGCAATATTAAATATATTATATTTATATCTATACTTACTGTAATAAGTATTATATTTTATAAAAACCGAATGACAGGTTTTATTTTCGAGTTATAGAACAATTCTTTCGTAACGTTGTTTATTATTATTATTAATTATCGACATTTAGATTCTCGTAATTCTTAACGTCATTATTTACGAAAAAATCGTTATTTCAGAGAGGAAAGTCCTATCCACAACTATCTTACCTCATAAAAGTGAACACGCCGCGAGCCGTGATGCAGGAGACGAAGAAAGCGTTCAAGAAGCTCCCGAACATCGAATCGGCAATGACTGCACTAAGTAATCTCAAGGGGGTGGGGACAGCCACTGCGTCAGCACTTCTCGCGGCCGCCAGTCCAGAAATAGCCCCCTTTATGGCCGACGAGTGCATACAAGCCATCCCCGAAATGGAGGGAAGCGACTACACTGCCAAGGAATACCTCAATTTTGTTAAATATATTAGAAACGTCTGTGATAGGTTAAATAAGGTCAGTATATCTTTGCATATTTTTCTTTGCTGTATAATGCGTTACTTTACTTCACTTAAAGAACTAATATTTGTTTAACTTGTTTTGGTGGTCTAAAAACCATGAAAACTTTTTTTTAAATCGAAAGAAATTCAAAAAATCTGACTCGGCAGGACTTGAACCGGCATTGTTAACGTTCCGTGTTGTTGCTCAACCAATTGAGCCACTGAGTCCTACACCTGCGACGAATTTTTTCAACTTATTGATACATGCACCTTTTGCGCAATTGTCTGTTTTTGCTTAAGCTGTTTCGGTATACTACCTGAAATTTATAGACTATTACTGAAATAAGTTGTGAAAACTAATATGAAAAAACTGTCTTTAATGTCTTGAAATGTACATATTATTGGTTCATAAATGGATTTTTTTTTGTAAAAATGAGTCCTCCCTTTGAAACACACTTTACAATTCACAACTCTAATCTTATATTTATTTGTCAACAGGAACAAAACGGCTGTGGTAAGAAATGGTCACCACACATGGTTGAACTGACACTATGGGCACACAACATCCTATCAGACCTTCAGCCAGAGCTTCTAGGCAAAACACCCAAACTGACTGCTCCCACGAATGGAGGTTCACCCCTACCCAGTGACGAGAGCAATCTAGAACCACCTACAAATGGTAATGGTTAGTAATCATTTATGTAATTATTTATTTAAATACAGCAATATTTAGCAGTAATTGAAATAATACTTGAATTGATTGAAGCTCAAGATTATTTTATACCTGTTAAAAGATTTATAGTTAAACTCCATCTACAAGTTGTCAATACCTTAAACATCAAATATATAGTGTATTTTTTCTAATTTGGCAAAAGACCACAACAAATATGACCAATTTCAAACCATAGAGAGTGAAAAGTTGTTGCCACAGATAACATAGTGATATTGAAATATCGATTATATATTGTTCCAACATTCAAAATGACTTGTATAACAATCTACTTTTTTGTGACTCTTCAGCAATCCTGTAAGTGTGGCACTTTTGCCTTCTATTGTCGTTGACTTTGCTTATATCCCATACTTATGTAAATATTAAAGAAAAAAAATTTTTACTCTGACCATTACTTAAATTAGTTTTTAGAACTTTAGCATAAAATTGTGGTTTTTATTAACTAAATTTGAGGTACTTCATTAGTTTAATATATAATCCAATGTCTTAAAGTGTTTTAGTGTAAATCAATGTCAACCTTGTGAGTTAAACACGGATGTCATGTAAATAGTGTTTGTTAACCAAAAATGCCAAGTTAGAAAAAATACACCATAACTGAATTTGAACTTGAACTTTCATATTATTTAAGGGGTAATTATTATTCTCTGGCTGCTTGTCATATGGATACCTGATTAAAAAGTGTTTTACAGGAAAATTATCATCAGAATGCGCAGAAGACACCACGTCATGCACAGAAGACTCCCTGGATGCGAAAGGCGCATCACCCTCAAACCCCGCCACTCCTGCGTCACCTTCAGACAACTCGGATTCAGCGTTAAGCACGCCGCGCGCCAAACGGTCAGTATTTGATGTAATTAACAAGTAAACAGCAGTTCATGCTTGTTAACAAGTTACCCCCATGCTTCTTTGTCCTCCACTATCATCTATTTTCTGTGAAAAGTTTCTTGAAAACAATGCCCGTGTCCTCGTTTGTTTTATCTGTTTATTAGCTATGCAATAAACAGAGCCGTATTCTAAAAGAGCGCCACTATTTGCCTGGTGGTGAAAGTACCGTGTCTATGCCGAATAAATATTAAGAATTCACACCGCATGCTGTGAGCCAATGTTTGATTAAAAAACGACAAACGGTGAATTGACAAATCACTAACTCACTTGACTCACGCTGATTCATTTTCATTGAAATGAATATGCAAATAACGAGAAGGCAAAATAAGATTTGCATATGTCTATTTGTTTCAAAAGCTCATTTCAGGGCACTATTTCTTCTTTTCTAAGATATACGATATAAGTACATATGTGAGTTCCTAAGAACTTTCGCATATAGACTGTTTAACAGCTTATAATTTACAACCCCATACAATCTAAAAATAACATAATTTAATTTTTATTTGCATTGCCGTTTTAGTTTTAGCATTCAAAATGAGACTATCAACCGTTTCTTATTTAAATCAAATCAAGTACTGCCTGTAGTTTACGCGAATTTTAAATTAAACACTTAATTAACAGTTTAAAACCTATTCAATTTTTAATTATCGCCTATTCATGTAGGTATACTTGTGAACAGAATCAAAAGACTATAACTTTATATTTTATACCAGAAAACAGTTGGCAAGAAAATCGCCATCACTTATACCTTAAAAACCTAATACTCTAAAAAATGAACTTTTAAATTAAAAGGTATGTATCGTTATTATAACTAAATACACTTAATAGTATACAAGTAGAAATTTACGCTTTGAGATAAATAGAAAAAAATGTTCTAAAGGACAACATAGCTTATTATACTTAGAATCTATTGTTTATTGTTCTGCGAAGGATAGGTAATAAAAAAAAAGGTTAAAGATAACGAGAGCTTAGAGGAATTCGTTTTTGCCTAATGGTTTTGTAATGAAAAAAGTAATTTTATAAATAGAGCTTTTGCTTTATTTTACTTATTCGCCATAAAGGAATGATGAATTTTAAAAACAGGATTTATAACAAGAGAATAAGGTTAAAAAGAGTTGTGTCTTAAGAATCTGTTTTTAGTGTTCCTGTGTTGTTTTGAAAAACATTTTAGGGCCATTAAATAGGAAATGTTGTGCACAATTCAATTGGTTGACTTATGATGTCACTACACTGGAATAATATTAGAAATAAATGTTTCTTTTTCCCACAGACAAATAGAAGAAGCCAGTTCAGAAGAGAACTCCCTCGGCGACGCAACAGAGGCCATCCCGCCAGCGAAGAAGCTGCGGGAGGCCACGCACTGACACCATCCCCACCGAACCCGCGCGCCTATATAAATAGCTTACTAGACTTAATATTGTACCTAGGTAATTTATTTTGAAATTCCGTTTAATTTTAACTTAGACTAAGTTTAAGATTACCGGACGATTTTTGTAAGTTTTATAGGGTATTCGATGAATCGGACGGTCGATTGTAATCGATTAATTATTAATTAACGTTTTGGACTTCGGGCGCTCTTTATTGTACAATAACGTGAGTGTATCATCAGAGCGGCTCGTTGGGCCTAGTTTAAGGTTTCGTTTGTAATGTTTTCGAATTTCAAAGCGAGAGTTCGCTACCCGCGTGACATTCCAATAATTGTAACGATAGGCGGCGAGGGGTTTAGCGGGGGGAGTAGAGAGCGATGTGGGGAGGAGGGGGAGCCGCGACAGACAGGACCAGATGCCTTGACGACACTCACTCCATTGCCTTATGAAACAGTCTGCCCGCAGAGTTTATATGCAACAAGATAATACAAAGGACGTGTTACCCGGGCGCCGGGCACACGGGCCCACAATGTAGTTTTTATTGAACAAATATAAGATATTAATTTTATAATGTCGCATTTTTATTTACACCTGTATAATTCATCTGAGCTGTCAAGTATGCTCTTCTCTCTAAGAACACTGACACTTTGTGTCCATAGTACACACAGCAGGCCGATTCTACTAATTTAATGACGTTTCGATCAATTTGCAGTCACACTGCGATTAAGTTTCGATTCAGCGCCGATGGTATTCTCTTAATTTGACAACTGCGCGTCCAATAAGGTACGCCAGCGAATTGTCAAATACGCGCTGGCGTCACGTAAATTTGACGCGAACGTGTTTGACATTAGACGAGAATACCCAAACAACAAAACGTCACTGCAACTGCGCCGCTCCTTAACTTATTACGAGAATCGGCCTGCAGCTGTGAGTGAATCAAACTAAAGTATACTGTATCTTACTTTTATTTACTTAACTTTACCCGATTTACAATATGCATGGACATATATATTTTTCTATGTAACTCAACTGGTTTTTTACTCAGTCTTTATACTCGGACTCAAACCTTTTAAAAATTAATAGTATTATACAAGTCTTTCAACACACCTATTGGTCGCATCGTGACGTTTTATAGCCTAAAGCCTTGATAAATGCACTTATCAACAGAAAAAGAATTTCTATTGAATTCGAACCATTAGTTTTTGAGATTAACGCGTTCAAACAAACAAATTCTTTAGCTTTATATATCATAGATATATAATCTTCACTTGAACGTACAAAGCTCAAATCCTAAAGCAAAGATTTTTAATTTTGTGCCTCGACGTCTTGCTGTAAATGGGAGTAAAGGGTCGCTGGTCTGCTACCGGCCGCCATTCGCCCTGCGAAGTCCGGTCTGCGTGGTGGTCTGGGTGCTCCAAGAAGTGCATCAAGGGCATTTCTAGGTGCCCATACGTCATTGCTATTTCCGTTTCCAGCTCCTACCGGGGATAATGGAGAGTCTGTGGTCGCACGGATGACAGTTGCCCTTGATGATTCACCTGGAAAATACATACGATACAATAATGTAAGATTGTCATGATAAATTAAACGTTAAATACTGTCTGTAGTTTACGCAAATACTACATACACACTTAAATAAAACACTTTAACAACTTTAATAGTCTCTCCGTGACCACAGCTGCTGTAAAGCATCCGAAACGTCGGGCCGAAGTTAAAAATCATTTCAAATAAGTTTAACTAATATATCGCGTTTTAAACCGTTAAAGTGTTTTATTTAAATGATTTATGGTTGATAATTATATTATAAGCGGTTGTTGGGTAGTTTATCAGAAGGATATTTACCCTCAAACCACATTAAGTAAGCGATGGCACGAAGTTTGTATTTAAACAGTGGGTAAATGTTAAGAAGGGAAAGAGGGCAATTGTAACTTTTAATGATTTGTACATATGATAGCAGGAATGCAACATATTATTTTATACGTAAAAACATATCAAGTGTCATATAGTTACCTTCAGCTGAGTGATTGTGTGACCGGCATTCTAGTAGAGTGCGCAATAAAGCGCGATGCGCAGGCGACGCGGAATGCGCTCGAATCAAAGCCTCTAGTTCACCCCACACTTGACGCCATTGCTCTTCTCGTCTACCACTTGATTTCCCTCTAAAAAAAGAATATATATTTTATTTATATTCATTATTATCACAACCGTTACTTATATGCATTAAGTACAGCTACGAGAGGCCAAAAGCTTTTAATACTTTGTGTTAAATTTAACGGTTTAAAATGAAAAATAAAGTTAACTATGGTCTAACGTTTCGGGTGCTTTGCAGCAGTCCTCCTGGCCAGCAAACATCCAAAACGTTGGGTCGTAGTTAAAATAATTTGTAAAAAATTACCTAATATATTTCGCGTTTTAAACCGTTAAAAGTTAGTTACTCGCGTAAAATACAGACAATATTGAATTCTTTGTGTTCCCACGATCAACACTATATTACTATTAATATACGGCGGGGTAAGTACCTAGTCTTATAATAAAATGAAATCGAACCTTAAATTAGAGGGTAGCTGCGCGGTGGGGAACTCATGGCGTGACTCCATCCCGAGAAGCGATAGCAGAACACCACGACATGAATCTACTTCGTCTTCAGTCAGAGATTCCTGCACTACCAGTCTAGTTAAGGGTTCCATTACCTAAACAAAAACACGTATCTTAAAATTATATAATACTAGCTGTGCTCGCGACTTCGTCCGTCTGATTAGGTATTTTGGGCATGATATTATTTATTTTTGCACACGACTTCCTTTATAAATACTTAATAGCTGTTACCCACACCGTCATCCGCGTCGCGTCATGTATATTATTAATGTTACATATATGAAATACCTTATGTTACGTTTAAAGTATAATTACATATCTCTCATAGCACTATTTAATTTCTAAAGACATTGAACACTACAGGGTTTTTACTATCTTGAGCATTTTAAATTACTTACAGATCCTAAATTGAATATAAGCGTCGAAGATATAGTAAGTGGCCAATATGTAGTGTGTCTTTGTAACTTGGTGCGAGCTCGTGCGTTTGCGCCGGTCCCTCTCAGTGGATGTACTTTATTTTGTTGCATAAGAGCTCCAAATTCTTTTATCCTTAACAAGAAATAAGTGCCTTTGAGCTGATAGTCAGGAATTAAAAATAAAAAAAATTAAAACGTTCTTTTTGTAAAGTTGCCATTCATTTATTACGCATAACGATTTAGTGGTGGGGGGGTGGGGGAGACTTGATAGTTCTTCTGTAATATCACATGTGCGTAAATAAATAATAATTATTATTAAGTGAGTTTTGGACTGAAACATTTCTAAAAATAGTTACACATACACATGATAAAAATTTAACAGGTCGGCCTATATTTTTCTTATAATATGGTCATACGTAATAAATGAATGGCAAATATTACAAAAAGAACAACAAGAAAAAGGAGTTTAATGTGTATTACACCCATTAAACATCCATCATGATATGAAATGTGTTCAAAAAAATATTAGTATAAATTGTTTTTTTAAACTGGCGTACCTATAATCAGTAACTCTGCCACCGGCACCTTCAGACAGTGCTGGTGGATCATCATACGGGGTCCTACCCCCCAAAGCACCGATCCATAGTTCACCTCCTTGTGCCGCTAGCACGTGAGACGCTGATCTGCAGCCAGCTTTTCTTCTAGAAATTAGCGTGTATTATAACTAGACAACAAATTAAACAGAAGTTTCGGAAATGGAGCGGGCACTTTTGTATCCTCTACAAACAGAGTAGCCTAACTGTAATTTTATGACTTGAGTTATTTATATTTTTATGGTCTAATAACAAGAGCACAGTGACCAAAATTGTTAACATAATTCTTACACAAATAGTACAAACGCATTTTCGCCTAGGTTAATTGTGCATTAGATACCTATTATTTTCCTTCTTATTGAAAATCAGGTTTATTGTTATTAGGCCACTCTGCCTCTAGCAGCCTCATTTGTGTATTTATCTTACTGACTTATATTGTACAAATATACTTGGGGACTTAGGTCCGACTTATACGATTAAATGCAGCCTATTTTTAAGTTAGTTCTATTCAATTATAATGTAGAGAGAGAAAGAGACAGAATCCAATAAAACTTACGTGGGCACCTCAAGAGTGACAGACCGTCCATTAAGCAAGAAGTTAACGAGACACGCAGAGGGACGTGACGCTACGTCAGCTGGCGTGACACGCCACAGAGGCCCGTTGCAACCGCCCGCGCCGCCCTCCGCACCGCGCGGAGTCCACCAGCGCAGTACCACCTTTATATCACAAATGATCATCATTCTTCCTTTTTTCCTTACTTCCAAAGTTACGTTTGAGGTAATTTTGTTAGCATTTAAATGCACAGATGAAATTAAAAAAATCAAATAATCTAGACTATAATTCTCAACTAAGAGCTTAAGAACTTGAGCTATGAATGACTTTAATCCATGCTTGATGTGATCTATTAAAACATATGCAACTTTATTAAGAAAAATCCTGTGGCTAGTGAAATATAACCTAAATACTAAATTACTTTGAACATACTGATTCATTAGCTTCAGCGGCCGTCTGTGAAGCCCTTAATCCAGCGTGTGCTTCAGCGGAATGTATAATATCTACATCGTAATTCGCACTAGAACTTGCATTTTGTTCCTCCTGTAAATGACATAATTATTTATTAGTCCTTTAGTTAGTAATAATTTTTCTATAATGATTTATAGAAATAAAATATTTTGTATGAGCCATATGGCATATAATGGTGACTTTGAGTGATTTTTAAATGCATTGTGCATTTAAACTCACAATTCTATAAGGATTAACAAGGATAAGGACGAGACAGTGACCCTTAAGGCAATAAATTAAAAGTGGTAGAAAAGCTTTTAAATAAAAAACCTATAAGCAAAACTTCTACATCTCATTTTAACAATACCATTTGGATTATATAATAAGCCATCTAACCATATTATTATCTTTACCTTCATAGGAATCCCAGTAACAGTGGTTACTGCAAGTCTGTAGTGAGGTAGAACTAACTTTCCTAATAGATTAGCTAAAGAACTTGCTCTACATACTATAACTTCAACTCCCATCAGTCCTCCTCCCATCTAGAATTAAAAAACTAATGGTTAAGTATCTTTCCATTAACTTAAGCTAAAATTTATATACAATCACTAAATTATAATATACAATACTTAACAATTAATTTCTCTATTGATCTAGTAACCTGGTAAAAACATAAATATTATTTGTGTTAAAGAATTATTTGTTATCTAGCCAATTTTATATTTACCTCAGTTAATGGTTGGTTATTGACTCTTGTTTCTGCTTTTTCTGGTGTAACGTTTATTATAACTAAGTGACAGTAGTGGACAACCAGAGACCTATAGAAATAAGGACAATTAAACATATATTTTTTTAATGATAGCGGACAGACAAGCATCTACACATGATGCACTGTCAACCTGGTTTTGGCATTGGATATATAATTAGGACAAAAGCGGGTATTCAACACATACATACAAATTAAACTGCAGTAAGAATGCTAGCTATAATTTATATTATATGTCAATGAAATTAAATCATAAAACCCATAATACACCTATTTTCACAATAGTTAGAAACCCAAAGCATTATTTACTTTCTCTTTTCTCAACTTTATGTTTTTGAATTAGTTGCGTGCGAGTAAAGGACTAGAGAAAGCTTGAATGCTTGGGATGTTTTTTTGATGTGCTTGTTGGTCTAATAGCATCAATTTATAGCTATTAAGCTATCGAGAGGATGTGGGTTCAATTCCCACTAGGTCAAACAAATTTTATAAATAATAAATCATTTTTCTTCAGTTCTTTTTTTTCTTTTGACTTCCTATGAAAAATTAGACATTAAAAGGGTGGTGGAATTCTGAAATTTCATCTGGGTCACAAGTGAGTTTTGTTTTCAATGCTTCCAAATACCTAAAAGCAAAATGACAGCACATCTGGGATGGATATATGGACATTCACCTTCCATTGCATGAACAAAAAAGGGAGTTTACATACTGTGTACTTGTTGATGCATCTGTTGTGGTAGGAGGTTGTATAGCAGATGCCTTCTTATTTTGTTGGACCAAAGTATTCATTGCAATCTCAGCAAGGCTCCTGATTGAATCATCATCTCTTGCACTTGTTATGCATATAATACGTCCCCTGGAATTGTAATCATAAATATTATAATATTCCTTATCTGTGTATCATATTAAAATATTATTGTCAGTTTTTTTAATTTACCGATTTTGAAAATGACTTTCTGTAGGGGGTCGAGATGATTGTGTTGGAGATGGCTCAGCTAGGGACTCTATAGCAGCACAGAGACCAACAACATCTCCACCTGCGCCTCTTCTAACAGGACCTACTAGGCACAATCCATTTAGAATCTGCAAAGTTATTGTAATTGATTAGGCTTTACCTTAAGGGGAAGTGTGTAAAATGGTCATCAAATGTGGATTGACATGGAATCCTTGTTTATAGATAAACTTACATGAGTTAAATTTTGTTGTGCTACAGCCCATGTATTTAAAATATGAGCAGCAGCGTCACTTACTATGAATCTTACCTGAAATTATGAGAATATATTTGAATATTGTAAAAATATCTTAACCTCACATAACCTTATTTATATACAAACCAATTTTCCTTCCGGAAACAAGTCCCATACAACACGACAGTACTCGACAGCCGCTTCTACACTGCACGTCCATAAAGATTTGCAAATTGGAGGTAATGGTACATACCCAGGACCTCTACTTTTCGACACATCGAAATCTATCGGATAATCCGAAGAAATACCAAAGTAAGGGGTATGATCCAATACGAAAATCGTTTTATGATTAGTGGGAAACATTGTAATTTATTCAGTGAATTTCAGGCATTGTTATTGCTATACAAAATTATTGCCGATTTGTTTTCTATTCACAACAAAACTATTCGACATTTATGTATTTATTTTTCATCTCAATTGATTAGCTAATTGTCAAATGTAATCTGTCATAAAATAATGTCAAGGATTTACAGAAAATTTTAAAAATTAAAAAAATCCACCACGATTTTTTTTAAATTATAATGAACTGAAGGAAAAAACTTTTGGCTTTAACGAAACTTTAAATGTTATAATAATAAGAAATAATAGTATTCGATAATACAATGTCTGTGGACAGTCGCAATTACGATAAAAATTGTGTATTCCAAAAATTGTACTACGAAAATTATCTACTGTATTAATTATCATTAGAGCTGAAAGGATATATTAAAATAAAGTAGAATATACATTAATAATATAAGGTATATTTAAATTTATTATAACCGAAAAACCGGTAACAAAAATCGAAACTATGTGTTAAATCACTACAGTGAATGTGAAAGAATGATAAAATGGTGCATTCGTCGATCAAACCGGGCCACACATTTGAAGCTAGAAATTAAATTAGACATCCACCATTTTGTTTATATTCACGAAATCACTTTGTAAGTGTATTGACCGACTGTGAAAATTTTCCTTTCTCCGTGTGTATAAGTGAATAACTTAATTGGGCCATGCTTATTACATTACGAATGTGCTATTAGCGTACTGCCGTCGAGCCCTTGTGTTAAAAATTGCAGACATCGGCCGCGCCGCTAGTAAACATTCTTTGAAAATTAACATCTTATCTTCGAAGAAAAATAAAAACTCGGATGCGCAAAGTGCTCGTGTAGATGAGAAGGGTCCGCTGAAGTTCGTTCAACGCATATTTAATAAGTCCAAAGGGAGTAATCCCCTTGCATTAAAGGTGAGTAAAGTGACAATATCTGTGTGCAAAATCTCAAGAGCTATTGTATTGAGTGTGGATTTGGTTTAGGAGATATCGAAAAGTTGTGGGCGATTGTCTCCGGTGGCGCGCCCGGCTAACATGAATCACACGCCTGCACCTGACAGGCAGCAGCACGATACAAATGTGAAGGTTGAAGAGATGGAAACACAAGAAGGTCAGTCACCTATTATTTTCCTCAAAACACTTGACTTTCTCAAACATATTACTTACTTTGTGTACAGATCATATGATTGCCAAGTGTTGTATAATTCAAAATCATTGTTCTTTTGTTGTCTCATGCTACTTAGAAAATATTTATGTAGCATTGAGTTGACTATTGATTATTTCTGCTGAGCTTTACATAACCTCAATTAAAGTCATTCATTTGCATTTTCATATTAATCTATAGTGAACAACACTTAATTACATTCAATTTTCATTACTTTTTGTCTCAAACTGCTGAAGTGCACTAAGTCTAAAATTAGAATTGCTTTGTTTGGTGTTTATTTTTTTATCTACTTACATATATCCATAAAGATACAGTAATTTATGACTAAGCATAATCTACATTGAGAATGTTGACATTAATTAGTGGCACCAACAATTAAGTCTTAACAAGTACTTTGACTATAATTCTCAGTTCTCTTAATCTTGTAAATTGTAAACAGTCTCCAGATAGACAATATAATAAACATTACTGTTATCTATATATGATAAAGAATCACATGGTTGATTTTGAAAAATATATCTGATAGTTGTCTATTGTTCGATAATTTACAGTATACATTATATCATGCTCTAAAATAAGAATAGAAAATAGGTATTGTAATCTCTTTTTATTAAATATACATGGTATAAGATAATCACTATAATGGTATTCTTATATCTTCAGGAATTATTTTGTAATTTTTTTTATTTTAAAGAAGCTTTACTGGCCACTTATGTTTTACAACAATAAACAAATGTCATACAATTATAGATGTGTCAATTATTTAAGCATTATATAAATTAGTGGAAGAAGAAAGTAAATATTCTGTCCTTTGCTGATAAAAAGGCTTAACAGTTTTAATTTAAAATCTTTTTTGTAAAATTTCAGTGGAAACTGTAGAGACAGCTACAGAAAAGACTTGGGATGATGACTTAATGAGGGGACGTATCACACCTAATGGTGGTGTTGTGATGACTGATGTCATGAAGAATCAAGAGACGGCTTCTGAAATGCCTGTAAATATAATTTACTCTTATGACTTCCTTAGTTCTTGAAAATGACTTACAACCATTAATATAAATATTCATGCATGTTGTTGTATATACACTTTTAAGACTAAAGCCACCACAAGGAAAGTCGAAGCTAGTACACTGCGCCAAAATTAATTGGGGTATTTTCCTCTTTTTATTAAATAGCTATAGGGGTTTAAGTAATTTGTAGTCCTGTTAGTGGAAAAAGATAAAAAGTTATTACTAAAACCAACATCTTTGACATTAAGTGTAATTTCAACCTGTATGTTCATGGGAGGACTAATCCCAGAAGAAGACTTATTTCTCGTAGTAAATAAGCCTTCTTCTGGCTGATTATAATCTCTTATAAAATCTGTTTCTAGCAACTAGCGTGTGTTGATGCCGAAATGGAGGACGATGAAGCACGCTCAGAAGCTACCTTCCGTTACACGGTACACAATTTCAAGAGTCTCAGGGATTCTGTGCTGTCCCCTCCTTGCTACGTTCGCAACTTGCCATGGAAGATTATGGTGATGCCTAGACAGGCTCCGTCCCCCGACCGTCAGCAACAGAAGTCTTTGGGGTTCTTCTTGCAGTGTAATGGAGAAAGTGAATCCTCGGCGTGGTCATGTTATGCCATGGCTGAGTTGAGGCTTATCTCTCACAAGCCAGAAACAGATCCTTTTCATAGAAAGATTCAGCATTTATTTTATAGGTAAGTACCACAACAAGTGTCCTTTATATTTAATGTGTGTTGTACTGATAATGTAGCATTATACTTTCTTCCGTATTGCAGTTCCCAAAATAAGTATAGTTAACAAAGAGTGATAAAGTATTTAGTCTTGGTTCTATCAAAGTGTATATGAATTGGATAATCTTTTCAGCAAAGAGAACGATTGGGGTTTCTCTCACTTCATGTCTTGGAATGATGTGTTAGATCCTGAGAAGGGCTACATCAAAGATGATGCAATTACTTTGGAAGTGCATGTAACCGCAGAGGCACCGCATGGTGTGTCTTGGGATTCTAAGAAGCACACTGGCTATGTTGGTAAGAATTATTGTTATCTGTTTGTGTACCAGATATTTAGTTATATGTACAAGTTTTGAGTGCCCAAATACAAAATAGGTTTACAGTGCATATTAATTCAATATTGTTTGACTGGGCAGTAAAAGAAGTAAAGATTATACATATAATACAATTTTGCTAAGGTAACAGAAGGTTTGAAGGGTTACCCTGATGCCTGAACTTGAGAGATAACTCAATATTCTCCATAAAAGGGGTAATAAGCAAAATAGTTAGCAGATACAGTGGACAGATCAACCAGTCTACTTTCGATGTCTACAATAGAAAATTATAATAAGAATGGCTGGGAATTTTATTTTCCATCTAATGAACAATGGTCCAAGGGCAGGAAATAAGACCATTTATGTTTTTCTTGCATATTCTAATAAAGATATAAATAAACTTAACCATTGAGTTTATCTAAATACGGCATTACCTAAACATTTCATGAATCATGAAAAAGATAGCATTTTATCTACTGAGATAACTGCCCTTTTAGATTGACAACTGAATTATTTATATGACTTTTTGTTGTGCTACGACAGATATTTAGGCATACAATTTGAAGATTTGTGAATTTGAGTATTTTCCACATTTCATATTTTCTTTTCAGGCCTGAAGAATCAAGGCGCGACATGTTATATGAATTCTCTCCTGCAGACCTTATACTTTACTAATCAATTAAGAAAGGCTGTATACAAAATGCCTACTGAGTCTGATGACAGCACTAGGTAATATAATTTAAACAGTTTTGATGGGATTGTTGGTCTAATGGTAGCAATGTATGATTATCAACGGGTTAGATTGCTACCAGGTCAAATTTTTCAATTTATAATTTTTCTAAAACATGTAGGACATTGTCTGAAAATCTGTATATAAAATGGGTGGTAGGAATATAGAAATTCAAAATGGTCGAAAGCACATTTTATTTAGTTGCTATGCTATATATCACCTACCATCAAGTCAACCCTGTGCTTGTCTATGGAGGATATATCATTTTACAAAACAGTTTTTATATTTATTTACTATTGATTTGTTGTTTCTAGGTCTGTGGCATTAGCACTTCAGCGAGTGTTCTTTGAGCTACAGTTCTCTGATAAACCAGTGGGCACCAAAAAGTTAACTAAAAGCTTCGGTTGGGAGACACTTGATTCTTTTATGCAGCATGATGTACAGGAATTTCTTAGGGTATATTTTCATTATTCTGTTATAAAACAATATTTGTCTAAGCTATATATGATAAAAAAAGCCTCATCGGTAGCTGTTCATAAAATATAAGTAAACATATGCAGACACTACATTTTGACAGGCTTTGAGAGTATGTTAAGCCTACAGTACAGGTTATCATGACTTATTTAATGGCGGTAGTTGTTAAAGCCCACTAAGGTGCACTAGTTTTTTGTGGGTCGAGGCTCGAGTATCTCTTGTATGGAAGAGTAGACCTATTTCCCAGCTGTGGGATAATAATAACATGAACATATTGATACATATAGAACGTTATATCTATAGTACTTAACGTTGTTGTTTACTAAGTTTTAAATAATATTTAAGTTTTTTTTTTTAATTTTCTTTTGATTAGAATCATATAGATACAAAAAACATTCACATACAGTTAGACCTTTTAAAAACATTTTCCAGTAAAATGTTAAATTTTTTAAATTCTAGGTATTATTGGATAAATTGGAAAGTAAGATGAAAGGAACATGTGTAGAGGGGACCGTCCCACGATTGTTTGAGGGCAAAATGACGTCTTACATCAAGTGCAAGAACGTTAATGTATCTAGTACAAGGGTTGAGACGTTCTATGACATCCAGCTTAATATCAAGGGCAAAAAGAATAGTAAGTATATTTTTAAATAAGCCAGGCAATGTTGCTTAATTAAATTAAATATTTCAAATTTTATTTGAATTCCGTGCAGAAATGGTATATCCGGTTATAGTAAAACCATTTAATATATTTTTTATTGCATTAGTAAAACATTATATAGTTTAGTTATCTTACTAAACTATAGAGTTCAGCTGCTTATGAAGAAATGAATTATAAAAAAACCTTATCATTGTTATAACATACAAATTCATCATTAAAAAAAAAATATTGTTTACATATCGCGTTAGGTTTGTACTAGCTCCCACACTAGGATTGCCTACATTATTTATTATAATTGGTAACATACAGTAATTTATCTTACGAATATAGGATACATTTTGTATAATTTATTAACTAAAAGAAGATTTTCCGTTTCTAAATAATTTAAACGAAAAACCTTTCATTTGAGATACTGAGGGGTTATTATATTTTAATTATTTAATAAGTTGAGAAGGAGACCTAAAAAGCAAATGAAATGTTTGCGCAAACGATGGGTGTTTAAAAGGTGTTCGTAAGAATACTTTGCTGTAAAAACAAATTAGGAGTAATTCTTCAATCTTTGATTTAAATGTAAAATCAATACTAACATACCTTTTTTTACAGTTGACGAATCGTTCAAAGATTACATAAATACGGAGACGTTAGACGGAGAGAATAAGTATGACGCTGGTGAACACGGTTTGCAGGAAGCTGAAAAGGGAGTGATCTTCGCGACCTTCCCGCCCGTGCTGCATCTTCATCTCATGAGGTTCCAGTATGACCCGATCACTGACAGCTCTGTCAAGTTTAATGACAGGTGAGATCTGGTTTACGTGCATAATTTGACGTTTTACTTTACAGAGAATGAATAAATCATTTCAGGTAATTTTTTTTGATTCTGATCTCTTTCATCATGCAAGGTAGCTGATGATAACAAATTAAAAATAAATGTTTATAATAATAATAATAATAATAATAATTTATTTGTCAGACCATAGATCCATACATTATTTTAAAATAATACATAATTAATTAATTCTAATGTGCGTTAGTTGGGTTAGTAACAATTTTTAACTTAAAATGTATATTAGAATGTGTTAGTCACTAAAATTAAATAGACAGAATACATAGAATAGGTGCTAGGCGCTAAGGGGGAGCATGGACGTCACTCCATCGTTTTAGCAGCACCGTATACTTTTCACACAATGCCCCCAGAATGCCATTGGTGCTTTGTCGAACCCGATACATGAGGGAAGCTACACGCTTGCGGATGATGGCGTGGAAACCATCTGTACGTGCATCCGCAAACATGCCCGACGCACTACAGTATCTTGGCAAGCCCAATAACAACCTGAAAACATTGTTGTATTGCACACGAATAGCATGCAGTGCTCTCTGTGTAAAGGAGGCCCATAAGCTGCACGAGTAGAATGATTGGCAATAAGCCTTAAATAAGACGATTTTGACATCGTTTGAGCTTCGTGCAAACCTACGGGCCAACATGTTACCCCTTACCGCCATAGCCCTCCTTTCTCTCTCCAGGTCAGCTCCATCCGAAAGGTCCTCCGTGACACAATGACCTAAGTACTTATACTCAGTTACTCGTTGTAGTGGTACACCTTTGAGCATTATTGCAGGAACTACGCCTATCTTATCACCTCGCGATTGAAAAACGAGTAACTTACTTTTGGCTGTATTGTAGCTGAGGCCATGAGCATCAGCAAAGTCTTCACAGATTTTTAAGAGCTTTCGGATGGCGCTCACCGAGGGAGCTAGCAACACCATATCATCAGCATAATTAATGTTGTTCACACTTATTCCATCTATTGAGCAGCCTACACCACTGCTCCTAAGACGCTCTATGAGGTCATTGACGTATAGGTTGAAAAGACAGGTAGATGTAACCCCCCCCCTGCCTTACCCCACACTTTAGCCCATACGTCTCAGACTCCACATTACTCCATCTTACACAATTCTCCTGATTGGAGTACCAATAATCAAAAACTCCTACAACTTCCTCTGAAACCCTTGTCTTCGTTCTTAATTTGTGCATAAGAAGGTCATAAGAAATTGTATCAAACGCCCTGGACATATCTAAAAAACACGCAAAGACCGAGGTGCTTTTGGCGGTGTAGTACTGGACCGTCTGCTTAAGACAGAATATTGCACTTTCCGTGGACAAGCCCGGCCTGAAACCGAACTGTGCGTCATCTAGATCTACGTGTTTGCAAAGGTGGTCATTTAGCAGACTGTCCAGCACCTTCGCGACTATCGTAGCTAATGAGATAGGCCTGTAATTATCTATTTGCGAAAGATCTCCCGTTTTATTTTTGATTACTGGTACAACAATGGTCTTCATACATGCCGCTGGAAGATATGAATGCCTTATACAAAACGTGTAAAACATTGATAACACTCTAGGCAGGTGCTCACCAGCATGCACCAGATGCTCGATACTGAGTCCATCGTGTCCCGGAGATTTACCCCTATTTATTCGTTTTAAACATGAAGCTACCTCTCTCGAACTGAACCCCAGAGGGCTAGAAATAGCGCGACAGGCCTCAGCAGTGAGCACCGACGCCGAAGATGCAGGTGGCGGCTCGACTCTAAAATGCTCTTTAAATAAGTTTGCTATTTGTTCCGGTTCTGAGACACCACCCACACTCTGGGGAACACTAGCCCTATAGTTCAGCTTATTTGTACATTTCCAGAATTGCCTGAAGTTCTTGTTTGTATTGTGGGAGGCAAGAATATCCATCCTTATCCGATCTGCGTTATTTTGACACCATTTCAACTTGGCTTTAAATAAACGCCGCGTTTTCGTCATGTTATCATAAAGAGGACCCGCGGTTGGACGCCCGTGCGCCTTCCAATAAAGAAAATGATGCCGTGCCTCTTTATGCAACGGATAAACATGCCTATTCCACCCCACCACAGTTTTCTTACCCTTATTTACAGTACTTTTATAATAATATGTGCTTTCTGCTGCCGCCGATAGAATGTCTATAATATGCGCATACAAATTATCTATAGTATTTCTATGTAAAATATTGCTACACATTTGGTCACAACAACCACTCAATTCATTCGGGAAGCTAACATCTTTCAACTTAGCACTACATAAAGCGCGATAGCGATCGATTTGCTCACTGTTACGCTCACCCCAGCGAATCTTATGCTTATTTCGATCTACCTCAACCGATCCCGAACACAAAACACCAATATTACAGTTTATTAGTAGTGGTAAATGGTCAGACCACGAGGAGTCGTAGAGTATGTTAACACTTGAAATCGCATTGTAGGCCGCCTCCGTAACGATGCAGTGGTCGAGCCATCGGTGACTTCCATTAGCGTCGCTTATAAAAGTAAAATTATCGGACGCAATGCCTAAGAACTCCATGTCCGCACAGCGCCACCGTTGCTCACTACAGAAGTGCGACAGCTCCTTGCCAAAGTGAGCATCAGGGTGGGCATTAAAGTCCCCTAAAATAAAAGCACTCGCGACGTTAGAGCTCTCAACAATAGCATTTATTTCGGCCAGACACTCCGTAAATTCAGGCAGATTTATGAACACGCTTGTTCTATGGATGCATAGTAGTATGTATGGCTAATCAACGAAGGATTGCCTGTTTGATTTCCATCAGGTCCAACATGATTGTGAATTGTTTGCTGATTCTATTAAACATTTTACTGTCTGGGAAAGCTGGATATAAAAGTGATGGGGATGAACTAGTGATTTCTTTATGCCTAAGTCAAAATCGGATGGAAGTGCATCTTCATAGATTAAAGATATAAAGCTCAAATGGATCTCCATATTTCTGTGTAAAAAAAAAACAATTTATCTACAGTTATTCTTTTTAACTAAAATATGTTTTCATCCTTACATAAAACATTTTTTTATAAAAGTTGTTGAACTCTTTTGGAAAGAAAGAAACATCACGGTGTATTTCCGTATTATCCATTGATGTACCCATCACTGTTCGTACTGGGTATGGTGGGTTATACGGAGCTTAGAGTGAGAAGGGAGTTGTCTATTGCAGCATATGTTATAAGGGTATTGCGGGGAAAAGAAACAAATATGCTAATGCTGCAAAGAATTAGTTTGTTAGTACCTGATCAGTACATACATGAAAGGCATCGCCCAAGTCTTATAAAAGTAGCAAAAAGACATTTTCTATGATGCATAGAGTGAGCTCGTAATGCGTTTACAGTTTATGATTTCATATAGGTTATAAACTAATAAAGTGTTCATTAATAATAGTAAACTAAGGATATTAGTTAATAGTTAATTATAAGTCATAGTTTAATTGTATTCTATATTTAGTTATGTTAGTTTTTAGGTTCAGTGTCTAATTGGGCTCCCACCTGTCATGACATGAATTTTATTGATTATATAAATAAATGAATAAATCACCACATAACAACAAAATTAGCACATAAAATTATATATATTTTTTTCTTTCCATTTAATTATGGGGTGACTATACTATTTTAAAGTATTTGTGTACAGATTTGAATTCTACGAGCACATCAACTTAGATGCCTACTTACAAGACAAACCCGAAACTCCTGCGGACTACACTCTGCATGCTGTGCTGGTCCACTCTGGTGACAACCATGGAGGGCATTACGTTGTATTTATCAATCCTAAAGGGGATGGCAAGGTGCTCTATTGTTTTAATTTTGATATTTTTAACTATTTTAAATTAAACACTTTTCACTGTTTAAAACGCGGAATTTATTAGATAGATTTGAATACTTTGCAGCTGACACGTTAAAATATGAAATTATATAAAACATAAAGTATAATGCCAGAGACGATTATTATTTTAATAAACTCTTAGGCTTATTGCAGACTAGAGTAACAATATTACTAAAAATAAAAAAAAAACACTTTTAACCGTTTTAAACGCGAAACATATAAGCTAAATTATTAAAGCTATGTATTAAACATATAAGATAAATGTATTTTATGTAAGACTACACGTTTTGGACGCTTTGCAGCAGTCGTGGTCACCGAGGAATTAAAGATGTAGGGTGTCCTTAATCCCGACCCATAATTAAGTATTATATTTCGCAATTTTTAACCGTTAAAATCATTCTAATGTGTACACCTCGCCTGAACTATATTATATTTTACTTAAAACTTCATTCTTTAACCTTTGATGCTAGTAAAATTGGGTAAATATACCTTAAATATTTATAATGTATAATAGATTTAACTAAGTGACATATGTATTACAGTGGTGTAAATTCGATGACGACGTCGTCTCCCGATGCACAAAGCAGGAAGCCATAGAGTACAACTATGGTGGGCACGACGAGGACATGGCGCTGACTGTTAGGCACTGCACTAACGCGTACATGTTGGTCTATATCAGGTGGGTTTCAATTATTCTTTTAACCGTAAAAAAAAAATCTTGTGTACATTTACTTGAAAGTATTATTTTATTATAGGCAGTAAGTAATATACACTTTTTTACGTAATATACACATGGCTGGTATTTAATGGAACACATGAACCGTGGGTGGTTGGACCGGCACGCTCGGCACCGGATCGCTGTAAATGCAGGTTTAAGTAACGCCTGTGTCGTCAATCTAAATAAAACGTACTAATTATAAGCTTTAAAACATATATTATGTATTCTTAGGTGTTAATATTCCATAACTAAATGGTTATTTAGATTTCGGTTGGGCAGGGCACGAAGTCTGATCAACTACTTACTGAAACTGACACAGAAATGTGTCCGCCTTATGCCCCACGAGAGGAATCAACATTTCTGTGAAATGTATTATAATTATTATGCCATTCTGTAATTGACCTCTTAGCAGTACAATAAGTCAAAAGATTATTTTGATAGTAACATGTATGTAACAAATTACTATAAAAAATGTTATAGGGACTCTCAGCTTAAAACAGTGCTTCAAGAGGTAACACAAGCAGACATCCCGACAGAACTTAGCGAGAGATTGGCCGAAGAGAAGAGAATTGAAACGGTAAAACATTCTTTCAAGTGATTACTAGCACTGGGTAACACTGTGCTGAATTCAAATGCTAAATTTCAGATTCGACGTAAGGAACGCAACGAAGCTCACCTCTACATGAACGTGAATGTTGTATTGGAGGAGGCGTTTGACGGTCACCAGGGCAACGACCTCTACGACCCCGAGCGTGCCCACTACAGGGTGTTCCGTGTGAGAAAGCAAGCGACGGTGGCTGAATTGATGGAGATGTTGGCTGAGAGCTTCCGTTACCCGCAGAAACATCTGCGACCGTGGCCGTTTAGTGCGCGTTCCAACCAGGTAAAAATAATTGTTTTATTTAAATAAAGTCCACCGCAGTGTTGGGTATATAAGTGAAATGGTTACCAGATAATGTGGACTGATCCCACCTAGCCTTCTATCAGTGTCCCCAATAGAAAATAATAACCAGGTCTGGTCTGATGATAAATGTGTTTGAGTAATGTTTAAAAATTGTACAGTTTTCACATATATTATATATATATGTAATATGTTTTTTTTATATTTATACAAAATATAACGGATAGGAGACTTTTTTCCAAATTACAGTAAAAGGTTTTAACTATTTGTTGCTCTCGATAATTAAAACACGATTTAAAACGCGAAATATATAACTATATATTTACAATTGATTTCGACTGCGGACGTTTGAATGCATTACAGCAGCCGTGGTTAACTAATAAGCTAACTCACAAATTTCGCGTTTTAAACCGTTAAGTGTTCAAATATCTCACTGGTTTGTTATGTTTTTATACAGGAAAATTTGGACTAGATTTTTTTCATCACGCCTCTGTAGCCAAATGGTTAAACATATTGCCTAGCATTGCGCGAGACGTTCCTGGGTTCGAATCCCAAGGAAACATAAAATTGTTTCGGTCGGGCAGGGCACAGAAGTCCGATCAACTACTTGCCCGTTAAAAGGATTGATCAGTGAAACGGACATACAAATGTGTTCACCCCACGAGAGGGAAACCAAAAAAAAACCTTTTTCATTCAACGAGAATAAGAACTTGTCGGTGCTCTTTTATCCATGAAAATTATTAAAACATATCACATTATAACAAAAGTTACCTCTTTCTCCAGACTTGCAGACCAACATGTCTAGACGTGGTGAACGACCAGAGCAAAACCATAGCAGATATCTCCGAGAATATGAACCCGTGGAACATCTTCCTGGAGATGCTACCACCTGACTCAGGCTTCGCCACCCTGCCCCCCTTCGACAAGGACAACGACGTAGTGCTGTTCTTCAAGTATTACGATCCGAAGCAGAAGCGTATACACTACTGCGGACACCATTACTTGCCCATTGCGAGTAAACCCGCTGATCTCATACCAATACTCAATAAGCGCGCTGGTGAGGACTATTTCTAATATGAGTACAATAATTTATGACACATTGAAATTAAACACTTTTTGTCTAATGATAGTAGAATACAGACATGGCATGGGGCTCCCTTGATGGTAGGTGAAATATTTTTGCGGATTTATTATTATTTTTTCGGATACTCGGAAATCCAGATTGAAACCGAATCGCTATTAAGCTTCACGGCTTTTTTATCTGTGGTTCGTGGCCCGGACGGAATTTCTATATTCCTACCACCCAATTACCATATCCAGATTTCCAAACGAAGTCCAGCATGTTTCAGAAAAAATAAATTGAAAAATTATAAACATGATGGACCTGGTACCTGGTGGGGATCGCTCCCACTTGACCACCCGTTGATCATTGCCATACATTACTACCATTAGACAGACCATCGTCACGAAATATAAAACTTTCTTTTGATTTATTATAATATCAATCAATCAAACGAAAGTTACTAACTTTGCGTTTTCAACAGTTTAAAGTTTAACTTTTAACGATTAGAAACGAGAACAACGGGGGGGGGGGAGTACACCATTTTGAGTCCCCCTTTGACCATTGCTATTGCAAAGCATACAATGGTCTAAATTAAAAGTTTACTGATATATTTCGCTGTCTAAAGCGTGTCAAATGTTTTCTATTCGTGATATTGAACTATTTCGATTAATAGGAGGGAATAGTTTTTGTAAGGCTAATAAGGTTTGATTGTTAGCATTGTAAGTGAAAATATCTCAGGCTTAATCTACTATTGGTTTGATTTGCTAATTCTATCACTGTTTTAAAGGTTTAAAGGTAGGTTACCTCTAACTACGGTACTATTAATAATATAAACAGCCTGTTGTGTACTTCAAAGCTGTAGAAATAAAAAAACAAAGTAAGGTTTCCTTTATCTGTTTCGTACTATCAAAATTTTAAAGGTTAACATTTATTTTCTAGGGTTCCCACCGGACACGCCTCTCGTACTTTATGAAGAGATTAAACCCGACTTCGTTGAGAAGATCAACAATTACAATGATCCGCTCGAAAAGGTATTATTTATCAGTTTTTCCCTGTCAGACTATTCCTTAATTGTAAGGTTGCAATGTCTCGAGATAAACAGGTTTAATTATTATCTGTGGTTAAAATGCTTCAAATTTCAAATATTGTACTTTAATTTCACATTTGCAATAAATATGTACAAGCTGCTCGATGATTCAGGTATTTGTGGTATTATGTTGTTTATCAAATTCCAATTAAACATTCTTCACCAACTATGTTTTATCTCGTTTACACAAATGTCGGATGCCCCGTAATAGACAGAGACAGTACTATTGTTCAGACTTTGAAAGAACTCAATCGTCAAGTCATAGGTTTCCTGCGCCTATCTCGCTTATACTAAGTAGCTTATCCAAATATCTATCTCTATCGATGTATAATACGCGAGCGAGACACGGCGCACGCGCCTGTCTCCGCTCGGATTGAGTCGTGTGCACGCGGCCAGGTATTGGATGAGCTGATGGACGGTGACATCATCGTGTTTGAGCGGGCCGACAACCGGCACGAGGACCTCGAGCTGCCAACCTGCCAGGACTACTTCAAGTATATCTTCTACAAGGTGGAGGTGCAGTTCGTGGACAAGACGGTGCCCAATGACCCTGGGTGAGCGTTCCATCCCCCTATTCAAAGTAGATTCTCAATTTTCAATATTTTAAACACCCACCATCTTTAGTCTCCCCGTATAATAAAGTAATATAGTTCGCGTTTTAAACCGTTCAGTGTTTTATTTAAATGTTTAAACCTAATTCATTTTTTCCTTCTAAAACATGGTATTAAATGTATGTTTTTTAAGGAGTCCAATTGTAGTATTTCTTGAGTTACGTATTATTTATATATATATATCATATCAATAATTTGTCCCTTTTCAGGTTTACAATGGAACTCTCCATGCAGATGCGCTACGACCAAATGGCGCGCGCAGTTGGTCAGCGCCTCAATGTTGACCCTTACCTCATACAGTTCTTCAAATGTCAAAAGTTTGTTCTTTTACTTATTTCTTAGATCAATGAGATGTTTCGACTTGCAAATTCAAGGATTCTACAATATTCTTCTTTGTTTTTTATTGAAGCAGGAAAGCATTAAAAAGTCTTTACAATAGAAGACTTTGTAGGTTTAGTAGTCAGTATTAATGTGTAAAAAGATGTTTCTTAAATCCTATATTAGTAACCAGATACGGCACATACTATAATTGGTTTTTCAAGACAATGTCTTTAGTTAACTACTATATAATTATTATAAATGTTCGTAATTTTTTTCAGTTACAAGGATACACCAGGTCTACCGCTAAGGTATTCCTACGATGGGATCTTGAAAGACTTGCTGGTGTACTGCAAACCAAAGTGTCCTAAGAAATTGTTCTATCAAATTTTATCTATTAAAGTTAACGAATTGGACAACAAAAAACAATTCAAATGTTTATGGGTGAGTTATGTTTATGCCTCTGTCTAGTTCATGACCGAAGAATGTGGAGTAGTAGAAAGAGAGAGGTAGTGTTTGTTTATCATGAGGTGTATAATTGTTTCGAGATCAAATTAGTTTGTTTTATGTTTTATTAATTACTAGCGGCCCTGTCCTGGCTTCGCACGGGCAGACATAAATAAGTACAGATATTAAAATTATAAGTACGCTAACTAAAACGACCATGAACCACTAAATTAGAAAAAAAATTGTATTTCGCGTCCTAGCTGTTAACGACCTTCGTCTATCACGCTGCGAGCGTTCTCTGTTACGAGTCCCGTGCACGCATTCGCAAATTCGTAGCTCTATTTCCTTCAAGTCGCTGAGGCGAACTTGCATTTTGTTCTGCAAAACGAAACTGAACATTCGACGATAGATTCTCTGGCTTGCGATTGGGACGCGTACACTAATACTTTCCATATGATCATTTTAGAAAGAAGACTCTCCAATACGACAAACTTTGCTAATTTCGCCTGTGAAAACTATTCTTAGATATCTGCGACCTTCTTCTATGCATATTGCTATGAAGGACATTTATTTTAAATCAGAGAAATTAAGAATAAACTAATATTAATACAAAAGAAAATATTCAAGTTCAAAGCGATAATTCTGAAAAAAACTTTGACAAATATTATGCAAAGTGTGTTTCCTAATACTACGCTAAGCAGCTTTGAAAAGAACTTTTTAAGTGAAGCATAAAAATGTAAAAAAAAAATCGAAATATTCAATGTCATTCGCGCCCACTGCGTAAGGATCCCACTGCCCCTCTATCGTCGAATTAGATACACGATGCGCGGCGTGGCGGCAACCGCCGGCATGCATTTTTATTTTAACTTCGTGATATCTTTCGAATGGAATATCCGATTTCAATAATTAAAAAGTAATCAGGTATTGAGACAGTCTTGAATATTAAATTATTTATTCGGATAAAAATTTATAAATGGTACGGATAACACGGTCTGATTTTGATCGGCATTTCTATCAATTTGTTAAATGTAAAAAAGTAATTATAGCGTCGTAACTACAATAGTTAGACATATGCTTTCGCGATGTTTTTTGTAGATATCAATATATTCTATACTATTTTCGAACATTTTTGTCCTATCATTAATACTTTCGCAATTTTTTTACGCCTTCCGTTGGTTTTAGTAAGAATTATTTATAGATGCTTTAGTAATCAAGTACTAAATATAGCCTATGCTACTCACTGATAATGTAACTTTCTAATGAAAAAAGAATTATTAAAATCGGTCCAGTACTTTTTGAGTTTAACCGTTACATACAAAAATACAAATCTTTCCTCTTTATAATATTAGTATAGATTTTTGTGTGAAAGCAAAATTGTTTAATTTTTGCTTTATCACACACATTTTTGTTAAAGTGGTTAAGTGAGACATTGGTTTACAGGTTGGCCCTAATTATAAGGAAGACAAGGAATTAATTTTATATCCTAATAAAGGTGGTAAAGTGGCCGATATTTTAGAAGAGGCAGCTAAGGTCGTTGAAATGTCACCTGAGGGATCGGGAAGGTGAGACTTTATCTTTTCTCTTCTTAGCAATAAGAACCATAAAACCTAATAATGTCAATTAAAGAGGTTTCTCTACATAGTATATTTAAACTTCCATTTAGGTTACGGATCGTGGAGGTGTCTTGTCACAAGGTGTTACCGGGGCCCGACCCTGATCTGACGCTGGACCAAGTTACTAACTCCCCACCGAGACTCTACCGGATAGAAGAGATTCCGCGGGACGAGCTTGATTTGCAGGTAAAGTTCAGTGAATGCTAGGTTCTAAAATATTAATTATCCAAATCTTTGTACATTTAAGTCAATGGACAAATCAATGTATTTGATTTTTCGATATCTGGAAACGTTATGATAACATTGTTTGGTATATATTTTTAGGAGGATGAAATGCTAGTGCCGTGCGCGCACTTCCATAAGCAGGTGTACGCGACTTTCGGCATACCGTTCTACGCGCGCGTCAAACACCACGAGCCTTTCCAAGCGGTCAAGGAACGCCTGCAGAAGAAGCTAGATATACCCGACAAGGAGTGGGAGAAGGTAGGGAAGAACTATTTATGCATTAATCAATATAATAGACCGATGAATTAGTGATCCGATGAAGTTTCGTTAAATCGCTTATGATAAACATTTATTCCATCAATTGGTGGTTTTATAGGCACAATTTTCCCGTTAAATTATATGTAGGTCCCGCAATGCGACCACGGCTGAAAAAAATTCTAATTTTTTGGGTTGTCAATTTAACTTGTTAAAAGTTCAATGTGCTAGCGCATACTACAGATACAACTTGAAAATGCGATCAACTGATCTGTTTCAATGATTTTAATAATTACCATTCTTTTTTGCAGTACAACTTCGCTATAGTAACTAATGGGAGACCTAATTATATAAGTGAAGGAGCAGTAGTGAACATATTTGACTTCAGGCCAAGTAGTAATGCAAGTGAGTAGTTTTCGTTTTGGCGTTAGTTTAGTTTTGACCACTATTTTATTTGCGCCAAGTTGATTATTATCTATGCAGATTATTTTTAAGTTGCTTTCAAGCTTTTTACGGTACTTTTTATGTAGAATGCTTTTGTATATATCCGGCTCAAAGGACCAAATGTGAAATGACAGTTATTGATGTAATAAGAATTTAAATTAAATGATCTGTTTTGGTAACAATTTTATGTCAGAGACTTATCGAAAATAATATTTTATATACAAGTATCTACATCTATATACATGTTGTATTAATAATTATTATGTCTTACTGTTGTCATACAATCACAGGACTTGGCGATATAAATGTGGTCCTATTCTAAGTGTTAACATTCGACCCGACCCTACCGAGAACTAATACTCAAACGCAATAAAGACCTCTCGCTTCCAGACGCGACAGTGCGGCCGTGGCTTGGCCTCGAGCATATCAACAAGACGCCGAAGCGCTCGCGCGTCAACTACCTCGAGAAGGCGATCAAGATCTACAACTGAGTCACCAACGGATTTGATAGAGGACGGTCCATATAGCATAGCTCCTATCTCTTTCACACAGCTGAGCCGTTATAACGTGTTCTCTCTCTAGTAGAAATGACAGCGACGAAGTTGCATTCCTGGGATAATCAGAGATTTTTCGATTAAATGACACGATTGCAAAGATTAGTATTTTTTTAAAACTATTATATAAATTTAATGCAACTTTATTTAAAATATTTAAGTAAATTACTTAAATATTTTAAATACACATTTCATAGGATTTTTAAAAATCTTAATAACTTATCTAAGTTCTTTGTTAAGCGTCTCAGCTTAGTTCCTGCTCTTTATGGTGTATCCTGATAATTTATCTCTTGAGCACCAGGTTATAAATTATGCAACTTCGCTCGGTTTTTTTGAAGCACTTATAACGGCTATACAATAGTCCTGCTAGCGAATATTTCGACGGTTTCTCTCGCATATTTTAACGAACAGACATTTGTTAACAGAAATAATTGTGAAAAGAATAGCAATATTGATAGAGTTTAGATAATACGGCCGCGGTTAAAGGAGCAAACAAAATTTTGATTTTTAATTTATGCCGTGATTCTTTCTTTTTTTCTTCACAAACAAACAAATTAGAGCAACATAATTTCGCTTGAATTTTTATATGAATACATACGCTGGTACAGCAAGCTCTGTCTCTTTCACACACCGCGGAAATTCTATAGATTCTTTTCATTATTTGTTTCAATTCGTTTGTTTCTCTAATCGCGTGCCCAACACAGGTCGTGTGTCATAGTCAATAGTTCGCCTTAGCATTTTCCATTGTAATATCATAACGTGGCCTCTGAAACTTAGACTATATAAAATAAATTGCTTTTTCATTTTATGTTCGGTTTTATTAGAGCTACACGGCTGCGCCGATACCGCAAGCTTCTGTGACGGCAATTCGGCAATCCACGTGTTTCTCTTAGAGGATTTATTTAGAAATTTAAATTATTTATTTCATGAATTTTAAATAATATGATTTTCGCTGGGGTATTGTACGTTTTCACGTGCTTCGGCACTCGAATGTATTTTAATTTCAAGAGCTATTAACTGTAGGACACCTGAATAAGAAAACTTATTATATTTGATTATTGTGATTACCAATGCAGTGTTACTACATTTACCTAGTTAGGGGCCGTCAAAGTATTACGTAAAACAATATTCCTTAACCGACTTACGACCTTTCTTCTGGTCGAAGAAAGTGAGAAAAGATCTAACCGTCTTCCCTTGTGATGCGTAATCAAAACTGAATGAAATGTTATTTTGATTATTGCTGATAAACACCGTTCAGACCTCCCCCCCCCCAATGGTGGGGAACAATTTGTTCTTGTAATTCTTCTAGTTTAGGTTACGTAATACTTGAACGGCTCATTATTACGATTAAAACATTTTTACGAGTGTATTATTGTGGTTTAATGAATTTACGATAATTTGAGCAATTTATAATGAGACATTATTTTATTCGTATATTGAATTAATCTTTTCCCCGTATATTTTGTAAATAGTCAAATGTTGTAACGTTTCAAGATTTTTACTATTACGTTTTTATGTGGTATGATTCGTTGTGGAAGTGTATTGTTTTGTCGAATTGCCAGTGTCGTGTGTAAAATTGTCGATAGCAGTGCCTATATTATAATATAAATTGCGTCGATTGCCTTGTGTCGATACCTTAACCTAAGGGGTCTATTCTGCGATAGACAAAGTATATAACAACGCTAACCGACGTCAATATAGCAGAATTTGTCGTGTCATTCAGAATAGACCTCTCGGTACACGCCCAATATATAATAGCACGGCTAAGTTATTATGGCTGAAAGCCGAAAACGCAACCGGACAACATGTATATTATATTCGACTCAACTGAGAAATGTTACGTTTTTATGATTATGATGACGAAATTATGTATATATATGATGTAATAAATTAAGAAAAAAATACAATAAGTTTTCGTAAAGATGCCTTAGACGTTTTAAGACAGTTATTTCGAAATGATACTACTTAACTTATATCCCTCTAGGGCCGTGGCAGTCTTGATACTTTTGGTGCGTTTCGCCGACTATCAAGTCGCGTCGAACGCGCTATATAAGTATCCAGCGTGCAACGTTTAGGCGTTTGATTTATAATTTAAATAAAACAAGTAACTAATAATTGGCGTGATGTTTTTACCCGTGTGTCGCGCTAAAACATTAACAAGGTTTGAGGTATTGAAGATAGAAATAGATATAGATTAAATGCCGAAAATTGTGGCAAATGGGATTATAGTACGTCAGCTAACGGAAGCGTCCCTAGTTACCCGCAATGGCGTCTGTACACAACTTATACAAACTGGACGTGGCTCCAATGTTTGTTGTTGGATTTTCAACGTTTCTTCTGAATATAATCCTATATTTGTTTAATCTGGTTTATTTCATGACACAGTCCCTTATATTAATCGATCCCAGGCATGTGGTCCATACCATACCAGCCAAGAGCAAAGTTCAAAAGCCATATACAACTAGTGATAAGTTTATTGGACTTAATATTGAAAATATAGTAATTTTTATTACTGCCTCGACCGTTAAACTTGCTTAAATTGATTGTAAATACAGTCGTATTTAAATTTGTTGGTGAAAAATTGAAAAATAGCATTCATCGTAACATTATAAACAACAAAAATCGAAAGATTACGTAATGTTGGCAGATAAGTCGAAGATCTCGTAAGTACGAAGAACAAGAAAAGTAATTTTTGACTATAATTTAGGCGAGTTTTTTCAATTTAATGGTTTACAATGCGAAAATAGTTTAATTTAGTATATTTTCATAAGATAGAAGACAGACAAGTATGGGGTTGGTTTACTTGAAGGTAGGTAAGTTATCACATCTTTATAACATCTAAACTAGATGCTCGCCACCTATTTTGCGAAACGCAATTACACTTCACGGCTTTTCCATTTGTGGTCGTGGTTTGTAATCAGGACGGAGTATCGATTGATCACCTTGTAATATCCAAATTTTCAGACGAAGACATGTTTCAAAAAAATTACAAATTGATTTGAAATATGTTGGACCCGGTGCCACGACCTGTTGATCATTAGCTATACATGATATGCTATGATGACTATGCCATTACACCAACGAGAACGACAGATACTTTGGATTTATTTCAACTACGACGCGATAATTCGTACGCTTTGCAGCGGTGTCCCCCGTGATTTCTAAATCGTGAAAATTACAGTAAACAACGTTACTTTTTAATCCTTTTTAAAAACAAGTTTGTATAGGCATTGTTATAAAAGATTTTCCACGAGTACGTTGATTCACAATAGCATAGCTGAAGAGCTCCAGCCATGAATGGTGGGTCGTTAGCTATAATCCGATTCGGGCCATCGCATCGACTATCCCGCATTCGGCTATTCCACATTCCCCTCCTCCGTTTCGCAATGCAAGTTCAGGAATTTGAATGCAAATTGAAAATGCCATTAGATCAGCAAACATCTGCTTTCCGAACGATGCGATTGTGTAAGCGGGAATAATTCTGGGTACTACTACCTACTAATATTGCTATCGCTAGCATAATTTTGGATGGTAATAGAGTAAACACTAGTTAGAGCTTTAAGGTTTTACTGATGGGGGTAAAATCGTGGGGGGGGGGATTACGCTTTATGTAGTCGCTTTGAAGGAACAACGTGGGCTGTCGGGCTGTATTTGAAATAAATTAAAAATAAGTAAATTAATATATTTCACGTTTTACACTTTTTGACGAAAACAAATTTTACCTTTGTCAATTCATGAATAATAATATTAATTATTTATTTATTTTTACTTTCATTGCCGTACATTTTTTGGGCCTTTACGATCTTTTAACTAATGAGAAATAAATTAATTGCTTTTCGTAAAACTCATCCTTTAATTACAATTATAAATAATTCAGTAATATACCTTTCCCCTTTAAATAGGTGTTTGTGAAAAAGAAGGTTAAAAATTATATCCATTACTATGTATCTATTTTTTTTCTTATATTAGATGCGACATTTGAACGTCACGTCTACAATATAATTTTACGTAATTCGAACGAATATAACTTTAAATACTGTCTATAGTTTACGCGAGTAGTACACATTTAAATAAAACACATTAACGGTTTAAAACGCGATATATTAACGGGAGACACCGTCTCCCCATGACCACGGCTGTTACAAAGCATCCGAAACGTCGGGATGAAGTTAAAAATAATTTTCAAATAAGTTAAAGTAATATATCGCGTTTTAAACCGTTAAGGTGTTTTATTTAAATGCGTACTACTCGCGTAAACTATAGACAGTATTTTATTTTGTCTACTACAAAAATACATTCGTTTACGAGGCCCTATCTATTAAATGTATCTGTATAAGAAAACCAATGCTCTTTCCCTGTCGTAAAAAAATTAAAAATATAAACAGTAAAAATTCACCTAATCTTATAACCAAATGCTGAAAGGAGTTTTCATCTCGGCGCTTCAGCTATATTTTTTTACGGGATCATAAACATTTTTATATTTATTGCCTCGGTCACATTCGCATTTTCCATGTAATTTCGTAATACTGAGATGGGAAATCGACTTACCGTAAATGCGTTGAAATTGTTCGTTCTAGTTTGTCTTGGTGTTTGCGAAGGCAGATTGACTACCGCGTTGCTGAAACAAAGCACATCGCCTAAGCCTAGTACGATTTATAGAAGGATTAATGTTTACCGAAGTGCAGATGTACCGGAATTTGAAACGGTTGAAACTAGGCGAAGGAATACTAGGACACGTGAGTTATTGATTCAAATATGCGCAAGAGACGATTTGAATACAAATGGGCAGGTTAAATTAATCGAGGTGGGCACTGATACCCGCCGGGTCCATCATTTTTCTAATCAAATTATAATTTTTCTAAAACATGTTGGACGTCTGGAAATCTGGATATTAAATCGTATTTCCGTCCGGGTTAGGAACCACCGTCCACAGATGAAACAGCCGTGCAGTTAATCGCGTTTTGGATGCCTATGGAACTTGTTCAGACTTTATATGGCTAGGATATTCCACCTAAAGTTCTACTCTATCTCATATTCTACTCTATTCTCAGGATAATTCGATGTTTGTTTACCAACAGGCTAGCGCTAGGGACCGAACCCTCGACGTGTTTGTTAATTGGCTATATATGTAGCTACTATTAGATCAAAGTTCGTTACTTAACTTATCAGGAATCTGGCTATCTTTCTGAATAATAATTTTATATCCTGATAATAATGAAACGTTGAAGGCTCTCAAATATGGAACTGGGACAGCTGGTGTTTGCTCCAGCCGAAAAGAGGAAATTGCGACCAGAAAATTAATAGGTAGATAAACATTGCTGTCCTTTGTAAATGTTGTCTATAGAAAATATACCTGCGTTGCTACTTACTTAAAAGAACTCGGGATTGAGGCAAAGTCAGTAATAAAGTTCATACTATTCTTAAGGCCATAAATAACTTGTTTAAGTCACAATTAAGAACTGTCTGTAATTTACGCGACTAACATAAAACATCTTTAACGGTTTAAAATGGGAAATATATTGGTTTAACTTATATGTGATCATGGCTGGTACAAAGCGAAGCGTCCGGTCCTTGTTAAAATTAATAAACCAATAAATTTAACTAATACGTTTTAAATCATTAAAGTTAAATAACTCACTATTTCTGTTTATGGGCTGTTTCAAAAAAATCTTTCCTGCGTTGATATATTAAATTAGTGTTTATATAATTTTCTGACTAATAAGTTTATCATTAAATTTTATACAAATGTAGCTTTGTCTATTTCTAGATTTTATTATAACCGACAGTTAGACGAGTGCAGTCCATTTTCATACAGTGGATGCGACGCGAATGAAAATAATTTCGAAACAAAAGTGGAATGCGAACGACGTTGTTCAGGTAACGTAAGCAATAAAATGAAAGTTAGAAGTTTGACAATTTCTATATTAGCGCTTTATGAGGCGAGAGTTTTATAACATAAAATGTCTGTGTTTAGTTTAGGTTAGGTTTTAAACATGTTTGCAAAGTTGTTAGATGTGATTCCAATGTGTAATTGTATTTAAAATGCTGAAATACGGCAACCGGGACCGGCGGTATAAGGTGGTTACAGAGGTGATTACAACAAACGAGGAAAATTATTCATACTTTTGATAAAACTATTAAAGATACCCAAAGAACAGGAGATTTTCAAAAACAAATTTTGATACCCAAAATATTTTCTGCGCAGACGAAGTCGCTGACATAGCTTGTACCAATATATAGGATAATGTCGAATAAATAAGAATATATTCAGGTGTAAATTCTCTGATGACGACCAATGACAAAATCGCCAGATCGCATCCATGTAAGGACCAACCGGATATTGGAGGATGTCTCGCTTATGATACGATGTAAGTCTTCTGAGAGTTAATTATAATATACCCTTTTAATTTTCTATTATGATAGAGAAGACCCGACGAGCATGGCCTTCACTTGATGGTAGGTGAAACATTTCACAGCTTTTTCTCTGACGTCATTTAATATCCAGATTTCCAGACGAAGTACAACATACTTATTTATGAAAATTAGAAATTGGTTAGAATCATGTTGGACTCGGTTGGGACCCATGACCCGTTGGTTATTAGCCATACCTTACTACCACCAACGAGCCCAGCAAATATCTTTTATCCATCAGGTATTACTATGACATAAACAGAAGCAATTGTTCCAAGTTTGTGTACGGCGGGTGCGCGGGCAACTCGAACCGTTTCGAAACGTTATTCGAATGTATGGATACTTGTAAAGTTAATAAAAATAATTATAAATCCTCTGTATAATTTTATTTGGTAATTCCAATAAAATTTAAGTTAAGTAAATTTAAATACATTAATGATTTAACTATTTATTAAATGTTTAATATTATTCTTAGGGTTTTAATAAGATTACTATTTTATATTTTATAGTTTAGGTTGTAGTTGACTTATCTTTTATAGTCTTCCTCGCTAAACGCTCAATGCAACATAAAAATAATTTTCCAATTCGGATGTGTAGTTCTTGAGATCGCTCGTTCAAGCAAACAGACTATTCAGCTCTAATATTAGTATAGATTTGAGATACTGCAAAGCAGCTCGAAGTTAATGCGCGCATTTTCTATAGTAAGACAGTAAAAAGTCCAGCGAGCCGGCAATTAATGCCAGCCTGAGACTTAATCCTTGCCATGACGATGAAAAACTCAGCTAATTAATAAAGGAGCTCGTGGATTAATTAGTGAAGATAATATTCCGACGGTCCTTTTTATTACGGATTACGTTAGTTAGCGCGGCTCCCGTGGGAATCACATTTCTCATAATCATAAACGTTTTAGATTACGTTAAGAAGGATTTACAAATTATATGACAAAAGACATTCGTTCGTATCGAAGAACGTCCTTACGGCACGGAACGACACCTGCTCGTGTATGGTGCGTTTAAATCGAAATTCAAACAATTTATTCCACTTCAAAGAATATTCTAACAATACAGAAATAATGTATATATTCAAAAATACATCAATGGAATTTAATTTATAATAATAAAAAGTGTGAAAAATACAGGACCGTTAGAAATTAGATTGTCTAATGTTTTCTTTAGTTTTTTTTTATATTAATGAAATATTTTTTTTTTTTTTTCCCCCCCCCCAAGAGGGGGTTTTTTTCCCCCCCCCCCCCCCCGGGAGAAATTTCCCCCCCTTTTTCGCCCGCCCCCGAAAAAAAAAACAAAAAAAAAAATTTTTTTTAACCCCCCCCCCCCCCCCGGGAGGAAAGAAGGGGGGGGGGGAAGGGAAGGGGGGGGGGCCCTCTTCTCCCTTTTTCCTCCCTTTTCCTTTTTTTTTTTCCTTTTTTTCCCCCGCCCCAACCACCCACACAAAAAAAAAAAAAAGGGGGGGCATTTGCACCCTTTTATAAACAAAATTTTTTCGTTCTAATTCGAGTCCAACACCATATTATTGTTTTCCGGGTTGCTCGGTTGGTCGGAGAATTCTAGGGCAACCGAGGAGCTAACATGATGATGTCGTCCGCTCGTGAAAACGTCGAGAACCTCTTCTCGCTCACGTCAGCCAAACAGCCCGAAATGCGATATGCTAAACGATGGCCGTGAAAGCTTTTCAAAAAAAACTATTATTTTTCTGAAACATGTTGGATTTCATCTGGAAATGTAGATATGGATCACAAACCTCAATCCACATAAATATATATATTTACCTTTGGAAACTTGCAATACAGCTTCCACTCTCACGTTCTAGGTAACAGAATGACTCTCGACCAACTAGAAAAGAATATGTGTGATTCGACACCAATATCACAAGGTAATGAAATAACTAACAACTAATCGACTGGGCTACCATGTCTACTAATGGTAAATCAACATTTCGGAACTCGAACCTACGACCATGGGATTGAGTCTCGTCTTTGTCATAAATAATTTAAGAACATAATGTGAAAAAAAAGATTTTAAGTCATAAAAAACTGAAAAATTTAACTTTTAACACAATTAAGAAGCCCTAAAATCCAATATTCAGGAAAATTTAGAAGCCTACCATTGCAATAGGCACGAGAGATCCACAGTTCAAATCCAAGGGAAATAATAAGTTGATTCGGTCAAGCAGAGGATTGATCTGATCTGAGAAGTCTGATCAACTATTTCTCTGTAAAAAACGGACATATTCGCCCCATGCCTCATGGGGGGAAACGGGATTTTACTTTTTTTAATAACAAATTGGCTCTTACTTGATAAAATCATCAATACGTAAGGTTGGTTGTAAGACAAGTACAATGGTAAAACAAATAAGTGAATATTTAATTGCGATATTCATTTTAGTATCGTCAGTTTCAGTATCGTCGTCTGTATTCATATTTATTTAACTTTTTAGAAGGTTGTTTTTTAAAAAAAAAAAAAAAAAAATTTAAAAAATACAAAACAAAAAACTTGAAACAGACAATACTTGAATAATTTATATTTATGTAATTTTAATAAGATGCGTCGAGTAACAATTTTGCCGAGTAACTAGTACCGAGTTTTACTCGGATTATTTTAAAGAAATGTTTTTTTAACCGAGTACCGGCTGAGGCAAACAATGTCCAATTTCGCGCGCGTAAATAAGTACAAACAGGTTCGCGCCGTTCATGACGTCGGCTCGCTCTCATCTTCTCGTAACTTTGTCTCATTACTACTCTTTAATGACTAGCATAATTTTTAATTTTGGATTAAAACTGTTGCTTTTATTATATCCAGCTAAATATATTTCTTTTCTTAAACAAAGTATACTCGTTATTCGGCTGAGTACGAGTATCAAAAAATCCCGCCGAGTACGCAGAGTACCGAGTATCAACAGAGTACTCGGCCCATCTCTATAAAATTTCCTTTTTTTGACTCAACATGAGAAAGTTTATAAATTGTACTTAGGTTTGTCACAGGAACATTTGTTATTATTTTAGATTGATTTCTTTTAAAATCAATTTAAAAAAGTGATTATGGACTATTTGATTTTACTTAAGTATAAAAAAAGGTTGTAGTAGATTTGTAGAATGAAAAATGTGATCTTGTTCATTTTAATTTTTAATTATGATATACAAATAAGCCAAGTGTTAGAAAAATAAACTCTAAGAAAAAGATGGGTATAGAATTATTTAAATTAAATACTTTTAACGGTTTATGATACGAAATATACGCTATAAACAAAATCGGGTTTCTTAACATAGTGTAGTAGATTTGGTTTTGACATTAGCGATAACCACCATCTTGATGTAACCACCCGTTGTGAAGCATCCGCCACGGCGCGTCGTAGTGAAAAGGAAACTAATATATTACGCAATTTAAACCGGTGAAAGTTATATTTACACGTGCCCACTGATTCTACTTAGATGTAGAATTATTGACATGATTTTTGACAATCTTCGATCGTTACAAAGTTGTTGTCGTTGCCGCCGCATCCGCTGTAAACGAAAGTTTCGCATCTTTTTGTGTCTGCATCATTGTAATATCTGAAAGGTAAAAGTGATTATTATAGAAATTATATTTGTAAATTACTCACGTACAAATCCCGTTACACATTTGATGCCTACTTACAATTCGATTTATATTTATTCGGTTGAAATACAAAACAGATCAAATGATAGAAAAACGGATGATTGTTATTAATGGTTGTTAAAAACGGATTAGGTACTAATTCAGACTCTATACTTATATACTTTAAAAAGTTATAGTGAATGAAAAATCTCTGAAAAAAAAATGCAATTATAAGAAATAATGTACCTATACCTAAAGTTTTATACACAGTAAAACAGTAAATATGCTTATTTACCGTTTAAAATATCCATAACATGGCCCGGTTTCAGGTTTTCCATAACAAGCGTCTCCATCTATGAATAGAATATTAAAAAATCTTAAATAAATATAAAAATTGAAGTATAACTTTTTAAATTCACGTCAAAATAACTCATTGGTCCTTAAATTCAAGTAGAAGACACCTATTTGTCATATAGTAAGTATTACTCACCTACTGATTGTAATAACATCATAATTGTGAGACTGGAAAATAAAAAAAATATTTTAAAATTCATCTTACACAGAGTATAGATGTTTACGACTTGACGTCTAGCTAACTCATGTGAGAATGGAAAATTTACGCATTTGCCTTAATAAAACAAAAATAATTCATAGTTCTATGTCTGTCTGCCCTTCTGTTTCTTCGCACGTTACATATCAATATTTGGTTTAGTTTCAACACTGTTTGGTTCAATTAGCAATCAATTAATATTAACTAAAATAAAATATACTTTCCTTCACATTTAATACAATAAAACAAACTAAACCTTTCGATTAAAGTATGTCATCACTAAGACTAATTTTGAAATCCAAATGTATTTTAATGTCCAGCTTAATGATAAGTTTAAAGAGCAAATTACGATGGCTTATAATTTCAGTTATTTTAAATCTAATCTTAATAAAAAAGACACCTAAAACTTTTAAAAAACTCTTAGAGAAGAAAGGATAAATTTAAGAATATATCCATTAAAAGTATTAGTAGTAAATAAAATACTTAAACGGTTTAAAACGTGAACGACTCTTTGTGACCATAGCTGTTATAATCTGAAAAATAAATTGTACTTTAAAATTAATTCAGTAACATAATTCGCTTTTCAAAGTGTTACATGTGTTACAGACAAACGACTTAGCAAGTCATATTAAAACTACCAATAAATAATCCATCTTAACTTATCTTATTTAATTTCACATAATTATATGGTATGTACACAGCTGTTTGAAAGCACTATCAACAAGTAACTAATGTTTGTTTTAATAGGTTTTGGACGCATTCTTGTCACTCTATGTTTGTTAAAATATAGGTACTCGTTAATCTAAACATCGACATATTAAAATACAGACGCAATAGAGAACAAACATAGTAAAACATAGGTTATAAGTTACTTAACAGTTTTTAAAAAACGAGATTTCTTTGTTCTATATTATCGTCTAAATATTCATTGCTTGTAAGAAACAAATTATTTTTATTTCCTGTTCATTCAACCTTGAAGTAACAAGACTTTATAAAAAAACTAATTTAGATAAGTGATTCTTAAAAAACTTGAATAACTTTAAAACACATTAAAAACAAATAAAGAATAATTCGCGACGAAAAAAATCTTTGCATAAAATGTGCATGTTTGTGAGAATGTTAGTTGTCACTGTTGATCTAAAGAACGAATAAAGGAATTATAAAAAAATTCAAAGTGCACTAATGCCAGAATAAGATATAAGAGCGCGTTCAGACGAGCTAAATATCCGTCTTTCCTTGCGTTTGAACGTGTTTTTAAAGCCTTTTATCGAAATACAAAACGTAAAGAATTTGTATGTGTATTTCTTATCAAGTTGCCATGCTCATTTAAAATCAATTATTAATAGAAAAAATTACGACACGAGCAGAATTGGTAAGGGCAACAGCACGGTACACCGCGGTTGCCGGTTCATATCCTGCCTGTGTCGTACATTTTTTAATTTTATAATGGATTAATTAATTATATTTAGTGCATTATGTGAAATATATTAAATAAAGTTTTAAAAGACACAATGTTGCTATCTAAAGTGAAGCGTTTCAAAAGTTGCCGGTTTTTAACTTCATGCACAATATAAATCCCGAAAAGGAAGCCGTTCGACCAATAACTCGTTCATTGCTTGTTAAGTATAAGTTGAAGTGAGGAAAAACTGGTATTAATCAATTAGGTATTAAATTCTTAAATGCCATTATAAATGCCAATGTTGTACGAATAAATTGTATTGTGAAGGGACTCGAGCTGTTTTCGCTTCAAACATTTTTCAGCGTCAGTAATTGGAGACTAATTTATCGTGTGTGCCAGTGAGATTTATTGTCCGCGGATATATCTCATTTTTAACTGGCCAAACAAATCGCTTTCGGTACGGATAGATATGATTATATTCTACTGTATATGTGCGAGTTTAGTTCGTTGTTGATAGCAGTGCTACATATAATATGTTAGTATAATATAGTTACATAACGTTAGACCGGGTGGGCGTTGAACCCACGACCCGTTATTAGCCATACATTGCTACCATTAAACCAACGAGCCTGTCAAATTATTGTATTACAAATGTTTCTTACTGTGCTTAATAAAAAATTAAAGGATAATTTCAGTGTGTGGGCATTGGGGAGGTGGGGGCTCTCCACAGAAATAATAGTTAACAGGCTTACCTCGTAAGGGGAACGTAAAAAAACTACTAGTAAGACTATTTTACTAGTTTTATTAAGTAATACATAAATAATTACAACAAAAATATACACGTATCAAGTTAAAGCCTTGTATCAGTAAATAAAGCCGAAAATAAAAATAGTAAGAATTGAATTCGTTAATTATACGCGTCTGTTTCAATTTTTCGACAACAGATGGCGTAAATATAACGAGAATTTAATCGCTCAGTTATCTCCCTTTATATTTAGAGCCTCCGATCGCTTGCAATGTGAAGAAGTGTTTCAGAGCGCTGAATATTTTCGTGTAGTATTTCACCGAGCAAACGGACGTGTCGGATCTGAATTTTCTGCATTTTACTTTTCTGCCGCCTGCGGAAATAAATTAGTTTTCATTTTGACACAACGGCGATACAGGCGTAATCTACACTAATATTATAAAAAAGAAGAAAGATTTGTTTTTTATTTTTGTATGTAACGGATAAACTCAAAAGTACTGAACCGATTTTAATAATGAAAATCTGATTTGCTTTCATTAGAAAGCAACACTATCACTGAGTAACATAGGCTATATTTAGTACTAGATTACTATAGAAATTACTTTTAAAAGCAACAGAAGAGGTAAAAAAATTAACCATAAAATGTTTTTATTTGATTGTTGCCCAGTAAGGAAAAATACACTATAATGTTAGTCAGTTTTTTTCATTTAATTTAGAGAACATATTTCCTTAACATAATAATAACATAATAAATATTTAGTTCGTATTTTAAAGAAAGACGAATTTTTTATCATAATAAGCGAAAGGCAAAGTGCGTCCATATATGTACATTGGCGGATATTTACTTGTCCTTACCATCTCGTAGCGCATTTCTTCGTTGATTCGCTCGCAGAGGTCTGCCGGCATGTCGTTCTCTGTGACGTCTTGTAACACGTACTTTAGCTGCGACGTTCTGAAACAATTATACTATGTTATTTAGTTAAATCAACAGTTTTTCTGATATTGGCTTAGACGCATCACTTTATGCGCCTGTACCTAGTATATTTTGTCAATAAATAAATAAATACAATATAATCAATGATGAGCTGTAAACAGGACCATGTAGTTTAATTCTAATTTAATAGATACGATTCTATATTTGAAAACTCTAATATTTTGCCACTGTGTATTAATATCTGCATCTACAACAATACATCTTTGGCCTAACAAAATGAACCTTTTTCCTAATCACATCCTTCTTAAATGAACTTTCTTATTTCCTTTTAAATTTCATTTGGTGGATTATTATTATTATTTCGAGATTTTTTGGATAGTGTATTAAGTAGTAAGTTTTGCACATATCCACGTTGTCTAATTTACTCACTAATCTTTTTATCGCCAGGTCCACTCTTTAGTTGTCAAATGCAACTGTGTTGTATGTTTCGTGTACCAAAATGTCAAATTTATAATAATAAATAAATATCCATTTGAAAATGAGCCTGCGAAGATACTGCTGACGTTTAGTGGTCCTCTGCACTGCGTCCCACAGTATATAAAGCGCAGGTCACTGTGTAACGGTCGGTCATCCATTTTGGCAGCACAAAATATTGTTGCGGCAAACACGCGTGGATGCTATTTATCTGCGCCTTGTTACATAAACTCTGTTCTCGCTTTATTTATTCAGCAACGCTCAAATTAAACTTAAAGAATTACTGCTTCAGGTTAAGTTTACGCATGCAGTACATATTTAAATAAAACTCTCTTTACACGGAATATTTAGTTCATTAATCTTTACCACTGCTGCTGCAAAGCATTCGAAACGTAAAATAGAAGTATTTTAACAAATATATTTCGAAATTGAAACTGTTAAATGTGAAAGGGAATCATATTTAAAACTATATAAATATAAATGGTTTTGTAAGATATGATACGCGTATTTAATATTGCCATTTTAACGAGCTTGTAGGTAGCAACGTGCGGGTGACAATGGACGGGTCGTGCGTTGGATTCCCATCGGGTCCTGACATGTTTCTTGGATTAATTTTGTAATTTTTTCTGCAACATTGATACGTTTATTATTTAATGTGCTTCATTCAAAAACTATAGGAATACTTTCTTAATATTATTAAAAATAAAATGGTTATTTTGAGCATATTATATCATTTATAATCAGTAGGTTTTTTGTAGTAACTACAAAGAAAAAAACAAAAAATACTATGTATTTAAGTTATACATAGAATTGATTATTTATAAAATAAGCTCTCGAGTACATACTGGATGTAGATAAGCATGTAGGCACTTGTGGCTCGTCTGGCTAAGTACGGCGCGTCCTCTTTCCCACCAAAGTTGTACTCGATGGCTTCTTGCTTAGTGCAACGGGAAACTACGTCGTCGTCGAACTTGCACCACTGGAGAACATTACTTTATGCAAAAATTGCTTCTCACAAAAATATTTTAAGTGGCTGAAGTTAACAGCTTAAATTCCTAGGAACATTTTTTCATGATAGTCTAAGACAGAGAAGCATGGCGTTCCCTTAATGCTAGTTAATATACCCAATACGTCTAAACAAGATGCGCCATCGACCTTATTTGGTTTTGGATATTCGGAAATCCACAGATTGAAAGAAACGCGAATTTACTTATGTCCACGGTGTTTCGTGATATCCAAACGAAATATGTTGGAGCCGGCAGGGGTCGAACCCAAAACCCGTTGATTATTAGCCATAATGCTACCACGAGTCGTCGTAAGTTCGGAGAACAAAAAAAAATAAATTGCTTCAATCTACTTAATGAAAGGAGATTCTTACTTTCCCATCCCCTTTAGGGTTGATGAAGACAACGTAATGTCCCCCGTGATTATCCCCAGAATGGACGAGGACCGCGTGCAACGTGTAGTGCGCAGGATTTGAAGGGACCTCTTGGAGGTACGCGTCTAAATTCACTGTCTCATAGAATTCAAACCTGAAATGAACTATCCTTTAAGCGACAAATCTTAATGACTAGCACTAATATGAGGATTTTGATGAGATCTAATTGAATAAGATATAGAATTTTGCGCAATTAACCTTGACAGCTCTTCGTGGCTTACACTCATGGCTCTATGTGGATAAATTTTCGAGACTCCTAACTATCAAAACATGTTTCAGAAATAAGGCCGCTATAGGCAGAGTAGCCTAACTCCAGTTTTATGACTTGACTAAATTATATTTTCATAGTCTAGAAATGTTAACATGAGCACAGTGACCGAAAATTGTTAAAATAATTCTTACATAGTACACATTTATTTTTCGCCTAAGTACTTAATTGCGTATTTTTATTTTTGGATTTTTTTATTATTAAGTCACTCTGCCTCTAGCGGCCTCAAGAATTATAGAAACATGTTGCACGTGGGTGGGGCCACTCGTCGATCCCACGACTGGTTGCCTACGAGCCCATCAATACACAATTACTCCAATACTTCGCAATTTAAAAAAAGACTAAAATATCCAAATCTTTGTAGTACAGAGGAGTTTACCTGTCGTTAAATTTAATAGATGTGTCGCTTTGCGGATCGTACTGGAATCTCATCAAGTGCAAATGTAGAATGGGTGGGAACTCGTCAAAGAGTACTCCTTTATCTGCCTCTTGGAGGCCGTGCTCGCCCGCGTCGTACTTGTTGTCGCCGTCTAGCAGTTCTGTGCTTATGTAGTCTTTGAACGATTCGTATACTGAAATGAGAACTTACAATTTTGGAATCTTTATTTTTTCTATGACAACGAAGAACATACAAACGTGGTGTTAACTAGGATGATACAACACCGCAGAAATTGTTTGTGTAATTTAATGACGTTTTCATCAAATTGCAGTCTCTTAATTTAACTCGCATCCGATTAGGCGTCGATTGTAGCGCGGTAATTGGATTTTGACGTTGACGAGAATACCAAGTCCGCGACTGCCCGTGAATAAAGTGGTCTGCCCGAAATTTTGATATTCCTACTAAATTTTAGATTCTAGATAAATACAAACGAATTTTGGATACAAATAGAGACAGACATTACGACCCATAACGAGTGACGAATACAGCTGCGTATGACTAATTAATTACTAACAATGTTCGAATTGGGAGAGTGCTTAGCCTATTATAAAATAGTATTTACAAAAAAATTACAAAACAGTTAAAACAAGAAATATCTAAAGGACAATGTGACAAGTGACCTCCTTAATCTAGTTTATACACTTGACTGAGGATACGAGGTTCACGATTCGAAGGCTAAACTTTGAAAGTAGGCGGCGTTATCATCACTGTTTTAAAAGCACGAAGTCGTCAGCCGTTTCATCAATTTAACATGCGACAAGTCTAAGCTTAAGAATCTCTCTTATCCGAGGGGACATCCCAGTGGTCAGTTTCGTTTCAAGCTCTTGGAACATCAAGAGTTTGAAAGGAAAAACAAAAACAATGGCTCCAGAATTCAACGCCGCATTCCTCCAAGGGTTAATAAACACGCCATTGTCGAGTAACAAACACATTATGCTAATGGACTCACTGTCATTTTTTCCCTTAACGCTAAGCTGAATATCGTAGAAGGTCTCGACGCGGGCGCTCGTGCAATTTACATTCTTGCACTTGATAAATGAAGTCATTTTTCCTTCGAATAATTTAGGTATAGTGCCTTCGACTGCAGTCCCCTTCATCTTGTTCTCCAGCTTGTCTAGAAGCACCTAGGCGTGTAAATTGTAAACAGATTTTAAATTATATTTTTTTTATAAAAAAAGTATTAAAAACAGGGTACAAAAAAAAAAGGAGAGAGAATTCCGTGCTCTACGAATAAAATATTTGCTATTCATATTATACTTTCATTAAACAAATAAAATTTTCAATATAAGGCGGTTTAAAAAGTGAAATCTATTAGTTAAAGCTTTGCAACAGTCGTGGTCACGGGAAGAAAGATATCTACGGCTCTAAAGCATCAGAAACGTCGAGTAATAGTTTAAAAAAATCGAAAATAAGTTTAACTAATATATTTCGCGTTTTAAACGGTTAAAGTGTTTTATTTAAATGTGTACTTGTCGCGTAAACTACATATGCAGTATTTAACAATGAAGTTATGTTAAAAAGAACATATTTTATGGTTTAAATAGCCAAATAAAAACTAAATCGAGACTGGTGTGGTCAAAACGTAATCCGTCAATTTAAATACCTAATATCAACGTTTTAAACGGTTAAAAATTGTTTATTCTATGAATACCAATTAGAAGACGTAATACTGTCAATTTTTGCACAACTAGAATATGAATTATCCTTTAAATGAAAAAAAAAAAAAAACCCCCCCAACCCCACAAAGGGGGGGGGGGCCCCCCCAAGGGGGGGGGAAAAAAAAAAAAAAAAAAAAAAAAAAAAAAAAAAAAAAAAAAAAAAAAAATTATTTAGGGGGGGAAAGGATTTGGGGGGGGGGGGGGGGGGGGGGGGGGGGGGGGGGGGGGGGGGGGTGGAAAAAAAAAAGGAATGTAAAAAAAAACGTGGGATAGGTGGATAATGTAAGTTTACAATGCAAACGAAATACGAAATACGAAATTTCGTAAAGACATTTATTTTACGTAATAAATAGTTCTTACCTCTTTATTCCGTGTTTCGAAGGCCAAGAGTTTACGACAAACTTCAGCCGTGCAAATTGTGAACAGTACGTCTGCGAGCCATTGTGCAACTTACCCGTAGGAACTCCTGAACGTCATGCTGCATAAACGAGTCCAAAGTCTCCCAGCCGAAGCTTTTAGTTAGTTTCTTCGTAGCTACAGGTTTCTCTGAGAACTGGAGGTCGTAGAATACCCGCTGTAGCGCAAACGCGACTGATCTCGAGCTGTCGTCGCCGACGGTCGGGATTTTGTAAACGGCTTTTCGGAGTACGTTTGTAAAGAATAAAGTTTGCAAGAGCGAGTTCATGTAGCACGTTGCGCCTTGGTTTTTGAGGCCTGGAATTCACAGACACGGAAGTATTTTTGCCGTTACACTTTAATATGTTTGCAGAGTACAAAACGGACATTGAGTTCATAGATAAGTATAAGGTTATATGGGGCTGCTAGATGCAGAGTGGCCTAATTACAAAAATGTGATGTTTAATAAGGAGGAAAATGAATTACTACTAAGTATTATTTGTTTGTAAATTATGTTAACGATTTTCGGTCAGTGTGCTCTTGTAGATTAACATTTTTAGACTATAAAATGTAAATAACTCAAGTCGTAGATTTCAGTTGGGCTACTCTGCCTCTAGCAGCCTCATATTACCTCTATAATTTTATTTATTCGTTCATTTTTATATATAAATTATTTTATGTCATATATTTTTTTTATCGATGAGTTGTTTTTTTTATTGCAATATAATGTGTGTGTACCTAATTGTTTAAAACTTTAAAACTTTTGTGAAGCCGTTAAAAATGCATTTAAACTTTATTCATTGTAACTGTATGTTTTAATTATTACAATGCGCTGTCGACTTATTTAGATTTGAAAATTTGGAAAAACAAAGACTGAATTCAAGAACGGGGATTTACCTATCTACTTTCGTAGACGGTTCGTGACCCCAACGGGATTTCGATAGTATAATGCTTGGTGTTTGTTCAGAACTCTTTACCGACATAACCCGTATGTTTCTTCGAGTCCCAAGACACCCCGTGCGGGGCTTCAGCAATGACATGAGCCTCTATGGTGATGGTGTCGTCCTTCACGAAACCATTTTCCTCGTCCATCAGATCCTTCCACGATAAAAAATGCGCAAAGCCCCAATCATCTTCTTTGCTAGGAAACAATAATTAAATGGTTTATTTAAAATCTTATGACACACTTTTGTACCCTTTAGCAGTTTCAATTTCATAGAAGAAACCTTACGTATCCTAGCGAACTAATAAAAGGTAGTAGTTTAACAAGCTTTAGCTTTGAAAACTTTAATATTTTTCACATATTATTGCCCAAGAAGGCATTATATAATTTAAAAATCGTCAGCGTTACGTGCTGTTGCTCTAATCAACAGCAGCGTTCAAGTTCTGCCCGGGTCGAAATTTTTTTCAATTTATTTTCGTTTAAAAAAAATAATACGTTTATTTGTCCTACCCGAGTCGTCAAATTTTGTAAGCTTTAGCTTCTTAAAAATTAAAATAATATCCCCTTAATTAATCAATATAATCGTATTTCACAAGTTTACGATATCCATATTTCTGTCTGACGAGAATCAGAAGGCGCGATCGTAAAAATAAATAAGATTCCCATATAAGAAAGTCAATTTACCAATGGTACATATGATGAAGCTTCCGGCATATATGCTCTCCATCCGGTTTATAAGACAGCAGCTTGAGTTCCCCCAGGCCGTAGCATGACCACCCTGGCGAATTACAGTCTCCATTGCACTGCAGGAAAATACCTAATGCCTTCTGTTGCTGTCTCTCTGGGGTGCTCGTGTTTCTGACCAGGACTAGGATCTTCCAAGGGAGACATCGCACGTAGCACGGTGGCGATAGTACTTGTTCTTTGAGCTGGCTTATGTTTTGGACTGTGTAACGAAAAGTCGCTTCCGAGCGGGCGATATCGACATCGTCTTTGGCAATTTCCTAAAAATCTTTCCATTAGTCTTATAGTCACTACATAGAAACAGACAACGTACCGGAGAATTTTTCGAAGTTTTGTAATGTGTAAAAAATACATTCTCATGGTGCACTATAGCGGAATAGATTAACATTGCATTCAACCACATTTATGATGATACTGAATGAATTTAATTATTTCGTGCAAAATTATTTCCTAATTTGACATGTCAAAACATGAAAGATTATTAAAGCTTTCTACAAGCGCTACAAGATTAAAACCCTTTTATTTTATCTGAAATGTTTATGTATGAATCAAAGATAATATAAGGCTGTGCTAAAGATTAATATTATAGCATTTACGTTGTAATAATTGATTATTAATCAACATAATACCGTATGCGTACGCTCCGTTTCAGCTGTTGTGTTGTCCGCGCACGCACTTTCAATCATTTTACAACAGGAAACTACAATAAATCCTTATGAAGAAAAACTCACTCGATATTAAAATAAACAGTGATTCTGTCAAGTAACAATTATAATTAGAAAACTAGATGTATATATTATAAACAAATTTCACCTTATTTTACAATGTCGAACATGTTTGTTATCAAAAAATGTACAAGAATTTTGTATTTTTTTTTGGGCTAATGTCAAGCGCTGTCATCGTTCAATTTGTGATTGTCATTTTGGATTATTCTAAATTCAAAAAACGGCGCGTAAGGAGGTTTTAATCATTGACTTATAAAATATTTATAACTGTTGCTTTACTTTGTATTATCTATACCATGTTTGAAAAACTAATCTATACTGTGGGTAAAAATGCATTAAACTTTGAATTAAGTTGTTTGTACAAATAATTCGGCGCTAACTAATAATTATAGGATATCGAAAACCGCTCACTTTGCGGCTATTTTGACGTTATAATTTTATGATTTTACAGAGAAAAAATACGGGCTGGTAAATATAATTATACTTTACAGTTACTTAACATGTATATAATTAATATATGTTAAGTTGTTCAGAATTGAGAAGTGTGTGCGTTTGCAAAATAATCCCTTTCCTCGGGTCAATCATTGCGTCTTTTGTGTAAATTCATTTTGAACCATAAAAATATTCCTACTCTCAAATCTAATGTTGTGGAATGATAAAAATAGTATCTAATAAATATAATAATATTAACTGAAGCTCTCTATTACATTGTTTACGAGTATTAATGAGTATTTTGTATAGGAACTATGTATATAAATTCATAAATAACTATGTATATTCATCCAAGCGCGTTTTTGAAACAAATTTTCAACATTAAGAAGATAACTTAATCTACAGATTAATTATTGTCAAGTCAACTCAAATACAGATAATGTCGGAAATTACGTATTTGTGTGAGTATCTGATTAATGTGGTCTATGGGCGAACTTAATAATCGGGCCGGTGGTACAGCTGGCCGGATATTAATTAAATCCGGAGTCATCTTGCGAGGACATTATTCAGTATTTGGAGATTGACGGACTGGCTCTCTTAATTAAAATTTCCGCTCAATTTCTTATTAGGTCGCAAGAGCAACGTCAAATTAGATTTTGACATAGTTCAAGGTTATTTTAAATGTGCATTTATTGGTTAACCTTTTTTATTGATAAACTATACTTTGATTTTAGCCAAAGGGACCGCCTCTATAAAAAATGGTTAAACGTGTTGCCTAGCATTGCGTTAAACGCGAGAGATCCCGGGTTTGAATCCCGAGTAAACACTCGCTTGTTTCGGTCGGGCAGAGCATAGAAGTCTGATCAGCTACTTACCTGTATATAAAACTGTTCAGTGAAGCGGACACAGAAGTGTGTTCACCCCATGCCCCACGAGGGGAATTACGATTTCATTACTAAGTATAAATTGATAGTTCTCAAGAACCCACTTTAAGAATGTTAAATATAGGTTTCATGATATTTGATGAAGGATGTAGCGGTTTTTTTATACTTTTGTCTTTATCCGATGAGATACAGAGACAATAGTTTCCATACACGTCTATAGGCTAGACGAACTGCCAACACCACGAGAAGACCTTCTAACATACCAGTAGACCAACACGGCTCTCACAATATCTTCTTGCGATAAATAAAGGGCGTATTATACGAAGTTTGCGTGAGTACTACAAATTTAAAAAAAAAAGTGTTTATTTGTACATAAAACATTGACAGCAACAGCCAAAACATGCAGTATAGGAAATTATCTAGGAACCTCATCTAAGAAAGAGAAACATCTTGTTTTAAATTTTCCCAAATTTACATTAAATATACCATTTACGCTGCTTTCCGCTAGGAAATTATTTAACGAATCGAATAGTGCTTTGTGTTTTAACGGTTTAAAACGCGAAATATATTAATATTGCAGTCGCTGTGATCCTCCGTGATAGAGTTGAAAATAGATATCGCTCACGTATAAAACCGTCAATAGTGTTTAATTAAAGGCGAAGAGCGAATCAGTCTTGAAAGTCTCAAAGTAGATAACGCAGTTGGTAACTTTAATGAACCACTAATTGCCTCACTCGTGTGTCCCGACACTCGAGATAAGATTAAATGGTCTGTGACTAGAGTTACAGCTAATCCTTAACTAATCTAAAAGCTAATTTTCCGTCTCTGATGACTCTATTAATGACTGTTTGTAGACTATGTTCCCTATAACTGATGAAGATGGGCGTTATTAGGTTCAGATTGTAATGAAACCTCATAATACAAAAAAATGCTAAATAAATACATCATATCATTGTCTTTCTGGCTGTTCGGCCGATGTTAGCGAGAAGAGGTTCTCGACGTTTCGCCATCACGTGTGGACGGCATCATCATCAGATGTTAACTCCTCGATTGCTCGAAGAACTAATCTCCTCCCCAGCCCGAAAGACAATGATATGCTGAACGACGGCCGTGAAAGCCTTACACAATTTAGTAAAGAAATACCTTTATTCAGAGAACAACACAAAGTTAAAATAATAAAATAATCTTCTATTTTTCTTATCTTATTCTATATCTTACATAATTACGCCAGTTACGTGAATAGATATACCTTGATTTCAGATATAACATTTTCTAGCGAAATTTCTCCACGCTCTGCGAAATACACTAAAATGAAATGAACTCCAACTCGCAGTAACTAAATAAAATGTCCGTAACACAATCTCAGTGTAAATGGATGTCCATTGTCCAAGAGGATTGCGTTACAAAGTTGACACTCCCTTCCATTTCCTTAGGCGATAACTCAATCACGTCTCGCATTTTGTGTTCCTTGACAATACGTGACATTGTGTGTAATCATGGGGATTGGGGGATTTTAGAGATATCACATATAAAAAACTAGCTATGTCAACGACTTCGTCCGCGTAGAATAGTTATTTTGGGCATCAAATTTGTTTTTGGCACTATAACCAACACATAAAAAAACAACTAACGAACTCTTAAGCTTTATAAATTAGTATAGATAGTTATATATGTATAAAGTGAAATAAATTGTATATCTTTGGTGAGCCAAAAAGTCATGCAGTTTGCTCTTAGAATCTCATAGTAAGGTAAATTTAAGCGCACCGCCGAAATATACATAAATATGAGATACTAGAATAAAAAAACCAGGTTAATACAACAGCCCTAGGAAAATAGGTTTAGCTTTTTCGTTTAGCCGGAATGAATATAGAGAGAGACAAAAATAATATTCGTGCAAAATTGATATGAAGACTTAATAGCTGTTGCTAATATATGTATATAACTAAATTAAAAGCACTTTTAGATATCACATCAAGCAAGTTTTGTTTGTTATTGTGTATCAATTACTCTAGAAACCTTGCGGAGCTATCATGCGCGTTACGACATATGTCTTACGTGAATGACGACATCGACGATAGTACTACTAGATACGAAAAGGTTTTGCGACGTTTTGACGTTGGTGTGATGCTAGTAATGTACGGTCCTTGAGTTCGATCCCCGCCGGATCTAAAGTTTTTCTTATCAATTTACAATTTTTTTGAAACATCTTGTCCTTCGTCTGGAAATCTGGATATAAATGAGGTGGTAGCGGTAACGAACCACCGATGATAAACCCCTTAAAATTTTATCACGTTTCGGTTTCAGTCTGTCAATTTGCAAATATCAAGCAGAAATAGGTCGACAGCACATTATGTTTAGATGCTATGGGCTGGGGTATTTCACTGACCATCAAGTGAACGTTATGCTTGTCTGTCCTCCTCGATAATTAAAAAAAAAATACAAATTGTGCGTATAGGGTACGTAAATAAGATTACTTTTACCGATTAAAGATAGAATAACTAAGTTCTAATATTTTGCTTTATGAAAACAAAATTAAAGTACTAGCATGTTACTGCTAGCCGTCGGCAATCAACGAGCGAACGGCGATGCGAAGAGCGAAGTAACCATTCGCGCGACTTATTTTTGTACTTAATAAGTACTTTTAAATAAAACACTTTAATTGTTTAAAATGCGATATATATTAGTTAATCAGGGAGACGTGAACACGGCTGCTGCAAGGCATCCAAAACGTCGGGCTGTTAGTTTAAATAAATTTCAAATAAGTTAATAACTAATATGTATCGCGCTTTAAATGGTTAAAGTGGTTTATTTAAATGTGTACTACTCGCGTAAATTACAAACAGTATTTAATAAGTACTGCTCTATACATATTAAAGTTTGTTCCGTAGCCATGTTATTAGCACCACAAGTAGATAAATATGGTAGACATATTTTTCTCGAGGCGCGCATGTTAGGCCCGCTGTAAGGTTTCGCTGCTATTTTCCTTTCCTATTGTCGACAGAGTCCTTAGTTATGTTCATTGTGTACTCACAAAAGCGTTGCCATGTTTGCACCTGACTGCTATTGTTAGGTCAAGTGAACAGACCACCTACATCTCGACTAAATGTTGACTTACAAATTTCATAAGCGGCTTTTAGTATGAAAATGAAAATATTTTTGCTTTAATAAATCACCTTAAAATTCGTGGGTATTTGAAAAACAAGATGATTTGATAACCGGGAAAACATGACATAGACTATAAAGAGCCAGCATGCTGATCTGAGGTTTAATTAATGTAATCTAATTAAAAAAAAAAACTTTATTCTTTTTAAAATTTTATAAAATATTTAGATTCGTCAAACATTTTTTGTTTGTCTGTCTGTTCGTCGTGATTCTACAGAGCGTTCAAAAGAGCAACATAACTGAGAAGAACACCCAAAAAACTCAGTCCGGCTTTTTTTAACTTTTAAAATATGTAATTACATATATGATTTAACCTCAAACATATTTATGAGCTAGTTTAAACATGCCGCTTAATAATATAAATATTAACGAACCACCAAAAAAATAAAACGTAATTTAAAACCTGAGCTTAAACTGAAAATGTAAAATTTAAGAGTATCATCGCATAAAGTAGTAAAGTAAATCCGAATCTATGCGTATTAATTTATGAGTAGAGCTTGGCACAGATTATGCAGATTCACATTAAAATTTATAGCTCCGTTTCTCTGAGCATCCCTGATATGTTTTCGCTGTTTTTGAGGTGTGCCTGTAATTACTTATTATAAAGAAATTCAATGGAAACGAATATAATTCATAATTATATAATATTAACAAGATATGTTAATGTGCGAGTTATTTTATTTATAAATTTAGTAACAAACAGACTATACAATAAGTTATAAATAATGTAGATAAATAATGTGTATGCTAACACTATATGTCAGTGTCACGCCAACTGACAAATAACAAATATTCCGCGCTCGAGTATTTCCGTGTGAAGTTAATATGTAAATTATTTATGCATAAAGAACAAGGCCTGTTAAATATCTTAAGTAAACTGTGAAGAAGTGTTCGATGTTTTTAATTAATTAGAGTTTTGTTACAGTATAATCTATGATAATTCCCTACTTGTATGGAACTATGTGACTTGACACACATTGTGAAACTACTAGAGGTGGCCAAAAGTGTTTTGAACAAAACCGAAGTTCAGCTACACATGAAGTTTAAAAAAAAACTGTGGCCAAAACATATTACATATGTTCAATTTTGTAACATTTTAACATTTGTTCACTTGTTCGTTTTAAATGGCCGAATGATGAAATTCGGTTAAACCGATATTAACCGTAGTTCGGTTCATTCCTAATAACCGCCCTTTGTCATAGTTAGCGGGATTGCAACACACGACCATTATACCGACACTCTTCATTCTAATAGTTCCCTTATAAAGAACTTTCAAACAAACCTCTGTGACGTCACAGCACTAATTAGAAGTGAGGTACAAAGCACCTTTCCTCGCGCCATACATTTTTACAGGAAAATGCTGACTTTTGCGTTTTTTGTTCGAGTAATTTATACAGCGGTGATACGTACAGCTTCTTGTATTTTATTAGTTAGTTAGGTATAAGACCGTCATTTGCAGAAATGTTGAGGCTGTAATATTATAAATGTATATTGTACGTAAATTCATATACGATTTTCGAGAGGTCGATTCTATTTTCCCTTTAATAGAAACAGACGCAGAAGTGCGGCTGGCCCAGACCCCATGTTAGATAGAGAGGGTTCAAACAGACATTCATTTGATATTTTAACGCTATATTCACACTTATGAAATAACAATCAAATCAAAACGTTGCTTTGTTCAATTAATAACAACTTGATATATATAAAAACAATATTATACAGAGAGTAAAACATTACGATAAGATTGCCTATAGATTTCAACAATAGCAAATTCAAGGAGACACATTCGCATATAAAATCGTTGAAACATCATCATTTATCAATTGCATTTAAATTTATTCATTGTAAATAATTTTTATAATAGGTGTAATTTATGTTTGAAAACTTTAAAATTTTCACAAGTTATTGCACATGGTGGGTGGTGGTTAGAGCAACAGAACGGAACGCCGTGGATGCCCGTTTAAGTCCTGCCCGTGTCGTAAATGTTTTTTTTAATTTATAATCAAATTTTTTTATTTACTATTCTATTTTTATGAAATTTGCCCCAATAGCGTAAAGATCTATACAACAAAACCTTCCAGGAATAGGATAAAGATAAAGCAGTTCTTTAACTAACGAGTTTTCAGCTCGTGTGTGTATCGTACGCTTACTTTATAACTTTTGTACAATATGAGTTGCCTTTGAAACCGGCACTCCACTGTATTGTAGATTTTCCATTCCCTCGTTTTTCTTTTATTTTAAGCGCTATACTCATTTAGAGAATACAATTTTATTTGCGTTAACGAAGCGATTCGCGCATTAAATTTTTTATCTCAATAAAATGTTTAGATCCAAAGTTTTTTTGTGATTTCAGTACTCATGGATTTAAAAACAATTAAAAAAATACTTCGAGTTTTTATAAATTAACTTTGTCCGCGTAGTTGTTTGTCTTTTGGCAAACTTTCTTCACATTTTTAAAAATTATAGCTGTTACAAAACGTCGTTTGTTCGTTCTCGCAAGTTAATCTTAAAAAATAGATATATACTGTTCCCGTTTTTTTAGATCATTTAAAGAGGAATGATTTTTTGGCACATATTTTCTGGCTATCTTAAACTGTTTTCGTAACGTACGCCACAGAAACCCACAAGTTTTTCCCCCCAAAAAAACCCCCATGTTTTTTTCACGCGACAATCTAATTTTTCAATTTCAGTACTTCCTGAGATTAACGCATTTAAACAAACAAACAAACAAATTTTTCAACTTTATACATATTAGTATAGATAATATATAATTTTTATTATATTGTTTGACTTATCACTAAAAAAGCATTAAAAATTTACAGATGCCAAGAATATATAGTAATAATGCAAACATTATAATTAATGTTAATTAATATAAATGCAAAATTTATTGAACAAATTTAAAGACATGGGTGAGACGTGAACGCTTTGGAGCGCGGTTTGAGTCCCGCCCTTGTCGTCAATTGTTTTTAATCTAAATATATTTTATATAATGCTAATATCTACAATAACATTTAAAAATAAAGTTTTCAAGCGTTAATATATTTTATCTATAAAACTATTTAATAAGAACCGAAATAATATTTTATCTTACAGTTTCTTGCTGTCCATTAGTACAATATTTTCCTTTATCTATTTTTCATATTGAGAAAATGAGAAAAGGAGGAAACTGAATGGAAAATTCGAAACCATTGCTCGCCGTACTCAGAAACTCAGATCTTTTAATCTCATAATTACGTGAGCGGAGGCTTTTCGGGCATTCAGAAAAATAACCATTCAAAATGGACCCTCGCGCCTGCTTCAATATGAATTATTCTCTCCGTTCCTCGCGTACTGCTAAATCACAAAGTGTTTACGCAGAGCTCAACGTTATTAAAAGATGAAAGTATTTAATGTGATAAACATAAGCTACAGTTATTCAGTTGTAACTAACTATTAACATTTAATAATCGAATGATTTCATTAGTATATCTCATAATCGTACTTACTAGTACATATTAGTGGCTACTAACCGCTATAATCGAGATATGTCGAGACATTTTCATAATCGAATAATTTCGTTAGTATATCTCATAATCGCCTGCCTCTAATCTTTAGTCTCCCCGTGACCACGGCTGCTGCAAAGCCTCCGAAACGCCGGGCCGTAGTTAAAAAAAAATCACAAACAAATTTTACTAAAATATATCGCGTTTTAAACTGTTAAAATGTTTTATTTGATCTTTATATATGTAATTTCTTTTATATATAATATGAATATTAACTCATAAAAACATTGTAATATTTTTCGTTGAAATACTTCATATGTCAAAAGAAAGATAGTATAGAATAATTTTATAATATATTTTGTACTACTATACATTCTTAACATGATTTTAAAGACTTTATTTTCAGTAATTTGCGAAAAATAACAGTAAACTATTAAATAAATGTTCTCCTTCATAAAGTAATGTTTTTATTCGTTTATTATTTATTTTGTCATTCAAATATAAACTAACAAACTTTAAATTATGTAGACTGAAGAGCGAATTATAAAGATGGAAATAGTTCAGGAAAGATTTATTAATCTCTTCCCGTTAGACATAAGTGGTCGCCGCTAAATGGTTCCATTCAGGTTTGGAGTTTTCGCAAAATCACTGCTCAACGATTTTTCTCCTTTAAAGTTTTTTGCTCTCATTCGAGAGGATTCGCTTCGTCAGTTACTCTATTCGAGACCGAGTTAAACTATTGGGTTACAAGCGGAGCTGCTGAGTTATGCTCGCCGTAAATCCAAGATATTCCGACTAACACAGTAATTGTCTGCTTCAGAACACGATTCACTTAAATTTTCCCCCGATTCGGCTGTTATTTGAAATCGTTAATCAAAGAGTTTTTAATATAAAATTCTCGAACTTTTTCGATTGATTTATTCCGAACAGTTTTAAAATATGAATGGCTCGTCGTAATGGTAGTGATGTGTGCCTAATAATCAACGCGTCGCGAGTTCGATTTCTATCGGGTCATAAGGTGTTTCTGATCAATTAATAATTTTTCTGAAACATATTGGACTTCATTAGTAAATTTGGAGGTTAAGTGGGTACTAGGAATTACAGATTAAAAAGGCGTGAAGTTATATATATATATATAAGCTTTGTACTACAGTGGTTTGTAACAAATCTAGTGGGTCATGAGCATGTAAGAATGTTTTAAACGACAGACAAAAACATTTTCAAAATGAAAATGCTAAGAAGTGTTAGTGAACCATCTTTAGGTACCATTGGTACTGGGTTAGTAAGAAATAAAAGTGTGTTTTATAATTTATTATTAAATATAAAAACTAAAGCTTCTATGTCGTATTCAAAAAGGCTATTTGAAAATTATATGTTTTCACATGTTTTGCACATAATGGCATTTTTTTAAGTTAAACTATATTCAGAAGGAAAAACATTAAGTTTATAGGCGTTCTCCTCTTTGATAGGAGAAAGGACTTAGAGGCTTAAAACCACATTTCCACTGTAGGGCGATGGGCTGCAACTCCCATCACTAAACTATTCTTTATAGAGTTTTTCTATAATATTTTGCACATGATAGCATTATAAAAATTAATAATCTATTTAAATTAATTACAAGGGTGGGACTCGAACCGTCTTCTACCGCACTATACTGTTACTCTAAACAATTAAACTACCGCGTCCCACTCAATCGAATTTATTTGTTTTTTTTACGATAGAGGAAGAACGTACATGCATGGCATTAACTTGATGGAAGGTGTAATACCCCAGACACATAACATCTATACAAGATGCGCGAGTCGACCTATGGCTTTGGATATTCGGCAACGGTTCAACTCCTGCATTATATTATTGTTTATCTTCAACTAAAGTAATAGAGCTGTAAAATCTAATTGCACTTACATTTCAATTCCATTTAATATAAATTACTTTCTTAGTACAATAGCCACAACGGCGACTCGCGCTAGCCGCGTCAATTTACCCAAAGAAAAAATTAATACGTGGAGAGGACAATTTCTGTGGAATGGGCGTGTCGGGGCCATCACCAGATCCATTATGATGCTTTCGTGGAGTATTAAGTGGCAGGTATGATAGAAGACGTTCCTTGTTTGGTTGATAATGTACGTTTAGTGAAAGCTTCGCTATCGATAATCAGCACGAGTTCAAGTCTTCCCCAAATACATGAAAAACACAAGAAATGTTTGTTTGTATGGATGCACTAATCTCAGGAAATACTGGTACGAATTGAAAAAATATGTTTGTGTTGGTTAAAACATTTATTGAGGAAGGCTATAGGCTATAAAACATCGCAATGTGACTAATAGGAGCGAAACAGTGAGAAATGTGTCCTGTGGGTTCAAGATACCCAAAAAAATATGTATGAAAAAATGAATCCTCTTTAAAGCATCTAAAAAATGTCCGCGACAGTATATGTGTATTAAGTATGTATTTTTTAAGATCAACTTGCAAGAACAACGCGAACAAAGTCGTGGGTAGCAATGCAATCATATATTATATATAAAGATAATACAAATTTTGATGTCCGAAATAACTATTCTACGCGGACGAAGCCACTGGCACAGCAAATATATTTATATAACTGTTTCAGACCATTGTGTTACTTATGACTATTTGTAAATACATAATACACTTTCTTATCGCTTACTACTTGGATAATAATTGGCACTACTTGGACTATTTAATCATGGGAGGAGAAGTGATCTACGTCATCGACGTTTTGTTGCACTGCCTTCATTTATTTTGGCCTATATTGCGACTGTATATACGGGTTTATAGAAGAAATTATGCGTTACTGGCCTATGATGTACTGAGTATAATTCCTTATACTGTTATGTGTGAGTAAATTTCTTACAATTATAAGTTTATATTAAGAACGAATAATTATGTATATATTCATTTTAGGTTAGATGTGTCGTTTATAATAATAATCATATGTATTTTAATTTTAAATAATTAAAAAAAAAAACAAAAACTGAGTATCACTTTTTATTAATTTGTTAAGCTTTAGTATATTACTAAAACCATATAATATAAAGTCAAAATAAAACTATCTTACATTGTCTTTTACGTCATATATTTTTACAGTTAAACACACAAAAGCCTATGATACAATACAATTCGTCAATCGATGGCTGGAAATATGTCGTATTTACAGATTGTTCAGCTATTTCAAGAATTTAAACGACTCTGTAAGTAACCCACAAGTTCTATAAATAGACAGAGAATATTTGAGGAATGCTATTAACTTCCCTAGAAACACAAAACGTTTATTTTTAATTTAGTTTTCAACTGTTACTCTTTATAATAATTTAATATAATTTCAGATGGGCAGTTCTCGAAAGAAGCTGTACGTTTTAGAGCACGTAGTTGTCATGTCACTTGTCTTGCACGGTGGTGCTTGCATTTGGTACTATCTCCATCTACCGAGTGTCCACTCGACTAGTTGGCGAGTGTTGACGTTTTCCTCAGAAATTAATGTGCAGAAGATGCAATTCAACCGGTAGGAAAAGTGGTTTTAATGTGCATTTTCAAATTTTTCAGTGACGTGTTCTGAAAATCACTAACCGAATTTTATAAACCTTTGTGGATCAGTGATCAATTATTATCTAATACTGAATTAAGCACGAGGGACTCGAACCGTTGGAGAGTTTGAAAGTAGATTTAACTTTTACCTGGTCTATGTTATGTTTCTAAAAAATATATATTCCAAAATCTGGATCGATGCATGGCTTGTAAAAACAACGAAATCAATCCGGGTCATTATCCATGTAATAGGTCAATAATGCATTACCTAGTTGAGGATGATGTAGGGCTGAGTTACTTATCTTTAAATGATATGCCCGAACTCCGTCGTAAAAAAAAAACACTAACACAAAGTATGTGTTGATTGCAGGTACATAAGTTGTTGGTATTACTGTGCTTGTCGCTTAATAAATTGTATCTTTGGAGATGCTTTTCCTTTGGTAAGTAACAAAAATAGATTTGATTCAGTGTGAGACATAAACTTACATCAACTAACGGACTAACATCGACAGCCATCTTTATTTTTAATTCGCAACATTAAAAAAAAGTATTTTGCTTTTCTTATTTTTATAACTAGTTTTACTAACATATAACATATGTATTTCTATTCAATTTGCTAACATTACAGAGTTATTAATATTTATCTACTTTAATAACATGTGGGCTAGACGTAATCATATTAGTATTTTCCATAAATTATGCATTTCGTAATAATTAAGACTTCTAAGACTACTGACGAGCTCGTTACGGCTAACAATCAACGGGTCTCGGATTCGATCCTCACCGGGTCCAAAATTGTTCTAATCAATTTATAATTTTTCTGAAACACAGTTGCACTTTGTCTGGAAATATAGATTTTATGAGTGGTAGAGATATGGAAATTCCGTCCGGGCCACAAAACCACCCTCCATTGATGAAGCCGTGAAGTTTAATTACGTTTATGTCTGGGATATCCGAATATCCAAAGCCTATGATATGGGCTGGGGTATTTTACCTACTATCCAGTCAGCCCCATGTCTGTTCACTTGTTTATTATAAAATAATAATTAGTGTAAAATTAATTATAGCACAATCCAGAAAAATGGTTGTCGTCATTCCTAATGCTCTTCGGATATGTATTTCTCCGATACCGTTTTATTGGAATCCTCGCTTGGGAGTTCGTATTGGAGAAGTATCGGTGGTCAATTTTTGTGGACCAGGTAAGGTTAGCCAAACTAATAATAAAGATATGGAGACATGGGCATTGTTAAACCATGTCCGCTGTACCTTCTAAAAAAATCTTTGAATATTACAACGTAACAAGATTTATGTGAAAACTTGTCACGGAAGGCCACGAGACGAACTAATTCTCCTGTCCGTTTCACAGATCGGTTTTTATTTACATGCGTCGCTGTGATCAGAGATGGTCAGACTGTGTGTGTACTATTATTTTCCCGGGATTCAAACACAGGTTGCAATGCTCAGCGGCACGTTTAACGACTTGGCTATGCATACTGTCTTCATGACTTAGTTAGAAAAAAAGAACTATGGAACTTGAATTGTGTATACTAGTCCTAGTAGGTGGTTCCTAGTCATTTTAAATTAAGGAAAGTCTAGCAGCCGTGGTCTCCCAGTCTCCGCGTGACCACGGCTGCTGCAAAGCATCCGAAACGTCGGGCCGTATTTAAAAAAAAGTGTTTTATTTAAATCTTTATTCCTCGCATAAACTACAAAGAGTTTTTAAGGAGAGTCTTTCTGATGAAGATGAAGATTCGTTTCGAATTTAACTATAAAACTCTTTTTTTTTTTTAGTGGCATATATGCATTGGAAAACATTATATTTTTTCACATGAGCTACCGAGTAGAGAGAGTAGTTGACTCGGTAGCTGATTGGTAGAGCAACAGCACGGAAAGCTCGTGCCGGTAAGTCCTGCCCGAGTCGAAAATTTTTTCATTTATTTTCGATTTTTAAAATAACATATATTCAGTTAAATTATTTCTGTAATATTTACATATAAATTGCATTTTGTATACAAAAAGTTAGTATGTATTTTTAAAAGTTATTTTACTTGTTAATTATTTTACAATAATACTGTTTCAGTATCATCACATGATTCACTACTTAAAATTCCGTGGAGCGCCCGAGGTCCTCGTGGATCAGGCCAAACAGTACAAAGAGCAGCTGTGGAAGATGAAAGGAGGTGTTCTGACGTCGCATCACCTGCGAACCCTTCCGTTCCCCTTTCAAATGGAACTAATTTTCGACGTCAACGTTGGACATTTTCACGATTCGCTGCTGCTGGGAGAGACCGGTTTGTAATAAATATATACTGCATTCGACGAATATTGGTGCTCCTTTTTGTAATTAATTGTAGTTTAATCTATATCACAAAAATGAGCACATATTCTACAGTTCGTTTACAAATACACGTGATTTTTCTAATCCCTAAAAATAAAATTCTCGTCAAAATTAGTCTAGCCAATTCATGTTTTTATTTATTTATATAAACACGATGAATATAAAATATTAAAAGATCATAAACCCATTTGGTTTAAAACTTTAGAAGGGGCTTAAACAATAAAAATAAATAAAACACTTTTACGGTTTAAAACGCGATATATTTTAGCTACCTTTTTTTTGAGAATTATATTTACCTACGGCCGGACGTTTCGGATGCTTTGCAGAAGCTGTGACCACGGCTGAAATATATCGCGTTTTAAACCATTAAAGTGTTTTATTTAAATGTGTACTACTCGCGTAAACTACAGACAGTATTAAGATAGATAAATGTTTATGTAGGAGACATGTTGTTTAAAGTTATCGGTAGCTTCCAGATGAATATGATATTAAAAACAGTAATTTTAATTTATATTTATTTATGTTATGAGAGGCAAGATAAGCTAGATACCTATTCTGGTATTTTGATAATTCGGGATGTATCATATATGTATAGAAAATATAGTAATATGTTATTAATGTGTACGAAAATTCGTTAGATGAAGCGTTCATGCGCCACATCTCGTTGCTTATGCGACACGAGCTATACCTTAGTGGTCAACATATCTGGAACCAAGGTGTGGTGAAGGGCGGAATGATTTGCGTCAAACGAGGTGTCATTGAAATGCTCTCAGATGAGGATGATGAAAGTCCTATGATCGCGTTCAAAGAGGGGACGGTAAGATATCATGGTGTGGTAAATTACCATAATTAGAACAGCGGCGTAGCTATCGTGGGGCCAGGTGGTGCAGTGCCCCTGGGCCCCGGATCTTAGGTGGGCCTTTTAACCTTATCTTTAAAAAGAGTAAAAAAAACAAAGCTTTTAAAAAGAGCTGTTCGTTTTTGAGCTGTTTGTATTTGTCCATCTAGCTATGCTACTGTATGTTGGACAAGTTTTTGTTTTGTTTAGGTCGAGACTTGAAGTGGCATCTTATTCTAACCAATTGAGCGATCATGTCATTTTTTTAAATCCAAATTAATTATTAATTTCTATAACACCATCATGTGCATATATTTGAAAAATTGTTAAGCTTTCAAATAATTACTATTTCGTTGTGTATAATAGTCTATTAATTTTGTTTTTACCGTTCCGTAATAGCTTATTTAAAAAATATTTTTATTCGAATGCATAGGTGCTCGGAGAAATAAGCCTATTCTATTCAATACCGTCAAAGGTTTCAGTAAAAGCTGCTACGTACGTTGAACTGCAGGTTAGTATGGTTCGCCAAATGTCAATAGCTTGTATGCAATACGCAAATGCGTTTCACATTTCACAATAAATATAATAGAAATGTGTATAAACCATCCACCAATTTCATTAAAACACTGGTCTTGCGGTTGTGTGCAATTAAATCTATGCTACTATTATCTATGCTAATATTAAATTCTGAAAAGTTTGTTAGTTTGAACTAAAACTACTGGTTCGAATGGAAAAATTCTTTTGGTTTTTGGTTGGTCCCTATGTTGGTAAGACTATCGAGGAAGGCTTTAGGCTATAAAACATCACGTAATGACTAAGAAACAGTGAGAAATGAAAAAAGGCAGGTAAAGTATTCAATCTTTGAGTGTGCTGCGAAAACGGCTCAAGATACCCAAAAAATATGTATGAAAGATTGACTTGTAAGGACGAGGGGACGCGAACGACATCGTGGGTATATCTAGCTAGTAGCTATTATTTATAAAGATGAGGAGGTTTGAGGTTTTGAGGAAAATTTTATGCCCAAATCACTATTTTACGCGGACGAAGCAGCGGACATAGCTAGTAATAATATATTGTTTCCCTGGGATTCAAATTCTCGCGCTTAACGCAATGGTATGCAATACATTTAACCGTTTAGCTACAGAGACAGTCATAGTATTAATATAATAATTAATATTTTTAATTATTTATTTATTTAGCACTCACAATAATATAAACCTTCTTTACGATAAGATATAGACCATGAAATTTCCTTCATTATACAGAAAAAACAAAGTTCCTTTTATTTCCTCAGGTACTGCGTCGAACAGACTTCTTACGAGCTATGATAGACAATCCCAGTCTCCTTCAAAAGTTGCGAAGCAACGTCGACGATAGGTTGAAAAGCTCAAAGAGGAAGCAGGTGATAATTCATAATTAAGTCCACAAACTTAGCGCTGCTCTTTCGAGAAAAATTTCAATGTTCTTTATATGCTGTAGAAAAAACACGTTTTGTGTTTCAGAGATATAAGCTAGAAATAGAGAAGAATTTTACAGTACACACCTACTAAACAGTGCTTTTTTTGCAAAGTAGCATATTGAACGGTTGTGCTGAGTATTCGTACTATCATCTGCCGTTCTTTAAGAATCATAAGAATGGGATGTCCTATGGCCAGTTAAAACTTCACTACATAGCATAAAACATAGTCGCTTTTCCTGTCCCTATGTACGCTTAAATTTTAAAAACGCAACGGTTGATGCGGTTTTAATGGATAGAGTGATTCAAGAGGTAGTGTATTTAGTATTACACCAAAGCGAAGCCGGAGCGGGTCGCTAGTTATTGTATCAACCACTCCTATTTTAAGCAGAGTAAATCTTAATCTCTGTTTATGAAAAATCTGAAGAAAGATAGAAATAACTTAGGAACTTTGATGTAATATCATCTCGTTAGTTAGAGATTTTTTAAATTTATTTCAATGTTTTATGTACTATGTTTAACATATAAGCTTTAGCGAAAAACAATAGAATGTATTAATACAAAAAATTATGAGTTAATAAGACTTTAAAATAATATATATTCATAACCCACGTCAAAATAGAAGTACAACCATTATTTTTATTATCTACAATCGAAATAATTGGTCTCCATAACATGTTTGACTAACATACTTCTTGTAGGAAGCTATAATAAAATACGACGACAACGATTCCCGTTTGATTCGGACTCGATATCGACCTATGAAAGTGCTTAAGGATCATTTGTGGGACGTCGGCGAAGAAGACCCGACGTTTATTGATGACTCACACATGTATTATAGAGGTACTTAAATTTCTAATGTATTTTAAAATATAACGATATAAAAAGTCTTAAATTTATGACTTACTACATTTTTTTTTATTTGACCGCCTTTGTAGCCAAATGGTTAAATGTATTAGCATTGCGTTGTGCGCGAGAGGTCCTGTGTTCGAATACCAAGGAAACAAAAAAATTGTTTCGGTCGGGCAGGGCACAGCAGTCTGATTTACTACTCGCCTGTTAAAAGAACGGATCAATGAAACGGACACAGCAATGTGTTCGCCCCATGTCCCACGAGGGGGAAACGGGCTTTCGCTTTTACAGACATTTTTTTATCTATAGGACAGATAAGCATGGGTTCACTTCATGGAAGGTGTCCCAGCTATATATTATCCAGACAAGATGCGCTATCGACCTATTAAGGCTCCGAATATCTTGAACTCCACAGATTAAAATGCTCTTAAAGTAGTAAATAGTCAAATAAAACCCTTTTAACGGCTTAAAACGCGGAATAATTAAGTAACGTTATTTTACGGCGGGTCGTATCGGATGCATTGCTGCAGTGGTGGTCATGGGGGGACTTCAGTAAGAGGGAGAGTAATAAAATGCTTTATCTTAATGCCTTTTCAGACGAGGAGAACACAAAGCACCGAAAATTCACGACCGACTATTTAGATTTGTACAAAGTAACAAGTAATGTTACAACTGTGGATTCGCCACGTCTTTGTCTCAAATCCAGTTTCCCTTGGATATTGGAGCCTAATACTGATTTCGTAATTATTTGATATTTATTAGTTAAGCTTCATTTTTTTTTTCTTATGTTATGTATAAATATTGTAAAATTTAATTATAACACTTTAACGGTTTTATATATGTTATTAACTTACTTTTAATCCATTTTAACTAACATCAGCAGCCATCGTCACGGGGAGATTAAAACCGTTAATAGTAAATACTGTCTATAGTTTTCGCGAGTAGTACACATTTAAATAAAACACTATAACGGTTTAAAACGCGATATATTTGTTAAACTTAAAAAAAATTGCTACGCTAGCGCCATTTTACTTTGACCTCACAGACATCCATCCATTCCATCCATCTTCATCCATCCATCTTTAGTCTCCCCGTGACCACGGCTGCTGCAAAGCATCCGAAACGTCGGGCCGAAGTTAAAAATCATTTTCAAATAAGTTTAACTAATATATCGCGTTTTAAACCGTTAAAGTGTTTTATTTAAATTGGTTAAAAAGCGACAATTATATTTTATTTATGTTGAATATTATGCATTGCAGTGACTAAGGTATTGAGTATTTCTCTTTTTAATTTATCAGAAAACCTTAAAATAGTGGAAATTTTAGAGTTTTCTATTAAAAAAAAGGAATTTTCGTTAGAAAAACGTCGTCTTCATGGGCGCCTTCCCCCCCCCGCCCCAAGTTGGCTAAAGGTTAGATATTAAAAAAGGTTGTAGAAGGCTTTCGCGGCCATTTTGAAAATCTTTCTAGGCTTTCTAGCTTAGTCGAAGAACACGCAACAACTGATGACGTCATACTCGAGATGGCGAAACTTAGAGAACCACTTTACATCGGTTGAGCAACTCGAAAATCTACACTGTTTTAAATAAAACACTTTAACGGTTTAAAACGCGATCGATATCCGGTAACCACGGCCCGATGGATATTTTGCACGCGTGGTCACGGGGTGACGCAAATAAGTTTATATCGCGTTTTAAACCGTTAGTGTTTTATTTAAATGTATACTCGCGTAAACTAAAGACAATGTTTACCTTAAGCTGATATTAATTTAAAATATGCTATAGGAAAATAGAAACTCTGAATTTTAGTCCCCTTCTTTTTTCTTCTTTATAACTTCAACTTCATCTCTAATATTGGCAGACACACATGTTCGACGTGGCACATTTCATTATGGTTCTCTACGTGTGCTTTATGTCGCCCCACTTCGCTATGGACTCGGTCCAACACGACTGGGAGAAGGTTCTGACAACCATCGTAATTGCTGGGTTGTTGCTCAACATCTATATACAACTAACCACAGCGATTATCGACAAGGTGTTTACCACTGTGGCTATCAACTTCTTAACAAGTATTATCTATAGTTTTCATTGTTTTGCGAGTATTACATGCGAGTAGTACAGAGCAACAGCACGTACGCTGACGATGCCGGTTCGAGTCCTGCCCGAGTCGAAAATTTTTCCAATTTAGTTTCGATTTTTAGAGTATTACATATTTAAATAAAACTATTTTAACGGTTTAAAACGGGAAATATTAAATAAAGCACTTCATGCGCAAGTGTTAAACTTGTAATTACATTGCACGACAATGCAACTATCAATAGTTTGAAAAATGGACGATGACGTAGAACACGGCAGCTAAATTGGTTAGAGCAACGGCACGGAACGCTGTGGATGGTGGTTCAAGGCCTGCCCGTGTCGCAATTTTGTCAATTTATAATTCATTTTTATTATAGTTTGTAATATACTGAATATTACTTTGTAGCGGATAAGTAATTCGAATTTCGTATACATTACGAACAGGCTTTTACGGAAGTAACATATTTGACGCAAAATTTTTCATATCAAATTATGCGCCACAATAATACTAACAAATAATACAAATACAGATTAATATTATCGGAATATATAATAAGAAGAACAGAACAATTCATTTTTATGCAAAACTGTTTCTTTGTTTCCAGACGGTTTAGTAAAAGAAAATGATACAAATGTATAAATAGATTTTTAATTTATATTACATTTTTTTATTGTTTTTACACCTGTTTAATTATCCTTTCATGTTGTATGTTTAAAAAAAAAAAAAAAAAAAAAAAAAAAAAAAAAAAAAAAAAAAAAAAAAAAAAAAAAAAAAAAAAAATATATATATATTTTTTATATACTCTTACTTCTAAAGAAGAAGTTGCTAATAAATACTAGTAAACATCTCGTCTACTATCGCTATGTACCAAATAACCTTATTAAGACCTTTATAAAGATGTACAGTTAAACAGTTTATTTTAAATTAAACAACCTCTTTAACACTATCATGAAAGTATAAATAAGGTAATTGTGCGCCGTTTTATGTAACAGTTGAAGCTATGATTAAACTGAGTTATTGCAAGACTATAAAACTACCTTCCTCCGTTATTTCAAGCTAAAACAAACGGTTTCAGAACGTGAGAAAAGAAACTGTTAGAGAGATAGCGGAGCAAAAAATGGCCACCGTTGGCTTTTATCTGGACGTACTATCAGTTTTCCCCGTCTACATTTTCACTGATACTCTGGACCCCAGCGGAGAGACCATAGGAAGTCAATTAGCTGTGATGTTTCCTGTTGTACAAGTGTGGCATGTTTGGGATTATTTGGGTAAATGGGAGCGGACGTTTAATAGCAGCGCGAAGGTACTATATATATTTTAAGTTGGAATTCGAAAAAAGAAAAAAAAGCTGCAACAATGTTTATACATTTGTCATTCTTTTAAGATTAACTCGCAGGAACAATGGGTCACGGACGACGCGGACGCGGAGTACTAGTACTATATAATATTAGAATATTGTCATTGTTATTGTCAACCATTTTGAATCACCATGATTCTTCAAAACGTAAAACTCAGTTCTATCAATCCTTAAATTCCATTACACAAACTACTCCAGATCGAGTTCTTCGAAAAACAATACGTTATCTATCATTACATTTTATAAATGCAATAAATATTTTATTCTTGTTGATTCAATGTAGTATATAATTAATGATACCAATATTTGTGCGGCCTTTACTATTAATAACTAATTAATTTGTTTTCAGTGCTTATGTTTATTAAAATACTCACTGCTATTCGTAATATTCTGTTATTGGTCGGGTTGTTTATTGTACCTGACGGCCTGTCCAAGGAAATTATGTAATGAGGTAAATTCTATTGTTCTCTAAATATCAATATTTATTTAAACTTCAAATTGAATCATGTATCATTTTAACTTTAGAATAATAATAATTCGAAATTCTAAAGACTAGATAAATTTAAATAAAACATATTGTGTAAGGCTTTCACGGCCATCGTTCTACATAGTTATGATAATATATGACATAATTCTTCGAGCAATCGAGGAGTTAACATCTCCTGATGATGCCGTCCGCACGTGATGGCGAAAAGTAGTTTACGCAAGTATACATTTAAATAAAACACTTTAACTCACGTTAAACGACGTTTCAGAAACGTCGGGCCGAAGTTAAAAATAATTTTCAAATAAGTTTAACTAAAATATCGCGTTTAAAACCGTTAAAGTGTTTTATTTAAATGTGTACTCCGGCTTTTAAATGTGTACTACTCGCGTAAACTATAGACAGTATTTAAGTTGAAAGAAATCGACAATGAGATGTAGGACTCGGTAGCTTGATTGATTAGAGCTCGGAACGCTGACAATGCCGGTTCAAGTCGTGCCGGAGTCGAATATTTCTTCAATTTATGTAGTAACAATTTTTAATCTATATAGTACAAGAATGTTGGAACTTAACGGTATATTTTTGTTCTATATTAATTCAATGCAATATCTAGAACTCCTGGCTCTCTCAACTCATATACTGGGAGACTAAGGTGTTCGTCACGAACTACGCTAAGCACGAAAAGCCCCTAGTGACGTCATTTTCCTTTGGTACAGCCGTGTTCACTGGCAACGGAATGTCGGATGTTGCTCCAGGAAGCGGCGATGTATTCCTGGTACAGTCAGCAATATAAATTTCTTTTTATTTGTAATTTAACATATACCCACCAACAGATCACAATACACAAAAAACTATATTTTAGTATTTTTAACCCTTCTAAGCTTAATAAATAAATTAGCTAGCAATACGCTAAGAGAAGTCCTAAATTCGAACCCCAGGGGAAGCTCCCCTGGGGTTCGAATTTGATTGAAAAGCATTGGTCACAGAAGTCTGTATGAACGTATAATAAAAAAAACTTCAGGGGCCAATTAAAATTTAGTTGCTATCTGTACATGATAGGTAGGTAGGTTTGAGACAGGCTGTTTATATCGCCTTTGGGAACTAATGAATACATTAAAACTTTTATTACAAACAAATTTATAAAATGTGATGAAAAAGACCTCTAGGCATTATTAAAGAATTATATTTGAATAACAAATTTGAGAATAATATATTGAAACTGAATAAACAGTTTGCACATTTTACAAATTTGTTCGTGATATAACGTGTAGTTTAGTTCTTCGAACTGAGGTTCGAATCCAGCTTGTGTCAAAGATTTTTAAATATCAGGAGACAAAGTGCCTTACGTGTTTGTTCTTTTTTCAAATAGAGAAATAAAACTACTTATTTACCAATTAGTTTCGACTTAGCGTCAGTACAGACGCTAACATCCCTACAATGATAAATATAATTCCTTATTTCGTCCTTGTTAACTGCTAATGAGCTCATCCCCTTCTAGGTTGTTGTGCTGCTCGTGTTAGGGGCGTACTTGACTTGTTTCTATGTCGCTAACGTATGCAGCGTCTTCTTGCTCGGGACTCAGCGAAAATTGAAATTTAAGGTATGCTCGAAACGCTTTGTACTACAAAGAACCTCAGCGAACGGGAAATTATTCTACTCAACTCTTTTATAAGTCCTCGAGATGAATCTTTGATGTACATATGTACTAGTATACATGAGTATGTATGATACATCAGGACGATCTTGCTACTTACATTTCGTTGTATTTTCCGTAAATGTGAAAAGCTGTTTACGTCACATCGTAGAAAGGGAATTCTTACTTATTTTGTCGGGTTTAAAGAAATAATAATTTTATAACCACAAGTACAGCTTACAACTAAAATTGTTAATAAAAAAAACTTACAATGAGAAACAAGAGTAGAATTTTAACTTTGTCCTAACTTTTTTGTTCAGCAAGGCTAAGCGCTGATTTTTAGTCCCTTATCATATAACAAGTAGATCCAAGAGTGTTACATTGTGGAAAAACTTTGGAACAAACTCAAATAATTAGAATTATGACTTATTTTTAGTGTTGGCACGAAAGTAAAACTATTGCAATTTCCCGATATATCTTTGAAAAAATAAAATTCTGGTTGTTCCTGTACTTTTGAACCCCATATAGCCCCTCAAGAAAATATATGACCATCTATACATAAGACAATAGTCGTGGATATAACGACGGCGCACTTAAGGTCTCCAGTGCTTATAATATACTTAAATAGGGTAATATTGCTATATTTATTATTAACAGGATTCAATGAGGGAACTTTTCTATTTTCTCTCCGTTAATCACGTGAGTGGAAAAATCAAAGCTCGAGTGAAAAAGTTTTTCTGCGTTCAGTGGTTCGTATTTCAACATTTAATAATGAGCACAATCGTAATAATTGCTCTGTTCACAAAACTATTCACTCACACATAATTTAATCTGCACTTATAATAATAAGTTTTATTTAATAACAGACTATAACCGAAACGCGATTAAACTGCACCGCTTTTTTATCTGTGGACGGAGGTTCGTGACCCGGACGGAATTTAAATTATAAATTTGAAAAAGGGCGGAAAGTTTTAAATTAACACCACAACCCGTTGATTATTAGCCATATACCACTAGAGAGCCCGTGAAATATGTCAGAGACTATTTTTATGTTAATTTCTATATTTTTCAAAAATTTCATACTTCAATATTTGAAAAGCGTGGTGATAAAAGGATGATTGATTTTATAAACATTGGATTTTTTTAAGAACTTTATTGAACCTTTCTTTCGTCCTTTCCCACACATCTAGCGACAAACGGGGCTAAGTTGTTATTTGTCGCGATTTTATTACCATCAACAATCAGTTTACATTTCCAATTAAAATTTATAAACATTTACTAATCATTTATTCAGGTATTATAACAGTGCTGTTACTAGCGAAGAAATATTTAAAGATATGTCTTCTAATATTCAACACGAAATATTGTCTATAGAAATGCTGGACACACTGTTGTGTTGTCCTTTATTCCAGGTATATAATGAATTATACATATTTATACAGAAGATACACTATAGACTATATATTTATAATTTAAATAATACACTTTAACGGTTCAAAACGCGATTTATATATTTTGACTGCTGCAAAGCATCCGTAACGTAGGCCGTAGTTAAAATAATTTCCAAATAGGTTTAACTAATATATATCGTTTTTAAATTATTAAAGTGTTTTATTTAAAGTGTACTACTAGCGTAAACTACAGTCAGTATCTTTATTTATAGTTTTGTATATTTATTATTATAGGAATGCAGTCGCGACTTCTTGCAAACAGTTGTAGCTAACATACGAACAATAGTGTTGCCAGATAACGAAATAGTGCAACATGCTGGAGATATTGGGCGTGATATGTACATTGTTCAAAAGGTATATTTCAGTCTCTTGTTTTGCCTGAGATCACTTTGGACGTTTCCCATTTGATTGGGAACCCTTGATAAAATAAGTAACCTTAACAATTAAAGGTTTTCTTTTTGTCGTATGATTATTTTAATTGGTTTTAATCAGTTGTAATTTCAGTTTAATTAGTTGATTAATTTCTTTGTCCTCATTTCTAATCACAATTTTATTATAACAGGGCTATTGCAATGAATTAAACCACCAAGGGAAAGTGGTGAAGTCTGTTTATCCCGGTAACTTTTTTGGTACTACGGAAATGTTGTACGGACTACCAAAGGTACCCAAATACTACTGTTTCTTTTTTATTTATTTGAAAGTAATAGTAATTCGAATATGTATTTTATTTTATGAACATTTATTTTTGCTTATCTATTACGGTTAATATAAATACGTATAAATACCGCTGTATTTGCCATGATTTATTTCCTGTAAACACACACAGTGATGGTGTGCCTCTACAGAAGAAAGATGTCCTTTACCTTTAATACAAAAAATACCAAACAAAATATGATTTGATTGACCTTGACAGGTTTTCATCTACAAAGAAGCGACTATAAGGGAAAGGGAAGTAGCTTTTAATTAAAACATCAACGGTTTTAAACGCTATATATATATGTATATATATTAGTTAAATATATATAGAAAATTATTTTAAGTACGGCCTGACGTTTCGGATGCTTTGCAGCAGCCGTGGTTATGGGGAGACAAAAGATGGAAGGTGTCTTTGACGACAAAGTAAAAGCGAAACGTCGGGCCGTAGTTAAAATAATTTCCAAACAAGTTTAACTAACATAACTCGCGTTTTAAACCGTTGAAGTGTTTTATTTAAACGTGTACTACGGAGTACAGACAGTACTTTAATAAGTAGCTTGTTAACACGCACTAAAATTACAAATGCAAAGGACACGTGAAACAATTTACAAGAGAAATGCAACAATGAATCAAGCGGCAGGTTTAATAACGGTTCTCATGTACAAGTCGTAATACCGCGAACTAATTCCAGGTGTATACAGTGCTGACAACGACAAATTGCATATTACTACATTTGGAGTACACTGCACTGGTGCAATGTTGGAGCACCTTTCCCGACATCAGTCAGGCCATTATCGCGGTATGATTCATGCATTTAATATGCCGCGGGAATGAATAGCTGCGTCGGCGCAAATCTACGGCTTATGTGGACGGCATTTAATTACTATTCATTTTCGTTTGAGATTCTCATTTCAGGTTCTGAGAAGTGATTAATTTATATTCATAAAATCTATTATAAATTTTATAACATTATCATTTTCACATAGTGGCATTATATATAAGGGATATTTTGGATACTTAAACAAGTTTGACGTCATAATATTATCTGTGTAAATTCATTTGACCATCGTGGTAGCCCATAGGAATACGTGATCACGATCAGTTCAAATAAATATCTATACTTTTACCTAGCTATTTAACATAATAATAATAGTAATAATAAATAATAATAACAATAAATTTATTGTGTTTCGGTATATGTATTTCTAAATGTCCAAAGCTAATATAAGTCAACATCGCATCTTATTTAGATGTTATAATGCTGTGATATTTCCTTCCACCTTTAAACCCCATGCTGTCCTCCTCTGTCAAAAGAAAGATACGTTAATCGTTTTAAATGATTAAAAGGCCCTATCGGGACAGTAATTGTAATAAAAGGAGCATCAACGTCGGAAAATTATTAATGTTTCCATTTAGACTCTTCAGGATCCCGAGATCCGCAGACAGGCGTCACGTTACGAGGACGCTAAGCCCCTCGTGGGTAGAATAGATGCCAAGACGAATAGAATTGCGGTGAGTACACTATTGTTTTGAAATTACATTTTATTTCCAGCAACGGGTGTAAGCCTTGGATTTATAGCGATATTCATTGAAGCTATATAAATACATGTGTGCTAATAGATGTGTGCTGTTAAATAAATATATATAAATAAAATAAAATAAATATTCTGTAATATGAAATATTATCGCCTTAGTCTTTAGTTTACGCGAGTAGTATACATGTTTAAAAAAGTCTGGTAACAATGGTCTGGTATTACAAGATGGCGCTAGCGCAGCATCTTGGGCGTCCCAACGTCGGGGCGTAGTTAAAAGAAATTGTGAATACAACTTTGATAATAAGTTGTATCTAATATCCGTCGAGTTATTTATATTTCAAAGGATTGAAATGAAATAATATTTTTTGAATCCTATAATCCTTTCACGGCCATTTTGCAAAGCCTCTCGAGTATTCGAGCTGTAAATATTCATCTGTCCTGAATTTACAACTATATATATACCTATATACCTACCTATATTATTATTGAGAACAAATGTTAAAGTATATTTTATTTAAATAATATGTATCTCCCGATCAGTGAAACGGACACAAAAATATGTTCGCTATATGCCCCACTGGGGCAAATGGGATTTTACCTTATTTTTATTTCAATAATTTGTCTGATTATTTTAAATAGTGTACTAGAATATACCTAATTGGTTTTATTGAACCATAATGTACGCTTATAAAAACACTACAGGTTACTTATTTCGATAATTTAGTAGTTTTTTTGAGAGTAGACGAAAGATTAAAATTTGATTGAGTAAACTTATTGAAACATGTTTTCTCAAGTCACAAAAGGCTCGATTGACTAGATAACTTATTTGTTATAAGAATAGTTAGCTTATGTAGACATTATTTAGTAATAATAGCTAATATTACGCTTTGACTTGCTATTGGACTGTGTACAATAAATTAGCAGAGCGTATTCTTTTATGTAGCAACAATGACATCCTATAAAGTTCTAGTGGCGTATCGTTTCAGCAAGAAATAAAGGAAAGTTTCGTTATATTGAGTGGTCGAGAAGAAAAGCTTCAGTTTCTACAAGCGTTCGAGAAGTTGGGAATTATGAAGTGAGTGAACTTTTGTAGGAAATTGGTATGGAATTAGAAATACCCACTCTGTTATATCGATGTGTTAATTACATTAAATTTGCAAGCACTTGTTTGAGAAAACATAATTTATTTATCATTATTAACGGTTTAAAAGAATACTGACAAATATCTGCATAACGGTGGATCGTATTTGGAATTTTGATCTTTTGTGTTTCGTTGTGGATATTTGAATTAAAGGGGGATACATTGGGAATTTTAGAAATCGTCTCGTAGTAATTGATTTGATATTATTTTTCCATAGAAAAGCTTGTACTATCAGTTCTCGAGGGATTGACCTCATGAACGTAAAATCGTTGCTCATATAAGTTTGTTAGACCCACATGGTTTTACGTACATGTTTTAATGATAAAGGAAGACAGATAAGGAGTTCACTAGATGGTAGGTGAAATAGTCCAGTCACATAACATCTAAACAAGTTGCGCTGTCCACCTATTTTGGCTTTGGATTATCGGAAATCTATAGGCTGAAACCGAAACGCGATTTCACGGGTTTGTTATCTATGGACGGTGGTTCGTGACCGTTTCAGATGAAGTCCAACATGTTGCAGAAACATTTGTAATATTATTCCTATATTTTGCTTTGCACCTAATATGACAAATATATCACATAAATATTTAAATTGAATTTCATGTTACAAGTCCTTGCTCAGACCTCTGAATTTTACGGTGCCATAAAGTTGATGAAAGATCGTGCCTCGGCCCTATTCTAATATTCGTAAAATTCTATGCATAATACCTTTCGAATTAAACTTCAGGCGAAACTAAATATCATTTATGTTTTAGATATGTGAAATATTTATTCATACCCGGGATAATTACGCCTCATGGAATATTTTTGAAGACCTGGTGTACCTTAAGATTTTTAGTGGCCATCTATTACATTTTATACATACCATATAGTATCGCTGTAAGTATAATAAGTACAAGACTTCTTTTAACTTAATGTCTCGTTAAAAGCTCTAAACAAACACCCTTATCAGTGGTATATATAGATAAATACAATTCCAGACTAAACAAAATAAATTTGGCGGCGGCTACAATTGGATGGACATATTTTTGTACCTAGATATCGTCGTTATGTCTTATGTAGCGTTTTACAATAAAAAATCATTGTTGGTAACGCATCCATTGCTAACCGTATCCCGTTATATGAAGCATGGATTCATTTTGGACATTTTGAGTATATTTCCATTCGAAGAATTGGTAAGTATGAACAAGACAAAACTATGAATATATGCTAAATCCATCTTATTTTATAAATGTTTTGGACATCTTCGAAGAAACAAAACATACCAAATTACTACAATCCAAATGGATTGTTGATTAATATTACTTGTTTAAATAAAAAAACTAACGGTTTAAATCACGAAATATATATTTTTACGTATGCATCCATTGCATCCAGACATTTTCAAAATAAGATGAAAATTTCGAGTTTTAAACTGCACTGTTCGCTTATACAACATACAATACTTAAATATTACTTACACCAATTATATAAACTACTATTAAACATTATTGACTTGGACTACTGATTATTATTAGTTTCAAACAGTTAATTATACATTTCAGTTCCGCATAATAAATGACCATTCGGACCTAGATTTGTTTAGACTAAACAAGATGCTTTTGGTAAGAAAATGTTACTTTAGTATTTTCGTGTCTTACTTAATACATATATGACACTAAACTTAACTTATAGGCTTTAAAAAATTTATTTAAATATTACATTTTTTACAATACATATATTATTCATATTGGGAGAAATGTTGTACCAATGCCTTCACGAAAAAAAATTGTGTAGTGCGATTCTGGGTTCGAATTCCGATAAAATAGTTTTTTGCTTTGCGGCACAAAAGTCTAAAATATTTAAGAGAAATGTGTTGTAATTACAACTTGAAATTTTGAAATATACTAAATTTAAATAATAATACTTTGATTATTAAATATTACAGGTGTTCAGAATAACTAGTACATTCGCCTATTGGGAAAGTAATATAATGCGAGTGAACCAGGCCGTCGTTTTGTTGAAGTTTCTACCTCTGGTGGTCACCACAGTAAACTTTGCGACCTCGTACATCTTCATGAGCTCTTGCAAAACATTAGTGGAACCAAAAAGTTATTTCATTCAAGTGAATTGTTCTAAATCACTAGTGCTTTCCCAGGTTTCACATCTTGAACAAAAGTGTTAGTATTGTCGTGTTGATTCAATATTAATATTACCAATCTCTGGTACTAAGGATGTTTGGTACCGTGTCATGCCCAGAGCGTTCCATTTTGATAAAATTTGCCATTAATTTAACCTTGGAATAGTAGCCATATTAATCCATTGTAAAATGGCTGCAATGTTTAATCAACGATGGGGGTGGTGGGGGGGGGGGGTCGTGGGTTTGATATCCACCATATTCTACTTTGGTATTTTACCTACCGTCAACTGAAGCCCAAGCTTGCCTGCCCTCCTCTATCATAAAAGAACGTTATAAGGCTTTTTAGCCACTAGTTTAAACATAGTTTCACTCTGTTTCGATTGTTATTAATTGCTCCACAGATGCCATCGCTGAATACATTCGAATATTTTATTGGGTTTTCGAAATATTCGTCGGTGAGTAATGTATCTTGGTTTGCCTCTGTATATACATTATTCACTTAAAATTAAAATGTAGTTAAAAGTTAATTAAACGTATAACATATTATTACCATAAAATTATTTCTACATTTCTTCCACGAAAACCAACCCCTTTTAGGGTTCTCTATGGAATATTCTACCTTAATATTGCATTAAGTATAACATAATAGTTTCGGTCTGGTAGGGCAAAAAAGTCTTTTTAACTACGTATCTGAATATAAAACGAATATTATATCACAGGTTCAGAAAAACCGTATTACACTGAGTCCACATGGAGACACTCTTTTAATACATTTAAATTAAGTACACAATTACTATTGAGTTAAATAATATTGTTGTTACAAGCGGGAGTCGAACCCACGTTCGAAGTATCGGTATGCTCTTACCAATCAATAAATCTTTAATATATTATATTTTTTTAAATAAAAAACTTACGTTTCAAACGCGATATATATATTATAATATTTAAATTACTTTTCGAACTAGTTTAACTAATGTATATCGCGTTTTAAACCGTCGAAGTTTTTATTTAAATGTGTACCACTCGCGTAAACTACTGACAGTATCTATCTTAATTTATATAAATTTGTCAGGTGTTAGTAAAAATAATTAGTATCCGCATTTTTAATGAATTTATTTAAAATTTTCAGGATGCGGGTGTACGCCTGTTGTTTTATCAAACACAGTGGATGTATGGTTGACTATGGTGCTACAAATATCTGGGCTATTATACTACGCTTTCATGTTTGGGTATATCGCATCAACGAGATCCGCCGCGGTTCACGCTCTATTGGATCATAACGTAAGGTTATTTATAACATACAACCCAATTTACACTTACAGACAAACACACTCAAAAAACCTTAACACAAATTCTGTAAGACATATTTATTAATTTGGTTCGAGACGTTTATTTTTAAACACAATAAATTTATTTATATGAGCTATCAATTGACTATACTAAGATATAAAGCTGAAAAGTTGATTTGTTTGTATGTTTGAATGCGCTATCTCTGGAACTACTGGTTCGATTTGATTTTTTTTTTGTGTTGATTAGAGCATTTATCGAGAAATGCTATAAAACATAGTACGTAAAAACAAAAACGGTTCAAGACAATCAAAAAAATATGTAAAAAAAGAATTATTCCTCTTTAAATGATATAAAAAATTGCAAACTATACATCTATCTTTTAAGATCACCTTGCAAGAACGACGGGACGCGGGGGATGAGCAAAAGTTTTAATTTTTTTTTTATTACATAAAATAATTATACTACGCGGACGAAGTCGTTGATACAGCTAGTGTATATAAACTTATGATAAACTTTTTTTTTCTAGAAAAACTTAATACATACACGACAATACTAAATACTTAAGAATAAAAAAGATAATATAATTTCTCAATTAAATAGATTGTGCCAATTTTAAGAAATGAGAACAAAGTATGTGTAGATTGACAGTTTATAAAACATTGAAATACATCGTAATTGAGATAACGTGCAACAATCTTTTAGAAAACTTATTTACTTTAAACAACTTACGAATTTTGTATCAAATCTGTTTTCTCATATTTTGTTTATACGTACAACTGTTATGAATCCCTTCGTATATCATATAATGATGTTCCTTTTTAAATATCGTAAAAGTAATAAAATGAAATTATCCTCCCATTTTATAAATATCAAACGTAAATACTGAGTGTAACATGCGTTTAATGTGATATCAAAAAATGATTGAGTTCAAAGGGAGAGGAACGTTTATGCTATTATGAATAAATGACAAATAAATCCATGTTTATCTGTAGCGGATGTTAAAGCCTTTTGCTTTAGGGTGTAAAAAAATCACTCAGATAAGCGTAACAGTATCAAATGAGGTCTACAATACGTTTTAGATAAGTTTTAATTATTTTTGAAAAAATCGTATCATAAAATAAAAAATTACTGGGTACCTAATTAGCTCAATGCCCATTATTAATGTTTCAAGTATTAAGTTGTTTATTTTTGTTTCTTCTAGATTTTTTTAAGTAGAAGATGTTTTTTGGACTACTTAATCTAAAAAAATCATCGGATGATCCTTGCAGATAAAAGATCAGTTTAAAATGCGAAATATTTTAACTATAGCCCGACGTTTCGGATGCTTTGCAACCCTGGTCATAGGGGCTGTGAATTATTTTATATTTCGCGTTTTATATAAAGATTGAATATATACTAATACAAAAAGGATATTTTATGTCAACCTATTACTTTTACGACTAGACACATGTATGTTCTTTCCTCATGACAGCACTAGACCACCCAACCTAGATCCAGTCTTTGTTGTTCAATATTTATCTACCCAAAGATTACGTATGTTGAATATTTCAATAAACTTTTTAAGTTATCTTATTTCGAGCACAAAAGCAACAAAGTTCGAATAAATATTGTTCGCGAAATGTATCGAACAGTCGAAAACATAATTTATAATCCAATAACAGTAACGGTTGTTGCGAACAAGAATTTCTTATACTTTGTAAATGTTGATACAAGTTTTAATATTCCACGGCGTATCTCAGGTAAAAAATGTAAGCGCGGAAAGTTTCGTCATTAAAAACGTTATGCGCACGTACAGCAATAATTATAGTTACTTTTAATGAGCCGAGTTCTCGTTACTTTTAGGAAAATACGAGGGATCTGGAAAACTTTCTGTATCAGGAGAATGTGGATCCTATACTCACTGTCAAAACGTTGAAATATTTTGAATATGTCTGGAAGAGGACGCACGGCAGTAATCCACAGGTGGGTTTGATATTGAATTTTGACTAACATATGTTACATGTTAGTTAGTTAATTACTTAAGTATGTTATACTATATGTAAATTTGGCATAAATAAATCGCTGTACGGGTTTCATGCTCGGTGAATATATGTAAGATAGATAAAGGTACAAAAATAAATGAATAATAAAAAAATGTAGGGAGGTTCGTTTTTGGTTTATTGTGTCAGCAACTTCGGCCGCGAGAATTGTTATTTTGGGCATCCAAATTAGTTTTTGTAAACCCCGTTATCTTTATAAACTTAAGCTGTTAGCCACGACGTCAATCGCGTCCCTTCCCGTTGTTCTTGTAAACTATATCTATAAAATATTTTATTTAGTAAACTAGACAGAACTGTCTTTTATGGTAAGTAAAACTAATATAACAAATTCTTATAAACTAGGAAAACGATAGCATGTACCACAAAATTATAACGAAATTTAAATGTATTTAATATATATATATATATACTAGAATATCGTAAGAAGTTTCACTGAGAATATTGTAAGGTATTAATTTAAAAAAATCTTCTTCCAATCTATTGGTCTCCTATAATACAATGAAAACATTTTTTTCATTAATATATGCGTTTATATGTATTCGAAATAGTGTATTTTTATAATTATTCTGAATGTTGATTTAGTTATGAGTTTTTTGAAATAAAACACTCTTACCGGTTTGAAAGAAAATATATTTTGTTTATTGAGTATGCAGCATAGAGGATGGTAAGGTGTGAAAACATCGATGGTATAATTTTATATCTTAATATATATAATATCTTTATTTTTTGAATCGTTCAAAAATATATTAACACATAAGCACGCACAAGCTGATATCGTAAGTACTAAGACTTGTTTACACCATAAATTGACCGCACGAAATAGGCAACATTTTGCGAATACGTCCAATTTGTGAAACTAATTCACGGCTAATAGGGCGAAATTATTGCCGCAAAAAAAGGTCGACCTTCGCCTTTTTCATATCTTCGGGCGCAACAAATGACGCTAATTGTCCCGGATGGAACCTTCACGTGTTTTCGTGTATTTTCCGTAATGAACTAGTCGATAAATATTTTTTTGGTTTGCTTTTCCGAAAACCGATTAACTTGTTAGTAAATAAAGTTCATTAGATAAATTCACCGTAATTATTTACGCATATCATGGTATTTTTTTGTCTTCGATAAAAACTCTTAAGAATATGGTAATTATAAAAAATATGGAATATCCTCTAAAACATTTTTTTCATGTAAACCTCACTAGATGGCGTTATAAATTTACGTTGCAAAAATACGGGCGGGACTTGAACCGACATCCACAGCGTCCCGTACCGCTGCTATAAACAATTGAGCTACCGTGTCGGTTTTTTTTAATCTAAATAGATTTTTAATTTCTTTTAAATGTAAGCCTAGTTATGACGTCATGACTCTTCTTAAATCCCTGACAGTTGCTTTTGTTATTTATAGTTTTTCATATCTAGAATAGTTATTTTTAAGTTTAATATTTAAAGTATCTAATTCAACATGATTTAACACTGCTAAGGCTGCTAGAGGCAGAGTGGCCTAATTACAGAAATATGATCTTCAATAAGGAGGAAAATAATTTAAAGCGCCGAATTCAACATAATTTGTAACACTGCTGAGACTGCTAGAGGCAAACTGGCCTATTAGACAAACAAAACGATTTTCAATAAGGAGGAAAATAAAAATGCGCAATTAACTTAGGCGAAAATGAATTAGTATTAAGTATTATTTGTTTGTGAATTATGTTAACAATTATCGCTTACTGTGATCTTGTAGATTAACATGTTTACTCTAGGAAAATATAAATAACTAAAATCATAAAAATTCGGATAGGCTTTTTTGCCTCTACCAGCCTCATATGTATATCTTACAAAAAATCTATACGTCTGGTCTTATTGTCCCTACTTCTCTTTAACAGGAAATCTGTCGTGGTCTGAATTCAGCATTAATGGAAGACACGCTCGTGTTCATGTACGAACGGGCTCTGAGGGAAGTCCCTCTCTTTGGGAAAGTCGAACGCTCCTTCATCAGGGTCATAACGCAGCACTTGCATGAAATGTATTTCTTAAAGGGCGACACGGTCGTTCAGTGTAAGGATGTGCAGACGGACATTTATATCATTTATAGAGGAAAGGTCTGTGGCTAAATCTGTAATTAGATTTTGCGTTATAAATTGACTTTTTTTTTATGTCCGGAGGTTAATTATATACGGCTGTCGCATCAATTTATGGTTTAAAATATTTAAATTAAACACTTTAGCGGTTTAAAACGCGATATATATTAGTTAAACTTATTTGAAGATTGCATTAACTATGGCTCGACGTGGCTACGGGAAAGCCGTACGGGCGGGTCGTAAGGTGTTTTATTTATATGTGTACTACTCACGTAAACTACACACAGGATTTAATGGTTTGTGATAGTTGAGTTGAAACTTGCAAAATCGGCGATTAGCATCTAGGCTTTCTACTGTACTTTTTGTGTATTAGAAGGAAATGTAATATCTCTTCTTTTATCAAATTTCTTATCTTATCTTAAATCTTTTTTTCTTAACAGGTTGACGTTTTGAGCTCTTATAATGAAATGATTACATGTATGGGGACAGGAGGGATGTTCGGGAATTTTACTGGTGTAAGAAAACACTTGTTTATTAAAAGAATTAGTCAATATATAACAAATATCTCAGACAATGATAATTTTAGCAACCGATGTCCAGTTCTGAAGTGTCAATCTACGCCAGCCGCAGCTTAGATCTTCTCGTGATTCCATCTCAAACGTTTTTCAACTTAGTAAAATACTATCCGAAGCTTCAAGCACCTCTGAAGAAGGCGTTTCAAGTGTCCAAAGATTACATACTTCCGATATCGATGGAAAATGAAAATGACGAATCGTCAGGTTTTCGATCTAAATAAAACACTTTACGGTTTAAAACGCGACGTGGACCCGATCGACGGCTGCTGCAAAGCATCAGGAACATCAGGCCGTAGTTAAAATAATAAGCTTAACTAATATATTTCGCGTTATAAACCGTTACAAGTGTTTTATTTAAATGTGTGCTACTTGAGTAAAGTGTAGACAGTGTTTGTATTTTAAAGTTATTTACATTTTTATTTGAATATAGATGTTATTATATTTTGTTTTTCAAGTTAATATAGCGCTTTTATCTATATTAATATATAAGGAATAAGAATATAAATTATTTCCATATTTTGCAGATGATTCAGACTTAGAAAATCTCTCTCAAGAATCCGGATTCGATTCTCGGAGCGGTTCCAGTAGGTTTGATTTCACAGGTAGCCTTTTCCTAATAAATATATAAAAAAAAACCAAGGTTAAATATTTATAAAGCAATTCCTATAGGACCAACAACATTGCGTAGTTCTCAATCAACTGGTAACGTAAGCCAAGCTAAGTCTGCTGCCAGTGTTTTGACTTACCAGAGCTACATGGACGTCAATAACCTTTTAAAACCTGGATCAAGGTTATTTCAGGTATCATATAGGCCCCCCCCCCCCCCGGGCCCCCCCCCCCCCCCCCCCCCCCCCCCCCCCCCCCCCCCCCCCGGCGGGGGGGCGCGGGGGGGCGGCGCCGCCGCCCCCCCCCCGGGGGGGGGGGGGCCCCCCCCCCCCCCCCCCCCCCCCCCCCCCCCCCCCCCCCCCCCCCCCCCCCCCCCCCCCCCCCCCCCCCCCCCCCCCCCCCCCCCCCCCCCCCCCCCGGGGGGGGGGGGGGGGGGGGGGGCGGGGGACACGCGAAAAAAAAAAACACCCCCCCCCCCCCCCCCCCCCCCCCCCCCCCCCCCCCCCCCCCCCGGGGGGGGAAACGAGGAGGGGGGGGGGGGGGGGCGCCCCCCCCCCCCCCCCCCCCCGTTTTGGGGGGGGGGGGGGGGGGGGGCCCCCCCCCCCCCCCCGTGGGGGGGGGGGGGGGGGGGGGGGGGGGGCGCGCGCGGGGGGGGGGGGGGGGGGGGGGGGGGGAAAAAAAAGGGGGGTGGGGGGGGGGGGGGGGGGGGGGGGGCCCCCCCCCCCAACAAAACCCCCCCCCCCCCCCCCCCCCCTTTTTTTTTTTCCCCCCCCCCCCCTTTTTTTCCCCCCCAACCCCAAAAGGGGGTTTTTTTTTTTGGGCTCCCCGTGCGCAAGCCCCGGATGCGACACATAGTATAAGACAAATTAATATCTCTTTTAATCTTTAGAGAAAGCTTTGGGCTACATTTTAAAATTTGATGTTTAGTTTTTGTTGCTAACATTGTTTCTTAAATCTACATTAAACTATAGCTGAGAAGTATAAATTATAATTAATAATATATAAATATCATTAATATTATATACTTCAGTTAATGATAAGGCATTGACTGAAGAATTTGATGCCACGGCCGGAACTCGAACCGACGTCAACAGAGTTCCGTGCTGCTTGCTGCTATAACCAAAAGAGGTATCTTGTCCCAATGTCGAATTTCATCAATACATGAAGGCTGTAGATGCGGGTTCAAGTCCCGCCCATGTCGTATTTTTTTTCAATCTAAATAAATTTTTAATTATGTTAATTAAAAAAAAATGTGAGAAAATTTCCTTGGAATAAGTATTTTTTTCCTAACGCCGTCTTAGAACGGTCGTGGGAACTTACTATTAAATAAATAAATGTATAGTTGAGCTTTATATTGATTAAAACTAAACACTTTTTTTAGGGTTTCGGATATTTGACAAGTATTATAGCCACTTGTAGCTACATTTTAACACTGTACGAAGTCATAACCTTGAACGATTGTCCTGCCATATTTTGGCTACAGACTGTGTCAGATATATTTTTCTACATTAAAATATATTTGTCTATGAACCAGGTAACCCTTATCTCTATTAATTATGAATTGTTTCTATTTTAATTTGTAATAATCATAATACTAATATTACAAAGCTGAAGAGTTTGTTTGTTTGAATGGGTTAATAGCAGAAACTACTGATTGGAATTAAAAATGTCTTCCTATTGGTTAGATCATTTATCGAGGAAGGCTTTAAGCTATAAAACATCACGCTGCGACCAATACGAGCGAAGAAACGTTAGGAAATGAGGGAAAATATCTTTGCGAGTTTCGGTTGCGTGCACTGCGAAAACGGTTAAAGATACTCAAAAAATATGTATGAAGGCATGATTCTTCTTTAAATAATCTATTAAGATTGCTATAACGACGGGACGCAGGCGACGTCGTGGGTAATATTTGGGCATACATTTTGGATGCCTAAAATAACTATTAGTAAAAGTTAGAAAAATAAGCACACATACATATAAGTGTTTACTATATTCTCTTATTTATCAACGGATTCTTAACGATAGACGATAACCATATATCGTGACTAAAGAATACTCCCCTTCGCCAGGGCTATGTGAACAGGCACGGAGAGCTGGTAATGAATTCGGTTAGATGTCGAAAGCGATATTACAAGCATAAATTGTGGCTTTGGAGCGATCTGATCGCTAACTTGCCGCTCGAATTGTTTGGCTTCTGTTTCTCGTAAGCGTTGCCAACTATTTTTAAATTGTTTTAACTTATCACACGCTCCCGTATTTAATTCAAATTGTGCTTGATTGTTTTTTTTTGTATTCTTCGCGAAGGAAAGATGTCGTTAGTTATTTCTTCACTGCGACCTTCATTTGTTTGTTTTTGACACATTTATAGGGCCAGGGGCTCTACGCAAATGTTTTTTTATTGAAATTAATACTGTGTAATCACATTTCAAGGGACGTGTGACCTTCTTGTGAATTATTTTTAACGAAAACCATCATCAATTATTTTATTGTATTGTGTACTTAGTGTCATATGATAAAATAATCTATTAATTATATTTTTTTGTTATATAGCGACAGACAACCTACAAATTTCTTTTATTTGATTCTCCTACTACCAACAATATATAATTTATATTTGCTTAATAATAACTAGCATCTGATGTTACTATTTGTTTGCCTAGTACGGTGTTAAGCGCTAGAGGGTCTGGGTTCGAATCGCGGAAAACATAACACCTTCGTGCTGACAGGGCACGGAAAAATTATCAATTACTACACACAACGGAAGTCGATTGAAACGAACACATAAATATGATGCCCCATACCCCATTTCTATTTCTACTTATTGTTTGTAGTTTAAGCGAACAGTATACATTTACATACAAAATAACGGTTTAAAATGCAAAATAATGTCACTTTTGTGGCAACCACGTGACCACGGCTGCAGCAAAGCGTCAGAAAAGTCGGGTCGTTCTCATAAGTTACCCAATATTGTTATTATAGTTTAAAAATGTTTTGTTTTAATAATTTATTTATTATATCCCCAGGCGTCCACTTTTAGCCATGCACTACCTCCGCATCAATAAATTATTTCGAATCAAATACCTTGTCGAGTTTTATCGAGTAACGTCCGCAGAACTGACCAACAATCTTACCAATCTGCAGGTACATTAAATTTCATTTTATTAAATATTATACATATGATTTTTCTTTGTTACTTCTTACTCGAAAAATAAATAGTAAAAATTAAAATTAACTAATGGATTTCTAGTTTTGAACCCTTAAAAGTGATTTTATCAAATGTATCAGTCTCCCCGTGACCACGGCTGCTGCAAAGCATCCGAAACGTCGGGCCGAAAATAAAAATCATTTCCAAATAAGTTTAAATAATATATCGCGTTTTAAACCGTTAAAGTGTTTTATTTAAAAAATGTATGTATACTACTCGCGTAAACTACAGACAGTGTTTGGTTTCAGACTGCAATGACGGTGTTTATAGTCGCTCTTTTGATTCACACATTCACTTGTCTATGGTTATTGACTCTGATGGCGACTTCGCCGATTAGTATGATTCGGACCCTAAAAATGCACCTTCTAGATGAGTATGGACATCTATTTCCATTCTATAGGTCTTAAATACTCTAAACTATTGAACCTAAATTTCAAAAAACGCTCAAAGAAGCCAATCGTATCTTTAGATTTTAAATTAAATATATTTTATATTTTTCGTTAAATTATTAAAACGATTGTAAGGCTTGAAAATTATTTAATTTATAATCAGCAGCTAGCTAAAAACAAATGAATATACAAAATTTCCCAATAAAAACTATTTCAAATGTATATTAACTATTAACTTAAAATAAAATTACAGAGACACACCACAAAGACGTTGGGACTACACAACGTCCTTCTACATAGTGGTGTCAGAGTTAACTTCAACTGGAGGTGATGAATTCGTCGTGAACGAAGGACTTTCGATGACTATTCTAGCAATCTGTCTAGTATGCGGCAAAATGCTGGCAGCCATTGTTGTAGCTACGTCCATACAAATCGCCTTTTCCTCGAAATACGCACTAAATAACTACGAGCAGGCGACAACAGAACTCATTGATTATTTGAAGAACCAAGGTCTATCAAGTGAGTGTTCTTGAAGGCGTAATCGTATCCAAATTTCACTAACTTTGTTCATACTTTGATGGATTGTTCTAGAATACCAAATTAAAAAGTTCTGGACTTACGTACGGCAGCTTTGGGTGAACGAGAGAGGTAGACAGGTATTTTTCTACTTTTATTACTATGGACGTTACTCATATAGGAATTTCCAGCACTAGGACTTAGGCTAGGTGAGCATGTGTCAGATTGTATGAAAATATTGTAAGAATCGTTTGGACATCAAACTCACATCAATAGAAGTCAAATGGAATTTAGTTGGTGTTTCGCATTCTACCTTGGTCACAATGGTAATACAATCAAAAGTATTTTTTTTTGTTTCAAACGTAAACAATTTTCGTCATATGTCACAATTGCCAGCAAATTTAATTATCATCTCCTATAATATGTACTTTATTATTATAATTAACTTTAATATTGTAATTACCATGAATAAAAAATATAATGTTTTTAAATTATTTTTTGCTTATTATATTAATTAAAGCCTCAATGACTGTATGGTTGATCGCCGAGCATAATCACAAGGTCGTTTCGGCCAGGCTGGGCAAAGAAATGTGTCAAATGCCTAGATAGGAAAATGGGATTTCACTATTCTGTTTCTTAGCTACCTGTGCTCATAGCAAAAACCCCTTATGTTCTACGATGCGACCTTATGTCGGCGATGTTCGGTCAACATTTGCGGAATTGTTACATTTTCGCTGACACGGGGGAACCATTTCTTCGTCAGCTCACTGTCGTCTTGGATTATAAAGTCTATTTTCCTGGTACGTAACTAGCAAAAAAACTGTATGAACATTTAATGAATTTTTGATCCATGTTGGATTTTGGATGTAATATTTATTATATTACTATTGAAATACAAAAAAAGTAAAGTCTTTATTCTACCATTAACTTTAACGCTGCATATTTAAAAATACTAATAAAAAAAATGTTTGTTCAGTATGTTTTAAGGGTATTAATAATAATATTCTGCTCTTTCGTTATTAAAACTTTTAGTACCATATAGTTACAAAAATAATGTAAAAAAATATTGAAATTAGAACTTTGTGTTACCCATGCGGTATAAAGTACTGATATTAGCGAATGATTTCCGACCGCTTTAAAGCTTTTTAATATTTGTATATTTACAATTTAGAAATACATCAGTGCAACAGAGACAAAAATATGGCCTGATACATAGAAAAGTTCTGGTATATTCTAGGTAACTATATCGTGGTAGCTGGCGATAGTGAAGCTCGCATGCACTGGGTTGCTAGTGGCACAGTTGTTGTACTCTCAGTAAGGACAGACTTAACAGAGACCACACACGAAATCTTAACTACAGGAGACGTTTTTGGTATAATGCAAGGATTGAATAGAGGAATTTCTCATTCGTTCTCATATCGGGCTGAAACTAAGGTATATATTTACTGTACTTTAGCAGAGTACTAGCTGGAACATCACGAAGAGTTAATTGAGGATATTTGAAAAGTATCATTACATTTTTTATAAAACACATATGCGTATATATGTTTTATTAAATTCACGTCACAGTAAACTACGTTGCATTGTCTGTAGTTATGTGTATATACACAATACACTCAAAACGCGATATATATTATTATTTATTAAATAATTTTTATTTAATTAAACTCCGGCCCGACATTTCGAATACCTTGCAGCAGTGGCTATGGAGGTTGTAGCAATTTAAACTGTTTACAAGTGTTGTATTTAAAAGTGTACTCATCATACTAATAATAGGGCATAGAATATCTTACCTTTTTTGAGACAGAAAAGGACAGTCAAGCATGGGGATCTCTTGATGGGAGGATAGCCTAGCAATATAACATCTAAACGAAATGCGTTGACGATCTATTTAACTTTGGACATTTAGCAATCTACAGATATTTTCTATGTAAGAAGAAGAATCACTGCAGCATGTTTATTATTTCAGGTTGGAATATTGACACTGGGCTTGGATTCTTGGATCAACATCTTGCCTTTTTTTCCGGAGTCTCAAAGAATCATATCAGAACGATCCGAAGTTTTGTTTACGCAAATATAAATCGGAATGTAATAAATGACAATTTTGAGAGCAAATAAATATCTACAACACCTTTGGCTGTCTTAAATACATCTAGTTCTTAAACGTTCTACAATACTTAAAAACAAACAGAGTAAATACAATACAATAATGTATTATTATTATATTTAACACAGTAAAAAAAATCTTTTTTACTAATATTAATATATTTAAATAAAATACTTTAACGGTTTACAACGGGATATGTAATAGTTAAACTTATTTGAAAATTATTTTAACGGGAAGTATCCCCGTGTCCACGGGTGCTGCAAAGCATCCGAAACGGGCAGTTGTTAAAATAATTTTCAAATAAGTCTAATAATATAAATCGCGTTTTAAACCATTAAAAGTTTTATTTAAATGTTTACTCGCGTAAACTACGGACACTATTTAAAATTAATATGTTATTTTTAAAAGTATTATGTGATAAAAAATTTTAATTAATACATAAAACTTCATGTCCCATGGTAAAGGACAACGAATTACAAAGTAAGAGGCCTAAATAAACAATGGAAAAAGTTAAGTCTAATTTCATCCAATCTTTCCTTGCGAAATTGTTAATCTTCAAACATTCGTATTATTAGCCAAAAAATTCCCTAATAATACTAATATTAAAAATGTTTAGGTACTTCGAAGTTTCGGCAGTTTCTTAGAATGATGAGGAAAGGAATCGAATTAGGACGAGAAAAGTTTGTATTACTTTCTTTTAATATCGAGGGTTCATGCTAATTATGCCGAGTTGATGAGAAATATTCTGTTAATTATAAATTACAGATACAAGGAAGAAAAAGTGAGTAACAAGGGATTTCTTGTTATTTAACAATGTTTTTTAGAATGTTTTTTACCTATCATTTGATAGGTAAAAAACATTCTAAAAAACATTGTTATTTTGAATACGATGACTTTATAAAAACTATTTTTGATTCAAAAAAGGTAATGACACTGAACGGTTCTGGGTATTCGAGTTTTGAGAGAAAAATGTTAGTATTTTTCTTATTTCCGAGATCATATTTATAAACAAAAGACTAGCTGATCCGGCAAACCTAATTTTCTCGTTTGCAAGATTTAGATTATTATGTTGATACAAGTGACAAACAATTAGTAATAGTGTGTAAATTTTTACCAAATTTGATTACCAAAGACGGTTCTTGTGAATTCATCTTATAAGATAGACATAGACTATAGCTATAGATGATTTGTTTTCTCAAACCATTTCTGCAGCACACGCAACGGAAGTCCTAAAAGATCTTGCTCCTATTCGGTGGAGCGAAGCTTTGTAATATGCTTTTAAATAATTTATAAAAATACAAACAGAAAAAGCTCATAACATAGCATGCTAAAGAAGCTTAACCAACTAAATTCAATAATAATCTTGATCGTACTCGTACGTGATTGATCTTGTTATTGCTTCAACTTCTTAATCTCATCCTGCCATCTAGTTTAATCCGATTGCTTCTAATCCATAATCGGCTTATGAACGTTCTGTGAGAAATTAATTGTTATATTTCTTTAGATTAAAAAAGATTTGACCAATCTTGGAATTTTTATATTTTTTATTGTCATTAACTATGGTAACAACAAATTGTATTAAATATTGCAGTCTTATTACATGGCACACGATGGTGTTATATAAATAAACAATATATTTAGATTGATAAAAAATTATGACAAGGTCGGGACTTGAACCGGCATCCGCAGCCTTCTATGCTGTTGCTCTAACTAAATGCGGGCCCTAGAGCCAGAGTAATCAAACTGTACTTTTATGACTTGACTTATTTATATTTTTATAGTCTAAAAATGGTCTACAAGAACACAAAGACCAAAAATTGTTAACATAATTCGTACACAAATCGTAGGCCAAATTCATTTTCGCCTAAATTAATTGCGCATTTATTTTTCCTCCTTATTGAAAAACTTGTTTTTTTATTATTAAGCTACTCTGCCTCTAGCCGCCCCATTTGAATTACCATGTATTTTTTTCGAAAATAAATAGATTTTCATTTTGATCAATTTATTTAAAAAGCCTTGTATTTCCAACTTAAAATCAACGCTGACTTATAAGTGATTCAGTTTTCTTCCGATCACATTTCGGGTTGGGGCTTGACTAAGTTTATAATAAATAGACAAAATTATATCATTGAAACATTTTATTTGTAGATACGTAAACAACAAAACACTTAAATCTATCGAGGAACAAACTTTACACTAGCTCCATCTATCGGAGCTAGAACGATACTGTATGGATCACTTTTCAGTTTGTATGGCATGACAGGTTCAATTTTAAACTTGTGAACTATTTGACTTAAGGCAATCTTCAGCTGTAACATTCCGTAGCGTTTACCTGAAACAAAAAGGGATAAATTAAGGCCGCTAGAGGCAGAGTAGCCTAACTGCAATTTATGTCTTGACTTATTTATATTATTATAGTCTAAAAATGTTATCAACAAGAGCACAGTGACCAAAAATTGTTAACATAATTCTTACACAAACAATAGAACAAATTCATAACCTAAGTTGCACATTTTTATTTTTCACCTTATTGAAAATCATGTTCTTTGTTAACAGCCTTAATTATAACGCGCTATATATTAAGGTCATTGTTCGAAATTGACTTATATCGGCAGTAATAGTACAGTAATCTACTATACATATACTACCCGTAGTTTACACGACAAGTGTTTTTTAAGGATAGAGAAGGACAGAGAGAGGTTTACTTAATTGTAGGTGAAATACCTACAATCAAATGAAAGCCTAAAGCACTTAAACGAGATGCGCTGTCGACCTAATTCGGCTTTCGATATCGGAAATCCACAGACTGAAACCGAAACGCGATTAAGCTACACGGCTTTTTCATTTGTGGACGGTGGTTTGTTACCCGGACAGAATTTCGATATTCTTACCACCATTTATATCCAGATTTCCAAACGAAATCCAACATGTTGCAGAAAAATTATAAATTGTTAAGGGCCCAGTGGGATTCGAACCCACGGCCCGTTGTTATTACCCGTACAGTGATTGCATACACATAAACTTTTAAGGTTGAAAACGCGAAACATATAACTCATTCGAAATTTATTTTAACTACAGTCGTGGTCATGGATCTCTCTGATGTCGAAGTAAAAGCGGAGTCCTCTCGTTTCTCGCTGTTTGTAAGCTAGGGTTTTTAAATTGCAGTAAAACGAAAAAAATTCGCGTTCTAAACAGTTTAAAGTGTTTTATTTAAATCTGTACTCAGTGCTTTTGATCGGCCACCGTTGTAGTTGTAGTCATCGTTTTTAATTGCGCTTAGCATTTAGATCACTACGTCGTAGATAGAACAAGATTCGTGACTCGACCACTAATCTACACAATTATATTACCTATACAAGCCCGGTGTCCTTCCCCAAACGGTATAAAGGAGTAATGCAAGTTGTCATATTCGGACGAGGTCAAAAATCTCTCTGGACGCCACTCGTTGGGCTCCGGAAAGTATCTTTCATCGTGGTGCAGAGCTAACACGTTGATCAAGACTGGAATCCCCTTTTCTATCGTTATGTTATCTGTCAGTTGGTAGTCTCTAACTGGTACTCTGTCCAAATGTTGCAGAGGAACAGACTTGCGTAATGTTTCTGCAATGAGAGAAAACTTACGGTTACATTTAAATAAAACATATTTAACGGTTGAAAACGCGAAATGTATGGACCACGGTTGCTCCATAGCACCACAAACATCGGGCCGTAGTAAATATCACTACTAATATTAAAAATGCGAAAGTAACTCTGTCTGTCTGTCCAGCTTTCACGCCGAAACTACTGGACCGATTTAAATGAAATTTGGTACACAGATATTCTAGAGGCTGAGAAAGGACATAGGCTTAATGCCAAAAAACAAACAAAATTCAAACAAACATTTCTGCTTTATAATATTAATATAGATTGACCATCTTATTTGGTTAGTGTAGAAGAACTGTGTAATCAAACTTAAACAAGATGTTCGATGATGTGTTCGTCATAAATATGATATTTTTCTTGTGTGTCTCAAATTGGAAAAAAATGAGACATACAATAATTGTGTAAAAAAACCTGTTCTTCCTTGACATCTATAAAACATTCACCATTAATAACAGCAGTGAGGTATTTTAATTCCAGGAAATCGTTGTATTCCAAAATATCTTTTCCTGATTTTCTCAGAGCTTCCTCGATCTCATTATACAGTATTTCCTGAAATAAAAGTATTATAATTGTATTGATAATGTCGTTTCCTGATTACAGGCATTCATTTAAATTTTCACATTTTATTTGGCTTCTGAAAACAATATATTCAACTAGCTGTGTCAGCGACTTCATCCGCGTAGATTAGTTATCTTTATAAATTTAAGCTGTAATCCACGATGTCAATCACGCGTTCAGCCGTTCTTGCACGTTAATTTTAAAAGATTTAGTGTCGCGGATTTTTTTTAGATCATTTAAAGAGGAATCATTCTTTAATATATATTTTTTTGGGTATTTAACACCGTTTTTGCAGCGAACGGGAACCTACAAAGAATAATAATTTTCCCTGTTTTCTTCACGTTTCCCTTTGCTTCTATTGGCTGCAGCGTGATGTTCTATATATTGTATTTCCCAATAAATGCTCTAACCAACAAAAAAGGTGTTTTCCAATTAGACCCAGTAGTTTTTAGACTACCGCGTTCAAACAAACAAACAAACTCTGCAGCTTTATAAATTAGTACAGATAATATAAAAAAATGTATTTTGAAAAAAAAAATAGTCGGTTTTATGTACTAGTTGATCTAACTTCCGCATCTTTTACATTTTTTTCTCCAGATTCGAACCCGTGACTTTCGTATGCCTTAAAGCAATGCCACGCAATGCAGGTTTAATGCACGTAACTTACGATACAGCTCCCGTCCTCATATTTCAAGGTCAATAACTCTCCAACCTCCTAAGGTCGCTATAAATAGCTACGAACCTGCTCCTCTTGGTGATAAGCCAACTCGAAGAGGCAATAGGTGAGTGCAACTGAACTAGTTTCTGCGGATGCCATTATAAAGGTACCAGTTTGAGCAAGCATTAGGTTTTCACTCATATTATCTATAATAAAAGACAGTTAAGCTTTACAAAATATTATTTGAAAAATGTTACATTTAAAAATAGTAACCCGATACGTATTATCACAAATATTTACACTCTTCTGACTTCATGAGGAATATACAGCAAGGATCAAAGTTTTATCATTTTAAAACATTCGACAATTGAAGTGAAAAAAAGTTAAAAGAGACAAGTCTTAAAAAAATGTCGTTACATTTACGTGGACTGGTTTAATATTTAAAATTTAAGTACCCTTAACTAATGTCTAACTAACTAATTAATTTAATTGAACATTTATTTTTAATAGCAACGTTTCAACGCATAAAATTAACACTCACAAAAAAAATTGAATTACTTTTGTAGTTCTTAGTTTTTGCCGGTTTTGTTTATTAAGATGTTAATGTTAAATTATGTATTTTCTATTTTTATTAATGGGCCTTTAGAATAGAATAGAATGAATTTTTAGCCGTTTCCAATGAAATCAATTATACATGTTAATGTCTGAATTTACACATATAGATTTATTTCGCAAAACATGACATACATAAAATACTGTCTATACTGTTTACGCGAGTAGTACACATTTAAATAAAACACTTTAACGGTTTAAAACGCGATATATTAGTTAAACTTATTTGGAAATGATTTTTAACTTGGCCCCACGTTTTGGATGCTTTGCAGAGCCGTGGTGTCTCCCGTGATCACGGCGGCATCCGAAACTGGCCGAAGTTAAAAATCATTTCCAAATAAGTTTAACTAATATATCGCGTTTTAAACTAAATTTTTATATAAAAGGGGAAAAGTTTTTAGAGGACAGTCAAAATGGATTTACTTAATGGTAGGTAAATATAATTAAAATTTAAATTTGATAGTAACAAAATATTATTTTACATTAAGTAAATGTAAATGAGAGAATTAGGGTCTTACCCTCGTAACCACTAGCACTAAATTTGTCTATCAATTTGTGAAAATAGTCCACTAAATCCGAATCATTTATCTCTCCGGTTTCTTGGCGAATTTTCACAACAGAGAAAAACACCTTTTTTTAAAAAGTCGGTCGCCGGCCCCGAAAAGAATTTCATTCTAAAACAAACACAAAATCTATGATCATAGTTAAAATCCAAGTAGACCAATTTAACAATAAGACAATGTGGTACTACTTTTCAATTTTCAAATTTTTCCTTCTATTGCTATAATTTGTCTATGTGAAATCCCTTCCCATTTTTCAATAATTTTTTTTTACAGGCAAGTAATGATAAGTTTACGAATCCACCGAACAATTGTCTTTTCATGGGATTGAAAGGGCCTCTCGCGTTACCTTTCAATTTTAAAGTTATCTGAGCATTCTTTGAACTCACCGCAAAAGTTTTGCAAGACTCGGGATGAAGAAAATTGACAATTATTTCAAATCCGCGCGAAAAGTCGCATTTCGTTATATGTTTTGTGATGTGCCAAAGTGGTGAGTCTTCGCCTTTTAACACGCTTAGTTTTATACCAAACACGCTAAAGGCTAATGTGTCAGAGACGTACATTGCCATTAGTTCCTGTAAAGTTCGAAAACTCTTGTTAACACACGAACATATTGTACAGACAAACAGACAGGCAAAACAAATGAAATGTTTTTCATTTGTTTTGCCTGTCGTGTAGGGAATGGTAGCAATGTATGGCTAAGAACGAACTTCAACGGGTCTAAATTTTCTAATGAATTTATTATATATTTAAATGAAACACATTGAAAAACATGTTTTTGTGTTACCCTTGTTATCAATTTTATTGTAAATCTCCATCTTAAAGTTGCCTGGAGAAATTGCTTTTAAGCGATAGGCCGTCCGCTATATATTTGTAATATGTTCAAAATAAACTTAATGAATTTGTGGTGACTGTAAAACATTTTTTTATCGTTGGAAAAATTGTTTTTTGCACAGACAGCTAAAACAATTTTTTTATTAAAGTTCCCCAAATAAATATATTTCTGCATATTTGAACTAGCTGTAGCCGCTGTTCATTTTATAACTAAGAATATCCTTAGAACTCTTGCATGACTAGCCGTGATGCAAGTAGACAAGAAATAAACGATTTTCAAATACCTGTTCGATTGGGCATATAACCTTTACGAAGCCATAATTTTATGTAAGGCTTAGCGCCAGCTTTGGTAGTCAAATAATTTAAGAAGATGACGTATTTATACTTATTTTTCCATGTGAACAGTGCTTTGTCACTCGTAATTATGATTCCTTTCGAATCTATTTAATGGTACCATTATATGGCTAAAATCAACGGGTCAACATGTTGGTCGTCTAGACATGGATTTTAATGACATGAACCATTGTCCAAGAAAAAACCCGTAAGTGTAATCGCTTTACGGTCTAGTCTGTGGATTTCGAATATCCAAAGACAAATAGGTCGACACCACTGTGTAGATATTTTTGACCAGTGTTTTCATTACCATGAACGTTGTTAAAAAATATGAAAAAATATCTTACACTGAAAAGCAGTTAACAACTGGAAATCGTTTTTGTTTTAAATTTGGTGTTAAAAAGTTAATATACCAACATTAACTTCGTAAGAACGTTAGTAAGGTCAGCTAGCCATATATTTATACTGTCTATAGTCTACGCGAGTATACACATTTAAATAAAACACTTTACCGGTTTAAAACGCGAATATTAGTTTTAACTTCGGGCCACGTTTCGGATGCTTTGCAGCACACGTGGTCTCCCCGTGACCGTTAAAAATTATTATCAAATAAATTTAACTTATATATCGCGTTTTAAACCGTTAAGCTGTTTTATTTAAATAGTTATATATATATTAATCATTCTAAAGCTATATAATGTTAGTATATTTTAATTGAATTCAAATGTACCTTCAAATTCACCCTCTTCTTATTGTCGACGAAATCTCTCTGAATTTTATCTGTAAGGTCTTTACCGTTGACGGTCATCAATTGCGTTAATTTCTTTAGACGAACTGTTGTGAATATCGGAGAATAGACTTGCTGAAGATATTTTCGTAACTTTCCCTATCAAAAAAGAAGTAAATATTAGATTATTGATGAGCAATGATACTATTCTGAAATGATGTAACGTTTTTTTAAATAAAAAAACTCTTAACTCATATCTTTATATGAACTATTTCGACACGTAAATCGATTTAAGTCACTACTAATATTATACATGTGAAAGTAACTGTGTCTGTGCGGTTTCACTCCGAAACTACTGAACTAATTTTAATGAAACCCAGACATTCTAGAGCCTGAGGAAGGACATAGGCTACTTTTTAATGCCAAAAAGAGGGTTGAAAAGGGGAAATTCGTGATTTTTGAAGCTAGAACAATGAAACTTTTTTGGTAATTTGGGAATGGGAGTGAGAGTGGAAGTGAGAATGGGAGTTAGAGTGAGAGTGATGTGAGGTGAGAGTGGGAGTGTTGTGGCAAAGTAGCACTTACAACACAGATTGGCTGCCATGAATGCGCCTTTTTCGGTGACATGCATTGTAAAACCTTTTGCTGTACGAAAAAAGGCAGTAAGGGGCTGAATGAGGTATGAAAAGTTGTGTGGATGTATCGTAATTAATTTTTATAGAACTTAATAATATTATATATGCGAAAGTAACTATGAAAGTCAAATAAGCATATAAAATACCATGGATATACTTATTATGAATTAATAAGCTATTTTCAGTGAAGTATCTTATTGAGTACACGTGTGTCTTATTAAATTTATAAAATCAAAAATACAGCCTAAAATCTACCCAAAGTTATTATTCCACATGGACCTAATCGCGGGCACAGCTAGTATTTAATAAAAGCATGCCTATTGAGCATATTTACGCGAGTAGCCTCGCGTAAACTACCCACATTTTTTATATTATTATTTTACGACTCCTCTCGAAAACTGGTATTAATATGATGGTAAATTTATATATTTCACCTTTATAGTGAATTTTTATTTACCACATAATTAATTCAATCTGACAAAAATCATATCATCATAATATGAATAAAAATATATGAAATTAACACGACAATATCTTTAATATTTACATCGAAACAACGTGTTAACATATAATTCTTTATCTTAGATTATTAGTGCACACGTGGTAAACATTAAATATTCAACATCTAGTATGTTTATTAGCTATGTGTGACCTTTTTAACTAATATTGCTCAACACAGAGAAGTCTACTAGGTTACAAGCAGTGGTTTCTACACTCAAATAAACACACTTTCAACTTGAAATCAATATCTTGGGACAAAATCTTCTCATAGCTCAATTTAATAATCTAATTAAACGGAACTGTAAAACGTTAAAATGTATTTTTTAATACAGCTTGTATTTTATCTTATTATATATTGCACTAATGTTAATAGTTAAATAATGATTTTGTATGAAAAACACTTTAAACGACTCACCTTACTAGCGAATAGGTTTAACGAACCAATAGGATCGCCATTTGACCCAGAATAGGTAAATCTATCCGGAAAACAATCCGAGTCCACAATAACTTTCCTGGCTAAATCGGGAGACTGCACCACGAGCCCTGGCTGCAGCCCCAAATATATACCCACACAATCGTAGGGGCATTTCTGCTTCAGTTCATAGAAATAATCCCAGAAGCTCTTTCTCATAATAAAACTTAAATTCCCAACAATGAACTTGGGATCTTCATGCGCGACGCCACGGTCTTTCCAATAGTTATATCGTTTTCGTATCACCCAATAGAATCGAGCGGTAATTAAAATAATTAAAAATAAAAATAGCGACGCCGTTAACATTATGCGCGTCTTGTTCGCTGCGTTGATAATACAAATTCAATGCGACTGCTCAGAAACTCGTTCCTTCCACCGCTTTAAGCATTTTTATTGTCGCGTTTTATTGGCTAATTGGTTATTATGAATTAAAAAACGACAACAGTTTGAAAAAATCGATGTCACGGGCGGTATTCGAACCGAAAATTACAGTATACTGTAGTTTTCGGTTCGAATTTCGAGTTATCGGTTTTTTTATTTATAAATAACCAATGTCCAATAAATACCTTTACATTGTCGATATAAAATTTATGTACTTTATTATAACCGAACAATTTAGATCACTTGTCTTTAGCGAAGTAAACAATCATTTAGTTTTATTAAGACCGTAATATCAAAATTACTTTATCTAAGATAGGAATAAGTATTGACAATAAGGATAAACTAAAGACGTTTCTGAATCAATTTTAATATTTTGTATGTTTGTATATCATTAGAGATGCATGTCTTTTCTAATTGAGCCGGTAAGAAATACTAAACTCAGGCCGCAGATTTAAGTTCGTCACGACTACATGATGCAAGGATATCAAGTTAAGTTGATGGACGTCACAACAAAGGAGAGCAAATTCTTCCATTTTGGAATTATCCGCTTTAAGAATTTTTGTCCTTAATGATACTAAAAAATATACGATTACCTAAGATATTTTTTTTCATTTAAATTTATTCTCCCAAAGGTAAAGAATAAGCTGGACGAATTAGTAATAGTATTCATTTGTATATATTTTTTAACAGAATAATAAATTATCTTATTGAACAATCACTAAATTACCTAAATTACTTATTTACAATGAAAAATAAATGCACGCGTTAAATGTGCATTGCCGAATCCTTCTAGTGTTAAGTAAAATACGGTTCATGTTAAGTGAAAGCTAAAAGTTGATTTTGGCTTTAATATAAGTAAATAAATGTACTTTGATTTGATTTGAAGTTCTTATATATTATGTATCGTAGTTATTTTAAATATGAAAAAAAAGGTTATTTCAAAAAGGTCATAATTACCGGATATTTTTCTCATCCGTTCCTCATATATGGTTCCTCACATATTTTTCACGCAACGGAAATGAGTCATAATGATGTGTTTTGTTATTGAATTGTTCATTTTGTCATCAAGGTCACTTTTGTTACTTTCCGTTTGATAAAAACTTTTTTATTCTGTAAGCCTTAGTTTACAAAATACCTAGGAACCAGAATAGTTTTGGATTGTGCAATATTTTTAAGTGAGATACTGACTGAAAAAAGTTAATTAATTACCATAACAGGATGTCATACTATTATTATCATTATTTTCTATCAGGGACACCTGTGGTAGGACGGGTGATCAGTCCACGTTATCAGCCGACCATTTCACCCATTTCCCCATTTCCTCCATGCAGTGGTTTTGGGTCATCCAACTCTCCCCATGTCCATTTTTCCATCTGTAGTTCTTTGATGTCATCTTCTGTAACTTCGTCCGAACCCATATGTATTTGTCTTAGTCTCGAGTACGCAGAGCATTCAGTGAGTAGATGGATGCCTGTTTCCTCACTTTGCTCTGCACTCCGGACATAGGGGGTCGCTGCCTATTTCTATCAATGTAAGATGTATATTTAGACGGCAATGTCCTGTTATGATTTCTACGATGAGTCGGATATTCGCTCTCGTTAGTCTCATCGGGTTTTTGCTCTTCTTTTTTTTCTAGAGAATGTATGAATAAAACGAATTTAAACCGTTACTATTGTGTCATTTAGATATTGTACTTACCATATTGTAATAATATTGTAAAAGGCATAGAATCTATAAATATTTTTGATATAGAGTAAGACAGTCAAGCATGAGGTTCCGGTGATGGATGGTAAAACAGCCCAGTCATATAACATCTAAACTAAATGCACTGACAACCTGCTTTGGCTTTGGACATTCAGGAATCCAAATCCTTAATTTTATTTTTGCAATTCCTTTGTTCGTTAGATTCTTGGATCAACACCTTGCCCTTTTTCCCGGAGTCTCAAAGAATCATATGAGTTTTGTTTACGCAAATTTAAATCGGAATGAAATGTCAATTTTGAGACCAAGTAAATGTCTATATTATCTTTGTCTCTCTTAATTTCCTCTATCAAAGTACAAAACATTAATACAATATTTATTTTATTTTTATTCTATTACAAAATACACAGAGAATTACAATAAACCAAAACATAATATGTATCTGTAATCTATGAGGTGTAACGGACGGCCTTATTGCTATTAAACGATCTCTCAGGCAACCCTTCTTAGGACTACATTCTTATTACACTGATTGATGATTTTAACTTCGGCCCGACGTTTCGGATGCTTTGCATCATTTTAAAAAAAGTTTAACTAATATATCGCGTTTTAAACCGTTATGCGATGGAAAGGGCTATGCTCGGAGTTACCCTGCGTGATCGAATCAGGAATGAGGAGATCCGAAGGAGGAGTGGAGACCACGTACCCGACGTCGAAAACCTGGACGACCTCCTACCAGGTGGACCAACGACCCGGTCAAGGTAGCAGGATAACGTTGGATTCTACTAGCGAACGACCGGTCGAACCGGAAGTCTATGGGGGAGGCCTATGTCCAGCAGTGGACACAAAACGGCTGAATCGAATGCCATCAAATAGTCAATTAAGGATGTATAGAAGCTTAATGAACTAAATTCAATAATATTGATATTGCTTGATATTGCTTAATCGTAAACTGCAATTCGTGATTAGTCTCATCATTGCTTCAACTACTCAATCCTCATTAATACCTGCCATCCAGTTTAATTCGATTGCTTCTAATCTATAATCGGCTTATAAACGTTCGATGTGATATCTATGGTACATTTCTTAAGATTGACTAACATTTGATATTGGACCAATCTTAAAATTTATACAAGTTATACGGTTAACACGATTAGATAAATGATCACATTAAAAAACTTTAGTCTTTTTTTAATGGCACATGATGGTAGTATATAAATTAACAATCTATTTAGATAAATTAAAGAAAATGACTTTGGCAAGACTTGAACCGGCATCCACAGCTTCCCAGATGTATAAACTGAAAATCTATTTAGATTTTCAGTTTTATTCATTAGTTTGGAAAATATTTTACCAATCAATTTTATTAATCAACCAATCCGGGTTCAGGCTTGATAAAAAATATACACATTGAAGAATTACAAATTTTATTTGTAGATACGTAAACAAAAAAAAAACATCATATTATTGTCTTTCGGGCTGTTCGGCCGATGTGAGCGAGAAGAGGTTCTCGACGTTTCGCCATCACGTGTGGACGGCATCTTCAGGAGATGTTGACTCCTCGATTGCTCGAAGAATTGTGAGCAATCTTCTCTCAATTCTTCGAGCAATCGAGGAGTCAACATCTCCTGAAGATGCCGTCCACACGTGATGGCGAAACGTCGAGAACCTCTTCTCGCTCACATCGGCCGAACAGCCCGAAAGACAATAATATGCTGATCGATGGCCGTGAAAGCCTTACTCAATTTAAAAAAAAAAACACTCATATCTATCGAGGAACAAACTTTACACTAGCTCCATCTATCGGAGCTAGAGCGACACTGTATGGATCACTTTTCAGATTGTATGGCATGACAGGTTCAATTTTAAACTTGTGAATTATTTGACTTAAGGCTATCTTCAGCTGTAACATTCCGTAGCGTTTACCTGAAACAAAAAGGATTTATTAGAATAATGCGCTAGATATTTAGGTCATTGTTCAAATTGATTTGACATATGTCTGCAGTTATTGTGAAAAAATTGACAATACATAACTAGTGTAATTAACGCGAGTAGTTTACTATGACATAAAACACTGTTACACAAACAGTTTAAAACGCGAAATATATTTATTAAACTTATTTACAATTTTTAAATACGGCTCAACGGTTCGGATGCTTTGCAGCAGCCGTGGTCACAGAGAGACTAAGGTAATGCCATTTTTTTAAATCTAACGTTTTTTTTAAATATAGGAGTTTAAATAATGTATTTCGTGTTTTAAACCGTTTTAAGTGTTGTAATTAAATAAGTACTACTCGCGTGAATTGCACACAGTACTCAAAATACTTTGATCGGCAGCTCGTTATAGATCACTGCTTTTAATTGCGACTAGGCACAGACAAAATAGATCAAGAAAATCAAATCCTTTTGTCCATTCCACGCTCCAGCGAGAACAAGATTCGTGACTCGACTACTGCACAATTATATTACCTGTACAAGCCCGGTGTCCGTCCCCAAATGGTAGAAAGGAGTAATGCAAGTTGTCATATTCGGAAGATGTCAAAAACCTCTCTGGACGCCACTCATTGGGCTCCGGAAAGTATCTTTCATCGTGGTGCAAAGCTGCCACGTTGATAAAGACAGGTGTCCCTTTTTCTACCGTTATTTTATCTGTCAGTTGGTAGTCTTTAATTGCTACTCTGTCCAAGTGTTGCATAGGCACAGATTTGCGTAATGTTTCTGTAAATAAAACTTAAGGTTAGATTTAAATAAAACAAGTTAAACGGATTAAAACGCTGTATGGACCACGGCCACTTCAAAGCATTTCAAACATCAAGCCGTAGTAAGAATAAATTGTAAATAAGTTAACTAACATTTCGCGTTTTTGGCCGTAAAAAGTATTTCATTTAAATGTGCTTCGCGAAAACTACATACGCTAGTTAATATTAGACGATAATGAACTTCGCATCTTTAATAGAGACAAGAAAGAGTTGCTTTTGATCATTGTCTCATATAAATGCACTAGCTGTGCCAATGACTTTGTCCGCACAGGACAGTTATTTTGCATTGCTCTAACCAACACAAAAATATTTTGTCAATTCGATCTAGTAGTTCCTGAGATTAGCGCGTTCAAACAAACACTCTTCAGCATTATATATTAGTATAGATTTACCATTTATTACAGCAGTGAGGTATTTTAATTCTAGGAATTCGTTGTATTCCAAAATATCTTTTCCTGATTTTCTCAGAGCTTCCTCGATCTCGTTATACAATATTTCCTGAAATGAAGGTTGTTTCATTGTATAAATCATATCGTTTCCTGATTGCAGGCATTCCATTAAACTTTTACATTTTATTACGTTGCCAAGGAACTCAACATATATTATTTTGCCTTCTAAATCAATTCTCTATATCATTTAAGTTTAAATCAATGTCAGTACTGCGCCATAGCTTAGATAATAATTAGCAAATGGAAAATAATGTTATAAATGTATATGAATACTGTATTTTTAAAAATTGAACTAATAAGGGAATAAATTTTATTATTTACATGTAGTTGTCAGTTCCGCATCTTGCCTGACCAAAAATTTTCAATTTTTTCTCCGGTATTCGAACTTGTGACCTCTACGCGTGCTACGCAATGCCGCAGAGCCGGGTAAATGCACGTAACTTTCAACACGTAACTTTGTCAAGGACTTTGTTTGTTATAAGCGCGTAACTAACAGCGGGTCAATAACTCTCCAACCTCCTAAGGTTGCTATAAATAGCTACGAACCTGCTCCTCTTGGTGATAAGCCAACTCGAAGAGGCAATAGGTGAGTGCAACTGTACTGGTCTCTGAGGCTGCCATTATAAAGGCACCGATTTGAGCAAGCATTAGGTTTTTACTCGTATTATCTGAAATAAAAGATAGCTAAGCTTTACAAAATATTATTTGAAAAATGTTACACTTGAAAACTGTCACTTCGTGCGCATTCCTCATAAGGAATTTACAATTAGTATCAAAGTTTTATCACTTTAAAGCATTCTATAATTAAAAAAAATTAAAAAAAAGTAAAATCTTAGTAAAAATTGTTGATGCCACATTTATGTTTGATATTTAAAATGCAAATAACTATAACTAGTGTCAGTCAACTTTAGTAATTTAATTATTTTAATTGCTTATTAATTACTTTAATTTATTTTTAATAGCAACGTTTAACGGTTTAAAATGCGATACAATAGTTAAACTTTTTGAAATGATTTTTAACTTCGGCCCGACGTTTTGGATGCTTTGCAAATGGCAGCGTGCCGTGCAGCCGCAGACTAAAGATGTCTTCGAGGATGTCGTCTGATGTATCAAAGTTCAAATTGTTTTCCGTAAATTGCTGTTTTTTGATTTAATTTTAAACATCCATTCCGTCGAAGTTGGTATTTGGCGAAACTGGCCGGGTCCTTGCAGAATTGTCGCCAAATACCAACTTCGACGGAACGGACGGCGGTAAAAAATTGCTACGCTAGAATTTTTTACTTTGACGTCAGAGACATCCTCCATCTTTAGTCTCCCCGTGACCACGGCTGCTGCAAAGCATCCGAAACATCGGGCCGAAGTTAAAAATCATTTCCAAATAAGTTTAACTAATATATCGCGTTTTAAACCGTTAAAGTGTTTTATTTAAATGTGTACTACTCGCGTAAACTATAGACAGTATTTAATAGCAACGTTTTAACGAATAAAAGTTATTGCATAAAAAAAGTTGGAATTTATTTTATACGTATAACGTTTATTCGTTTTTTAGTGTTTTCTTTATTAAGATATTATATATATAGTTTTTTAAAGTTTTTTTTATTGATTAAAAATAATAGTAGTCATTTTAGCCGCTCCCAAAAAAAATAATTATGTATAATTGTTAATGTGTGAATTTACATATATCGATTTGTTTTGCAAAACTTGATATTTAAGGGACGACACTGACCCCATTTTTTTAAATTCTCAAACCGTTTTTTTATCCGTTATAGGAGGACAGACAAATATATAGCCCCCAGCCTATAGCATCTAAACAACATGGTTGCCGATATTTGAAATAGTAACAAACATTTGTGTTTGTGTAAACATAGTAATAACAAACGCTTTTGCAATATTATTAGGGCGTAATTTAAATGAGAGAATTAGGTCTTACCCTCGTAACCATTAGCAGTGAATTTGTCTATCAATTTGTGAAAATAGTCCACTAAATCCGAATCATTTATTTCTCCCGTTTCTTGGCGAATTTTTACAACAGACCAAAACACCTTTTCTAAAAAGTCGGTTGCGGGTCCCGAAAAGAATTTCATTCTAAAACAAGGACAAGAGAATGAACTATATAACGAGAGATGAAATAATACCTTAAATCTAACTTGACCAAATAAGCATTAAGACAATGTGGTGTCATAGACATATCGATTTTTCTACATTTTTCCTTTCTTGACTGTGTGAAATCCCACTTCTCCCTTAGGCGCATAAGGCGTACTCATTTCTGTGTCCCTTTTATTAATTGGTTCTTTTACAGGCAAGTCGAAACAATCTGTTGTTTCCGTGGAATTCAAATCCAGAACCTCTCGCGCTTACGTTTAACAATTGGCTACAGAGGCGTGGCATCTGTAGCATTCTTTAAACTCACCGTAAAATTTTTGCAAGACTCGGGATGAAGAAAATTGACGATATTTCAAAGCCGCGCATAAAGTTGCATTTCGTTATATGTTTCGTGATCTGCCAAAGCGGTGAGTCTTCGCCTTTCAACACGCTCAGTCTTATACCAAACACGCTGAAGGCTAATGTGTCAGAGACGTACATTATCATCAGTTCCTGTAAAACAACTACAAAGTTTTAAAATGCTTAAGAACTCACGAAAATATTCCATTATGTACAGTGTATGGTAGCAATGTATAACTAAGAATAAACGGAGCGTTAACTCGATCCTCACGGGGTCCACCACGATTGAGCTAGTTTGTTGTTATATTAATGTTAATGTTTCTAATTATTGAATAATGAATTATATAATGGTAAATGAAACACACTGAAAAATGTTATTGTAAATCTCCATCTAAAAGGTTGCCTGGAGAAATTGCTTTTAGCGATAAGCTATTTTGTAACATTCGTGTGACAATAAAGTATTATTTGTTTGTTTGAAATTTAAAAATATGTGTTGTCCACAAACTACTAAAATCTATTTTCTTCTAATTATACTTCCTCAAATAAACATATTATGTTATCTGCATATGGAACTAGCCGTTGTTAGCAGCGTTTGATAACTATAAATAGGCTCAGAATACTTACGTAACTAGCCGTAATGCAAGGAGACGACAAGTAAACAACTTTCGAGTAACTTGAGTGGGCATATAACCTTTAGCAAGCTATAATTTTATGTTAGGTTTAATGCGCCGGCTATGCGCAGTGAAATAATTTAGGATAGAAGACGCGTTAGTATTGTGTAGTTATTGTGTTGTATTGTAACGTACTTATGATTCCTATCACAAATCTACCCAAAGTGGTCTTATAGGCGCCTCTGTACGTATTGCCTAGCATTGCGTTAAGCGCGAGAGGTCTTGGGTTCGAATACCAAGGCAACAAACAATTGTTTCGGTCAGGCAGGGTAATAAGGCTGATCCACTACTTGCCTGTTAAAGAACAGATCCGTGAACACAGAAATGTGTTCGCCCCATGCCCCACTAGGGGGAAACGGGATTTTACTTAAAGAGTTCTTGTCATTTTAAGCTGCACAAATACATTTACCCCTAAATATACATTCACAAATAATAAATCCAGTGAAAAACTTTTGTGCAATTTATTATCTATATAAATTGAAAAGAATGCTACAAAATTCGCGCTGTGACTAAGAAACAGCGGGAAATCTAAAAAAAAACGGGGAAAATTCTTCACCTTCTCGATGTAAGCTGCGAAAACGGTACGGAATACCAAAAAATATGTTTAAAATAAGGATTCCCCATTACCATTCAGACCTGAACAATGTCCGCGTCACTTTATGTCTATCTTTTATCATTAACTCGCACCGACGAGACGCGGTCTCGGTTGGAAAAAACTGACACAGATAGTTATATATCGATTCCTAAAAAGAGTAAAAATCAACATGGACAGGGGAAATATGCAATCAAATTAACATTCAAGCTAAAAATACTAACAAAGTTATTTCTATGTCTAAAATATTCTGACGAGTCGAACCCATGGCTATAGATGAAATGCAATTCGTAAAGATCTATATTTTTTATTGCAGTATGTGAATTAATATTATTTGGTTATTTTAACATTATGAATTATTACTACACTAAAATTAGAAAGCTGTGGAGTATGTTTGTTTGAACGCGCCAATAACAGAAATTAATTATAGGAATTGAAAATTATTTTTGTTTTGCTTGAAGGATTTCTCGTGAAAAACGCACGGCGCGAAGAAACAAAGGAAATGTGTGAAAAATTGGATATTTCATGCATTGCATGTTCGTTGCTTGCGTTGCAAAAACGGTTTAAGATACCCAAATATGTATAAGTAGAAGAATTATTGTTCTTTTACTAATCTGAAAAGTTCGCGGAACTATATATCTTTGGAAATTCGTTTCTGTTGGTAAAGTAAATTTGGGTCGAAATACTTGTATGGCAAAAGAACGTTTGCCAGGTCAACAAGTTATATCTAACAATCATGGCTTAGCTATGTAATGTATGTATAGTTAAATTCTACTTAAAAGTACCTTCAAATTCACCCTCTTCTTATCGTCGACGAAATCTCTCTGAATTTTATCTGTAAGGTCTTTACCGTTGACGGTCATCAATTGCGTTAATTTCTTCAGACGAACTGTAGTGAATATCGGAGAATAGACTTGCTGAATATGTTTTCGCATCTTGCCCTAATAAAAAAGAAGTAAATATTAGATTGTTGGTGATCAATAACATGAAATGATACGAAGATTTTTTTATGAAAAAGAACTCATACCTGTTGTATTAATATTTGTATAAACTATTTAGACAAATAAATAGATGCACATATCTGATAAAAGCGTGGTAATGTTGTAGTTAAAATTTGTTAATTAATTTTTACTCCTCGCGTAAACTACTCTCATTTTTTTATTTATTTTATGACTCCTCTCGAAAACTAGTGGTAAGGATACGGTAAATTCATACATTTTACCATCCATTTTACCTATATAGTTATTTTTTATTTACCACAAGGTCTATCAACATTTTAATATTGTACTTCATCGACAGAATCTGGCAAAAATTGTATTATGAAAGAAAATATATGAAATTTACACGACAATATCTATAGTATTTAATTTGATACTATGTAGTAACATATAATTCTTTATCTAAGATTATTAGTACCCACGCCATAGACATTAAATATTCAACAACTATTTAGATAGATATGTCTGACCTGTTTAAATTGTATCTAATATTCACACAGAGAAGTGTATTGGGTTGCCAACGCTCAAATAATCCTATTTTCAACATGAAATGAATATCTTGGGATAATGGGAAAATCAATTTAAAGATATTATTACTTAAAACTATAAAACGTTAGAATGTGTTTTTTTTTTAAATATAGCTTGTATACTATATTATTATATATTAATGTAATAGTTAAATGTTGATCTTGTTTGTTTTTTTTGAGTATTGACTTTAAATCTTTTTTTTATATATTTTTAATTTCACAATAAACACTTAAACGCCTCACCTTACAGACGAACATGTTTAACGAACCAATAGGATCACCATTTGACCCAGAATAGGTAAATCTATCTGGAAAACTATCCGAGTCCACAATAACTTTCCTGGCTAAATCGGGAGACTGCACCACGAGCCCTGGCTGCAGCCCCAAATATATACCCACACAATCGTAGGGGAATTTCTGCTTCAGTTCATAGAAATAATCCCAGAAGCTCTTTCTCATAATAAAACTTAAATTCCCAACAATGAACTTGGGATCTTCATGCGCGACGCCACGGTCTTTCCAATAGTTGTATCGTTTTCGTATCACCCAATAGAATCGGGTGGTTATTAAAATAATTAAAAATAAAAATAGCGACGCCGTTAACATTATGCGCGTCTTGTTCGCTGCGTTTATATTACAAATTAAATGCTCGGAAACTCGTTCCTTCCACCCCTTTTTATTGTCGCGTTTTATTCGTTAAAATGGTTATTATAAATTAAAAAACGATAACAGTTTGAAAAATCATTATCACAAATTTATGTACATACTTTATTATAAGCGAACAATTTAGATCACTTGCCTTTGGCGTAGTAAACTATAATTTAGTTCTATTAAGACTCCCATTTTGATAAATGTGCATTTAAAATGTAATAAAACCTTTACTACTAATATCAGAATTACTTTATCTAAGACTTGCGGCCCGTCCCGGCTTCGCACGGGTAGACATAAATAGGTACAAATATTTAAATTATAAGCATGCCAATTAAAACGACCATGAATCACTAAATTAGAAAAAAATTGTATTGCGCGTCCTCTCTATTAACGACCGTGGTCTATCTTGCTGGTTCAGGAGCCGCTGCGAGCGTTCAGTGTTAGTGTCCCGTGCACGCGTTCGCGAATTCCTAGCTCTATTTCCTTCAAGTCGCAGCGACGATCTGGCATTTCGTTCTGCAAGACGACCCGGAACATTCGACGATAGATTCTCTGGCTCGCGATTGGGACGCGTACACTCTAATACTTTCCAGACGATCATTTTAAGAAGAAGACTTTCCAATACGACGAAGAAGACGACTTTCCAATTCGCTTGGAAACTATTCTTAGATAGCTGCGACCTTCTTCTTCTAGGCATATTGCTATGAAGGATATTTATTTTAAATTAGAGAAATTAAGAATAAACTAATAATAATACAAAAGAAAATATTCAAGTCCAAAGCGAAAGTTCTGAAAAGAACTTTGACAAATATTATGCAAAGTGTGATTCCTAATACTAAATTAAGTAGCTCTAAAAAGAACTTTTTAAGTGAAGCATATAAATGTTTAAAAAAGACTCGAAATATTCAATGTCGTTCGCGCCTACTGCGTCAGGAGCCGACCGCACTGCCTCTATATCGTCGAATTAGTTACTCAATGCGCGGCGTCATATCTTTTTATTTTAATTTCATTATATCTTTCGAATGGAATGTCCGATGTCAATAATTAAAAAAGCACTCATCAGGTATTGAGACAGTCTTGAATATTAAATTATTTATTTGGATAAAAATTTATAAATGGTATGGATAACACGGTCTGATTGTGATCGGCGTTTCTATTAATTTGTTAAATGTAAAAAAGAAGTAATGGCAACGTAACTACATATGCTCTCGCGATGTTTTTTGTAGATATTGATATATTCTATAATATTATCCAACATTTTTTCGTCCTATCATAAATACTTTTCGCAGCGTATGCGATGAAAGATATTTTATGGCTAATTTTTTTACACCTCCCTTTGGTTTTGATATAAATTCCTAAAGATTTCTTTAGTAATCAAGTACTAAATATAGCCTATGATACTCAGTGATAAACTACATTATCACTGAGTACCTAATGAAAAAATAATTATTAAAATCGGTCCTGTACTTTTTGAGTTTATCCGTTACATATAAAAATACAAATCTCTCATCTTTATAATGTTAGTATAGATAGGAATTAGTATTGATAATAGGGATAAACTATATAGACGTTTCTGAATAAATATAAATTTTTTGTGTGCTTGTATGTCTTTAGAGATGCATGTCTTTTCTAATTGAGCCGGTAAGGAATTCTAAACTCAGGCCAGAGATCTAAGTTCGTCACGACTTCATTGAGGCAAGGATGTCACGTTAAGTTAATGGAAGTCACAACAAAGGAGAACATATTCTTCCATTTTGGAATTATCCGCTATATGGGTTGTTAGAAAGGTTTTTTTTTTTTGAATGGACTCTTACGTATTGTGTTCCTAAGGAGCCACGAATACTAACCGGGCGTTTTGAGCGAGCGCGATAGCGCTCGCCGTGTTTGCGGCTAGACCAAGGGTGCCCCGAAGGGGGCATCGGCCTCGGCTTGGACCGCCGCAATGCGGGTGGGAGCTAGAAGAGCTGGACGGAAGCTCACCCGGGTGAGCGGTACGCGAAGCGAATGACCTCGCCTACGCCGGCGTAGGCGGTTTTGCGGGCGATCGGCACCGGTGTCGGCCGATCGCATAGCGATAAGTAAGTCGACGGCTTTGGTTAAGTCGTCATCGGGGTCGGTGACAACGTTACGCGGCCTTCTCCAGCGTGTATTAAAGGGAACGGTGTAGTTGGCGGCCCGGGCCACCAGTGGGTTCGGATGCGTCGCGGTTTTTTTAAAGAAACGTTCGGACGTTTCCTTGAAGTACCGACTGAGGGTCGGTAATTCGAGATCGGCGTGAAGATTTGCATTTCGTACGCACCAGATGGCTCCAGTGGCGGTTCGAGTGAACCGATTCTGAAGCACCTGGAGCCTGTGCAATGTACTAGGGGCGGCGTGTTAGAAAGGAATTGTGTCCTTAATGATACTAAAAAAATATACGATTACCTAAGATATTTTTTTATCTTTAAATTTATTCTCCCAAAGGTAAAGAATAAGCGGGACGAATTAGTAATAGTATTCATTTGTATATATTTTTTTAACAGAATAATAAATTATCTTATTGAACAATCACTAAATTACCTAAATTACTTATTTACAATGAAAAATAAATGCACGCGTTAAATGTGCATTGCCGAATCCTTCTAGTGTTAAGTAAAATACGGTTCATGTTAAGTCAAAGTTTATATTAAAGCTAAAAGTTGATTTTAGCTTTAATATAAGTAAATAAATGTACTTTGATTTGATTTGAAGTTCTTATATATTATGTATCGTAGTTATTTTAAATATGAAAAAAAGGTTATTTCAAAAAGGTCATAATTACCGGGTTATTTCATATACTTTTTATGCAACGGAAATAAGTCATAATGATGTGTTTTGTTATTGAATTGTTAATTTTGTCCTTGATGACAAAATTAACTTTTGTTACTTTCCGTTTGATAACAATTTTTTTATTCTGTAAGCCTTAGTTTACAAAATACCTAGGAACCAGAATCGTTTTGGATTGTGCAATATCTTAAGAAGTGAGATATTAACTGAAAAAAGTTAATTGATTACCATAACATAATGTCATACTATTATTATTATTTTCTACCGTCCTACCACAAGTGTTCCCGACACTTGTGGTAGGACGGGTTATCAGCCGACCATTTCACCCATTTCCCCATTTTCTCCTTGCAGAGGTTTTGGGTCATCCAACTCTCCCCGTGTCCCCTTCAAACATTCCGGTTTGCTTGAAGAACCTTATTATTTTTTCCATCTGTAGTTCTTTAATGTCATCTTCTGTAACTTCGTCCGAGCCCATGTGTATTTGTCTTTAACATTTTTCAATTTAATTTCGATTTTTAAATTATATAGTGCCTTCACGTGCAATAACATGTGAAAAATATTAATGTTTTTAATACTTGTTTCTATTTCTTGCAAAATGAATGCTCAAATGCATTATCTGGAGTTTGATGACGCCTCACGTATCACCAATATTGGTTCACGAATCTCGCGCTGGTATCAATCTTGTGTCAGCAGAATTAACTGTTGGTTACTTTGATTGGAAAGGATTTACGTATAACTGGTGTATGTACTTAAAATATTACGACCATTCGAATTTTGCACTACCATAGAATAAAATTAACTTCACTTTTTTTTACTCACTTGGTCTTCTAAGAATAATTGTAGTAGATATGTGTATACATAGGACTATGTACATATAGCTTTATATTAAATACGTTATGAAAAGTACTCCACAACTATTTAATCACACGGAAAACAAAAACTTAATTGCATTTTTTATTATCACACTTATCTAAAATGAAGAAATAATTATTTGTTTTTAGCACCTTAAATATTTTATAATTTAAATTGATTACATTTACATACTAAGAACGTATTGTCTACCTATTAATTAGAGTAGCGGTGTAAATATTGTTTGTTTTTGATAATAAACGAAGTTTGTTAAAATATAAAATGCCCCAGTCATATAACATGTCACAAGGTGCGTTGTCGACCTGTTTCAGCTTTGGATATTCGGAAATCCACAGAATGAAATCGAAACGTGATTAAACTTCAATGATTTTTCATCTGTCGAAACGGAATTACGATATTCCTACCACCCATTAAAAATCCAGTTTTCCAGAAGTCCAATGTTACAGAAAAATTATAAATTGATTAGAAAATATTGGACCCGGTGGGGACCCAACTCACGACCAGTTGTTTATTAGCCATATATTGATACCATCAGACCAGTGTTATTCGGTATAGAAAGGCAAATGTACAAATTGAGGGTCAAACATTATTGCCGTTCGGAGTGATATGGAGCCACGTGAGGCAATGTGGAGCCAGGGAACATAAAACCGTCGCCGCCTTCACCGTAATGGAATCCCGCAAATCTGTGCGGAGCAATAAAAAATCTAATTTCCTATATATTGACGGTGTTGCCAAATTGAGGCAATATCAAAGTGCTGATTTGTCGCTCCGCTGAATACCACTCTAGCGTTGATGCGAATCGACGAATGCGGACGGCGAAAATTGAGCTCGTTTAATTCTGATCTGTCTTTTGGGGGTTCCGTACACAAATGTTTACAATATTATATTTATTATGTAGGACCCGATAGCTCAATTGGTTAGGCAACAGCACGAAATATCGTCGTATATTTTTTCATTTTATAATCGATTATTAATTTATATAGTGCCATCATGTGCAATAACATATATCTTAATGTTTTATATAGCAAGGCATAAGTTGCATAACATCGAACCGTAAATGTTAAAATTAAAATTACATTGCGTGCGTGATGCATGTATAAATGGGTTGAGAAAAATCGACAATGACATGTGGGACTCACGTTCGATTCAGCCGTTCAGTGTCCACTGCTGGACATAGGCCTCCCCCATAGACTTCCAGTACGACCGTCGTACGAAGTCTAACTAACTATTTAAAAAAATCACTTTTTACTGTTTTGATCGCTAATATATGTATTTGTTAATTTGGGTATAGGGGTTTGGGATACTTTGCAGTAGTCACAGCTATATTTTGCGTTTGATACCGTTGAACGTATTTTGTTTAAACTTGTACTAATCACGTATCCTACAGTCTTTACTACATCCTTTGTACATTTTCATCGAAAAATACTGACTTTTTATAATTACAGTTACACAATGCTTAAAAAATCTATAATTTACTGTGTACACAAACGAAGAACTTTACAGTTTAGGACTAAAATGAAGTCTTCCGCTACAATTAAGACGTTGGTCTTGTTCGTACATTCGACTCCACATCATGAGGGCCCAGGTTCGAGCCGGACGAAATAATTAACTCGCTAAAATTTTGGAAGCCTCTCAGGTACGATCTTTTGTCTGTGGCCAATAGTATGCCACTAGTATGTAAAAATCAAACTTTCCCTTACATTACTATATAATATGTACCTTTCAAGACGCCTCAATGAACGGCGGTTTTAATTTATACTAGTTCAGTACCTTGTAAAGCCTGTCTGAAAAATGTTGAATTTATTTCTACTTTTTTCGCAGCGAAAAGGCGCATTTATCAGGGCCTAAGGATTTTCGCCAGCGCTAACATATTTATTATTATTTTTTGCGTAATTTGCAAATGACATTGAGGCATGTGGAAGATTAATCTAGGCTGTGGGCAGATGTTGCGGCGAGGAGAGGAGTAAAGAGGGGTGATAAACAGGGATGGACTTTGTACTATAATTATAGCACCGTACTATAATTAAGTATCGTCTGTAGCTTGCGCGAGTAGGACACATTCAAATGAATCACTTTAACGGTTTAAAACGCCAATTGTTAATGTTATTTAGTTACCTTTTTAATATGATTATAAATAACATGTTAAAAATATTTTTTTTTTTAATTGAAGGTTCTATTGAATGTAAACACATTTAATCAAAACAGATGTCGCTAGCGTAGTTGTTTTGACTTTGATATATAATTAATAAATTTTAAATAAGTTGCCTCATTTCAGGTTTTAAAACCTTAAAAGTGTTTGATTGAAACCCTACTGCAATTTTATTCATGAATTAAGAATAATACTACAATATTAAGTAGATCCCATGAAAAGATCGTATAATTTATCTTAAATCTACCTAAAGTAAAATTATTAAGAACCACGACAGATAACAAGCACTACAAAAAAAACGATTAGAATTATACTTTATATTTATAATGTGCTTGATAAAACTATATTTAGTATTATACGGCCTTACAAAACGACCTTAATTATTTTTAAGTACAAAGCAGATATGGAGGTAAAATTGACCTTCTTTTAATTTTGTATTGGGCATCCTCAGTAGATAATATGGTATAAATCATTATTTTATCATAAATTTACTACAATATATTCTGGATATCGTTTTTGACAGACGCAAGTGAAGAAATATGGTTGACATATTCAAAAAGGTATTAAATTACGCAAATGAAGGGTTACGTACTATAATTTTTCATAATTACTTTTAATGATTGACTAGTTGTGTCAGCGACTTCGGATTTTTTTTTTAAAAATTTTTTTTTTTTTGGGGGTTGGGGGGGGGGCCGCCCCCCCCCCAGGGGGGGGAAATTTTCCCCCCTTTCCCCCCCCCCCCCGGGTTTCCCCCCCCCCCCGGGGGGGGGGTTTGGGCCCTTTCCCCCCCCCGGAAAATGGCCCCAAACCAACCAAAAAAAATAAAATTTCCCCCCGGGGGTCCGGGGGATAAAGGGGTAAAAAAAAAAAAACGGGTGGGGTTTTGGAATTTAAAATTTTTTTGTTTTCCCCCCCCTTTTTTAAAGGGGGGGGAGGGGAAAGGCAGCCTCCCCCTTAAAGGGGTAGTAACTACCAATTTTGGCTTTAGATATTGGGAAATGCACAGATTGTAACCAAAACGCGATTTACTTCACGGATTTATTATTTATGGATCTATACAATCCATTTGAAGGTTACGTACCATTCTTTAAAAGATACACAAATCCAGCCCTGTCTCTAGGTGTCCGCCTCATTTAGTTGAACATTATATCAAGCTTCCGGCCGCTCGACGCTCCTGAAATTAAATCAGACTCATTTCACTGATTCATGACGATCATTACTCATTACACAATGCTACAAATTGCGCGAATAAATTTTATTACTATTGTAGAAGGATATAACCGCTTTGAGTGTAGGATTATTTTAGGACCGGGCGGAGAACGTCACCTTTAGAATCTCTTCCGTTTTAGGAATTCAAATCGTTCCATTATTACCGACTACGAAAGGAGATGATGTACGCAAGATGTTGTATATTTGTGACTATTCCTGTGTGTAATCGCGTTTCCCCCTCGTGGGGCATGGGGCAGGGGCAACACATTTCTATGTCCGTTTCACTGATCTGTTCTTTTTAGAAACTAGTTGATCGATTATTCTTTATTGAATTTTGCGTCCTACCCTACCGGAACAATTATTTTTTGTTCCCCTGGGATTCGAACCCAGGACCTCTCGCGCATAACGCTATGCTAGGCAATTCCATTTGTTTACAGAGGCGGTCAATATATACAACCTCTTACATACATACACATGTATATAGTGATGTATATTGTTTATTAAGAATTGTGTAGAGGTAGTTGCCCTGAGAAAAATTATCGAGAAATATTTAAATAACTTGTTACTTTTAAACGTGTAATTATTAAATGTTATGTACAAAACAACAACTAATTAAACAACTAGAAGTATTTTACTGTAATATTTTTTTATAGATTTAGTTTTTTATTATTACCGCTATATCTGAGTATTAAAATAAACTTGTCTTGCTCTTGATTCAAGGCACCGAAAAGGATACGTATTTTTTTCTGTTTTCTGCTAAGTATATTATAAATTGTATCATCAAAAATGCAATGATTGTTGAAGACATTAAGATGTTGTAATGGTAAATAACTAATTCATGTCCAAAAAATGCGTACTCCCTGTATATTTTAAAGCATATTTTGAACATTTAACATACAATCTCGCGTCAAAATAATTAAACAAGATACGATTTAAGTCTAAGTGTCAAAGTGCCGTACAATGCTATATTATCTTATCAAACATGCTGTTTTAATTAATTGGTATACAGAGACACAATATTGTGTTTAACACGATAACTAACTAGGTTAAAATAAACAAATCTATTTTTTTATCACAATTTAACCTTTATTTAATGATCATTGAAATAAACAAATAAATAAATTCAAGTGTTGTTTTGCTTACTTTGACAGCCTCGTCCATTGGTATGTATGGCTAATAATAAACGGGTCGTGGGTTCGATTTCCATAAGGTGAAAAATGTTTTTTCCACTTATAATTCTTCTGTAAGATGTTAGATCTTCTGATTTTAGAGTCTGAAAAATCTAGACATTTAATGGGTGTTATGGGTCAGAAACGATAATGTCGTGAAGTTTGATCGCATTTCTGTTTCAGTCTTGTGTATTTCCTAATGTCCAAAGCCAAGATAGGTGGACAGCACATTTCGTTAAGATGTATGTTTTTCCCTTTTCAAAGGAAACATATTCTTTTCTGTTTCTTCTGTGTCATAAAAAATACGTTATTTTTCGTTGGAACGATTGAAATTACTGCAACATTTAAATCATAAAAATGTAATAAAAATATGCATAATATATACAGTACAGATATTGTACATTAAAATGGGTTCGTTAGTCTTGTACTAATGATATCCATTACTTGTATACCTACTCGTTTATCCAAACAATATCTGATTACCTATAGCACAATTTGTGATAATATTAAAAACTGGTTAAAACGTGTAGAATAGTTATTTTGGGCATCAAATTTTTATTCCAAACCAAGGTGGGGAATCTTTATAAATTTCAGCTGTTAAGGCTCAAACACATAAGCACGTTACGTTGACGCGACATAGAAATCTACGACACACGTGTAATGTCGATGCACGATACGACGTCGGGACGTCAGAAACTCCGATGCAACCTCGAGTAGATCATTTAATTACCCTAGTCGAGCAGCCTACAAAAATCAGATCAATCTGACAACGGGAAGGTGCTTAAATTTCAATTTTAAAGACTAAAAAACGTACGGGTCGAGCTAAATAAACCGTTTAAAAATGGTCAATGAGAGTATATACTCACTTACTATATAGTAAGCTAGTCCTCTCAGAAGTTCTCTTAAAGTACCTTACGTATTCTCCAGAGTTAGTATTAACACGTTCGGAAAATTAACTAAGAGACGGGAAACTAGTCCACACTTCGATCTAACTTAGGGCTAAGTGAGTGATTAAGTTACTGTTTTACATTTCGACTTTATTCCGATTTGAACACGAAACTTGGAAGTTACGGATATTCAGTTAACATATAATAGTTTAGCTTAGCCCCATTTTCGCGGAAAAATATAACTATTAGTTAATTCTACTGAAAATCGAATATAATGTTACCTTATTATAGCTATAGTGTTACCCTTATTATTATCATTTATTATGGTAAATCTCCATCTTCAAGGTTGCCTGGAAGAAGTCGCTTTATTAAGGGATAAGGCCGCTTTTTCTCGCTACATTTTGTTTTTTTTTTTTATTAAGTTCGTTTTGTAACCTTGTGGTGGAAATAAAGTATTTCTTGTTTTGTTTTGTTTGTTTGTTAGATGATTCGAGTCTCGTCAGATTATTAGCGTTATGTTATTAATAATTTTCTCTTACTAATTCCCACGATGGCATTATATTAAAAATCGATTGCGTTAGAGGTGCATGTATTGAGGTTGAAAATATGCGATGGCGATTTATAATACGGACGCTCAGTTGCTTAGTAGTAGCACGGAACCCTGTGGATTCCGGTTCGATTCCCGTCTGTGTCGTAATTTTACCAATCCAAAATTGATTAATAGTACGCTTCTGATATTTAGCTTGAGATCAGCTCTTCCATTCGAAAATGACCAATCTCTGCGCCATAATACGAATTCATAAGCCCATAAAACTTTATATATAACTCATAAATATTCATTTGTAAGTGAAAATTCGCGGTTCATGAAAATTGTGCAGCGCGGAGCGAGCGAGTCGTTTTCGAGAATAATTTATTATTCAAGTGTACAGTTCCACAACGCTCAGTAAAAGGCTATATTGGCGTCCCGCAGTACAATTCGTTGCATTCCGTTTGTTACCACTCAACTGCTTATCTCGAATGCATTTTGCACTCAGGAGAACTGAAAAATACGCCCCGGCGCGTTTCCTATAAAAACTTTGACGGGCACGTTGGTCTAATCATAGCAGCGTATGACTAACAATCAACGTGTCATGGATTCAATCAATCGTGTACAACCTGTTTTCAATCAATTTATAATTTTATGAAACATAAACAAACCACTTTAACAGTTTTAAACGCGATTTATATTAATTAAACTTATTTGGATTATTTCAACTTTGGCCTAATGTTTTAGAGATGCTATGTAGCAGCCGGCACCGTTGGCAGACTGAGTTACATCTCGTTTTGAACCGCAAGTGTTTTATTTAACTACCGACTGATCTACTGTATATAACGATTATACAGATACAGTAAAACATAAAACCACGTTCCCGGTGGAAATAAAACGGTGAACGAACTGCACTTCAAAGTTTTTGCGCGTTAATTTGCACCTATTTATCGAACCGCTGACTTTAAGCCGGTTGAATCGATGCGTATTCGAGATCGGGTAATTACAGCGCGGTTATGATATTAACTGAGCTTTATGCGAAAATATGCCCCACCATTTTGTTGTAGTGTAATGATATTACTAATCATTTCTCCCATATACATATCTTATAAAAAAACAGGTCTGTTATACGGGATTGAAAAGTGATGGATATCTTTTAAATAGTATAATCACAATTGTTTGTTAAAATATATGAGTTTTTTTACTTAATTTCGCGTTTTAAACCGTTGAAAGATATTGCATGTTTTGGCTTTTGCTGTAAGTGCGGTATGTACAAATTACCGAATAAATAATTAAACAGTTATATTTAATGTGCGCAATTGTCAGATTGGCTTCGTTACTTTGCCCATTAGCATTTGAACAATAGTTCTGCAATAAGCGTCTAGAAGTCTCAAAAAGGGCTTTGAATAATCGATTTTTCGAGTAAAAATTGTAAATTTAAAGCGAGTTCGTCCGCGTTAACCCGTCGGTACAAATTAGGTTAGCCGGCTATGCCCGTGTGAACGAGTTATGCAAATCGAGTTATCTGTTTTCCAGCGTCCAGTTAATCCACTTCTTTCTCCTTTAGTTCGTGGCTGCAGGAAAATTGTGCTATTTTGCATTTTGATGAAATATTTCGCTCGTTCTTCCGCCAATATTGTAGTTGCTAAAGTTAGATTGCTCTCTTCGCCATTTTTATTTTTTTGGCCCATATTTGGCCACGAAGGATGCGGAACCAGCTGCCGTTAAATTGAAGACCTTCGTATTGGGCTCTACTTGTTAAGGGTTAGCGCTACTAACATACTTATTTGATAGGTCGCCTGGAAGAGATATATAAGTATAGAGATTATTCTTAGAAATTAGATTATTATAATTATTATCTGAAGAGATATATAGTATAGAGATTATTAAGAGAATAGTTTTTTTTAAAATTTGTATTATCAAGAAAATTTTTAGGTAACATTTTTACTGGTTTTATCGGACGGCCATCGGAAATATGATCCCGCTAATAAAAACATTACAATGATATTAATTACAATAAATGAAAAAGTGAGAAAATAACTTAAGACTACTGTCATAAGGATAGCGATGGCGGATCACTAAAGAAATGTGTGTCCGTGCATAAGATGCAAAGATAAAAACGTTTTTTTTTTAATGAATATTATGTATTTTGGTCCGAGAGAGAAGAATTAAACAAATCAATAATACGTTGTCGTGTTTTGGAGTATCGAATTAATAAAATTTTCTCATATAAAATGAATTGAATAAAAAAAAATATAATAAAAATGATATTGGTATAATATTTTAGCTTACTGATACCTATTACAGCAGCTTCAAGAGTACATGAGGTAGTGTTGAAGTAACATAGTTTAGTAGTTAACGAGCCCCTAGCTCTCATAAACTGCTCCTCGTAAAGCCAGTCTGGCAGCGCCATTACCCACCAGATGTTATCACAACATAAAACGCCGAAATTAAAACCTATAAAATATCGAGCGACGACATGATTTATATCCTATGTTAATGTATTATTGTAACCATAGATATTAGAAAGCAAAATTGGCTACAAGTGGCGACATTTTACTTAAACTATGTGAACGTGGTTATTGTAATTTTTAATCTGTGGAATTATTAATTAAAATTTAGTTTGTTACCCTTCATTTATTATAGTATATATATATTATAATAAAATGCACGATTGGAATTTAATTCATTGAATTTGGTTTAGAGCTTACAATGTTACAGGGCTACAGAAATACACAAGTAAGTAAACTATCAGGGGAACAAAACAAATTTTATTTCTAATTCGATTCTTATATATACTGCGATTAAAAAAGAACAGAATACGTACAGAAATAAAACATATTTAAATGTTTAACACAACGTTGCGGATGTTTGCAGCAATCGTGGTCGCAGTCATTGTAAAAAACATATTATTATATAAACCGGTAATTCTGTTTTATATATAAGATTGGTTGTTAAAAATCGAAAATATTTTTTTATATTGCCTTCATGTGCAATAACATGTAAAAAATAATAATAATAAAGTTTTCATAAGAGGTTGGTTAAAATCTGTAAAGTTCATTGTAATCACACAATATACTGGACTAGCCAGACAGTAATAACGATGCAAAACAGTCGCAAAGATACTAAAAATATTTCCCAAAAATATAACTAGAGCCGTAAATATCAACAATGTGTGATTTTCACCTTTTATCCGCGCCGCGCACAAAACTGCCATCCTTATTTTTCATTCAGTGAGGGAAAGCGCACAGTTGCCATTAAAAGGCCCGACGTTTGCCCCCAGAGAGCTCTTTCATCGGACCATGAGTGTACGTGTAATATGAGTGACACGGAGCTCCGAAAATATGCCTGCGTTTTTAGTAAGTTGAGGTATTTTTTATCACAGACAAGCAAGGCGTTAATTTAATTGAAGGTGATATACTCTAGCAAAATAAGCATCTAAGCAAGATACACTGTCGGCCTACCTTGAATGTTCAGAATCCCATAGACTGATTCTGAAACGCGATTCAACGGCTTTTTTATCTGTAGACGGTGGTTCGTGAACCGGATGGAATCTTAATTCTTACCACCAATTTAATGTCCTGATTTCCAGATAAAGTCCAATACATTTTAGAAAATTCTATAGAAATACTTTATTTAGCCAAACAATCTTTGCCGGGTCTTAAAATATATTTTATGCATATATGCTATTTTAGAACCGTGTCCTCTACTTAATCTAATACAACAAATGAGTTATTGTTCTTAAAAATGTGTAAAGGAAGTATCACCAAATATTGTCTATACCCGAAGGAAATTCGAATATTATTGTATCCTTTAATATTAATCCTTGTAACAAAATTTGCATACGCCCACTTAATCCGTGGTTTCAGGCAGAAATATTATCCTGTTATCGAATTGTTTTGATACTTATCGTTAAATATAGTTATATCAAAGTGATAATGAAGAAATATTGTACCTATTTTAAACATATATTTCTTGATCACAACTAATAAAAAAAATTTTAAGAGTGATCAAACAACTTACTAAGTCATAATTAAATTTGAATATTTCTTGTGACAGCAAAATTTTATTTCTTTTCAACGCGTGAGATTTCGTTATGAAAAGATTTATTTAATATTAAGTGAAATCTCGCTATCTCGGTGGGGCATGGAGACAATACATTCCTGTATTCATTTAACTGTACGGTTTTATTTACAGACAAGTAGGTGACCAGACGTTTGCCCAACTGAAACAATCAAATATTTCCCCGAGATTCGAACCCAGGATTTCTCGCACTTAACGCAATACTAGCAACGTTTAACCATTTAGCTACATAGGCGGTTATTATAATATTACCCAATCAATACTTTCGTAGTTAATGTTCTCATGACGTCACTGCTCAAAGCCAGATCTCGCGCGACACTTATCTAGACACTATGTACGATGTTTGTACACTCGGTGCTCGCAGCTTCATTCACCACGGATCGCTCACAGATAGCACAGCTTAGCTACGAGATTAAATCCCGGGCAAACAAAGAAAAAACATTCCTCAGATGCCGTTTCTTAAACAAAAGAACGCGAAATTGCTTTGGAAATTAAACTCTTAATTACGTCGGCTGAAATATTTTATTACGTCCATCGCGGTCTTTTTGTCTCTTTAAATATAGATTCAAGGTATAATATTAATTGCCTGTAATCTTTTAAGCATTTTATGACGAGTTCGTTGGTGTTATAGTAACAGTTTATGACTAATAATCATCCCATCACGGTTCGATTACATTTTTGTAATCAATTCAATTAATTTTTCTAATGAATGAAATGGGTGGCAGGCATATAGAATGTCCATCAGAGTCACGAACCATCTACAGAAAAAAGTCGTGGAATCGCGCTTCGATATTCAATCTGTGGATTTTGTAGCTATATATAGCTAATAAACAATCAACGGGTCGTTGGATTGATCGATTTTAAAATGATTTTGATCAGTCTATAATTTTTAGTCTGTGGATTTCCAAATAGCTAAAGCAAATAGTTCTCGCTATGCTATTGTAGCATCTTGTGTATATATTATATGACGAGGGTATATCACCTTCCATCAAGTGAAAGCCATTCTTGCCAGACCTCTTTTGTAATAAAAAAAAATATCTAGTCATATGTTATATAGTATTAGAATCCGGGTTTAAATAATTTGCTGTCTTGCTAAATAGTTTACTGTGCTAAGAAATATAAAACCTTGTGAAATTCCGCAAAATGAATCATTGTCATATTATCTCCAAACAATGACAAAAGAGGAAATAAAATTGTATTTCTATTATAAAGACATTTAAATTAAGCCCCCGCGACCACTGCATGTGAAGCAAAACATCCGTATGTGGGGCCATGGTTAGAATAAATTGTATATAACAGAATTAACTAGCTGCGTCAGCGACTTCATCGGCAAAGAAATGTTATTTTGGGCGGTTATCATTTAAAGTTTTAATCATTCTTTAATACATATTTTTTGGGTACGTATTGGAAACTAACAATGATGAATAATGTTCCCGGTTTCCCATATTTCCCACCGATCTTCCCTCTTATTAGTTACAGATGTTTTATAACCTTCCTCGATAAATGCCCTAACCAACACAAAGAATTTTTCAATTTGTTCCTGAGATTAGCGCGTTAAAAAAATACAATTCTTCAGCTATAGTGTAGACATATTGGATTTTAAACCGTTTTTTATTCACTTGCACTTCAAAATTGCATCTATGTCAAACACTTGCTAATTGAAATTAGTGTAAAGAGAAAAAGAGCTATGACGGCGTCGCTTCTCAAAGAACGTGAAATCCAACAAATATATATTAAATGCATCGTTGAGCACACTAATTATATTATACCAGACAATCCAGTAAGCGTAGAAATCATCTAATTAGTCATTACGTCTGTTACATTTCTGAAAATCCTTTGTATTGCGGAATTTTATGCGTTCTTTGTTCCTATATCATATCAGCACAGCTGTTATAATAATCGACTTTATCACGTTGTGTTTGAGTTGATTTTCGCGATTGAATTGTGGATAGCGACAATCGGGGTAGTGCAGCGAAGACCGTTCGCTAACGAGCCCCCCTCCTCATTTTCATTTTATCACCGCCCTTCCTCTATTTACAGTTTTTCCGCTCCTAAGTATTTATTTAAAAACGATATAATCAGGAAATGGCTGGGTAACAACCCCTCGAGATGTTTTTCTTACCGTCCACTTATTTCTTTGCTATCACTTATTAATCACCTTTATAGCCACGGATTACGAATAAACCACTAAATACTATTATATTAAGAACGCTTACTTATAATAAAAGGCATGTATTTTCTCTAATAGACTAAAAAATCACTATTTCAAACAACCATAAATTAAGTACTGTGTAAGTGTACCTTTCTCGTAATTGGTTGTAATTATTATTAACAAGTTACATAAGTGTCTGTAGATTATGTGAGTAGTGCGCATTTAAATAAAATACTTTTAACGGTTTTTAACGCGCAAATGTATCGCCGATTGTAAGTAATATAAGGACGTTTCTTCGCAACAGTTGTAGTCCCGAGAGAACGAAATAAATTGTATATAAGTTTAACTAATACATTTCGCGTTAAAACCGTTAAAAAATATTTATTTAAGTAGTTACATAATTAAGTATTTTATACCTTTACAAAATGTTTGGATATTGAAAATTTTATACGTGAAAATGAAAAGCGTTGTTCATTTGTAAAGCAAACACACGTAACTGGTTATAACCGGTTTAAACAATCAACACACGCTACCAATAAAATTAAGAGCTTATATTAATCAAACGAATGACGGAATTATTCAGTTAATCCCATTTGCTAGCAATTAGCTAATGTACGTTACCTAACGCTAATCTGAAATCGTTAATCTAACAATCCATAGATTTAGTTAAAAAAAATACTATTTTTATGACTTATTGTAAATGCGGGTAGTACACATTTAAATAAAATACTTTTCACGTCGGGTTAAAATAAATTGTAAATAAGTTAGCTAAATTGTTTTATTTCAATATTTTTTACTACAGTCATAAAGATTGAAATAACTTATTATTTCTCGAGGTATTTATTATTGAAGAATGATTATTTATGTATTGTGAGTAGGTAGGTATAATTTTTCTCAAAATTATCACTCGAAACATTTACCATAATATGTACTTGATTAATACATGAACATAACATAAGTGTTAGCCACGTTCGAAAATATGTCACTATCTCTGATTGATAATAAGATAAATCAAGACAAACGAATAATGTAATAAGTTCAATATATTCTAATTGTGCAGACCAAACAACGCTAAATTATATCGTGTTTTTATACTAGTTTCACGTGTGTCTTCTGTCTAAACCACGTTATTGAACTGCAATGCGATGACAGTGTACGAAGTGAACAACATGACACTAGATGGCAGTAGTGTCATGTCTATAGGTAGCGAACCATATGCGCGCGTGCACAGAGTTCTAGTCGCGACAAGGCGTAGTAGATCTTTAGTGGCTCTGTGCGATGGTTGGTCTGAAAACAAGAGATATTTCTATGTGTGAGCAAATACGGCAAACCCGCTTAAGACGATTTCTTCCTGCCACAAACGCGTCTTAGGCGGGGTAGGCAATTAAAACGAAAGACAATTCTAATGTTGGCATAATAATATGTTATATTAAAAACGCTGTGTTACAAAATTATAATATAACGCAATTATAATACGTATTAGGAAGGTAGCAATGTTGGGGTATCAGTGGGTCGTCGCTTCGATCCGTCCGTGTCACGAATAACCGTCGACAGATTGAAAAGCCTTGATGTTTAATCTCATTTCAGTCTGTGGATTTCCGAATATTCTAAGCCAAAATAGATCGACATCACATCTGCTGTAGACGCTTTATGAGGTATTTTGCATAACATCAAGTTAACAGCGTGCTTGTCTATCTTCCAATGACTGCTTCATAAATAAATGATTACTTCAGATCATCTTTAAAGAGGACTTACCTATAGGACAATATATCAATAGTTTGACAAGATCTCGCCGTAGCCAGTCAGCAGATGACCGAAGTTCGAACGCACTACGTGACAACATGAATAGAGCAAGGATATAAAGAAAAAACTTCAGAGAGTAGAATAATATTGTTGGTGTTGTTCCGCACGCACCCTAGAAGTTCACAAATCAAATCATGGTCATGAAGGTTTGAATAAAAATATTAAAAAGAAAATGTATACTTGCCGAAACAGTGATGTATGCAGCATTATATAGAAATACTATGAAATATATCATCGCTGTTAGTAGAATGATAGTAATCTAAAAAAGAATATTAATTCAGAAACACTTTTCTCACCGTAATTAAACATGTAGCCACTCCGTTTAGGAAGCATTATCTTTTGTTTTGTATTAATGCCCTTAGTCGCATATACTCGCATGTACTTATATATTTTCTCACGGTTTCTGTATATATACTTCACCTTTTATAAACAGACCAATTACTCATTTCACCCTTTGCCAATAAGACAGGAAAATTGGTGACCCCAGAAATAATGACAAAAACACTTCCTTAATGAGATGTTATTTAGTGGAAATGTCTTGCGCAGAAAAATAAATTCGAAGCAATAAAATCTTATTAATACTTTAAATATTTATTATTTTTTCACTAAATATCAACTAACATATATTAGAATGTTTTCTCTGATGTTTTAATTAAAATTTTAACTTTTAACACTTTTTTGAACGGGCAGGGTACAAAAATGGTACACATACTTGTAACTTGGCTTTAAAATGAAGTATTTAAAATATAAGCTTATACTAAAAAACTATCCATCTAAATAAAACACTTAACTGTTTAAAACGGGAATGTATTAATTAAACTTACTAACAAATTATTTTAACAAGCATTGCGTCGCATTTTAAAACGTTAAGAGTGTTAATTAAATGTGTATTACTCGCGTAAATTGCAAAAAGTATATGATATTGAAACAATCTGACTTACCTGAACCCCAAAAATGTGATTGAACAAATTAGAACCCTCCTTTACATTAGTGTAAATCTTCGTCCATTGCTCGAACTTCTCCATTTGCATTCTCATACTATGTTCTTCAATTCTACCCTCGTCTTTTTCATACACTTCCACATCCTCTTGAATACGACGCGAGAGACATCTAACGTGTTCAGTTAGTACTACTAAGACGGCATAAAATACGACATATTCTATGTAATATCTAGCATTAAGTAATATAACATTTGTGAAGAATACAGCATATTGGCCTTTAATAAATCTTTCGAAGGTGACTTCTGAATCCAATCTTCGAAAAACGAAAAGACTCACGCCTATCAATCCATAGCAAAACGCCAGTACTTTCAACATTGTGTAATGTTTTTCTAAGGCCTTCAAGTATATTTTGTCTTGAGAAAAATAATTGTGGTTAATGTTGATGTAGTCTAAGAGTCGTTTGAATGGTCTCGCGTACCATCTAGCAGACACCATCGTCATTAACGAATTAATGATCGACAAGGAGAAGGTGACGGTCGAGGACAGTTTGGTCAACTGGCTCAAGTAGAGCAGTAAGTACACAGAGATAAGCATGAACGCTATCTCCAAAAGCGATCTTATGTTTGTTATGATGCGGTGTTTTCTCGTAAAGAAATAGTAGTTACGAAATACGCAGAACAAATTCTCTAAGCGTAGAACTAGTGTTAACATTTTTATACCCATTTTAGACGATTCGTCCTCACTGTTTGAAATACCTACTTCGAGTGATGATAATGAATATTTATTTAAGACACTTGTCACTTGTATACTGTATTAATCATACAGTGTTAGTTTTCTAATCCATTATAATTAAGCAAATGGAAAAACAATTCTTGATTACACCCACAATACCTTTCTCTTTTTTACTTCAAGAGTTAAACTTTATTTAATAACTTTACTTATTCCACTATACTAATATTATAGAGATGAAGAGTTTGTTTGTTTGTTTTAACGCGCGAGAAATCTCGGGAACTACAGGTTAGAATTGAAGAATTATTTAAGGCTAAAAGACTTTACATTGCAACCTATAGAAGCGCAGAAAGAGTGGGAGATGTGTATATAATCCCTCCAGGAAAACATACAATGAAAACTTCGATTACGAATATTTAATATTCAGCCCTTCAATTAAAAATCTATTTCGTTTTAGATTGAATAAATGGATGGCATGAGCGGGACATGAACCGATATCTACCGCGATGTGTGCTCTAATCAAATGACACCGTAGTTCAATTAGTTGGAGCACGTCCCGATCGTGTTATCGATTTTTTTTAATCTAAATAGATTTTTAATGTATATACTGTTTTTAAATAGTAATAACATGTGAAAAACAATCAAAATTTTCACATATTTATAAAAGACCGAACTTAGCTTATGTTGTACATGTTTATAAATACATAATTAAATTTATAGAGTAATCTAATATTACTTATTACCGATTGTAAGGTCAATAACAAATTAGGAAATATGGACATTGATTAATGGAGAACGAAGAATGTTAACATTGGAAACGCAATTCCATTAATAAGTTTTAAGGCAACCCGCTTTCCAGACATCGGCTTAAGTGCGCATATATGTTGAATAAAGTCTGTCCTTATATATATGCGATTGTTGACAAGCATCATTATAAAAACCACAACGGGCTGAGACATTATTAATTTATTTTAGCAGCGGTTGAAGTGCTCATCGGATTTTTGCGTATGGTCCAAGTTTACTGTAGATTAGCGGCAGTATATTATTTATTGAAGAAAATACTTACAATTGCTTTGTCGTCTTATTATCTTTCTCATGACCAATTGTCAATCACTGAGAAGATTATATAATAGCTATTCACAAAATGCTGTAATACTTTCAATAAATACTGGATTTTTACTAATTACATAAATGAATTAATTAACATACAGATAAACAGCGAAATTTTAAAATAAAGAGTGCACCGGCTGGCCTATATGCGATCTCCTCCGGTAATCCAGTAGTCCATTATGTAAATGGTTAACTATTTAATAAACTAAACAAAATAAACCGAAAATATTATTAAATAAAATTTCAGAAAGGAACCAAGAATTGGGAAAAGATAGTTCTATTCAGAATGAAGAATATGATAAGTTCAAAAAATGCTTTCATAGGCATTGAAAAGGTGGTCAAAAAAGGGGACTAAATAAGAAACGCTGATTGAAGGCTTGTTGTAAATGTTTGTATGTAAAAATATAAAACCAAATATAACACGAGTAAAACAACACAATACTTATATTTCACATCGTATTTACTCCGATTGAATTTGACAATTGAAATGATTTAATGAATCGCTTGCTCTCATCACTTGAACCACACAAGCACTGACTGTGCTTGCTGTTTGCGAAGCACTGCACTGTTAGCAGACATGCGGTAATGGATATTGAAACTACTGTACGTCACTGTTCATTTTTTGTCATATCTGCTTAATTAATGCACACAGGCTTAGACATCGCTTATTAAAATGCCTGTATGAAATTATTCTTTAAAATATGTGATAAAATACCGCCTTTGTTTAATATAGACGACAGACATATCATACATAGACATAATATATCATTTTAGATGCGATGTTGACCTATTTTGGCTTTGGATATTCGGAAATCCACAGATTAAAACGGAAACCCGATTCAACTTCACGACTTTTTATCTGTGAACGGTGGTTCGTGATCCGGGCGCAATTCAGATATTCCTACCATCCATTTAATATCCAGATTTCCAGACATGTTTCAGAAAAGTTATAAAATAAGAAAAATTAGATACATGTTGGACCTGGTGGGCATCGAAGCCATGACCCGTTGATTATTAGGCATTCATTGCTACCATTAGACCAACAAGTCCGTCAAAATATCTTTTTACATTCGTATGGGGAGATACATTATTTTTATGATTAGCTTTTACATATTCAAACGTATGGTACCTTCTACATATATGTAAGAAGAAGAAGTAGATCTACGTAGTTATAGCAAATAGTAAACCTTAAGAGTTATATGAAATAACAGAAATTTGACCCTTGACACTACTAAATTGTTTACATTATTTTTGATTTAAACCACATCTTACATATTTGTAGTGTTTTATACTAACACAGCATGAGTATGTATCGAAGATTTTTTTTGTACTAATTCCGCTATGTTTGATGTATTTTAGATCTATAAAATTTATGTCGCTTATGCCCTTGTTAAAACTTCTTTAGATTAATACAATTAAATCTTCATTATATCTTAAATGCCAAATAATTTACACAACACAACATTTCCTTGTCCTCTGTCTTAGCAAAAGCAAATGTTATTACTAAGTATATTATATTATCTGTGTATGCTGGACGGACTATAGCATTTATACTATTTTATAGATTTAATCAAATATTTGATCCGAGGCACCTATGCTACTCAGAAACGTGACGTGTCGCCTAACCCAATAACTAAGGCTGCGTCTACATTACCCATTTAAAAAATAATAGAAAGATAAGTTGTCTCTACTGAATATAATTTATTACAGCTTTTACTTTGTTTAAAGAATGCCATATTCTTCTTGTAATAGTAAAATTATCGTTAAAATTTGTTGGGGAAATAAAAAATACAGTAAAAATATTAAAGCAAACAAAATGAAATACATATATAATTAAAAAAAAGAACATACTTAAAATATAAATTATTGCTAGTTTCTAAGTCTAGAGTAGAAAACTTATCCCTTCGGTCACCACTAGTTACGTTCCGAATATCCAAAACAAGTCGACAACACATCTTCTTTAGATGTTATTAGGACTTGTCTATGTGAAGCGGACCTAAGAACCGTTAACCACACTCTGTGGTCACAGTACGTGCTATTCAGAACTCATGACTGCTATATCATTTGTATTATAGTGATCAATAGAACTCCATTCCTCGTGGTCATTGTGAAGTCAATTACATTACCTAATATAATTAGATGCACGTAACATAACGTTAGCTAGCAGTACTATTTTATTAGCTCGTGCGAGTCTCTGATAAGAAGTGTGAGTGAAATTTCGATGTTTATACGCTTTACTAAAGTTAGTTCGGGAGTTTTATATGTTTAAATGAAACACTTTAACGGTTTGAAACGCGATATATACTAGTTAAACTTATTTGTGAATTATTTTAACTACGAACCGACTTGTTGATGATGCTTTCCGCAGCCGTGGTCACGGGGAGACTGGGAGTTAAAATAATTTTCAAATTAAAAAATTAACAAAACTTATTTACAAAGTTATATGAATTATTAATATACAAAACATAATAAACAAACTATATTATGAAACGAATTTTATACTTTTAAAATATTGTGTGCATATTTAATGTGAAAAATTGTCCAAAAAATGTAAACCGCCTTGTTAGGGATTGACTTATCGTTTTGGTTACAAAAAAAAATCAAATTCTCAGACCTACTGAATTTTCAATTCAGCCCTTTCGGAGGAGTGTGGTAGCTAACACTGTGACACGAGAATTTTATATTATACATGACAGTTATCCGATTTGCTAAAGAACACAATCCTAATTACTGAACCAAACGTTAAAATAGTTACGCTATACAAAGACCTCGATTAGACTTGCAGTATTAATGGACGTAGTAACTAGAGGTTCCATTGATAAAAGCAATCCGCGTTGGACCGTGGCTGGAACAAAGTGGGCCATTACAGAACATCCCCTAATGGACGGAAAGTGGCTGATTACAACCGCAGAAAGTTCAGCTTTTACCATAATAATGGTGCGGGGCCGGTTAGAGTTAATAGAGGTAGTCTATTCGATGTCTGTGCTAGATTAAATTGCTATGTGCTTATTCTGAATTGGTTATTGGACTTTATATAATGTTATACCTTATCCTGTACTTGGGGATTACGGTAGATGTAATGTCTTCGATTTAAGTAGTTGAAATTGTCTCGGACCGAAAACTTTATCATGTTTTGCCGGGATGTAAACCTGGGACGTTTGCAATTTGATATACATACAATAGTGGTAATACAGCAACACGTTAGGGAGCTTTTATAATCCTGTTTTAATAGTTTTTTCAACAAGAAAATATAAAACTTTAAAAGTGAATTATTTTTAAATGAAAATATTTTTGGTCAAAAATTTAAAGTAAAAATAACACATTTTAACTTTCAACTAAGTTAATTATATTGAAATATTTTGACGAAAAATATGTTATAGTTTTAACAAAAGAACATTGTTTTTTTTTTAATTTTCCACTGTAAAATGTTTAAACTTCAGAATTGATTGTGATACCAAAGTCTTTTTAAATAAATCGACTATTCCATCTGAGTGCTTAAAAATTTGGGGGGAAAAAATTATTTAAAAAGTTTAGATTTTTTTTGTAACAATATATAATATCAGTTCAGTGATGTTCTTCAATATTATAATGAAGCGTATAAAATTCAAGCTATCACAAAAACATGATGAAAGTCATGCAAATTTTATCATGTCCTCCAAGTTTACGAAAAGCCCGAAACATAATCGCGACTACAGCAATTTTCCGACCGAGAGATTCACGCTCGGCGTTCCTTAGGCCTAAAAAGAAAATAGGTCTTTATTCGTTCCGCTGATCTCTCAATTGGAAAATCGCTAATGAGACTGAATGCCTGAACACGTCACAGTATTCTTTGTGAAAACATCCCTTGCAGACCCGTATTATTTTATTTGAACTAATTCGTTCGCTTCACTTTGTGATTCTTACAAAAGGTTCCAGATACCTTGAATTTTTGAATTTTTAGTCGATTATAATATATGTCACAATTATAATCTATATAAAAACAAATTGTACAAATGTGTTTGAAATCTCTATTAAATACTGTAGTTTACGCGAGTAGTATCTATTTAAGTGTGTACTACTCGCGAATGCCCGATCTAAATTATTTATTATGTTTTCTTGTAATTCAAACCTAGGAGTTCTTGCACTTGCTTTGTAATTATCTTTTGTGCTGCTAACACTTATTGAACCACTAAAAATAATGAGTAGGGTAATGACTTAAGCCTATTTTATTAAGCTGTATTTAACTTGATATTTCTATATAACAGCATTATATTTGGCACGCGAAGGCACCATTGTAACCAATATTTTCTATTTCATAAGAATCCAATGGATTAGTGTTCCCTTCGCTTTTTCTTGATAAACAATTCTTTCGCGCGGAAAATCGCAAAAGGGTTTTAAAGTGCTACGGATAAAGGGGACGCGGGTGTGGATTAAAAGTGGGGGCGGGGGGGTACAAGCTCGTTAGCAACAATTTTTCTCAAAGCCCTCCCGAGGGAATTGTGACAATTCCGATTGTGACGAATTACGTCGGCGCGATTCGTTTATTACATTTTAAAAGGGAATTTCGGGACGTAACTGAGGACAGTCACACGTTTTGCTATTCGATAAGGCTGTTGTATACTATAAATAGCGAAGGCCGAGAATAACATAATACTTATTAGAATATAAGTTATAAACTTATTTTAGATTGAAATAATACGTCGTGGGCAGAATTTGAACCGGCATTCACAGCGTACCGTGTCTTTTTTAAGGTAGAGGACAGACAAGCATCTAGTTCACTTGATAGAAGGTAGCCCCAGCCATATAACATCTACACAAGATGCGCTGTCGAACAATTCTGGCTTCGGATATTCGGAAATCCACAGACTGAAACCGAAAGGCGATAAAACTTCACGGATTTTTCATTTGTGGACTGTGATGCGACCCAGGCGAAATTTTGGTATTCCTACCACCAGTACCATTCAATATCCAGATTTCCAGACGAAGTCCAACATGCGTCAGAAAATTATAAATTGAAAAATTAGAAACATGTTAGACACTGTAGGGAATCGAACTCACGACCTGTTATGTATGTTAGACATACATTTAGTTATATATGTTATATATGTTAGACATACATTTAGTTATATATGTTAGCATACATTTAGATAGTGGCCATATTGGCCAGTCACTACAGGCTTTTATTATCAAATTTAACCTTTATAAATTGTCATAACCACATAGTAAGTTGTGTAGGGCTTACACGGCAATCGTTCAGCTTATCATTGTTTTTCGAAATTATAATTAATTAATTCTTCAAGCAATCGAGGAGCTAACATCTCCTGATGATGGCGTTCGCTCGTGATGGCGAAGCGTCGAGAACCTTGTCTCGCTCACGTCGGCTAAACAGCCCGAAAACAGCAATAAGCTACCTAAGTGTTTTACGATGTTTATAGAAGACCACGGCTTTAAACATTAAAAATCCAACATACGAAACACGTTCCTGTTTGGTAATTAACGCGCCCTAGGCTTACGCTCCAGCTATTCAATTTTAGATAACATTTTAATATATTGGGAACATCAGATGCGGTTAAAATTAAACATAACGTCGCGATGGGAATACTAAATTATATTTTCAATTTACATATTCTATCTGCATGTTAATAGCTAATTAGTTTTCTTTTAAAATTAATACGTTTTCAATTAAATGCAACAAATACATAGTAAGATAATTTATAAAGACGAACAAAAACAATTTAATTGAGTAATTTATAAAATTACAATATCTATCCGTAACTACCTATGTCCGCGACTTTGTTCGCGTAGAATAGTAATTCTGGGAAGCCTAATTTGTTTTTGCCACTTAATAAATTTAAACTACCAACGATATTGGTTGCGTCCCATCGTCATTGCAAGTTAATCTTAAAAGATAGACTGTCATGTCATTTTGTAGATCATTTAAAGAGGAATCATTCTTTCATACATATTTTTTTCCCGATTTTTCCACATTTCCCCCTGTTTCTTCGCCCCCTATTAGTCTCAGCGCAATGTTTTAGCCTTAGCCTTCCTCGATAAATGCTCTAACCATCACAAAAGTAAAATTTTAAATTGGTACCAGTAGTTCCTGAGATTAGCGTGTTCAAACAAATTCGAAATCTGTACTCGAAATACTTGGAAATACTAATTTTAAATCAACCATCTTGTTAAGTAGTAATTGGGTCTTATATAGGTATTTTAATTTATTACCATGCTAAGTATATGCGAGTGACTTTTGACGTAGCATAATAAATAATTAATAATAAATTATTTAACTAGCAGAATGGCAACTCTAAATACAAAATACTAATTCGTCTCGCATTTAATGCAATGAAAAGACTATTTCTGAGCGACAACGTCGCAACGAGTAGCAATTTAATCAAAGTCCGCGAAGTGATTGTATTAAAAAGTAATTTGTTTTAGTTCACGCTGAAGACGTGGCATGCTGTTAATTACAGAACTAATTAAAAACGTCGATTGCTGTAATTAATCTCCTCGGGTAGACGTGATTGCACCTCGCCTGGTTTTAAATAAATATTCAGGTGGTCTCACACTTTATCTATTGGGTTGGAGCTTTAGGTTGTATATGGAAGCGGTTACGACAGCCTCACGCGCTTTGTTTGTTACTAAATGTAGCCTACAGTAACAACTATAAAACCAAACTTAATTTTTTGTGACTATGGATAGATTGGGTAAATACTGTCTATAGTTTACGCGAGTAGTACACATTTAAATAAAACACTTTAACGGTTTAAAACGCCATATATTAGTTAATCTTATTTGAAAATGATTTTTAATTTCGGCCCGACGTTTCGGATGCTTTGCAGCAGCTGTGGTCACGGGGAGACCGAAGTTAAGTTCCATAAGTAAATAAATTCGTTGTTTTCTTGAGCTATTGTTTTGTTGTGTAAGTCAAGTAGTTAAAAGTTTATTGAAAAATTTATAATAAAAAAACCTGAAAATATTGATGTATGTTTTTAAATTCTTTTGATTTAAATTTGTAATTCTGTAAAATATATTTCAGGTTTAAGTATATTTTAGGAAAAAGTGAGTAAAATATTAGACATAAATTAAGATGCTTTAAGTTATTTACATCAAATCAAAACACACACAAGAATACAAGAACATATATAATAAAATAGATGTATATGAAGGGACACCACTCAGCTTTGTACCTGGAAGTACAACGCCGATTTTCTGTCATGCCAGTATACAATATCTGATTCTTATTAACAGAAGACACTATACTAATATATAGAGCTTGAACAGCTTGTTTGTTAGTTTGTATGTTTGAATGCGCTAATCTTAGAAACTACGGGTTCTTAAAGGCTATAAGCCATAACACATTGCCCTGTGACTAATACAAGCGAGAAATGAACAAAAAAAGGTGAAAATAATTCATCATTATGGGTTTCTGACGCGTACGCTGCAAAAACAGCTCAAAATAACCAGAAAATGTATATTAAGGAATGATCCTCTTTAAATGATCTACAGAATATCCACGACGTATATGTCTATCTTTTAGGATCAACTTGCAAAAATGACGGGAATGGATGCGGCCAACATGTGGTATTTACTTTATAAAAGTGAAGGGCTTTGCAAAATCGATTTGGATCCCAAAATAACGATTCTCGCGGACGAAGTCGCTGACACAGCTAGTAGTAATAGGTACGTGCTTCTATTTCAAAATATATACATAGAGTCGATTAAAGGAACGTGGATAAAAGGCGACAAATTGACAGTAAATTGATTGAAAGTCGCCACTCCCTGCCTCAGTGGGCCACCGATCTAATTACGACTTCATCTCGACACCGAGCTTCGGCTTGTCACGTAATATTGCACGTATTTTAGAATGGCCGGGGGCTTTCATCAAAAAGCCCTGAAAACCCTATGAACGGCTGAAAAGCTTGATCGCGTTTTGGATTCCGAATATCTTAAACGAAAATAGGTCGATAAGATAGAAACGAAGATAGGCTTTTGTTTAGATGTTATGTGGCTGGAGAATTTTACTCACTGTGAAGTAAACCTCATACTTGCCTGTCCAATCATAAAAAAACATGTTCAGCAATTTTGGTATATTTCAATAAAACACTTTAACGGTTTAAAACGCGATATGTTAGTTAAACTTATTTGAAAATGATTTTTAACTTCGGCCCGACGTTTCGGATGCTTTGCAGCAATCGTGGTCATGGGAAGATTTCAAATAAGTTTAACTAATATATCGCGTTTTAAACCGTTAAAGTGTTTTATTTCAATGTGTATTACTCGCGTAAACTATAGACAGTATTTAATTTGGGTATAATTAAGATGGCAACTTTTCTTTCTTTCAATACAGCTATGTAAACAATCTTTTGACGAAGAAAATTTTGCAAAGGAGCACTCAAAATGTTTCACTGTTTACAAAAACTTTAGATTTTTATTTCTTATTTAATGAGAATCAAGTATATTATAAATTTTTGCTATAAGACAAAAATAACACCATAATACAAGATAAACTACTTTCATTCTTTTATAAAATACTAGGTAACTAAGGCTTCTAATAATAAGAATTTTAATTCAAATTAAACATTTTAAACGGGTTTAAATGCGAAATATTTAATTTATTTCTAATATATTTATTAACGAAGTTTTGCAGCAGCCGTAGTCGTGAATGTTTAGTTGTAGATAAAAAAACTCGTATGGAGATAACAATAAGGTACCTATTTTACGAGTAGTTACATAACAATTAAAATCTACTGTACATAGACAAATAATTCTCCTTCGTCAGTCTATGTTCACAAAGTCTCTTCTATAAGTAGAGCACTCTTTAAACAAATAGCATTATAAATGTAATGTTCGAGCGGAACTGAGTTTTTTACATCACAAGCTTGAATAGATAGAGGGTTGCCGCAGTTCGCCCATCAAATATGAAAAACCTGGACGGCGCTGCTCCACTATGGGACCATATTTAATAACCGCGCTACGTAAATGTAACGTACATTTTCATATTTCACGTTTTAAAAGTACACTGCGTAACACGGCTCGTGAATCATTTATCAATAGCTTATAAAAGCTCGCAACTACAAAGTACATACACGTATATTTTGAATTCGTTATTTTTTTAATGAAATGCTTTTAACGGTTTGAATCGCGAAATGTATCATTAATTTTAGTACTGCCCGACGTTTCGGATGCTTTGCAGCATGCGTGGTCACGTGGGTACTGAAGATGGCGAGTATTCCTAATATCAAAGTCAAATTTGCTACGCTAGCGCCATCTGTGTCGATGTAGTTTTAATTTGAAGAAACTAACTGGGTCCTCTCTTTTCGCGGTATGCTATTTTTGGGATGTAGGTTTATTTGCATTTGGCGTACACAATGTGTAGACGTTTATTTGAAATTTTCAGTTGTTATAAATTTTCTAATCTTGAAAATCAAATTTTAATCAAGCCCTTTAATTAAAGATATACGGTGGTATTAAAACTACGATCTTTAGTATTTAGGTAGTTCTATAAAACACAGACAGTGACATTAGGTATATATCTATCTTTTAATACTAATAAGAACCGAGAAGTTTTAGCTCTACTAAACAACAAATAATAATAAAACACATTAATTATTTACATAAAAGAGTTAGTGCAAAGGCGGCCTTATCGCCTATAGCGATTTCTTCCAGGCAACCTTTGTATAAAGAAAAGGAAAACAAAATAACAATAAATGAGTAAAAGCCAACGAGAATGAGAGAGAAAATGCAATAAATTGTAAAATACGATGATATCAAATACTAACACAACAAAGAACGTTAACACACTAAACAAAACGTGTGCCGGACCAGCTAATAAAATGAAATGCATATTAAAAACAGAACTAAAATATACGTTATCTCATTACTTTTTTAAACGCAAGTTAATATGCATTGCGAATAATACTATTATCTCAGTGTTATTTAGATTTTCAAAGGATTTATAGCTTGCAGTAGTTAGATGCGCTCCAAATAGCTAGACTCCTATCTATGAGCGTGACTTGTGGTGTGTTATTATCTGCGTCTGAATTTAATTTAAACTTAAAGCGATATCTCCGTCAAGTTATATTCCCCTATATTACAGTTTGTGTCTAGAATTTCTCTTATTAACATATACGTAAATGGGACATAACAAGAACGTTAGGTATTTCTTCTTGGAGACAAGTAATACTTAAACTACTCTCAATAGATGTCATAAACAACTTTGAAAAGATTTTTGATGTTAGTAAAAAATATAAAAAAAAAATATTTCAATTTACCTATTTTAGTAATAAATACCTAATATGATAGTTTTAAAGGACCCCAATTTATTGTAAGCCATTTTCGTGCCTCTTCTAGTTCTGTGTTTTTCCCCACGTAAGTATACAAGTCAAGTCAAGTCAATCCAAGGGCTGGGCTACGCAGACGACTTGAATCTAATCACGCATAACAAAATACAGCTACAAGAGTGTTTTAAGTCCCTCAGAAATGCAGCCGGGGGCTCCGTTCAGCAATGAAAACGTGTACTTCGAGAGATGTGAGGAGTTTATTTACCTTGGTTCAATGATGACAAGCGATAATAATCCCAGTAAAGAAATCGGCAGACGTGCTATCAATCATGCTAGCAAACTGTTGCTACTTTCGGGCTACTTTCGATCGCGACTATTCAAAAAGAACACCAAGCTTATCTTGTATAAAACCTTCTTGCGGCCTGTACTAACTAACGCCTCCGAAACCAGGGCACTAAGCAAAAGAGAGAAACGAGCTCTCCTAATCTTCGAGCGAAAGATTCTCAGAAGGATCTTTGGACCCATCTGCGTTGACGGTGTGTGGCGAGTCCGATATAACGAAGAGCTATACAACACTCTTGGCGACGCCAATATCGTCCAATTCCTTAAAAGCAACAGGCTTAAGTGGCTGGGACATGTACACAGAATGGCAGATGAAAGAGTAGCAAGGTCTTTGGTGAACTTGCAACCAGGTGGTAAACGAAAGCCCGGGAGACTGAGCCTCCGCTGGTGGGATGGAGTCGCCTGGGAATCTTGGGCGACCAAAACTGGAAGCAGGAAGCCCAAGACAGATCGCAACGGAGGAAACGACTAGAGGTGATGATGATGATGAAGTATAAAATTCGTCTTAAAGTAGTTTGCCAATGATATAAGTGTCTTCTTTTCAATATCAATTTTTACTGTTACATCGTTACTAAAAGTAACGTCTTTTTTGTCTTCATAAAATTAGTGATTATTTGTATTTTCATGTTATAGAGGAGGCGACACAACAAAAAAAGAAAAATACACTGTCTACCTATTTTAGCTTTTATCATTCGGTTTGTATTAAATAAGATCCTTACATTTTAATATGTTGATAAAAGTATTATGACTTACATGTATATGTAACAATTATGCAAACCTATTTTTTGTTATTACTCCCGACCTTCACAAAACATCCTCCCCTAATTCCACAAACCAAAAACATCTACATTTAATTATTTTGCGGAGAAAAGTAGCTCTGTCTCGTTACGTCAATCCAAAGCGGCATTTATGTGAATATCATGCCAAAGTCACATTATACGAGGAACTTATTTTACCGCTGTTTGATATTCCGTATATATCAGTGACTCGAGAAGATATCGGCACTGAGAGGATGAGAGATTCAAATATGATACAAATTCTATGTGACGTTAATTTCCCCTATACGTTTTTGGAAGGTACTTTGCAGGGCTGTGTATAATGTTATAGGATTATACCACTACAACAATTTTGTTTTAAAATCTAAAATAAATTTTAAAAAAAATCGACTTGGGCAGGACTTGAACCGGCAGTCAGCGTTCCGTGCAGTCGAGTAATATCTTATTATAGCAATAAAAGTTTTAAATTTGAATTTATTGAAAAAGGCTATAAAACATTAGGCTATTCCGTCATATCCGTTGTAATGTGTAGGGTTTTCGGTGTGTGCACCGCGAAAATGATACAAGATGATACCCAAAAATATCTATAAAAGAATTATTCTACATTATTAAATTATTATTATTATTGAAGTAGTCTCCCCGTGACCACGGCTGTTGCAAAGCATCCGAAACGTCGGGCCGAAGTTAAAAATCATTTTCAAATAAGTTTAACTAATATATCGCGTTTAAACCGATAAAGTGTTTTATTTAAATAAAGAATTATTCTTCTTTAAAAAAATGTTTTTAATAGACTATATCTATTTGTTAGAGAAACGTACATGAACCGTAGTAATAGGACAATATCAATATCATTTGATTCAGTTGTCATTGAACATATGTATGTTCAATAACTGAGTATGTAAAACACACATATCGCATTGTTACGGTCCTTCATTGTAGAATAGCTGAAAATTCGAGATAGTATAAGTAAGATCCAACAAAAACATTTCAATCACCGCCCCAGTCGTGAAGAGTAAAGCTTTCATTCTAGCAAGACCGAATCGTTTATGCAAACGGCTTTGAAAACCGTGTTTAAAATCCACTCGATTTGATTGTATTCTATTGAACCTTTTCCATTATTGTCGTTTTATGATTGAGATTATGCTCAACGTGAAAGTAGCCATAAATACAAATAACATTATATAATAAATTAAAATACTTCAAATAGATTTGGATGTTTGATTAAAATTGAGTTATTTTGCAAGTAAATTTTTGGTTTCGGATATTCGGAAATCCATATACCTTGACGCGATTACACTTCACGGCTTCTTCATTAGCGAATGGTGATTCATGAGACGGACAGAATTCTGATATTCCTACCACTCATTTAATATCCAGATTTTCAGACGAAATCCAACATGATTCAAAGAATCAGGCCCCTTAGTTAATAGCCGTAGATTGGTACAATTTGTCATTACAAAGTCTTTCACTCTGCTCTTGCCTCTTGCCTCTCAAGCTGGGAGAGAATTCCAAAAATATAGTTTGAAAGGGTTATTAACTTGTTGAAGACAATAAGTAACTACATAGTTGACATCTTAATATGTACATAAAATTATAGAAAAAGAATATTTATTGAATAAGAATTTAAATATAACAGACCTATTTTGCAAAAGCAATTGAGATAATCGAGTATGTTATCAACTCAACCCAAAAGTTTGGGTTCCGCAGCGATACTGATACTTTAGGACCACTTTCCATCAAACTGGATTTGAGGATAAAATTTACATACAAATGTTTTATGTACGATAATGTACTCAAAGTCGTTTGGGAGATTTCGTATCGAAACGGTTTCTCTTTTTTTGGGACTCCTTTTTAACAAAATATTTATTTTACTGTTAACTGTAAAGAGTGAAAAAACGGACTTTGGATTTTTTCTGTGTCGAATAAAGGTAATTAAAATTTGGTTAACTACTAACATAAAACACTTGTAACGGTTTAAAACAAGAAATATATTACTAAATTTAACTCTGACCCTACGTTTTCGATGTTTTGCAGCACATATAGTAAAATTAAATTGAACTTTAAATGAAAAGTAAACCAATAATAATATATATCAAGTTTCAAATAGTTAAAGTGTTTTATTTGAATATACGATTCTTGTTTACCTATTTATATATGATCATGTACATATTTGTATTAACTATTGATTTTTGGTAAACGAATCTTATAATATTATCCAAATACTTCGCTGTTCTGTGAAATTAATCTCATTCACTTAATCTAATTTTTCGGAACATCTAGTAGGCCCTCGTAGCACTTCGTAGCATCTCGTAGCAAAGCTAGACGCAACGCTACGAATCCGAGGACGTACTAACAATATTCTGTAATGTTGCGCTTACATTGTATTCTCGGATTCAAAGGACGGAGTGCTGTGTTGCTGCAGTGCGCCATTAGTAAAACAATTTTACAGCCTCCCACATGTTGCAGTTAATGCGATTCCGGTGTAATACAGCTCTTGGAATGTTCACAATACGCGTTTTACTAAAATGTCGTATCCTTTTACGAAAATAATATCACATTTTAAGCGCTTCATACTTTTGCAAACATTGAAATGGCGGTGCAATTACATTATAACAATGAAATAAATGGCATATGTGTGCTTAGGAACAAAATAAAATAATTATTAATGTGGCATTAAATAGTCATAAATCGTTTAGGTATTAGCAGTACGAATCGAAGGTTCTGGATATCTAAGTTTTTATTAACCATATTATGGGAGATAAAACCGGCATCCACAGCATTCTATGCACTAACCGGCAGCTGAAAGACTGTAGAAGCTAGTTGAAGACCCGCCCATGTCGTAATTATTTTTTCAAATTGAATAGATTTCAAATTTATATTATGTTATCAGGTATCAATAAGTGGGACATATGAATTAAATACAGTCTGAAGAGTACGTGAGTAGTACACATTAAAAAAACACTTTAACATTGATGTAACTCCATAACCACGGCTGCATCCGAAAGTCGGGCCGAAGTTAAAATAATCTCCAAATAAGTTAAACTAATATATATCGCGTTTGACACCGGTAAAATGTTTTATTAAAATAATAAATATATATATATATATATATATATATATATATATATATATATATATATATATATATATATATATATTTACTTCTTCCACGATTTTTCCGTAATCTGTGTATAGTTTTATAAACTTATATCCCTAAATATTGCTTTATACAAAAAATACAATATTAATAGCAAGATGTCAAATTTTAATTTCAAGAAAAGAGGACAAATTGATTTATACAGGGCATTGGCTAATTGCCCGTAAGTAAGTTCGATCAGAGTATTAGCCCCAAGTCCCAAGAGAGACGCTGGTTCCTACTGTGTCCAGATACATAGTTAATGCAGCCATTATCTTGTAAAGCTTCATTATGAAGCTAGACTGAGCTTAATAACCTCTTAATAGGATTAACAGGATCTGCCAGGTTAATTACTTTATGACATCTGTGTCTTTTGTCTATGTTCCCGACTAGACAAAGACATTATATCCTTCAGGATAATTACAATTCTAGTATCTGAAATATTGGAGTCTGTTAAGTAATATTAAAAGTCAGCCCGTTGTGTTTGACGTTTGTCTGCTATTCCTTTATTTAATAGTATATACTTTTTGTGTAAATTGTTTTTTTTAAAGATCGTGCGGGATTAATAAAACAGCTGTTAATATAAATAGATAATATAATTGTAAAAAAATTTGTATACATATTAGTATGTATAACAGAATTCGCTAAGTTGACTAGATATTCACTAAATATTTGGCAGTGTATTCCCTCAACTCCCCGAGTCTTGTGAACAACCTGCTGGCAAGGGAAACGAAATTTTTATTATGAAAAAGTTATATCGACTTATGTCAGAAATATTCTTTTTTATATGGGGCGTTGAACAGATGGTTCCCGACCTACACCCGACTGGTACCGTTCAGTGGTTGAACTCGTTCCTTATCGTTAAATAAAGTCGGAGAGGTCTTGGTTCAAGAACCGGGAAAAAATAATAATTTGTAAGACAGACACAGACGTCCGATCAACTACTTGCAAATAAACGATCGATCATTGAAACAGACGCAGTAATGTGTTCGCTTAATGACACACAAATTGAATTCAAATTTACACTTATAGTATTTTTTATTAATAGTAAACTTTTACCATGATCAGGGCAATAATGGCGCCTGCGCCGACGTCGTCGTTGTGCTTCATAAGCGTCGAGACACGTTTCTTCTGTAGAGATAAACATCTTTAGAGTAAATGCAATTTTACAATTGTAATTGTAACTTCTGACTGTACTCATATATTCATATTAAAAAGGGTTGAAGTTGGACCACTTGAATTTTGAAGTAAAAACTTGACTTAGTAGCGAAATGTCGGGCCGTTGTTAAAATAATTTGTGATTCAGATTTTATACCGTTAAAGTATTTTGTTGAACTTTCGTAAAGTTTAACCTTAGTAGTTTCAAAATGAAGAAGAAAATAGAGGGCAATATAAGGACATTATTATATGTATATTTATAAAAATAACCATCAGTGCTGTGTTGGTGCGCCGGCGGCGCTGCCTCGTCGTCATGTCTGGCAAGCGCACGCAATTGTAATGTATACGCTCTGGATCCAGGTCCAATACCTTCACCGCCAGCAAATGTCGCATATGGACTGATTTCATAGACATCTGTGAAATTTCCATTAGCTTTGTAAAATAAAAGTATTAAACTATAAAAATAAACATTAGGTTCTAACTCATCCCCTTGTGTCACTCCAACGCATTTAACCTATTTATGCATAAAATATTTTTTTTTAATATATAAATTGACACCATGAAATATATAGTGAAATGCAATTGGACTTAAAATTATTACGAATAAACTATCATTGGGCTGAAAATTTTATAAAATAGTAAATAAAATAATCTCGGTCTTTTATTTATTTCACTCAGAAGCTTTGGTTCAATCTTTTATGAATGAACATTTTTCTTTCGATGTATACCTAAGTTACATTTAGTACCAAACATAGCTTTAATATTTTATGCAAACCTGGTGGATCTGGCGGTAACTTTGGCGTAGAGTGGGGAGGTCGGTAGGTGCCGCAAGCAGCCTTGTCGCTCGTTGTCACCCGAGGCATTGCACCATCCGTTCTACATAAAGGATCGCTCTCGCATTACATTTTAATTAAAACGTTCTTCTTACTTGCGCGTTCAAATGAATTGTTGCTTTCACGTATAAATAAAACACCATAGCAATGGGTAATAATATATAAAGCTGAAGAGTTTGTTTGTTTGTTTGAACGGGCAAATCTTTTGCTTTGGTTAGAACATTTATCGAGGGCTAAGGTTAAGGCTTTAACACATAGAAGTGTATAGGAGCAAAAAAACGGCGGGTAGTGTGAAAGAACCGGTTTTCCGTTGCGTTCGCTACGAAAACGTGAAAGCTAATATTGGAAGTTGAAGATACCCAAAAAATATGTATGAAAGAATAAATTACCTTTAAATGATCTAAAAAAATGTCCGCGGCAGTATTATGTCTATCTTTTAAGATTACCTTGCAAGAACGACGAGACGTGGAGAACTTGGGTACTAGCTATTACATCTAAAGATGTTGAGAAGATTTTCAAAAACTAACTTTGATGCCTAAAATAACTATTCTACGCGGCCGAAGATATAAAAAACTATAAAAACTCATCACTGATAATAATTAAATTTTCCTATTAAGCCATTTAATTATTTTATTACTTTTATAATTAAATAAAAATGAATAATCTGACTGCGATCGATTTACGATTACTATATTCAGATCTGTCTGACATTTTTCATCATAAAATATATTAAGTTTGCAATATCGTCTCGTCAGCTTGAAAAATCCGAGCACAAACGTAAGGTGAGAAGGGTCAATGAAATCACATTGAATTGATAAAAGGGTCCTGTGTCAGCTCTTCGTCATTACCAGACTCCTATTTTATTTGAACGGAAATATGATCCGTAAACTTCCCGAGTTGGATTGATCTAATTAAGATATGTGATCTGAATCTTTTTTCCTACATTTAGTGCTAAATGGTGTTAGAACTCAATCTAATAAAAAAAGTATTCAATAATTAGAAAATCGAAAAAAATATTACGCCACCGGCAGGACTTCAACCGGCATCATCTGCGTTCCGTGCTGTTGATCTAACCAATTGAGCTACCCTGTCCTATACATCATCGTCGATTTTGTTCAAACTATTGATACATGCACCTCTGGCGAAATTTGATTAAATAAATATAATGAAAGTGTTAGAGCAAATATAGTTTCCCACATGTTGTGTCCTCTTATTTTTTATATTTATTTTAAGCATATTCCGAAATACAATTCTAGAACCTAAAACTTATATTTTATGAATATAAATAGCCCATATTTAATAAAAGTAAATTTTTCTAACCACTTTCATAAATATTCTAATAATAAATGATTCCTTGTTAGAAATATTCAATAAAATGTTATCATCCGGTGCGAAAGTAATATACTATTCCAATATTAGCTTTCACGAAACTCTTGCTTTGAAGATGTAATAAGTATCACAAAGAGACGGTGCGTTGCCATGGCAACGTCGAATGCTAAAGACGGTCCAATTAAATTGTGATATTTGCCTTAATTATTTGCACACGTGTATATTTACGATACGAGCAAATGTCTATAATAAGCTTATCCGCGATGTTTATGTTATTGAGCCCTATTTTATATAACTACATAGTTGTAAGTTTTACAGTCGACATTCATAACATTTAATAAATCAATTCCTATTATATATATTAGAGACAAAACTTCATAAAAATGTGTCTTTAGAGTATTAGATTTGTATTGTACAGATAAACTTGTTCTTGTATCTAACAAAAGATATTATTTAATATTTATTTTGACAAAGATATTGGGTACTTGTATTTATTTGGTGAATTATTTAAAAAATATCTCTCTTAGAGGCCATTGTTATACGCTGAATAATATAAAATTTAATTATGTGTTATCGTAGTCTCATTAGAATCTATGAATAAGGTTTAAAATTTAATATGTACAAAAATTAATGCGAACTCACCTCTTTCGTCGTAAGAGTATGGCGAGTATCGTAAGAGCTGCTACAGATAAAGCAGCACACAAAGCCAGAAGTAACGCTAACTCTCCGGCAGTGGCTGGAAAAGGGGCATCTACTTCTTCCGCATAGCCACCCTCAGCTGGACTTGTGGTGAATTCGTATACTTCTCGCGTCCACCCGGCCTCGTTTGATGCTCGAGCTGCGACGCGGTACCTCGAACCAGGGGTTAGGCCTAAAAAAATATGTTTAGCTTAACTACTGGTTTAAACTTCATTTCGTAAGCGAAACTTTATTTGCATGACAAGCTTGTATGTGCAGAATATATAAAAGCTAGTTTTTATGATTTTCCTTTGTATTATACTATTTTAGCCATGTCTGTAATCATTATAGCTTAGTTTTGTAGGCCTCTTAAATGATAATAGTAAATAAAAAACCTTTCCGAACAAAAACATCTTTAAAAACATATAAAGAACGAAGGCATCGAGATGAGTTTGGTTATTTTTGAGCTCATGGAAAAGAAACTACCCTCAATTAATTATAATTATAAATTTTCCAAAACTAATGTTTATTCATTAAGTTGCATCAATAATTAACTAACTAGATTTTAATTTTCTCTGTAAGTGAGAATGATAGTTATAAAATAAACAGTTATGTTCACTGTAGCTATAAGTGTAATTAAGTCAAACAAATATCAAGGAAAACTAACAGATTAATATGACACTGTGTTTATACTGAACCTTCTTATATTAAAAAATGGGCTGAGCAAATTATAAACTCTGACAATTGCTAAAAATGTATTTTAGATTATGTCATAGTCTACGTTACATTTACATTATAGTAATACCAAGAGAAACTTACCACCTAAAATTACTTCACCACCAACCGGGACATCCCTTGCACCAGCAACCCCAGATCCAGCCCATTCCAGTTTCAAAGCAACAGGACCACACCCACCATCGGACCACATGCTCGTATCGAACCTCGCATGAGTGGCGTTAGATCTTATCCACCTCGTATCTGGTGGGGCTACTGGTGGCCCACCAGATGTCCTAATAGATATTTCAGTACCGGGAGGTCCACCGGCCGAACCATATGCTCTGTATGCTGAACCGCACCGAAGACCAGAGAGTATAACAGGCCCGGGACTTGCTGATTGAATTCGCCATTCACCCTACAAAGTTGTTGTATAAGAATTCGTTAGGTTAGAAGTAATATAATATATAAAACACTTTTTTTTATTTACTAGTATACTTGAAGAATAATGTATAAATACCGTTAGTTTGCGCGAGTAGTACGCATTTAAATAAAACACTTTAACGGTTTAAAACGCGATATATATAAGCTGAACTTATTTAAAAATTATTTTAACCATGGCTGCTGCAAGGCATCCGAAACGTCGGGTCGGAGTTTTATTTAAAAGAATAATGTTTGTTTTCAAACTCCAATATACCTAAAAACCCGCATGGATATACTGTTGTCTAATTAGAGAAGTACGTACTTATCCCCGTATATAAAATATTTTGTGCCTCAAAACAAACGATTACAAGCATATGAAACAAAGATTTGATTATTTTAATTGGATATCGAAAAACCTATATTTGCTCTGATAAGACTTGCAAACGATAAATTTCGACTCGTTTAATAAAAAAAATAAATGTTTATTTTACGCAAATGAGAAGAAGGTAACAAAATTGAAAAAATATGTCAAGTAGAAAGGAATCTGAAACGAGGAAAAGATTAAAGCTAAAAATAATGATTTATTCCTTCCTTAACAAGATACTACACAAGGCATTCCTAAAAAGATTATTTAAATTGTCCTGTTTAAGTACACACAGCGAGATAACTAAATAATGGAGAAATTGGGCTGTGTTATGTAAATACGATTGTAACGTTAAGGAGATCTTTTGCTATTTCCTTTCTTTTGTTATTTAACTGAAATTTGTTGTATATTTAAATTTTATTTACTGATAACTTAAGTATGTAAGTAACGTCTGTTTAAGACAGCTATGTTTCACTAATAACTTTGAATTAAAATATTACATAATAAATTTATATTCTTCACCTCAGGCGCCGCTAATCTCCAGTGTAAAGTATACGCCTTAGGTAAAGCATGTCCTGGTACTCTTGGTGCTGCCCTGAGTTCCAGCTCCAGTTCCCTGGACCTAGCTTCAATAAGCGCTAGCCCTGGAGGCGTTGGAGGTCTCAACACAAACACGCGCCAAGTAACAGAATCCGAACCATGTGGGTTTTCAGCTACACATGTATAGTTATCCGCGTGTAAAAGCTCCAGACCTAAAATTATCTTGAGTTTAGATAAAAAAGTTAAAAAAAAAAGAAATCGGCTCGGGCAGGACTTGAACCGGCATCGTCAGCGTTCCGTGCGTACCAATTGAGCTACCGAGTTTCAATGTGCGATCAATCCAACGTGTAAGAATTATGAAAGTTTTGAATTTAAACAATGTTTTTTTTATCCGAATTGCGCATACATATTTTTTTATATAGAAGATGAAGTTCTCGAAACGAAAATAATCTAATAATGAAAATACGAGGCTTCATATTAATCTATAAACTTATTTTAGGGAACTTTGCTTTTACTTAATATATTATGAATAAGACTTTTGCCTTTGAAGTTTAGATATTAATAATCGAGGAACCCTTAAGAATACATTATATTGGCCTTAGTACTCCATGATATTTAAAAAAGAAAGTGAGTAAAAGCTTACTTCTTATCATCAACGCGTCACCATCCAAGTGAAAAGGTGATCGAATGTGTAATGGGCTCCCTGCTCGGAGCCAACGCTTAGAAGGTGGTGGAACTCCGCCCACCACACATCGAAGAGACAAGGAGCTACCTGCTGATCCGACTGCTGCTCCGCCAAATGACGATATTCGGGCAGGAGCTATTAAAAATGCATTATGTACATGTTATAGGTGCTAACCAGTTCCTTTACTTGAAACTGCCGCGTCTAGATAAAAGTGGAGTTTACTACTTGAACAGTGCGGACACTGGCAAGGAGAGGATACATCTATAGAGAGGACAATAACATAATTAGTACTGAAATTCAATTGTTATATATACAACAAATGATTTGCGTTAATTTCATGCATTATCCTTCATTAATAAATAAAACATAATAATAAAGTTTACTAACCTAACGCAGTTGTCTGACAGGCTACAACAGTGGACGTTGGGCCTTCTCCCGCGCCGGTAGCGGCTCGCACCCAAGCTTCGTACGTCCGTCCGGACCGGAGACCTCTCAGGGTCTTCATACATTCGACCGTTGTCCCTTCGCTTTCCGTACACGAGTTTACTCGTGTTACATTCGCTTCTTGGGACCTGAAAATATATACGTGAAATTTCGCGTTCTTCTCGCATTCAGAAGTCGTTTATTTTACAACTAGCACTAGCATACAACTACTACTAGCATATCTATACTAATACATAAAGCTGAAGATATGTTTGTTTGTTTGTATGAACGCGCTAATCTCAGGAACAACTGGTTTGAATTGAAACGTACTTTTGAGTTGGTTAGACATTTATCGAGAAAGGCTACAACGTTGCGCTGTGCGTACGCTGCGAAATAGGTTCAAGATACTCAAAAATATGTCTAAGAAAATTATACCTCTTAAATGATTTAAAAATGTCCGAGACACTATATGTCTATTTTTTAAGATTTACTTGCAAGAACTTAACAGCTTAAATTTGCAAAGATGAAAAATTTATATTCTACGCGGACGAAGTCGCTGACAAAGCTAGTTACTAATATAGTTTTAATACACCAATAATATTTCTCAGGAATTCGAATCGATCGATATAGCTAGTTAAAAGAAGAGTTAAAAACAAGTGCCTAGATATTTTAAATATTGGCAAAGCAGAATTATGTTCTGTTTTCATAGTCATGAAAATATTGTATCCAGCTTTTAATTACTTCACTTTGTTTAAATACGATACGCAGCGATGAACCGATATGGGATCAAAATATAAATTTATTTCATTAATATTGACTTAATTGTAGATTTTATGATGTTGGGTAGAAGTTTAAATGTATAAACTTATTTATCCTTGTTATAACTGTCATATAGGTAGTAGACTAATACCTATTTTTAAAAATATGAAGAAAATAAAAATTAAAGTGATACACGTAATATTAAATTTCGTAGGCATTATAAATCAATAATAATAAAATTATAAATACAAGCAAATCTACCGTTATTGAAAACTGACAAGCCCCTGTGGCCATGGCTGCTATAAAGCATCCAATACGTCGCGCCGTAGTTAAAATAAATTGTAAATAAGTTATTTAACAAATTTCGCGTTTTAAACCGTTAAAGTAGAGACAATACTTCATAGAAAATAGAAAAAAAAACATAACAAACAACTGTGTATTACATCTTAAATTGTTTTCTTTAAGTATAAAATATAATTAATTAGTTAAAGTAAAGATGATTTTTTACACAAAGTATTGTACTGTCTTACCCAGAGAGATCCTTTACATAGAGGGAATAGTGAGTCAAGCGTCCGTTCGGCTCAACTGGTGGAAGCCAAGACGCACGAAGAGACCGCTCGCTCAGAGCAATCAGCTTGATGCCACTCGGAGCACTTGGCACTGCGACAATAATCACACATTTGTATTGTCGTCGGATTTATCCCGAGATTATTATCGTTTATTTTGTGTTATTTTCTGATTAAAACTACATGTACTATCGTTTAATATTTACAATAAATAGATGGTTTGAAACGTGTATATTAGTTGAACACATTTGAAAATTATTTTATCTATGACCCGACGTTTCAAATGCTTTACTGATGTCGTGGTCATATTTTCAAATAACTAATATATATTATCGATTTAAACCGTTAAAGTGATTACTTTTAATAATAAAAAAATGGATACTAATTCATTAGGACTTACCATCTTCATCAGTCCTGCAAACTTGTGGTGGGGATAGAGGACCGTCACCTGCAGCATTGTGTGCGCGCACCCTTATGTCATATTCGGCATAAGGCGTAAGACGAGACACTGTCGTTTCTTCACCCTAATTAAGACACAGTAGACTAAACAAAGTAGATTTCGTCGAATAAATAATCTTTTATCTTATTCTTGTATTTGGTCTTTTCAATTCAATTTGATAGAGGTTTTATTTAAAAAGAATTGAATCGCTACATAATTTTAAACTTAATGTAAACGACGTATTCTTTGTCATTTAAGTTGTCTATTATTTCAACGTCATTATACAGTTTCTTTAAAAGTCTTACCTGCACCCGTAAATGTGCATCTTGAACCGGAACTAAAGGGTCCGCATCCCTTCTCGTATACTGAAGAGTATAGTGGGTTATAAGCCCCCCCTCTGTCGTCCGGCAAGGGGGGGGCGCCACGAAGCGCGCAGTGACGTGGAACCACTTGACACGCATGACAGACCTTCTGGACTTCCGCTGGGCGCTATTGACAAATTTGCTTGGTTATTGGATTGTGGTTGGATAAAACAGTAATAGTGTAAGAATTACTAAACTATAAATCAAGTAAAATGTCTGTTAATAATTGAAAAAATATGTAAATACACGAAACGGTTTGCTGATATGTGGATTTAAACTCTGGTCAGGTTTGGAATTCGGATCCCGCTCGTGCAAATTAACGGATAATAAAAGTATTGCCAATAATAAAAGTTTCTAAGATGGAAGTCAAGACATATTATGTAAGCTCAAAGACTTGTTGTAATTACAACTGTGTTAAATATATTAGATAGTTTTCCAGCGAAATATTATAACTATTTTGCTAGTAAATATCGTGATCACAAATAACTTCGCAAGAATTCAAGTCACGCTTGAAATCTGACATCTTCTCCAAGACGTTCCGTTTAAACTGAGCCAAAGTGGAAAATGGAGGGAACTATCAGTTACAAAGTAATTATGAAACTGTCCCGACCTTTAAGTATGGAGATGTTATGAAACTATTCTGAGAACTTGATGTCATTTTCTATCCTTTGCTGGGTGATTGATGAAAATATTATTGGATATCATTCTTAATTGAGCTAGCCCTATAGCTCATTTAGACATTGCAAATGTGATTACACTAGTCGGCTGTACTAATTTTACTGTTTTACAAATGGCGCCGCATTACATACAGTTATGTAAACGGTTGTGGGTAGAAATATGATAGGTTTTGACCTCAAACATATTTTAACAAGATTATGCTGTATTTAGTTGGATTACCGGACTACCTTTTAGAGAAACACAGTGTTGACTATTTTTGAGTAATCTACGCATCTTAGTAACGTGTGTTTTATTCCTTCACATACATATCAGAAAAAGTCCTAAACAGTCATTATTTTTTTTAATTCTAAATAGATTTAAATTAATAAAATTTAATTTAAGAGTTCTAGATGTATTTGAATTGAAATTCTTTTATTCAATCTAATTATGCATTAAAACAAAATGTATCGATGTCAAATATAATTTTGTATAAAAGACCAATTTAATGTTGAAAAATAAAAGTGCCATCAATTTGTTCCGAATCGTTTGACCTGGATCGAAAAAGCCACGGTCCAATTAAGCCATTTTGCATTTTGATAGGAAAATTTATGACGCACGTATCATGTCTCTGACGTAGATATATGGATTGGTGAGAAAATTAATTGCGTTTTTTTAACTTTGTGCATTCGTTGAAAACAATGCATAAAAGATAAGAATTGTGTATATTTATAATAGTGGAACTTTGGTTCAGACGTGTAACATAACATTATATTTTTTAACTTTTGAAAGAATTACGTTAAGCACAGAGTTCTAGGTTCATAACCAGGGAAAACAATGAGAGTTTTGGTCGGGGAACTTGCCTCTTTTTAATGCACTATAAATATTAAATGTATAAAACGAAGTGGTCTTAGACTATATTTTAATTCAGATTCAGAACTTCTACAAAAACATTACGGATATTCTCAGTCCAGCTTTGCATGTATATAATAGTACGGAATAATAAGGTATAAATAACTATTGCTCCGTATTTTTGCCTTGTTTGTAAATTCTAGTAAAGTGCATAAGTATAACTACCAAGAAATAAGTTTATTTAATCATTAAGTTTTAATTTTGTTATAATATAATTACTAAGCAAGAATGTACTTACGCGATTCTAAAGTATGTCGATAATGCGGTTGTGATGTTGGACCGTTCCCAGCTGCGTTGTACGCTCTGACCGTGACCCCGTAGCGGGTCGCGGGTTTGAGGCCGCGTAAAGTACTGCTCGTTGCGTCAGAGCTGGCTCCGCTCTCAGAACCGTTGTCAGTGGAACCTTTGCCCTCTTCGGCGGCTTCCCACCAGCGTATCGTGTAGCCTAGTAGGGTGCCGTGCCAGGTTTCTCGTGGTGGTGGCTTTTTAAATGTAACAATTGATTTTACAATTAAACATTTTTATAATGGACACTGAATGCCTACCTTGATTTTAAGATCCCGCTTAAGAACAGACTGTTTCGATTTTATTAATTTATTTAAGATTCTAAATGCGTAATAAACTTTTAAACCAAAAACAACCATATAAACTAACGACATGTCAGAATTATGAGTTATGAGTAAAGGTATGCACAACATGACTATGAAGAAATACAATATTAATATATGGAAGTAAATTAACAAAAACATAATAAGCAAAAAATTTATAGATTGTATTTCAACGATTACTTTTATATATGCTGCGTATAATATAACGTTGAAGTTTTAAGTTTTAAAAAATAATTTAAAACGTGTAACTATTAATGTATATAAAATTTGTTTCAAACCGGCTTATCTATGATATGTGTGATTATAAATATATATTAAAAACTGTTATAAATTCAAAAAATATACGACTCGGGCGTGATTCGAACCAGCGTCCTCAACGTTCCGTGACGGTAGCTCAAACCAATTGAGCTACCATGTCCTACGCGAAATTGTTTTCAACCAATTGATATTGCACCTCACGCGTGAATACTTCAACTTTAATACTTGCGTATTATTATTTTATTAAAATCGATTTTTAATTTAGGTATATAGTCCCCCCATGTAAAAAATATTAAAGTTTTCAAAATGTAAATATATATTGCAAATAAAGAAGCATAAAACGTTCATAGAATATTTGTATACATAAGAGATGGATCCTCAAGGGTAAATGTGCTAAGCGAGATTAAATATTAAATTACCATATTATACATACCTGCCAAGTGACAAGCAATTCTCTCGCGCGAAGTGCTCGAAGTGAGATATCGCGTGGCAACCCTCCGGGCGCTAAGGAGATTAAAATATTATTGTTACGTCGACACCTCCATTTACAACGGCGACCGATATTATACGTCTATAACTTAGAAAATACTGTTACAGGTGAACAAAGTCCAGGGCTCTAACTTGAATTACACAACGGGCGGTCTAATGGTTGCTATATATGGCTAGTAATCAACGGATCCGGGTTCGATCCCCACTGGATCCAAATGTTTCTAACTTTTCTGAAACATGTTGGTGCTGCAAATCTGGATGTTAAATGAGTGGTAGGAATATCGAAATTCCGTCCGGCTCACGAAGCACTGTCCACAGATAAAAAAGCCGTGTAGTTTAATCGCATTTCGGTTTTAGTCTGTGGATTTCTGAACATCGAAAGCAAAAATAGGTCAACAGCGAATATTCTGTAGGTGTTGTATGGCTGGGTTACCTTACATTAAGTAACCCCCATGCTTATCTGTCCTTCTTTATCATTAAAAAAAGTTTACCAGTGAATCTGTGGTGTGAACAATAAAAGTAACGTCATTGTCTTTGTCGTTACTACTCTTTAAAAAAAAATGATTTCAGTTTTGTATTGCCATTATAGTGTATGCCATACATGTGTAGCAATATATGAAAGGTACAATTGAAATATAATCAAAATTCTTATAAGGTTACCTGAGGCCTTTTAACTTATATTTTTAAGTTTAATTTTTTTTACTATATTATTATAATCCCTTCTACGTATCACTTAGCATGTAACAAAAAGTATGTATTTAATTTGCCGGTTAGCATAAACCGTAAGACGGTTTCTTTACCCGTTTAATTATTGTAAAACAAAATTATAATGTTAAAGAAGTTAAATAAAATAAATAAATAAATAAATAATTCAATGTAAATAAAAAAGACACTTTAACAGTTTAAAACGCGATATATATTAGTTATACTTATTTGAAAATTATTTCTAACTTCAGTCCGACGTTTATATCGCGTTTTAAACTGTTGAGGTGTTTTATTAAAATATGTACTACTCGATGTAAATTGTTAATGCACCGGAACAGACTAGCCGACATCCTAGTATGGGGGCTAGATGAATTGTGAACAATATTTTTTGGAAAATAAATAATTTGGAGTAAAGAATCAGTATTTGTATATATCATTTATAACACATTGGAAAGTGGTAGAAAATATGTTAAGGAAATAAATGATCGAAATACTTCTTGTATTAGTTATAAAAGAGTTCTTACTTAGACGCAGCAAAACTATTTGTATTATAAAAAGTTAAGTACGTAGTTACACTATAAATTGCCTACAAAGTGGCATGAGCTTAGCAACTTTTCAAGCTGCGCCACGTACAACTTCCGTAACAACTTTTCAAACGCATCTGTGTCTGAAAGTCTATAAAAAGTTCCTCAAATACATTTCCCCATTAAATTAGAATTTCTTTCCCCTTTCACGCTATAACAGCTTTAGAAGTTAATTATAGTAAGATTTTAAATATTTTTTCACCTTCTTTATGGTCTGAATCTAGTTAATTAGAGGGGAAATTCTATGAGATTTTCGTCTTGTAAGTTTTATTGCTTTGCCGGTAAATGACTATTCATTCCAAACCTAAATAAAGTGCATATTTTTATTGGTATTAAAGCAACTTCTTAAAATGTGTAGTATATAGAATTTAAATAAATTTAAATTTTAGAAGAGCGAAAAAATATTCATGACGTACGCTGTTAACTCAAAGTTAAATATTAATATTTCTCTGTTTCAGTCTATTCGCGTCCTACGTGGAGTAAAAAGGCGAAGTTTTATTGTTTGCTTTAGTACCGGTCTAAGCTCTCCACTTGTTGGCGTCGGGGAAGAAAAATAAAACCTCAACAAATCTGTTTACTTTCATCTCGACGGCGAGGCAAATGTAGATATAAATCTATGAAACGTCCTACATAGAAAACACTTTCACTCAATATAGCTAAGGTTTTAACTCTATTTATTTTCGTGAAACCGCTTCATCGATTTGTAGTAGATAATTCTTATAACTTTTATCACATAAATACATAAGTGCTTTCAATATATTGGCTAACTTATTTTTAATTAATTTAAACACGGTCTGACATATCCCCCGAGACCACGACTGCTGTATAGCAACAAAAAAGCCAGGTTGTAATTAAAATAATTAATTAAATATAAGTTAACTAATATATTGAATGTCTAGTGAATTATAAGTTTGCGTTTGAATAATTTAAGGTGTTTTACTACTCGCGTAAACTACAGACAGTACTACACAGGCGTATATTATCTCTATTATTAGCTGTTAGTAAACTAGATTATTTCCTCCTTTTGCAGAGTCTTTGTCTACTCTTAATTCGCATTGAAACATATGACTATGCGTTGAGGTGCTACGAGCCACGTAGCAGCTCTACGTAATGAGTTTTGTAGCCCCGGAACAGTTGATAAAGTTTTATTATGACCAGCCTTAAATGCGTAGAGGTGCTACGAGTCACGTAGCAGTACTACGTAAATGAGCTACGCAGGTGTTGTCTAGTTGGACGTACCTTCCTCTCTAGTAGTGAAGTGTAGAGGTGTAGTGAATGGGGAGGCTCCGACGTCGTTGTGGGCGGCTATTCGTAGCACGTACCGAGTGTCAGGATATAATCCGGACACTAATGCCCCAGCACGACTCGGCCCTTCCGATCTAAGTGTCATATCAACATACTTGGGCTTATATAGAGGAAAATGCTTAGCATTTAAATATACGATTTTAACTTTATTCCTATTATATGAGTATAGTATACATTACTATAGGATCTCTGAGATAATATTGTTTGGTATTTCAACAACTATTGCATATTCAGTATTTGATCATAAAGCTTTGATATCGAACTGTTTTAATGTGTAACTTTAATATGAGGCTACTAGAGGCAGAATAGTCTAATAAAAAACATGATTTTTAGTAAGGAGGAAAATAAATTATTTGTAGTCGTAATTGTAACTCATCTGTGGTCTTCTAGGTAACCATTTGTAGACTATGAAAACATAAATAACTCAAGTCATATAATTGCAGTTGGGCTACTCTTCCTAGCGGCCTCATGTGTTTTTGAAATGACATAAACAAAATACATTCTGTTTACACAGTTATATTTTAGATATGCACGAAGTACCCTTTAAGGTTTTATTTTTATATAAATATAATTTATTATACAAATGCAAAATTAACATTGTTTTTATTCATCAAGCAATAATTCTATTAATATTTCAAGCAGCAAAGCAAACAAAATGAAAAACGAATTAAATATTTATGTTAAGCGTACATCAGCGCCAGCAGCTCGAAAGCTACTTAAAATTAATAAATCACACATTCGTAATTGTACGTCGAGTTAACGAAAAGTTGCGAAATTTCGAAATCAGGACAGCCGTGACGGAAACATAAATATATTAGCGTTACGGAATTGAAATCCGCAGAGCATTATCATATTCATAAGCCTGAGCAAACTTACGCGACATGAAGCAAATCCGAATTAGATAGCGTGACGTTGAGAACTTCGAGCGAGTCCCATGTGTCTAGGGCGGGCAGCGGAGCGTTGAGCGGGGCGTTTGTGAGGTCGCGGGCGAGGGAGCGGTACTGCAGCGAGTAGTGGGAGACTATAGCTCCGCGGATGACCCGCCATGTGACGCGCGCTTTTCTTGACCAGACTTCGGAGATGCGGACTTCTTCGGGGACGCTTGGTCGCTCTACATTAAAGAAAGAGAAATGTTATAGTATAACAAGAAATGATTAAATAATGCCTATAAAGACGCGAGTAGTACATATTTAAATAAAACCATTTAGCGGATGATATAATTTACAAATTATTTGAACTGCGGCCCGACAATACATAGACCATGACTAAATAAGGGGGGGGGGGGGGGGGGGGGGAGGGGGGGGGAGAAAAAAAAAAAAAAAAAAAAAAAATAAAAAAGGGGGGGGGGGGGGGGGGGGGGGGGGGAGGGGGGGGGGGGGGGGGGGGGCCCCCCCCCCCCCCCCCCGGGGTTTTTTGGGTTTTTTTCTCGCCCCTTTTAACCCCGGGGCCCCCCCCCCCCCCCCCCCCCCCCCCCTTTGGGGGTGGTTTTTGGGGGTTAAAAACGAAAGGAAAAAAAAAAAAAAATTATGCTAAAAAAAAATCAAAAAATTACCAGAAATATTTAATTATCTTCTGGACTGAGTAATACATCGTTTATATTAACAAAGGGATTTACATATAAAATAAAAAGATGTCCGTAGCAATTACATCGCTCGGCGCTGTTTTATTATTCTGCAAACGTAAAAAGCACCTTTTTAGCTCTAGATTTCGCTACGAGGCAGTTGTGTAAAATTTAAGACCTTGTAATAAAAATTTCTCGTACTCAAGTTGTGTTTTAAATTATAACAAAACGCTTTGGCAAGTTCGATTTTCATTTGCTTATTATTTTTCATTCTGTTTCTTAATTTTAATGAATTTTAAAAGATCATTTTTTGCACATACTTTGTTCGATAAATACGTAATTTGTGATATTATTATAATTAGTTATATAGCATTTCACAATACCTCTCTTTACCTGGAAGACATTGCTTGTTAGCGATAAGGCCGTCTATTGCACTACATATATTTTGTAAATAAGTTAAGCTAACATATCGCGTTTTGAACCGTTAAAAGTATTTTATGTAAGTATTAAATGTATACTACTAGTGTAAAATACAGACTGTATATACTTTCGTTTGTGAAATAATAATTCATAAAATAATAATATATATAAAAGAGAACTTCATACCTTTAACAAAAAGCCGAAACACCAGTTCATCAGTGCCATATAAGTTCCTCGCCAAGCACCGATAGTCTCCAGCATGTTCTGGACCAGCGTGGGTAATCGTGATTTCAGATAGCATGGCCCCATTTCCCATGTCACGCATCTCGACACCACCAGAACCACTAAACAGAAAGCATATTATATAGGTAGGTTTAATAAGTAACATTAGTGTTTATTTTTTATAACTGACTACAGTTCTTGTGTTTCAGTCAAGAAACGAAACAAGCCATTTTAATAAGCCTTTATAATGAAACTTATTAAAATTACCACCGTTATACTCGTATATCGATATTCAAGTACAAATGAATCATTTCACAAGCTCGTTTGTGTAATGGTGTGTAATATATGGCTCAACGGGTCTTGGGTTCCATCCCCACCGGGTTCCTAAACCAATTTATAATTTTTATGAAATATGCTGAACATCGTCTGAAAAACTGGATATTAAATGGGCGATCTGGACGGAATTTTGTGTGGGTGTGAGAGAGAGTGTGTGGAATGTTGAGTGTTCGTACACCGTCCACAGATGAAAAGCAATGAAGTGAAGTTTAATCACGTTTCTGTTTCTGTAAATTTCCGAATATCCAAAACCAAAATGGGTTGACAACGCACCTTGTTTAGATGTAATATGGCTGGGGTATTTTAATAACCTCATGCTTATCTGTGCTGCTCTATCATAAAAAAAAACAAATAAGTATACAGCAATACATTGTTGTTAAAAAGTGGAAAATACTTTTTTTATTTTTTCGTCGTCTAAGTAAAATATGTTTTAATCTTTATTAACTGTCTTAATGTCAGACCATAATATTGATTATATTTAAATTATAATATTTTAAAATACATCGATACGATGTAGTGGCAGATGTTTCATAAGGTACGCATAACGAAATTAAAATTAAGGTTAAACTGGGAGAAGCACCTGCGACTAGTTTAAATATTTCAAAGCTCCGTCCAAGCTAAGGTTATCTAGAAATTAGGTCATATCCGCTGCCTGACACTAAACCTCTTAACCACTAAATTCGTCTCCAGTATAATATGAATATCATAGATGGTAGAGAGAAGTTTTGATAGACCTGTTCTTATAATAACATCCTATAATGAAGATGAACTGAAAAGCGCAAGGTGAAATTACAAAGTAAATTATTTTAATAGCGATATTATTATTCATACTACTGTATAAACGTATTGTTTAAGCGGAGGGGCCACTGAAAATCAGTGTTGCAATACAGACGTGTTCGTAACGTTATTTTGTGAGGCTTCAGTTTTAGGAGTTAAAATTGTTTGATTACAGAATATACCTAATGCGTTAGAATTATTACATGATTGATTAAATATTTTCAACAAATAACATATCTCTAAGTTTTGTCAATTCAGCCAAGCCGCACGTGGAAAGGTCGATCCCCTCCTGCAGCTTGCTGATAACCTGCATAGCACGAACAAGAGGGAATTTCAGCTGCAAGTTGGTGCATACGTAACAGCTCAAGTAACGGTGGTCGTAATCGCCTACACACGTATAGGTACGGAACAGACAAGGTTTTGTCTAAGTATAGGTAAGTTAGTTAATAACTACGTTAGTTTTTGATTGCAACTTTTATAATGATTTTTAGTAAATAATTATATAAATAAATTAATACAATTGAATTGATAGCTTAGTTTATTATAATGTTAAGTAACTTCGAGAATTTTATTCGAAGTATGTAATAAGAAATGTAATAACTTACACTTAATTGTGTTTTGTAATAATTAACAGTTTGTCATCCTGTACTCCATCGTTTAATAAATAAAGAATTCATTTTTTTATATATAATAAATTTATTTGTGTATTGTATACTACAGACAAATATTTCTTTAACACTCGACAAATACAAGGAAAAACTACGCTGTTCAGAAAACCGTATTACTTATACGCAGTAGAGACAATTAACAAGCAATACGGCAAAATAAACTTTTCTCGCTCAGCTAAAACAAATTCCACACCTTAACCGCATTGTTATTTTTGTAGCTTTTCAGTGCTTAGTGAAAAGCTGGTGCTTTGACTATAAACCGCTTGTTTATTTACAATTGAAGATGGGAATGTACTGTTAGTTTACGATTTATTCGGTAGATTAATTAATAAAACTGAATAAGGGTAGCTGGTTTAAAAATTATAACAAATAGCCTCGCATTTTAGTTTAGATTTGTAATAAGATGATAAGATGTCTTGATACGTGATAATAGACATGTCGTTAGACAAATTAACTGTCTTTGGCCATCTCTTTGTCTTATTAATACGATTTCATGTACCTCTGAAAATGTTTGGTCAAATACTAATATGCCTCATATTAGTATTTCTAGAGACAGAGTGGCCTAATAACAAAAATTATGATTTCCAATAAGGAGGAAAATAAAAGTGCGCATATAATTGTTTTCGGGTTGTTCGGCGGACGTGAGCGAGAAGAGGTTCTCGGTTTTTCGCCATCACGTGCGGACGGCATCATCAGGAGATGTTAACTACTCCATTGACAATTCAATTCAACGAAAGATTATTTAAACCATTTTCGGTCACTGAGCTCTTGTAGATTACAATTTTGAGACTATAAAAATAAGAATAAATCAATTCATAAAATTGCAGTGAGATTACTTTGCCTCTATCGGCCTCATAATAAATCAGCTCTCAGAAAAACATAGATGACAGAAAAGTTATGTAATGATATCGAATACGTAAAACACATATATATTCTATATTTGAAGTCATTTGCCTTGTAAACAGTAACATCGTAACATTTTGTACTTACTGCAGAGCAAGCGGTCTCGAGTCGTGCGTCCAATGTACATGTATTTCCGGTTCTCCTCTCACGGTACAAGTGAGTCTGGCCGGTGTACCACGTACCACCCACTGAGTTTCACCGACACCACCGCCGCGACTTAGTTTTGGGGGTTCTGATATAGCAAAAAGCTTTTATTCTACACCTACTTTGTATATCTGATTGTGCATTAAAATTTTTACAATGTACTAATTTAGATTTGTAAAGCTTTATAATAACTTATTAATAAAAATTAATTTTAGATTTAAAAACGATCGGCGACACGGGCAGGACTTGAGAACTAGAACTCGCATCCACAATGCTTCGTGCTGTTGCTCTAACCAATTGAATCACCATGTGTAGGACATGGTGATTCAACAAAGAAATCGACATCATCGTCGATTTTTTTTTCAACCTATTGCTACACGCACATCTCGTGCAATGTAATTTCACTCTTAAAACTTGCACTTTAAGGTTGATTACATTACATCCAAAATCATATTTTATTATGTAGGTGATTTTTTTAAATTACCTCTGACGTCCAAATAGAACATATGGTGTAAGAACGAATGCTGTACTCTTGCCGTGCATCTATACCAGCCCTCGTGTTCCGGAGTGGCCGCGCGCAGCCAAACCGTGCCGTCAGAGAGAATGGAACCTTCGTTTACATCGGCGGACTCGGACTGGCCCCAAAGGATGTGACGCCAATTTTCACCTTCTGTGTCATAGAAGTTTCTAATTTAATAGTTCTTCCCGTCTATAAATTGAACTATCGCGAGAAAGATGATTTGGTAGTAATCTGCGAGATTGCCATATAATAAAAAGTTACATGTTCATTCGACTTTCAAATAAAGTTTTTCATTAATAATAAGTTTGTTAAAATTTTGTTCCGAGGATTTTGTTGTCAGTGAGCAAGGTAAAAAGTTTAATGACTTTAAGTACGTAAAAATATTTCATAAATAAAATTACGAAGCTTATGTGTATTTCAGTTGAAATACAAATTAAAGATACTTTTAATTACATTTTAAATACAGCATGATTAAAAGAGAACCTGTACGATATAAGGAAGGGTCTTACAAGATAATATATATAAATTATTTTACCTGTAGAAAACTCCCAAGATATTCTGGGAAGAGGTTGTCCCTTTGCTGAACATGGCAATAGTACAGCTGCACCGGCAGACACAGATGTATTCTGTGCACGCCACACCCATAGTGGAGCCTCTGTATAGAGACTGTTTTGTTTATCATCTTTTTCTTATAAACCTCAAGTTACCTATACAAATCATAACGCGAAACATAAGAAGAGATAAAAGAATTTGACGAAACACCTACCTTTGACAATGAGAGAAGCAGAGTGACTGACGGTACCAAAGTCATTGCTGGCGCGACAAGAATATTCACCGCTATGGATGGAACTTAAATCCTGTATCACTAATATTGTGAAAAAGTCCATATTCTTCTGCTCGACCTAGTAAAACAGGAATTCCCTCAATCACATAAAAACAGGAATTCCCTTTGAAAACTTTAATATTTTTCACATGACACTAAATAAACTAATTCTAGAATAAAACATTTTTTACGATACGGGCAGGACGAAATCCACATCGTTCGGTACTGTTTTTCTAATCAATTGAGCTACCGTGTCAGAAATTCCCTTTTTTTGTTTATGTATTCACACTTACTTTTAATACAGATGGAATTGGCAAGTTATCCTTATGCCATGTAAATTGTATAGGTTTATCTCCAGATATTAAACTGCACGTTGCCTGGGTACTTCCACCCACCTCTAATTCTTCGGGAAACTGAAATGGTGCTATTTTCGGTGGCTCTGTGGAAGATTTATAATTTTGTATGATGTGGACACGAATTAAGTTTCTATAGAATTGAATATACCCACTGTGAACTTCAATGCGAACGGTCCTTCTTGCTAGTTCTCCACTTTCAGCTTTTACTTCACAAGTGTAACCGCCCGCTGCGGCACTCCTGACAGAAGTTAAACGTAGTATGCCACGCTCCTCACCAGAATCGAGTGGTGACTCAACGATAGATCCATCTTCCCGCCTCCATAAAACTTCCCTAAAATTATGATGCGTACATAGAATTCTTTAATAAAGTTCAATTATTACAACATCTAATGCAGCATCAAATTTAATGTTCTATTTATACGCATATGTTAGAAATTCTGGTTATCATTTATTTAACTTACTTGACAGGATATCCAGAATAAGGACAATTTATTGTGACATCTGCTTCCACTTTGACATGAATCGGTGGTAGATACCTTATGTTTGGAGGACCTAAAAGATACACTCATTTATAATATGTACTTTATAAAATAAGTCAGTATAGATAAATCTCGTTTACCAAAAACGTTTAGTCTAGCGTGGTGCCCTTGGGAGCCACCAGAATTCGTTGCGTTACATCCATAGCGACCTCCTTCGTCAGCTGTTCGAATATTAATGTTCAATGTTGAAATTATACTGCCCTCTTCACTTCCAGGTATAGACTCAGCTCTTGTATTTACTGTGTATCTAAAAACAAGAGTATTAATATTTAAATGTTACGAAAGTCTATGTGTAAATACGGTTCAAAACGCGATATGTTTTAGTTATACTAGTTTGTGAATTATTTTTAACTACGTCCCGATGCTTTGCAGCAGCCATGGTCACGGCGCTTCCCCGTTTTTAAACCGTTAAAGTGTTTTATTTAAATGTGTACTACTCGCGTAAACTATAGACAGTATTAAATTACTCACTTTTCTGGTGCCGATGGAAGCGGTCTGTCATCTAACGTCCACACGATTCTTGGAGGCGGAATACCTGTAGCTGCGCACCTAAAAGCTATACTCTGGCCAACACGTGTTATAGCTTCACTAAATGTTGTTACCAGCCGTGGCGGTCTGTCTAAAACGTGGTGGATACCATCATTTATAGGTATTAAAACTTTTAAAAGCAAAATATTCATTAGGCTTTCGTTCGTCGTTTCGATTGCCTTTTGTATTTTTAAAATATTTATTTTATTTGATTAATACAGTAATTAAAAACCTATTTTTATTATTCTTATTCTGTTCTGTGTAAAATATTACCAGCGATAATGAGTTCAGCCCCAGAAACTGCCGAGTCAGAGTGATCATAGGCCGTGCATTGATAAAGGCCCGCGTGATGTGACCTGACAGGGCCCAATGTTAGTTTGGCTTGAGGTGAATGTAGGGGTCTGCCTTCGTGTTGCCAGCTTATAGTGACGCCACCACCTCTTCCACCAGATACTGAGCAGTTAAACGTACCGGATCCACCTGTTCCTAGCATCTGAAAAGTGCTCTCAATCAGTTTCCTTTTCCTTTGTAAAAAGGTTTATTTTAAACTCATTTCAAAAAGTACTTTGTCTCTTTCTCTCAATTACTTTACTAGACCATTAAGAAGATTACATAATTACCTTCAACTATTATTTTGTAATCGTTACATTAATCTATTAAATACAATTTTAATTGATAAATTGGTAGGAAATGCTTAGAAACAAAATATTAATACATGCTAAACCCACCAATGGAATCAACGACTAACGCCACATATTTTTACCTATAAATTTGTTCACATTCAAACTTACCAAGGGATTCGGTGTTACAGTAACGGTGAGTGGTTCATACACCACCAGTCTCACTATCAAACGAGGAGTCGCTTCAGATCCAGGTGAACAGGCATATCTCACGGCGTGTTGTGATCGGATGTTTGGTATCACCAGCGCACCACTCCGAACAACCCCTTCGCCTGAAGCTGTCACCCACACCCCGCTTGTGTCTTGCCGTTGCCACCTATAAGCATACAAGTTTCTCTTTCTACTTCGTTTAGTATGTGGTCACTAGAGCCAGAGTAGTCTAACTCAAATTTTATGACTTGACTTATTTTATTTATGTTTCTTATGTATGATGCAGTGACCGTAAATTGTTAAAATAATTGTTACTCATATATCATCAATAGTAAATAATAATTTTCGTCCAAGTTTGCTCGTTTTTATTTTCCTTCTTATTGAATATCATGTTTTTTGTTAGTAGGCCACTCTGGCTCTAGCGGCGTCAAATGATGGCGATCTTTATCCGTTGGACACATTTGTATGTCCGGTTGAGTCATACATTTATCGAGTCAAGGCATTATTTAAAAAATAAAATAAAATATACTTTATTCTGTTTAAAATTTTAAAAATTATTTAGATTCGTAAAAAAAATTTTTGTCTGTTTGTCGTGTCGTGATTCTACAGAGTGAGTCATGAGGTAAATAGGTTCCGTCTTTGTTATAGATCAATATTTCAGCACGGAATTGATTCGACCTAATTTTTTATTGTTTACCGGAAGTTCAAGCTCTTGAACCATTGAACCACAAAGGCACTAGTCCTATATACTAAGGATAACAAGTGATAGTAATAGTTAGTACAATTGAAGTTTTTAATATATTTTAGATGCTGGCATTATATAAATTAAAAATCAATTTACATTGCATTTTTTGTCTGTGGATATATCGGTTCAAGCCCGCCATTGTCATTACATTTTTAATTTATACAATTTGACTTGTTTTTTTTAGGAATAGGTCTTATCTTAAACAGTCATACTTACGTAATAGTATGTCGGTTAATATGTCTCAATACGCAAGGAAGAATGACTGTGTCTCCCATGCGAGCCTCAATAGAGTTTACTTCTAAACTTTCCAACCAACTGCTCTCTGAAGCAATTTAAATTTTATTTAAGAAAATACATCAAGGAACATGCAAGGAAATTTTAAGATATAACGAAAAAAGTGAATTTTTAATGGTTTATGTGAAATTTTCAGTTTTTCACTGACATGATAAAAACTGCAGCTATCTTCTCTAATATACACTAGTATTTTTTTATTATACGCTTACTTATTCTGGCTCTTTGGAAAGTAAATTGGAAAAAAAAAACTGTTAGTAATTGACGTGATTATGTGAAAACACAAATCGACCTTAAAATAACATAAATGTAATGTTGATATTATGAAAAATTATATCCGTTCTCGATATTTATAATATATCGGTTTCAACCACGATATAATACGAATCTATAACCAAATATTACAGATTATATACTACCCCATTTCTTATGTCAATTGTCAATTTTTAACCACAAACACATCCATAGATTAAAACATATGGAATAATTGCTGAATAGATAACGATATTGTACCATCTGTGGTAAGCTTCAATACTGCGCTGGGTGTGTCGATAGCTATACATGAATAATCTGCTTCTATATCCGCTTGCGTTAAATCTGATCCTAACAATAATCCTCCTGCACCAGAAATCCATCGGGTATCTAAAATTACAATTATGAAATAGAATATAAAACAAATAAATTGTACTTATTAGAATTACTTTATTTGTATACTTGGCGTATATTTTACCATTTAATAGAATGTTGCTTGGTAGGTTCTTTCCATATTTGCAAAACTTCACTAAGATCGGCTTAGTAGTTTAGGCATCAGAATTTTTTAGAGACCATTTAATGAAGCATAATCATTGAAAACTGGGAAGTGAAGTGTCGATTTTTGTTTTTGTAAATAAATTTAATAGCACACAAATGTAATGCACACGATTGATTTATTTTTTTGGGATAAGACTAGCGCCATCCTGGCACATAATATATAGAAAAATGGTGGCCATGTGATATATACCTAACATGTTAATAAAAAAAGAACATTACGCTACTAGTCTCGGTGATCATCAGTGGTGGTAGTCTTTAAGTGGTGGTAACCCTCACTAGAGCAGTGTGGAAACTTTCATAAGGCATAAAACTTGTACCATTAAAGGCATAGTGTGATAACAAACATGTTCTATCATACCTGTTCCCATATATCCTGTCGTGAGTGGAAGACCATCTTGCATCCATTTTATCTCAGTAAAACCTATTTGGGGCGAAATATCGCAACGCAAAACAACGGAACCCCCCAACTTCGCCGGAGTCAGCTGCTTAACGGAGTTCGCGAGGATGTTGTCGTCCACTGGCGACAAATATTTGATTAAACTTTAGACAAAAAGAGTATGTTATAAGAATCTTAAAATTTGATGTCACGAACCACCGTCTTATAAAGCCTATAAAGAATTTAAAATTGAAACTAGGCTAAATCAATTCCTTCAGATTAAGTGAAGTGTAGTATTGTACTCGTATCGTTTCTAAGTAGTTCGATAGCAAAATATTGTTAGTAAGAAATCATTAACAACAAACACACAACTAAGTTATCTCATTGTGGAACCGAACAAAGGCCGATATAAATTCGTCCTTTTCATCTTTTTTGTCTGCAAGTAAACAAATGACAATAAATCAATTGTGACAGAGGTTGTTTTGTCTGGGAAGCCTCATTATTGTCGTCGCCCAATTACGAATACTTGTTTACTGTGTTTTTTACGCCAATTAAAATTTTGCGCAAATAATATTCAATTCATTGCTGTGTCATTGTAATTGGCATATTTATTCGACTGCGAAAGAGTAAATTTATATTGAACATAGACATTTATAACTTCTCCTTGCAGTCCATATAGATATAGATGAATGAAATGATGATGAGTAGAACTAACTACTCCAGTGGGAACCAACTAATAAGAGTAATATTAAAATCTAGAAATAAAATAAAGAGTAAATACTAGTGTCCATTTTCTGAATGTGGTCACAGTAAAAAATAATTTATCATCTATATTACTCAATTTCAACCGATTAAATTGATATATTATTTAAAATCTACAATTTACCTACCGAAGATATGTACTGTCTATAGTTTATGCGAGTAGACAAAAAAAAAAAAAAGGGGATATATTAGTTAAACTTATTTTGGAAATGATTTTTGACTTCGGCCCGACGTTTCGGATGCTTTGCAGCAGTCTCCCCGTACCAGCTGAAGATACGGCTTTATTTATTTACTAATATTTGTTAAACGTTGTGTTTATTTAAATACCGGATATGTACAAAGATACGTTTTTTTATTTATTTGTTAACTGTTTACTGAATACACAAGAATACAAAAAGTCGTTAATGCGAATGGACTACATTACACATACTAATCGCTTACAAAAATATTTCCCAACTAGTTTAAAGCATGAATTACGTTTATACGTAACGTAAATATCAGATTTTGTTTACATATTTATTATATATTCCTTTCAACGTATCAAAGAAGTTGTTACTTACGTTTGTAGTGGTGTAATGTGTGCTCAGTGAAAAGAAAAATCGAAAAAATTGGTTTCTCTTTCAATACTGACATTTGACTTACCGATTATATAAAAGTCAAGGTACTAGAGCTTATTTAAGTTTTATATTTTAGACATTCAAGTAAGGGCAGTTCTAAAATCGAAACATGTGTTTCGCTTTACGAAACAGCATAACATCAAAGTTTCGAAAGTCATTTGAATAAAAATCAGCTTCTAGTTCGCTCCTATTTTGTTGCCTTTCGATTTTCCCTTTGTAGGCGAGTTCATTGTAGGAGAAAATATTAAAATATGGTAAGTTGAACCTGTGACTTCGTATTTTGTAGAGCTTACAATATGTTACGGACTATTATTACTATATTATGGGAAATTATATTATTAAGCATTTGTAATTTGTTTGTGTGAAATCCCGTTTCCCTCTCGTGGGGCATGGGGCGAACACAGTTCTGTGTCCTTTCACTGATCCGTTCTTTAACAGGCAAGTAGTTGATTAGACTTCTGTGTCGTGCCCGCCGAGATATTTTTTGTTACCCTGGGATTAAAACCCAGAACCTCTCGCACGTAACGCAATGCGTAGCGTAACGTAGGCAACACGTTTAACCATTTGGATACAGTGGCGGTCTACTAGATACTCTGCAAAGTATTTTAAATCTGTATTAATAAAAAATATAAACTATGTATCTTCCAATTACTTCAATGTTTCATGAACACATTGGCGAGTGTAACTAGAACTGTCGTTATATTTTACTGAGTGCAATTTTTACTTACTTTTAATTTCACAGTCGTTATTAAAGCAACGCTTAAACTAAATTGCATTAAACCCAGTAACATTGAAAACTGCAAACAAAACTGAAAGTGGCCAATTACATTTTCTAAAGCACACGAATGCATCGAACAAAAGCCTAAACAAAATGCAGTAATGCCTTCTAAGAACGAGCGTATTTATACTTGTAGTTGAAGTTGGAATATAAATTCTGTATATAAAATGGAAAATCGTTAAATAAAAGCAGCGTAATTTTCAATGAAAAGTTTCTGGAATCTTCATAACGAGGCTTTTCTCGTAGTACAAAATGTCGTTCAATCTTTAATTAAAACTTTTGTTTCCTTCGATGGATAAGTAATTGGGACAAAGAAAAATGTATTTCAAAGTATATGTATACAAAAGCATGTCTAATTCTATATCTAATAGATTATTCTCAATACTGTAACGTTCCAATTAATTCCTTCTCTGTGCACTGACGTACGATCATAAGGATGTGCTAGTTCAATCAACCTTTTGAAACCCTTTGTACAAATACTGTCTATAGTTTACGCGAGTAGTATACATTTAAATAAAACACTTTAACGGTTTAAAACGCGATATATTAGTTAAACTTATTTGGAAATGATTTTTTTTGAGTCTCCCCGTGACCACGGCTACGGCAAAGCATCCGAAACGTCGGGCCGAAGTTAAAAATCATTTCCAAATAATATTAACTGATGTATCGCGTTTTAAACCGTTAAAGTGTTTTATTTAAACCTTTTGTACATTTATACCAATAAATACAATGATATTATTGTATTTTATACTGAACATGATAGCTTACATAGTTAGTAAATATTAAATTCATGAGAATTGATTTTATCCGTATGAAGGTAGATCTCTTTGTAATAAACATGTTTAACTTTTAATAAACGCGCACCTTACTTCTAGTAGCATTCAGTTATTATTAGAGATTATAAGTTTTAACGAGTTCTCAGAACGACAAGTGCGAACTTCGATGTTTAGAAAACAACAACGTTGCCATTTAAAAATTTTCCTTCGTTGGAAACAAAAGATAACTTGTTCCAAACTTCACGTTATGTGCCATTTTTAATCCCTTAATTAAAAGTTTCATCCCTGTAAAAACTCCGGCGCCGCGGGCCATTTCCATTTTATTCCATATTTCCACGGAATGTAACTGAAAGTTAATTGGCCCAACTCGACTCGAAGTTGAAATTTGTTTTGCCTTTAACATTTGCTTATTAAACAACTCCATTTCAAGTTACGTTATTGCTATAACAATCGAGTATTTGATTCATATCAGGAAATTGTTTACTTTAATATATATAAGGAATACTGCCTTTTTTACCTCTAAAAAACGTTATTTTTCATAATTAATGTAGATTAGTTTTAGATAGATGTAAGAAGGAAACATGACAATAAAATACACTTTATAAGAGTTCCTTAAAAATTCATTGCAAATAAAATTAGAAGTATATTTGATCAAAGCTTCTTTGTATCTTCATAAAATATTATTTAAGTAATATATTAATATAGAGTTTACAGTACGTCAACACCGTTACGTACGATTGAAATTTGTATCTATGTAAATATTAGTTTTATTTGTTAGAACTTTATCTATATATGTAGATAAAACGAAATACTAAATACTGTCTATAGTTTACGCGAGTAGTACACATTTAAATAAAACACTTTACGGTTTAAAACGCGATATATAAGTTAGACTTATTTGATAATAATCTTTAACTTCGGCCCGACGTTTCGGTTCGTTTCGGTTTCGTTGTCTCCCCGTGACCACGACTGCTGCAAAGCATCCGAAACGTCGGGCCGAAGTTAAAAATCATTTTCAAATAAGTTTAACTAATCTATCGTGTTTTAAACCGTTAAAGTGTTTAATTTGAAACTAAATACTGTCTGTTCCCCGTGACCATAGATGTTGCATAGCATCCGAAACGTCGGGCCATTGTTAAATAAATTTAAATAAGGTTAACTAACATATATCGCCTTTTAAACAGTTAGTGTTTTATTTAAATATATATAAAACTTCTTGTCTTACCAGGTTGTAGAAGAACCGGTCTAGATAGAGCCACTCCAGCCTTGTTTGAAGCTCTGCATCGTAGAATGGCACTATTCCCTCCACCACCGGCATCAACCATTGATCGACGAGCCCCTACCACCAACCGACCATCACTCAGCACATGCCTGTTCAAATACATTAAATTAATTAATTATTTTTCAAATGGTGTGTTGTCCTTAGTTCATAAAGCATAGGGCAGACATATTTTTGCGTCCGTCTTCATAGTCAATTAAATAAAAGGAAAGCAAATACCTTTAACAAAATATTTCGATATTTTGTTAAAGTTATTTACAAAATATTTTAACTACAGCTTGACGTTTCAGATGATAACTAATATTATTCGCGTTTTAAACCGTTAAAGTATTTTATTTAAATAAGATAGTATATGATCAGCGTTCTTGCTTGCATTATTTTGGTATGTTTAAATGGAATTTGAACTAGTAAAGTCTGATTATCATATACAATATATTTGTAAAGAAAAATATTAAATATAGAGTTCTTCATTGCCCTAAGATTCATGTCTTACTATTTCTAAACACATTATACGACTATAATTTCTAGTCCAAACCGTCTTATCATTTCCGGAGTACCGCAAACTTGTGCAAACAAAATATTTATTTAATGTTCGCCATAGCTATCAAAATACTTGAAAGTTGACGTTATTCAGCCAATACAAGAATAACAATGGCTTCATAACGACATAACTTTAACAATTAAGGGCCAACGAAGATCGGTAGTACATTATCGATGGAAGAAAAGTTTTTAATGGGTACTTCTTTCAATTTCTATTCCATGTTTACGCAACAATTCTCTTTTAGCCAATCCCTTAAGAAGTGCCAACATTGACAAAATTTTGAATGTTCCCTAAATTTTGTCAATGTTGGCAACAGTTGATATATTCTATATCTATTATGTAAGTTTTAAAAGTCTAACTGTATTATATCAAACTAAAAGGCATTATTTCGATTCAATTTCCTTTAAAAACTGTTATTGTATCTTTAGACCATCGATTTTTACTGCGGGGTTTAAGTCCCGGTTCAGACGAATTGTTATTTGTTTTTTGAAAAATAAAAAAAATCTATTATAACTACTTTGAGGCGCAAGGTTCGGTGTAGGAGGTAAAAGCTGATAAGGGCCCTCAGTGCCAATGCTATTAACAATTTTTTTTGGCGGCAATTATTAAAGACTGCCAACTTGTAGCGTGGTGGACGAAAGTACACCGATCAGCAAAAAGATTTATACAATATTATGTTTCGTTAAGATTATTATCAAATTTCCTAGATTACGAGTAGATAAACGGATTATATTTACAATTTTGACAGCTAACATTTGCTTAGTAAGATGTTACATAAAATATTTCAAAATTAAGTTCCATGTTTTTTTTTATGCAAACATTAGTTAACAAAAAACTTATTAATTCGTAATAAGGTATTTTCTTAAACACTTGACATTTAAGCAACACTTAAATATATTAAAAACTTATTAATAGTACATAATTTGAAATTGTCTGTTCTCATATATTACACATTTAACAAAACCATTTTATTGTATTTGCTGCGTTAAGTCGTAGCTTATCTAGGATTACATTAATGCAGTTAAGGTTTTTCTCGCGACTAAATGTTATTCGTTTTGTTGCAGTTACTAGTGTATTCTAAGAACGGATTATTTATGGTGCTTCAGGGCAATGTCCTCACCAACCGATATAGCTTTTTTCTATTCACTTCGCTCATATCTATTACGACTGTTCATTTGTTTTACCCGGCTTATGTAAGTATAAAGTTACATAGTTTGTTAGTAATGATAAAAAACAATTAATTGGGAAACCAGGTCATTTGGTTGCATGGCATTACATTTTATTTAAAATTAAAAGAAACAATATGTTGATTATCACTTTATAAAAAATCATCGGTGCGATTAATAGGAACAAAGAAACAGTGAGAAATGTGGAAAAATGTGCTGTGAAAAAGGTTCAGGATACCTTTAAAAAAATATGTAAAATATAATGATTCCTTATTAAGTGATCTAAAAATATGTATATGTTATATCTGTTATATTTTGGGATTGATTATAAAGATGAGGAGAAGGTTTGAAAAAACAAATTTTTATTCTCAAAACAACTATTCTACGAATTTGCTGGCATATCTAATGATTTCTAGAATTAGAAAATTGTGTTTACTCATTCGAGAAATACCAACGAAGTTGCTAATTTCTACTGAAAATTACGTACGAAAATTGAGCCAAGGAGTTACCGGAATGCAAAGTTATATCCCGAACTCAAGCATCATTAGTCAGGGCATTCTTAATTAAGTCAATTTAAAGTGAGTTCTCACCGAAGTGTCCAACTTTAGCTTACCTTGGCAAAAGTCAACAGTGCTCTGGTGGAGCCGAATCGACTACGACGTAACTTTATCCGCAACTTGCGCAACCAATTTTAAACTTTGACGCTATAGATATTAAGTTCAATTGACATTGCACTAAAATGTATCATATATTTTCATACTGGCTTCAATTCTGAGGTTACAACGAACGCCATGTGTTTGGTCTAGATCTTACTTAATTTAAAAATCGAAAATAAATGAAAAAATTTTACTCGGGGGGAGAACGGGAAATTAGCTACCGATCCGACTCCAGAGAAAAAAAGGGGGAAAAAAAGAAGGGAAAAGGGAAGGGGGGGGGGCAAAGCCCCCCCCGAAGGAGAATTAATTTTCGATTTTTAAATTATATAGTCCTTCATGTGCAATAACCTGAAATATTTTTCACTTAGATCTATATTAAAGTTGAGATAGTGGATTTTCTTTGCTTGAATATTTTTTTATGGAATACAGAGTTAAATTGTCGTAACGTAAAATTCTATAAAATCTGGTGTGATTCCTACGGAAAGACTATCTTAAAATCTAAATAATTATATATAATTTTGAACAATGAATAAAACTTAATGTTTACGGTAAATAAAATAAATAATGACACTATTTAATAAATCGATGAAAGTTATAACGATACCCACAACTGACAAACGTATAATTTCCTTTTATTCTTCAATTTCTATTGGAGCAAATTCAGCAAAAAGGATTTAATTTCGCAGTTCCATAAACTGTCTGTCATGCACTTGGAAAAGGCATCTTCACGTAGTTTTGCAATTTGTCTCTGTGCTCGTTCCATAAGTCATATGTCAACATAATCATTTATATCATGCACTGGGAAATCGTTTATTTTTGGCAGACAAATATGATACATATAAAATGTAGGTGTATATTCGAGAACTCTTCATCTCTACGAATGAGATAAATTATTATTTCATTAAAACCATTCGTCTTCTATTCAATGTACGGTTTATCACGTAAAAAATGTATGTGTTTATAAAACTGTTAATTGTGTAAACATTTTTTCCATTGTTAAGTTTGGCTTTCTCTCTATCTCCTGTTGATGTTATGAAACTTATAAACATTATATTTTCAAAACATTCTGATTGTTGCTCCTGCATACAAGGTCAGTTACATAAAGATGCCCGGCAACCTTAATAAAGTGTTATTAATATTCGTCTCAAAGCTCTATATTTAACAACGCCATCAAGAACTCAGACATTAACAGGAAAATAAATAGTCCCAATACGAACAGTACTCACTAACAAAGCGATAAAGTTACAAGCTCAGCCATAATGGCAAATTGTGAGGCGGAATGTCGTTTCATTCAATATCGCGCCTTTCCAAACAAGCGTCGAAAGTTTCTCACGTACGGTCGCACCGTAGCGACGTCAACGTAAGCGAACTTTGCGAATATACTGCGATAAGTTACGGACTTATTTATCACCATCTTTTGATTAAAATATTTATACTGTGCCACTGTCAAAAATTTCTGTTGCACAGTAGAGTACTGCTTCACAACGACATCGTGAATTGTATGAAATTTGAGAAATAACTTCGCTTTCTACTGGCTAGGAAATTATCCAGATACCGAAATAAAATTTCGATCAACCAGTATTAGAACCCGGGACCTCATATTAAAAAGACGAATACGCCAGCGACTAGGTCATTGAGACAGTTGGTAAAAGAGGTTAGTAAGGAAATCAAATCAAATTGTCCTTGAGTGTGTTTTTTGTTCTACTTGCAAATATCGCTATGTACAAGGTTAGTACACATCGTATATATTAATTTAAAATTGAATAAGTCTTTAAATCAAGTATCATAAAAAAATTCAGCGGTGACAATAATTTGTGATTAAATGCTGCAGCTATTAAAACTTGCTGCACTAATGCTTGGTAATTATAAAATGGTTAACAATAAACAAAGAAATAATAAGTATTTACTAAGTCATCTAATTAAATTCCTTCTTAATGACTAAAGCTTTTATGTTTACCAACTCAATCCATTCGTCTTTCACCGATGACAGACAATATACCGCCTCCATGATACGACGAAGAGAACAAGCGAAGCATCCTTTAATTGAAGCTTCATATGTATATTGAGAAAGTTTTGAAGCCGACACACGTTCGGACACGTCCTTCTAACTTCCCCTAACCCTGGATTGGAAATTGGAAACTAGCCCAATTTATTAGCTGTATTAGGGATGTCACTTTTCAACGATCTGATATTACTTAAATTTGTAGTTAATGTCTTTTATAACAACCATTCTAATATTATTAAAATAATTAAGGACATAAAGAGTATTTATTAATTGTCACTCAATATTTAAAAATGTATGTATTTAAGTATACACTAAAAAAAAAATGTCGCAAGCGAGTATTAAACCCACAATTAACCGTACTGTACTCGATTTGTGCCAAATCGAGTACGTGTTAGCTCTCAATTTTGTACTGTCATGTGAACGTGTTAGTAAAACACTTTTAGCGGTTTGAAAGGCGAATTGTATAACTTATTTACAAAATATTTTACCTACGGCTTGACGTTTTGGATGCTTTGCAACAGACGTGGTCATGGTGGGACATAAGATGGGGGATGTCCCTAATGTTAAAGTAAATACTGCTACGCTAACGCCATCTGTCGTATTAGGTATTTGGCAATAGTGAAAACAGCGTTCTCTCGTTTAAGGGTATACTGCTTTTTGGGATCTAAGGTTTTTAATGTGGGATCCCAAGTCTAATAAAAGTGATAAGTGGACCTTATTTTTTTCTTCATTAATTGTCAAGTGAGTTTTATTAACTCACTCGACAATCGAGATGGTGTAGCACGTGTCTAGTGATATAGTTCGTTTAAATTTGGTATTCGAACATCCTTGAAAAGTTCAGACCATATTCACAAATAATTATATTTCCAAATTTGGCCTATTCCCTAAATATCACTCTTGACAACCCTATTTGGATAAGGAGTCGAATTAGTTGACGCATATCGTCTGCGATTAGATGGAAACTTTGATAAATAACCTTTGGAATAAGTTCTGAACGTCGTTCGAAAGTGACAAAGTACAAGTTTGTAAGTGCTTTACGTCCTAATAAGTTGAAAGGGCTTGTTGTCGCTTCGGTTATTCGAAATTGAATATATATTTCCATTCGATACTTAACTAACTCTACTACTAATAAAGGTAACAAAACTACTATCGATACTAATCGCAGCTAAATATATTTTTTTAGTTCAAACACGTTTATTGGAATAAAATACGAAATATGTTACTTGGCAAGTGCTTAAGTTTAAATAAGCATTTTATAAACCGAATTGTTTTATTTAAATGTATAAAGTACAAAAAATAGTAAAGTTAAAGAGAGTCCATTTTTAAAGCCTACTCGTGGTGATGAAACTAGAGCAGTTTTCTAAGCGTGCTTTTCGGTTAAAATAGTTTGGAAACTTTTAAACAAACAAAACATCTGTACTCTATCCTCCAACATGTCAATTTAATAAAATCTTACTTCAACTGCCCTATATATATTTATCTAATGATTATGAATGGATTTGACGAGCTCGTTGGTTTAATGCTAGTAATGTATTGCTAATGATAATCCAGGGTGTCCAACTTTTTCTTTAATTTAATTTATAATTTTTCAATAACATGTCGTGACTTGAAGTGTGAATATTAAATTTGTTGGATTAAAATACATAATCGTCACATAAATTATATTAAGTTATAGTTTTAGATTAAGCTTTTATTATGTATTTAGTTGGTAAGCCTCTTTTAAATAAATAAATAAACAAAAATCTATAGTTTGTACTGCCCAAGAATAGTTTTAATGTTGAAAGATCCATGACAATTTACTTTGTCACTAAGTATACCTTTTTATATTATATGAAAAAGGATCTATAATATTATTAATTCAACAAATTTGGTGATAGGAATATTGAAATTCAATCAACAAATGCAAAAGCCGGGAAATTTAATCGCGGCTCGTATTTCATATAATTTGTAAATATATGTAAATAAACGAAGAACAATTTTAACGTCGGCTTCGAAGCTTCGCCAAGAATAAGTTTTCCGACTAACTTCCGTCAATGTCGCTAGTGGTCAATTAGATTTTAGAACTTCTGTTTGCCAAAGTGGATAATTTCTTTCATTCCACTTGCAATTGTGACCACCACTTCAACTTCCTAAGTCTCTAGTGTTTCATTTGAATACTTTATAGATTTAGAGAAGTCTCTAATAAATTGTACACTTATCGTAAATATGTTATCGTTATATTCATTTCTACATAAGATGTGCTATCGACCTATTTTGGCTTTAGGTATGTGGAAATACAGACTGAAACCGAAACGCGATTAAACTTTACAGCTTTTTCAACGTTAAAAATGGCAGACAAATGTGATGTTCCCTTGAAAGTACAAGAGCCTGAACTATTTCACATCCAATGAGGATTGCTGTTAACCTATTTTCTGCTCTTGCGTATTTGAAATTCCACAGACTGAAGACGAAACGAGTATTTTCACTCTTCGCGGCTTTTCTATCAAACAGTTGCGATTTGTACTGGGAATTACGGCTTTTTATAAAAACGGTGTTTTATGTTTCGACGAAATGCTAATATTACTACAATATGAGTTTTTTGTCGGACTCTTTAAGCTGGGGGATATTAAAAATTGATGCATTTAGGTTTGATCAAAGTATATTATACGTACTGTGTGTAGTTGACGAGTACGTACGTAAGTGTAGTTTTCACGAGTAGCACCTGCACACTTAAATTCGCGTTCTAAACCGTTAAAAGTGTTTTATTCAACAAGATACAAATTGTTAAATGTTTTCTTTACTTATTATATTTGCATAATACGATTATCAGCGATATTTCGACAGACACTCGTCAGACAATGGAATCGAAAATGTCAAAATTTTTAATATCTAACAAACTAGATCAATAAAGCATTTTTTTAGGATAACATAATTGGTGATGCATTTTTTATCAAAGAAACACCTTGTTCTTTTGTCTCCTTATTACTAATAATGAAAATTATTAAAATATAATAAACACGAAAAACGTGTTCAGAATGAATTTTGCCCGAACAGCACAGTAGATGTGGAGAATATTATAAGTGTAGAGTAGGGAAGAAATATTACAAGGAATCCAACATATCCCAACCTAATTATTGAAGACAAATTAAACTGAGAACTTCTCATCTATAACTCCTTTCAAAGATACGATCCTACAGTTGTAAACTCTACCTATCTAACTTGCTGCGTTTGTTGGATATTTGCTTAGTGCAGTCAAAGTCCTTTACCTTCAACAAAATAAATATGGTTCTTGTCTCGTCACTTTGCAGTTTGATACAATAAGTTATATGTGATTAACCAGATTTACGATATGCGCAAACAAACATACAGAAAACGGAAAAGTTATTTCCCAATATTGTAAGCCAATATAGATTGACAGCGCACCTTGTTTAATTGTATAGCTATGGAAGGTGTAATATATATATATATATTACACCTTCCATCAAATGATCACCATGTTAATCTGTGTACCTCTAAAAATAAAAAGTGTACATCTTATACAACAATAATCTAAAACAATAACTTTTTATATAAAGAGATTTTCATATTACTCATAGTGGTAAAAAATGTATGAATACCAATTATTATCATTTTGTAAGTAGTTTATTATACTTGAAAGGTTTCGTGAACAAAACACTAATGATTTGATAGAGGTGATATAATTATTATCAGTTTTATAATTTTTTTAGTAAATAGATTGTAAAGCCTAATCTCTGCTTCGTTCGCTTGTTTAAGTTTTTTCGTTATTATATAGATATTACTATACTTTTTGATGGCCTCGTTGGTCTAAGGTTTGATTCATTAAAATCAACGGCTCGTGGGTCTGATTCCACCAAATCCAACATTTTTCTAAGGAATTTATAAAATTTCTGAAACATCTGTCTGGAAACCTGGATATTAAATCGGTGGTAAGCGTATCGAAATTCCGTCTGGGTCGCGAACTACCATTTACAAATCCGTGATTAATCGCGTTACGGCTTCAATCTGTGGATTTCTGTATATGCCAATCCAAAAGGCCGACAGTGTATCTAGTTTAGATATATGTATATACGACTGGAGTATTACCTTCCTTCAAGGAAAGTTTGTCCTCCTCTCACATAAAAAAAACAATACAACGCTAAATCTTGCCCAATTTTTATTAAATAATGACTAAGTTTACTAAATATTCAACAAACTATTTTGCGCGCGAAATATAGAATTGAAATAACTCACCTCAATCCTGGTATAGTGGTGATGACCTGCCCTTCAGCCGTCACCCAGTGTATATCAGGTGGGGGATGCCCTGTAGCCCTGCATACCGCGTGAGCGCCCCTCGTGGCAGGCCACAACACCCGAGGGGGCGGTTCTGTGGTAAAATGTGGCCGTTTGTCGGTACTTGCGGCTAACCGTATCGCTAATGTTACCACAATTACCCATTGGATTTGGCCTGGAACAACAGTTTATTGTTAAAATACTATAACATCACACCCCTTTTCTATAGAAATACCTAATTACATAATATGAATAGATATACAATATATTAGGCTAAAGAGTTTGTTTGTTTGTGTTGCCTGATGTTTAGGCTGAGACCAATAGGGGCGCGGAACTAAGATGGTAAGATGGTCATGGTGGTTTAAATAATGTAAAAAATATAGATGGCCAATAAATAATGTTCAAATAAAACACTTTATCGGTTTAAAACGCCATATATTTGACTTAAACTTGTTTGAAAATTATTTTTAACTACGGCCCGACGTTTCGGATGCTTTGCAGCAGCCGTGGTGGACCATGGCTGCTAAAATATATCGCGTTTTAAACCGTTAAAGTCTTTTCTTTAAATGTGTACTACTTGCGTAATTATTAGTGTTTAAATGTGTGATACAGGATATTTTTTTAATCATGTATACTATTTATATTTAATTTATATAAGATTTTGATTTACAGATAAAAGAAATATTATATATTTTCGTTGTAAAAAAAACTGCAAAAATATAGGAAAAATCTTATACCAAACCATAGGTTTTATGTTCATTCATTAATCAATCTGAAATGACGCCATAATTCAGACTCACTAACGCGGCTCGGAAACTGAGCAGGGAAAAAACTGCAACGTAGACATTTTTCAAATTTTTACGATGTTGCACTCAGCTTTAAAAGGTTTTCAACGCTTCGACGAGGCCTACATTTAAATAATTCACGTAAGGTCAGTAAAATTATTATTATTACATGACTATGTAATGTTAACATTTTAGAAATATTTGGAACAGTAAAGAACTTATTTAAGAGCATAGGAAACAACAGAAGAATCACAGTAATGCATCAAATTAAAAAATAAATGTAGAGATATTTTCTCAAATAGTGTCACAGATAAAAAATTACAGCCGAAGGTATATTTTGTTAATTTTCGATTGAAGCATTAAATTATATTACCTATGCCGTGATATTGCTTGAATATTTAATTAAAACGTTATTAAAGTTTATGCATGATTACAAAAATATGAATGTAAATTAAATAAACGCCTTGAAGACTTTTTATCCATTGCATCTACTAAAATAAATTGCCACAAAATTACTTACGACCATTTTAAATTACATTTAATTAAATTAAAAACTTTATCTTAAATTCCACTAACCAATCATTCCGTTATCACTGCACACAAACATTTTTATTTTTCACACGCACATCACGCATTTTATCACTGGCCAGTCCTAAATTGATTCGAAGTCATTTTATAATATCGGCATCTATCGCATAAAGTTTTTAATCTGTGGCGGGACGCGCGGCACGTCTGTTATGTGTAGATTTCCCGCGCGAACTGCCATCCCTAGTAGTCCTTGTTGGCGGCAAACGCCCTTATCCTGCCAGGATTCTGTTACAGCGTAGTTCAATTATATCTTTCTCTAGGCTAAGTACTCATATAATATCCTCATTTCATACATTCTCACGCTTTTATTCACGAAGTGGGCTAAGTAAGCTTTTTCTGTTGGAATTTCCAATTTCATTATTTTTCTACATTAAGCGTAATGCAGAGTAAGAGTTACCCTTTTAGAAAATAAATTAATGTATTTATTTAATTAACTTTTATTACGATTTTAGTATATAGATGTGAATAACAAACCTTACTCTAATTAAAAATTACCTAAAACAGTAATTGATTTTAATATTGGATTTCATAAATTCAAATCTATAACGAAGGATACCATAATACACCATTGGCAAAATCAAGAGCTTTCTAAAATGAAAACTGAAAAACTGCAGCATTACGGCTCAAAATTCTATTGTTCGAAAGGACGATAAAATCTATTTCCTTCAACAGAGACAAAGGACATTTTCAACGAAAGAATAGAAGCGGGGCTTATTTCAAAGTTTCATTCAGATGGCAACATTTAATTGCGTTGTGAAATGGGTGGTTGCATTGGAGTAGTTAGATGGGTACTTGCCTAACTCCTTTTTACTTAGGGCTAGGACATACAGTACTTCTAACTATCAATATATCGTTAAGTAATTTTCAAGGTTTATGAAGGCAATTAGCGAAATTGCCGTTCCATTTATGAAATGGTCGTCAATTATTAGAACATGGTATAGGCAAAACATTATTTTAAAATTGGCTAGCTGCCAGTCGAGTAGGTTTTAGACAAGCGGAAGTTATGAAAATATTTTATATTCTACGTTCCCTATCCAACAGTATTTTCGGCAAATGTTTTATAATAGTTTCGCGATAGTTGACATACTCGACTACCCAAATAATATATTATATACAACATAATGCGTAAAATAATATAGTTTTGGTATATATAACACATTTTCATAACGTTTAAAATCTCTTAACATCAATAAATATTAAAGGCATTGAATATCAAAAGTATGCAGTAACTTATCGAAAGACGCAATTTCATAGCTCAATTGGTTCAAGAGCACTTTTTACCTTTGGTTCTGGGTTCGGAAAATATATATATATATATATATATATATTGGATATCATAAAACGGATTTCAATTCTATCTGTCCCAACAACCACAATTACTAATGAGTAATTTGACATGAACAAAATGATTTTAAATTGTTATTTTCAGCGAGATCTTGATTAATTTAAGAATATTTTTAAACATTAAGTGGTTTGGGATTTGTTTTATTAAAATTTCAATTCACAAAAGTAATCGCAATTTATACTAAAATCTATTTTTGAAAGCGAAAGGAAATCGTTTGCCTAAATTTTATACCTAATCAATCAAACAGGCCTTCATTTCAGCAAGATGAAATCTCCGAGATCCTTTTCAATCTATTGGAAATTGAAAGACTAATTTTGCCTTAATTTTTTCTTTGAAAATTTATTTATTTTCTCTAGATTTTCCCACTACAGACAGTGTTTAATAAGACTATATCAAAGGCGATCTAATTAAATTCCTAACAACAAGATACGCTCAAATGCACATGTTTTAACACAAATTATTGTAAGATAATCCAGTTCTTGTCTAATAAGACCGAGAAGTTGCCAAATATTTTGTCACGATATCGCCTGGGTGGAACAAAGCTGGTAGCTAATGCAAATTGCACTAATACTAGAGTTGGCAGCGAACTCACATTTAATTCCACGGCCATTTTGCAGCGGGAACGAAAAAAACGACGCCTGTAATAAAAAGCTAGGATCTAACATCACTTTTCGGAGTTGTTCCAATGCTAGTACGACAAAATACTTTTAGTTTTACACTCGTTAAGTGTAAGGAATACTTTTAAGCACAATTTCCACGGGACTCACTTGATGATAGGTGGACTACCCTAGCCTTATGACATCTAAACGAGATGCTATCGACCTATAATGGCTTTTGATATTCGGAAATCTACAGACTGATATCGAATCGTTCACAGGTGGTTCGTGACCTAGACAGAACTTAAATATTCCTTTTAATTTACTACTATATTAAATGTACCCAGATATCCAGACGAAGTCCTTTATTGTTCAGAGAAGTTATAATGATTTAAAAATCGCAAATAAATTGAAAAAATTTTCGACTCGGACAGGACTTGAACCGGCATCGTCAGCTTTCCGTGCTGTTGCTCTACCAATTGAGCTACCGAGTCCTACACCTCATCGTCGAATTTTTTTAACTTGTTGATACATGCACCTCTCGCGCAACGTAATTTCAACCTTACTACTCTAGTGGTTCTAATATATTATTAATTGGAATTTATTTACGACGTTGAATAAAATCCAAAATTTCCATAAATCGATTCTAAATTTAAGAAAACATTAACATTACACAAAAGCATCTTCAGAAAATAACGACGACGTGGAAACTTGTGAAATAAACATGAGGCATTGTTTTATTCATTTATTTCACTTTTCGAGCCCACAGCTGCTCTCAAAGTAAGAAATAACGATTTGGAAGTTTGGCACGACTTGTGCATAAAAACTGCACTTACTGACAACGGGACTGCCGCTCAACAAACTTCGACGAGCTTACTTTACTTTGAAAAGTTCTGTATTCAAATATGTGTTTAATTTTTGCCAAAACGTCACAAGGTTGAAAATTGACAGTGTAGTTCTAAGCTATGCTAACGATAAAATAATCTATAAATAAAACACTTTAGCAGTAAAACGCGAAATATAGTAACGAAATAATGTTCAAATAACTTTAACGAATCAGTTTCGCGTTTTTTACCGTTACAGTGTTTGATTTAAAAGTTTCACCCTTAATTAGTATGTGTACGGTTTAAAAAGCGAAATGTATTAGTTAAACTGATATACAATTTCTTTTTAACCCACGCCACGACGTTTCGGATGTTTTGCAGCAGCCGAGGTCGAGTCGAGGGGGCTGAAGATCGAAGGTATCCCTAATATCCAAGTCCAATATCTTGTGTTCAAGTTGTGTTTTTTACCATTAAAAATTAAGTGTGCATAAATTAAAAACAGTACTTGATAAGCTTTATTATTAACTGGATTCCAACATCGATATTTCACTTGTTTTGTGCTAGCTCAACTAAGCAGAGTCCTATAACACGGCAGGGAACTGAGAGCTTAACAATGTATCGTCAGCCAAACTTCTTTCAATATGAGAACAGTTTACCAACTCTCCACGCAAGTTGCATTTGAATAACTTTAACAACTTTACCATTTAGGTATTCCCTGTAACTATTTCATGCTAATTTGATCACATAACAAATTCAACGGTTACCGGAAACGTTTTTAGAAGTAATTTCATTAGTTTAGTGTTTGTTTGTTTAAATAAAACACTTTAACGGTTTAAAACGCGATATATTAGTTAAACTTATTTAAAAATGGTTTTTAACTTCGACCCGACGTTTCGGATGCTTTGCAGCAGCCGTGGTCAGACTAAAGATGGAGGATGTCTCTGACGTCAAAGTAAAAAATTGCTACGCTAGCGCCATCTGTTCCGTCGAAGTTGGTATTTGGCGAAACTGGCCGGGTTCTTGCAGAATTGACTAACGGTGTATTCGCGTTTGCCGGTATGCTGTTTATTGGGATCCAGAGTTTTTATATGGGATCCCAGGTGTTTGATAATTTGAGGCCGTCCTCCCTATTGAAATTTCGGTGTTTTTTGATTTCAATCGCTTCGCGTACCAATCTTGGAAAAAAAATGTATTACATAAAAATTTCTTTCTTTCATCATTTATTTGCAAATGATCAAAATAAAGCATAAAATTCATGATTATAATAACACACAAAGCAAGTGTTATATGTAGGAACGTAATTAGAAGTTCCATTAGGTAGATCAGGTATTAGAAAAAATATTATTTGCCTTCTAGAACTAATACAAGGAAACTCTGAATTTTAAGCTAAAGATAAGTATTTTAGTTTCTCAGAACCGATACTTCTACAAAACAACGTGTGGCTGTACTCTCTGTTTACATTACTGTTAAACCTCTTTTGCATAGTTCTGGGTAAAACATAGCTCTATGATCTATGCTCTAGAAACGTAACAATATTAATTTTTAAAGATAACACAGGGTAAGACTTTGCTGCATTTGTATTTACGAGTGCCGAAAACTTAGAAAACTCAAATAGGTTAAAAGTATTTAAAACAACATCTAATCTAAACTAAGCAATAATAGAATATTATGTATCGTTTCATTAACTTACTGATCTGTAAAAGTCTAAACGGTTGCATTAATCTTTATGATGGTAACAATGCGACGGTTCGATCCCCAAAAGAGTCCAACATTTTTTTTAACAATTTACAGTTTTTCTGACTTCATCTGGAAGTCTAAATATTAAATTACCGTCCACAGTTGAAAATTCCGTGTAGTTTAATCGCGTTTCGGTTTTGGTCTGTGCATTTCCGAATATCCAAAGCCAAAATAGGACGACAGCGCATCTTGTTTAGATGTTATATGGCTGACGTATTTCACCTACCATCAAGTAAAGCTAATGCTCTCCTCCATAAAAAAATCAGGTTCTTTTTTTTTATCACTGTGAAACAGAAAGAACAAGCTGTTAAGTATGAAAAAAATAATGTTTAATTCAAATATTTATATGCTATACTGTATCGAACATGGAAAGTTATGGGCGACACTTCTTGGCAGCTATTGTCAGTTAGCGCCTGAATGTTGCAAACTTGTTTCTACTATGTAGTGCAATAATATGTGTAGAGACGGAGCATTTAATTTATTGTAGCTCTTCGTTAGAAAGAATATAAATAATAACTACCTGGATCAGCGGTTTCGTCCGCGTCCAGTCGTTCTTGCAAGTTTATCTTAAAAGGTAGATATAATGTCGCGGACATTTTTTTAGATAATTTAAAGAGTCATTCTTTCATAAACAAACAAACAAACTCTTCAGCTTTATTTATGTACTAATAAAGATACCTGTTTTACAATACCAGTGAGAATATTATGCTTATAAAACTACGGCAAATACTATTTTGTTCAATCTTCGCTGTTGCATTCTTAATCCTTTCAAAATCTAATTTGCTTCCTTAATAAACGGATAAATATGATGAATTTAATATAATTTACATACTTTCTATAGTTTACGCGAGTAGTACACATTTAAATAAAAACTTTAACGGTTTAAAACGCGATATATTTTAGTTAAACTTGTTTGAAAATTATTTTTAACTACGGCCCGACGTTTCGGATGCTTTGCAGCAGCCGTGGCAGTCTCCCCATGACCACGGCTAATGCAAAGCATCCGAAAAAGCATACATATTTTGTTAGTCGCTTTTCTAACGTGCCCTTGTTATCTGCCAAATAGAGATGACAATATAACATTGTCATTTGCTTCCTTACAACAAACTAAAACCAATTAATTTGTATGTCATACGTAGATTAATAAAAGCTCTGTCACACTACTACTCTGTGGTTCCCAAGAGACACGGTGGAGTGTTTATGCTCGTTTCAACTTTAAGGAAAATGTATGTAAGTTAGTGATAAAGCAACAGCGACATAACTTATCATAGTCATCAACTTTCTCGTTAGGAAACTAAAAGCAACTTCACGCTACAATGCCTTTTAAAGTCATAATAAGTGGAATAGCTTCGCTCGTGGATTGCGTTAGAGTAGCTGTAACAGGTCTTACTAACATTGTATTAAATCTAGGTTTCAGCTGAGAGGGTCTAAAAAAAAGTTATATCATTCAAATAAAATACTTTTACGGTTTACGACGCCAAATATATTAGTTAACTTATTTACTTTTTTAACTACTTGTCAAATCCGCAACGTTAGCGCCATCTGTTTTGTGTTTCACTTATGACCCTCCATCTTGAATCCCCCCGCGACCATGGCTGCTAAACGTTGCATCCGAAACGTCGTAGTTATAAATAAATTGTCAATAAGTTAACGAATATATGTTTTTCGCGTTTAAAACCGTTAAAGTGTTTTGTTTAAATGTGTACAACTCGTGTAAACTACAGACACTTCACAATGACATAAGTTATTTGTTTACATTAGATTTATGATAAAAATCTTAATTTTTGAGATATTTACGATTCTGCTAATAATTTAAATATAACAATTGAATATAGATAAATGCTGGTGTCCTTTTTAACCTACTTTTACAAACAAAATGGCATTTTAGACTGTCTGGAAAAGAATAGCTAGTAAGCAATAAGGCCACCAATCTTGTATATCTTTATCAGTTTCATCTGAATTATTTTTTTTTTTGCGATAACCACATTTAACAATAAAAATTAAAGCATATAAAACCTCCTTGAAATACAAACTGTTTTAAAATAAAAAAGAACATCACCGTCAAAAGCGCGCGAACAACGTCACATTTGACACTTCTAAATGCAAACAATGGATGGAAGACAAAAGAAAGTTTACAATAGCGATGCAGATGGCAGCACAGTGATAACGGTCGTGTGAGCGAGTGCTCGCTTCCGGACCGGCCGAGGAGGAAATGACGTCGCCCTGTAGACAACCTTCATTTCCTGAGCAGTCCTTTTGCTGGGGGGAGTTTGTTTGCTCTATGTACTCCGATTATGAGCTCAATTACTTGGATGCTGGAGATCGAAATTTCCGTTCTAAGAAGACTTCTATTAACATTTGGAGATGTAATTACGAGTGTGTTTAAAAAAGCGATAATTACATCTATAATAAGATTACTCTTTTATTGATTTTCTCTTATACAAGTAACAAAAAGTGATAACTGGTAGGGCATGGGGCGTCACAACTGTGTCCGTTTCACTTATTGGTCGTTTTACAGGCAAGTAGTAGACTTCTGTACCGTCCGACCGAAAGAATTTATTGTTTTACTAGGATTTGAACCCAATACGTTTAACGTAATGCTAGGCAATACGTTCAACCAGGCTACAGAGGCGGTTTAAATAAATACTAAACAACTATTTTACCTTAAATAATGGTGGAGTATTTACACAGCGACACAATTGTATTTAAAAAAAAATTGAATACCTAAACACTATCTATAGTTTACGCGAGTAGTACACATTTAAATAAAACACTTTAACTGTTTAAAACGCGATATCCCCGTGACCACGCCTGCTGCAAAGCATCCGAAAGGTCGGGCCAAAGTTAATAATCATTTTTAAATAAGTTTAACTAAAATATCGCGTTTAAGACCGTTAAAGTGTTTTTTTTTTCAATGAATACCTAATCAAATTCTAAAGAACTAGTTTTATAGTGTTGTGTTCTTTTTTATTATTTTCGAAATTTATTACTTAACTTATTCATACTTTTATAAACAGGATTATAAGATATTTTTCAAAACAAAAGCGTATGCAAAATTATACAAAAAGTTGGAATTCCCAAAACAGCCGGGCTGCCTAATTATACAAAAAAACGCTAAGAAAAAGCATTCAACTTTGTAAAAGTTGCCCCGCGCAGTACATCAGAATAATTTATCGGAGATCCAGAGTAATTTATGCAAGAAATACATGGCGGGGTTTTAGAATGGTATTTTTGCAAGGTTTTGTTTGCGTGGAAAAACAGTTCTACGAAACATTATTAGAGATTTAAAAAAAAAATAGGAAGTGTAGAATTAATTTTCCCTGCTAATACAGACTTAAAGATTTATATGCTCTGAAATATCGTCCCATTTTATTATATATTCTGGATTTGAACCCAGGAACTATCGCGCTTATTGCAATGTTACACGTTACTACAATTGAATGTCAGAAACAGCAAAGCCTTTGTCACATAATATAACTAAAGCTTTTTCTTAATAAAATAAAAATAATTAATTATAGATTACATTTCTCGTTAAAAACAGTCCACAGATAAAGATATAGAGTATAGACGAGAAGAATGGTCGCTTCGTCGCAGGAAATACACATCTGAAACGGCTCTGAAGAACGGTTGAACGAACAATTCACGTCAAAGTGTGAAACAGAATGTCTCGTAGCTCTTTCATCTGTTAAATTATCGAGATCCATCTGCTCCACCCTATCAGCCATGATGTTTCAAAGTTCTTTCGGTGCTTGCAATTTCATTTACGCGTGGATGTGCCAAACGAAAGATTTGTTTATATTTTAAAGGCCCGTAAACTATAATACATATACTGTCTGTAGTTAACGCGAGTAGTACAAAATAAAATACTTGACGGTTTAAAACGCGATATATGTATATTAGTAGAGGGTGACACTCCTCCTGACCACGAATGCTGCAAACTATCTAAATCTCGTTAAAATAAGTTAAACTAATATATATCGCGTTTTAAACCTTTAAAATGTCTTATTTAAATATAAAACGTTTGCAAAGCAAGTACGTAAGATTTTCCCTTCAATCCATTATCTTTGTGCACTTTATGCTGAAAATTTCAATATTTTTGTAATTCTAGAGTAAAATATTATATTAAAAAAAAAACTATAAAATGTAGGTAACTGAGTACGCTTATGATCCTTAATTCCGTAAATATAGTTAATTTGTAATAAACATTGATTAATAATTTAACAACAATAAATAGTACTAGACGAACCACAAAGTTTCGATGTTTAGATAAACGAAATAATACATTTGGTAACATTAATTTCTTATTGGAAAGTAGGAAGTAAGTAGTGAGTCATTCAAAGACTTTTCAGTTGAAATATTGTAATGCAATCGATAAAAAGAAGGGCAATGTTCCAAAATTGGACAAGATATAATTCTGATAAACGATTGAATGGCGATATAGGAAATACCCACTTACGAAGCCTTCATTTTCACGAAAAACTGTAAATGAACACTTCCTTTTTAAAGTTATCATCAATACATATAAATATAAGATTATATACACATATACCACTTACATTAGAGGCCTACTTAAACTGTAACTGTTCACCCTATGGCACAGTGATTACGAGCGTTATCTAGCATCGCTTTAAGCGCGAGAGATCCTGAGTTTGAATACCGGGAAATTGGTCTTGTTGATCAAAAGTAAACAAAGATGTCAGTCTCATGCCCCATACTAAATTGTTTTTTTACACCTATTCCTATGTTATAAAAGATGTCCCACTTTCATATTAATACAACATCAAGTAATAAAAAGTACGTAAAAGCTCTACAAAGCACGAAAGCTTTCATTAAAACAATTTTTCATTGGAGACTAACGTCAGGTGGACTGTGACCACTAAAAGCTGTTTCGTGTAGGGACGAAACGACGCGAATCTCTCATTTATCACCAAATTTACAAGCGCCATTACGCCCGAGCTAAATAGACGTGTACAAAGTTTTGAAAGTACTTGAAACGTACACCTCGGCGTGACGTTCAATTTGAACCGGACAAGATAAGCAATTTTAATGAGTTGCCGGTTTATCATTATTTATAATACATATTAGCTACAAGACATTTATTTCTTTCACAATAAGTGCAAGTATAATCTATGCGTATAATATGTTTATATTCAATTGATGTCTGTACATCTAAACTAATATATAAAGCTGAAGAGTTTGTTTGTTTGTTTGAATGCGCTAATCTCAGGAACTACATGTTGGAATTGAAAAATTCAGTTAAAACATTTACTGAGGAAGGCTATAGGCTATAACATCGCGCTGTAACTAATAAAGAAGCGGGAAATATGAAAAAAACGGGGGAAAATATTAATCTCAGTGGATTTTCCGTTGCGTACGCTGCGAAAAATTAAACAATTAAACGATACCCGAATAATACATATGGAATAATGATTCCTCTTTAAATGATCTAAAAAAGTGTTTGTGCAGTTATATGTCTTTCTTTTAAGACTAACTTGCAAGGACACCGGGACGCGAGCGACGGGACGCAAAAACAAATTTGGATGGCCAAAACAACTATTCTATGTGGACGAAGTCGCTGACATAGCTAGTTTATAATGAAGTGTAAATATTTTAGCATTTCGATGACTCACATAATTAGTGTTATGTTACTTCTTTTCAACACTTTCGCTAAAAGCCTTCTAAATTTCTTGAATAAAAGTCTCATTCACCTTTACCATGCACTAAATTTATTCTAGCCAAAGATTTCCATGAAAAACTACTTTCTTAGCACTCTCGCGTACTTCGGAGTCTTTTAAAAATAAATAATGTATACTCACGGGGTAAATCCGAGTTGAAAGCTGCCCCAGGCATTTTTCTGTGTACAATATGGTACAATCTAGGCATTGAAAGAGTTATTTCGTAGCCATAGAGGTTCCGCACAAAGAGGCTTTTATCGCTACGGACGCGTGAAAGTAGGCAACCTCACACGAGATATATAGCGCTAAGTGGGTTAGAAGTGTATTATTAATTCATACCATAAATTGCAAGCGCTCTCAGTTTTAGGCAAAACATTAATCTTAGCCTAAACAAGAGTAGCTTTGGACGCGATTCCCTTAATTCTGATGTTTCAAAAAATACTAGTGACGCATCGTTAGCTCGAAGAGAGACCATTTAAATGAAACACTTTAAACGGTTTAAAACGCTTTCCTATGCTGCAGCTATTGCAAAGTATTCGATACGACGGATCGTAAATTATATTGGAAATAAGTCCACTAAAGTATATCGCGTTTTAAATAATTTTATTTAAATGTCTACTATTGCGTAAACTTTAGACAATACTTAATAGGGAGTCCTTTTTATTCTTCATCAATTTTACTTTCATAAATAAAGACAATAACAAGAAATTCTTTAATATATCCCTTTGACTGAAGTTTACCTAATATAATAATTTGACTTACATCAAGAATGCTATATTTGAAATATACTTAACTTCTGAATTGAAAAAAGCAGTTTTAACGGTTTAAAGTTTCAAATTTAGTTAACATTTTAACGACAGATGCTTTACGTCACTCCTTGTCATGAATACGGGCTAAACATAATAATTGTTATATTATAATAATTGCTTTATTAACTTCGGCCGTTACATACTTCAGTTATGTGTGCTAGAACTATATCAAATTTTATTACGATATTATCTTAAAAGAAAAAGATTGTTTAAAAAGAAATTCTTCTTAAGATATCTTCCCCACATTATCCACTCTTCTTCCGTTTTGCCTCTCTTCTTTCTTTTCTGTAGGCCGTAACGTGATTTATAAAACCTTTAACCTTAAATAAATATGTTCTTTCCAACAAAAAATATTTTTTGAATTTGAATAATTGTTCCTGAAATTGGCACGTTTAAAGTTCTTCTAACTTTACTTAATCAATCATAGGCATATATCTATGGTTCTAAAACCATAGTCTATATAAAGACAATAAAATAATTATCTGTGCTTTCACGTTGAATAACTCGCTCAGAACAACTGCTATGAAAACAAAACACGTACTACGTAAGTGGTGTACACGCGAAGGCTTAACACCGCTGAAGATAAGCAACGTCGCCTCAACCGAGATAAGTTAATGAGGCCGCTCTATACGCAACACCACTTACATGATTATACAAAATTTCCTCTGTTGTATACGAATTTTCGTTTACGACTTGTAGGGAAATGAGGAGCTTTATATAATCGTTAATAGAGGCTCGAGCGATATTCTTAAATTCGGATGATACGGTGGGATCTCTATGGGTATATTCACTAAAAAAATTCAAATATTCAAATATCAAATTTTACATCTCATATATAATAATTATATAAATTTAAAATCACTTTAAATTACAAAATATAAAACACGACAACTTGAACCGCTTATAGCCTTCCGTTCTATTAAATAGAACTACAAAATTATTAATAAAATATAATGCCATCAAGTGCATGAGAAAAATACCAAAGTTGACAACATATTAAATTTTTAACATTGTACATTATTTTTTAAATAAAGTGAACATTGATTTTATCCGTAAAAATTTAATTTTTTAATAATAATTTACTTTAAACAGCGTTGGTTCGTAGTTTACATTCTTAAAACAAGTTAACTAATATATATTATGTCTACTATTTACGTAAACAACTTTTTTTCAAACATGTTAAAAATTTAAGCATTATTTTGACAACCTTCTTCGAGATAAATCGAACTCGCTCTACTAGTCGAATAGTGCCCGGTAGAAAATGTATATCTGTCGTGTTTAGCGGCCAAATAAATTACTATGTAAAATTATATTTGTTGTGTAACTTAAAAATGGAACAATCTCCTTCGCAACAAGGTGACCAAAGAGGTAACTTAACAAAGGTTTCATTTAAATTTCGAACTGGCTTCACATGGAAAGCTATTTAGACTTTAGAGACATTTTGGCGCGTAAAAAGCTATTGTTCTAAGTTGTTCGTCACCTTTTCATGATTTGAAGTTCTTGTACTACTTAGTTTGAACTCCTGCGCATTACTGACAACTATACAAGCCTTGGCCGCAACTAGGCATTGATGGACTTCACACGTTCGTCCCGGAATGCCTCTTTTGCCGCTGCAGTAATATTCTACTTAATTAACAATTTGATTAAGTAAAAGATAAAACGTCACATCCGCACGAGCATGTGGTAATTTAATACAAAGGCATTAACCATGAAAATGCACGCTTTACGATGTACTCCGTATTGTATGGCTAAATCACTTTTCAGGCGGATTTTATGCCTTTTTATTGTTTATGGGCTCACGCCCAAAGCATTTTGAGTGTGAATTATATGGCAACTCACTGTTGCCTCCCATTAGACGATTTATACTCAGTAAATCGGAAAAACCATGATGGCGCACGTTAAATGAATATAAATGTGTAATTCCATAGGAAATATAACGCTATTAAAATTTTTACATTTGTTTTTATTGACAAGAGCGAAATGTTTTAGGGAGGCTCACAGTCTGTTTATCTGAAACATCATTTTAAATGTTAAGATCAAACCTAAAGAAAACAATTTTGTGGTGCCCATTTTATATAAAACAATACATTTTGTCTGTTAAATTTTTTTTTATTTAATTCTTAAGCCACCTTAAATATATAAATGAATAAATTATAACTACAACTCACTATCATTTAAAATAATTTTAGTAGATGTAATTTAAAAGTACGTTGAACCCCCGTCAGATTGCTCTGTCTCACTTAATCATTTCAATTTCAAAATTATTTCTATTTAAATAAAACACATTAACGGTTTAAAACGCGATATATTAGTTAAACTTCTTTGAAATATGATTTTTAACTTCGGCCCGACGTTTCGGACGCTTTGCAGCAGCCGTGGTCACGGGGAGAGTCCCTGTGACCACGGCTTCAATTATAAACAACCTTATTGATTGAAAGGTAACAATACAATTAAAAAACGGTTTTGTTTGTTTGTGTATTTTGTATCATTTATTTTTAATAATGCAATTGTTTAAGAATTGCTATAGTTAAGTACTGTCTGTAGTTTAATAAAAAACCTTTTAACAGTTTAAAACATGAAATTTTATCGTTTATTAGAAAAACTATAGTTAAAGATATTTTCTATTTCTTAAGACGTCCGTAAGATGTTAAATTAAAGTAAGTTCCTAAGTATTAAATAAAGATAAATGAACTAAGTAAATCATTAACTAAAACAGCTAAAACCGAGTTTATATAAAACACTGTTATCAATAATATTAAAGCTTACTCCAGCAGGGATTTTCCAATACTTGAAGGGCCCTTGATGCATATCACCATTCAAGAGTCCTCAAACGTGAGTTCCTCGAGACATTTTTAAGGGTTCATTTTGCCAAATAAAGAAAACCAGCTTTGACGAGTTGTTTGACTTTTTGAGGATGTCTATCTTAAAGACTTATGCACGAATAATATATGACTGTAACTCAAAGGATACATGTATGTATACACTAGCTGTTACCCACGATGCCGTTCCGTTGTTCTTCGAAGTTAATATTAGAAGATAGATGCTGTCTGTTTACGCGAGTAGTACACATTTAAATAAACTTTAACTTTTTATTTAACTACGTCCCGACGTCTCGCCGAAACGCCAGTAGTTAAAAATAATTCTCAAATTTAAATAAAATAATTGCGTTTTAAACCATTGAAGTGTTTTATTTAAATAAGCATATATAACTAGAATTAATTTGATTTTACGTACACAAGTGCGACGGGGACATTGACATATTAGACAAGATTTAAAAAGAAAGCGTTGTACATTCTTCTATTGTTGTGTATAGCTTATTTAATTGTCGATTCTTTCATTTCTAGGTTAACTTCATTACTTTATTCCAGTTAAAATTGTTTGATACTATGTACATTTGTATTCGAACCAACCCATTACTTTATTTATTTATTTTTTTAATGTGCTAATTGAAAGTAGAATATTATATACATGTATATTAAGTACTATATTACGTAGATTGTAAAAGGAGTTGAAGAAAGGGCAACAAATTTACAACCATTTTGATCTTAATGGATCATAGCGTCGACAAAGACAGCATATAATATAGAAATGAAAGAGCTCTGCCTCGAATAAAATGAACGCAAATAGAATTACAACTCGTTCAGCGATTTCTGCTTCAATAAATTTTACAAACAACGCAGATTCCAGTACGCAAGAGATAAAAAGAGGCTCGTTAAATTGCTCTTCGAGAATATTGTATAGCGGACGAAATAATATAATTTCAATTACCTCTCGGGCTCGTTACTCGATCTCGTTATGAGAATTGCATAAGATCGTTAAGCATAAAGAAAAGCATCTTCGCGATCCGTTTTTCCAAGACTCTACAGCGATTCCTATCCCTTCCTGTAAGCAAGAAATAGATAAAATAAAAATTTAATAAATAACGAAACTCTTTAATAAACAAATGTTTAATATACTAGGAAAACTTGTCAAAAGTTTTGTAATAAAATTCAATACTGTCTATAGTTTGCGCGAGTAGTACACATTTAAATAAAACACTTTAACGGTTTAAAACGCAATGCTTTGCTGCAGCCGAAATGTCGGGCCGTTTTAAACCGTAAAAGTGTCTTATTTAAATTTAAATTCATTTATTTATACCATAAATAACATTTAATTGTCTATCTAAGTTAACTAGAATATACACAAAACACTTTGTATGTACTAAAAATTTTCATGAGTCACATAATTACTTAGACTCTGTCTATAGCTTACGCGAGTAGTACACATTTAAATAAAACACTTTAACGGTTTAAAACGCGATATATTAGTTAAAATTATTTGAAAATGATTTTTAACTTCGGCCCGACGTTTCGGATGCTTTGCAGCAGCCGTGGTCACGGGGAGCCATGTCTCAAACGTTAAAGTGTTTTATTTAAATACTAAGACACTTTTAACCGTATTAGTACGCTTATAAAAAATATGGTATATTTTTATAATGACGTATTAAATAAGACCAGTTTCAGTAACCACTAATATGCCAATTTGTTTAGTTAAAATTTTGTCAAAGAGTCAACTGAAAGTAACAAAAATGTTTCCCAGTAAGTGGAGAACTTAGATTAGCTGGGCTTGAGCTAATTTATATGAAGCAAATCTTAATGAATGGTCCACTGAAATTTAACTATGAATGAGCTTCACAAACTTCATACAGGCAATGTTTCAGGCGAACACGGCTGAATAGATCGCTGGCTTTATAGGTGCGCCGGTAATCCATTTTCCATTAAACGCCGGTGGCCCATATACGCGTAACCTATCCTTTGATGGATCTCACTGCTATTGTTATTTTTACAGGACTAACTAGGTAGTAGAATCCTTTTTAAATAAAAAGGTTTTTGAGCCCTGATAACACGTTTGGGATTTTCAAATATCCGTCGAATGAAAGTGAAATTCCGTTTCCTCCCGAGGGGCATGGACTTATATTTTATAGATTACATGCAAGTATCAATTGTTTTCCCGGGATTCGAATTCAGGACCTTTCTCGCGTGCTAGCCAACACGTTTAAGCTTTTAGCTACATGAAGGTAGAATGAAGACGAACCTTTATATTGTTTCAACGTTCCGTTCGATTTCCGTCTGCGTCATTTAACCTTTAGTCTTACATAAAATACAAATATTAAAGTATCATAATTTTTCTAACCAAATATCTTACTTCATATAAATAAAACACGTCTAACAGTTAATAATACGAAATATATATGTTAAGTAACTTTAACTACAAATTTTCCGCCATTTTTAACATTTATTATCACTTTTAAATAAAAGACTTTAACGGTTTAAAACGCGATATTAGCCCGACGTTTCGGATGCTTTGCAGCAGCCGTGGTCTCGGGGAGAAAAACGTGGAAACGTCGGGCCGAAGATAAAAATCATTTTCAAATAAGTTTAACTAGTATATCACGTTTTAAACCGTTAAAGTGTTTTATTTAAATGTGTACTACTCGCGTAAACTATAAACAGTTTTTATTATCACTATCAAAGACAGTTGTTATCATTTATATCAAAGTCAAATCGGTCACGCTAGCGCCATCTATTTCATAACAGACTAATACAGAATAACCAATAAACAATATGGACCGTATATTCAATATAAATGCAAAAGAAAACAAATCTTCAAACGCTACTAAATCAAGAAGGTATTTTTCAAGAATTACTACAGCAATTACATTAAAATTGATTCGTATTAAATTCTTATGTATCAAGCTGTGAATTATTCGAGTTTTCCACATTTTGTATATCTGATATCCAATCGTTGGGAAATCGGTTCAAAGTCCATTGATCACTTTGTGCTCAATGGTTCGAAACACGATATGTATTGTCCCGTGTATATGCCAACTTGATATGTAGATATATTGGACTGGCGTTACATGTATATTCTTATTATATATACGATAAAATTGTAATAATAAAAATATCATAAGGGAGAAACAATGTAAGTTTTAAGTAGCGCATTAAGGTTCCAGACGGCCAAAGCCAAAAGAAGTCGCGTATCTATTATATGGGTCATGGAGATTTTTCTATCCTCCTTTGTTCCTATAAAATAAAAATTAAATTATACTAATAATTCCTTACGTACGTAACAACGTAATCTATACTAATATTATAAAACTGAAGAGTTTGTTTGAATGCGTTAATTTCAGAGCGAAGCAAAGCGGAGCGAAGTTTAACTAATATTTCGCGTTTAAAACCGTTAAAGTGTTTTATTTAAATGTGTACTACTAGACAGAAGGAAATGTGTTAAAAACGGGGAACATTATTAATTTTCGAGTGTTCCGTTGTGAGTGCTCCGAAAGCGGTTCCAGATGTCCAATAAATATGTATTTTAGTGGATAATACCTTATATGACCGAACCTTATAAAATAAATTAAGTTTATTTTAGAATGTGATAGACATCAAAACGAGGCGTATTTAGTCATATGTTATGTGCCAGCCCTAAGCTACACTACGGGGATAGTGCGCGTACTCGATTCCCGTGCGATCGGTATGTGACGCTACTGTCAACCATTTAGCATAAAAAAATAATTAGAAATATCGTAAAAGTCGGACTGATGCATCGTGCACAGCAAGACGCACAGTATTACATAGTTGTAGTATTTTATATTAAACTAGTTTAAATAAAGTAAATTAGTTATTTTGTTACCACTGGTGGTAACTAACTAATATCATACAATTGTGAAAAGTCTTATATATGTTTTATGTGTAGAAAAATATATATATATTTCTATTTGCACTGCAAACAAACAAACATACAAATTTCTCAGCTACTCGTGATGTACACGGGTACAATTCATCACAGTGATACAAGCACAATCCAAGAGAGCTCTGAGGCGTCATTGAACAATGTACCGTTGGAGCCATTACACGCTTCAAAGTGAACGTTCCGGCCATCTCTCGTCGCACAAAAGCGTCAACCAACAAAGTTCCGACGCAATCCGGCAATTATCTAAATGCGCCTCTTTGAATTATTGCCACGCGGCCCTAGATCATTCACGGCAAAGACTATAAGCCGACGTGAATACGACACGTTTAATGTCAACTTTATATAATTATTTTAATGATACAGGGAAGATGAGAATGTCGTTCACTTGATGGTAGGTGGAATACCCCAGCGATATTTCGGCTTTGGATATTCGGAAATCCATAGAAACCGCATTAAACTTCATTTACAATACACGTGATTAAACTTGGCGGCTTTTTCATTTGCGGTAGTTGGTGACCCGGGTGGAGTTTTGATATTAAATACCCATTTAAAATATACAAATAGGACCCGGACCATTAAATAGAGCAAGGAGGACCCGGTGGAAATCGAACCCCAAACCGTTGATTATTATTAACAATACTTTGCTACTATAACACCAAACAGTACGTGAATTGGGTGACACAGTCAAATTCAAACCATTTATTTCACATGCACATATAAATCATACAAAAATTACTTACAATATCTAAGTTTAATAATAGTTTTTAAATAAAACACTTTAACGGTTTAAAACGCGATATATTAGTTAAACTTATTTGAAAATGATTTTTAACTTTCGGATACTTTGCAACAGCCGTGGTCTAATAATAGTGTAAATTACGAGTGCTTGTATAATACATCACCATATTTATATTTGAAAAAATAAGCTAACATACTTTTTGTCTCTATTGTAAGCGAGTAGTACACATTTAAATAAAACTTTAACGTTTTAAAACGCGATATATTTTAGTTGACCTTTTTTGAAAACAGTCTCCCGATGACAACGGTTGCTGCAAAGTATCCGAAACGTCGGGCCGTAGTTAAAAATAACTAAAAAAAAAGATACATTTTGCTTCTTTAACAATAAACAGTCAGTTATTTCAATTACCTTAAAAGTAACTTATATTGTCAGTACTGCAAAGTGTGATTGGCTGAGTAAGTACTAAATAAAAAAAAAGCTTGGTTAAATTAGCCTTAGATTTGTTTAATATTTTTGCGTCAGACAAATCTTTCACTCGACTTAGCACATTGTTGTGGATTTTCTAGTATACAAAGATAATTATTTATTATTTGTTGTGTATGACGTATAAGGGATTATTGAATTAAACTGCTGTTTGATGTTTAAACGTGACGTGAGGGTGTTAACGGGATTCCAATGTATTATTGTACGTGACTCAGAGATTAAGCCTTGGATTTATATTTTGACAACGGTTAATTAAAGATTTGTGTGGGCATTTCATAAAGTATTATTAAGGTCTTATTTACTTAGCCAGAGCCAGAGTAGCCTAACTGCAATTTTATGACGCGACTTGTTTATATTTTTATATTTCAAATCAAATTAATTTTCGCCTAATTTTTATATCCCCTTATTGAAAATAACAATAGCAATTAAGACCACTATGTCTATAGCATTATATATATAATTATAATAATTAATAACATAGGCACACATTGTTCCGTGACTCTTCGCGAATTAAACCGTTAAAAGTGTTTCATTTGGATTTATCCTGTATATCAGTGTGATTAAATAATACAACGTTCGGATGGACGTTTAATGGATAAGTTGTTGTAGCGAGTGTATGATTCAGGGTAAGTGAAAGTAAGATTGGAATTGGCTTCTTGAATTTTGCAAACAACTAGAGTACTTCGGGTATTCTACTTAATCCATAGAAAACTTAACTTAATATTTCTTTATAATATATATCGGTTTTCTAGCCGTGTCAGTTTTGAGTCTTAGGTTCAAACTCGTTTTTTATAAAAACGGATTTTCCGATTGACATGTATATAATAAAATACAATAAAAATAATAAACTGGAACAGACATGAAATTTCTCTCCCATTCATACAAAAGTATAATGAATTTCAATTTAGTAAAAAGATGGGATATAAGCGCTAGAATACAAAAAATACCCAATGACATGACATGACTGTTGTCATTTTATTTCCCTTGTTAGGTTCTTGACGCATTTCGCGTTACTTAACTCATTTACAATTTATTTTAACTACAGCTGGCCGTTTTAGACGCTTTGAAACAGTCGCGGTTGCGGGGGGGAGGGGGCTAAAGATATAAAGTGTCCCTAATGTCAAAGTCAAAAGACAATGACGAAACAGATGGCGTTAGCGTAACAAATTACCTTTGTCATTATGGACACTTGTCATGTGTAATATTCGCACAAACAACAGACAATGCTTATTCTAATCATAAGTAAATAAGCAAAAAAGTAGCTTAAGTTGGAATCAGCAAGAACACATTTCCACAATTGCATTAATATGTGGCTTAACTATCTCGCCGGCTGTAATATGAATTTCAAAGAAGCTTCTTCAGCCAACTGCCAGCCACAACATTCGCTTAGTATTCATTCTTGCAAATTAACTCGTGTGTAAAGATCATGCGATTTTTAATTACATTCGTACCTTAATTGCAATAGTTTTAATCGTTATTATTGAATAAATATACAGTAAATACAGTTTGTCGTTTACACGAGTAGTACACATTTAAATAAAACACTGCGGACCACGGCTGCTGTGAAGCATTCGAAACTTCGGGCCGTAATTTAAATCATTTTCAAATAAGTGTAATTAATATTCATCAGGTTTAAAACCGTTAAAGTATTTTTTGTAAATAAATATACAGTTATTTTTAAGCTGGTTTCATCTAGTAGGCAAAGTATAGTAAACTTCAAAATCAAAAAACAAGTGAAACTTGAACTGGCACCCAAAACCTTCCGTGCCACAGCGATTTATTCAATCCATGGATACATGCACGTATTGATGTGGATGCCGGTTCATATCCCGCCCGGATCAGAAATTTTTTTAATCTAAATATTTTTTTAAGGACACCCTAAAAAAATACTATTAATTTATCTAATAATAAATATACTAAAGCCGTAACCGTTTCTGAAACTTTTAAAATTAAAACAGTTTTTATCGTCACTGATCGTTTTGTGTCCTATCAAGTTATTATGTATCCCAGGCGAAGAATTTTCGCGCTCAACATAATGGTAAACGGCTTATAATAATGGATTTAGCTTTATACTTGTAATTACGTTAAAACAAGAACGATTAATCCTAATAAGTTATAAAGTAAATATTTTGTTAAAATGTCTTTAATCTATGTTATCTATTATGCATTAAAAATACCATGGTACACCGTAGCATGTTATTGTTTTAATATCGCTTAAGAGGAGATAACAAGCATTGTTCACTCGTCTACGTCAAAGGTTCTTAGGCAAACATCTTAGATTGGAATTCCGAAGGCATGTTATCGGATGTCACCTAAGAATATCTACTTACGCTCACTTTGTTTTATACGCTGAATAAATACATAAGTGTAAAATGGGAACAATAATTTATTTTTAAAAGGTTGAATGTCTAAATACAAAAGATTTCTTTATAATTGTTATTATTTAACTGTACTTTAATTCAGATGACGTGTGTCTATTAATGTAAAGATTATAATAATTATTATGTATGTTAAACAGACATACTAAATCCCAACTGATTTCCTATATAGCGTATATATGATGTACAACTTTACAACAAACAGTAAATAAGATGGTAGCGTATTATAAATCCTCCCTTTGTATTTAATAAAAATGTTAACAATTACTCATATTTCCCTCTAACCGTCTAAAGTTACAATAAACTGTATACCAATATTCCATGCACGCTTCGAACGCCGGCAAATACCGTAGCATATGCAGGCGTCATGCGTCCGTCGAACCATCCACCACGTCCGCGGATTAATCTGCTCAATCATTCGCATAATTCCAATGGGTTACTCTGATTTAAGTCTTGATTAAGGTCATCAGGACATATTCCCGAGCTCAGTGTACCAACATAGCGGAAAATTAAATTGATCATCGCAATTATTGACTACGGACTCGGACGTGAAGTATATTAAACTGTACTGGATGGAAATACGTTTTTAATTGATATTTTAATGTAAAGGGTGGTGTATTCGCTAATTGCCGAATTGTTTTAAATATTCTTAATTATATACGTATGTTTACTTGGGTTCTTCCCTTCTGAGACCTGGTGGTTGGTTCGATGAACTGTGACGACCATTAGCCACTAAGATAGTCATAATAACTTAAGCAACATATAGTTTTCTGCAACGTCGGGCCACGGCATCTTCTATTTAATTCCAGGCGGATTTAAAATTCTTTTTGGAAAAAAAGCAGGCTTTCTGAGGCGTATAATGCTAGAATATTTTATTATTTATTCCAAATACTGAATTGCTAATATCTGGAATCAAATCTTGGAATTCTCAACCTGAAGTGGGGAACCTGTGAGAAAAAAAAAAAAATATTTAAAAAATAATAAAATTTTTTTTTTTTTTTAAATTTAAGTTTGAATTTACAATGAGAAGAGATAAATTAATTACCTGGATTATTTTTTCTGGAAATCTCGAAATGGGTGGTATGACTACCGAATTCAATCCATAGATTTATCCATAGAAGCAATAATATTTAGTTACGTGTCGGTTTCAGTCTGTGGATTTCCGAATATCAAAGCCAAAATCGAACTATTTTGGCTATTCACTTCCATCAAGTGATCTTTCATATTTCAACAAATTACACTTTCAGAGGCGGTGTTAGTATATATTATAGAAGCCAGTAGTTATAACGCACTGCAATCTACATTATTACACTTCTTCTATCCAGTTCATTAAAATTTCGAGATCTCAATACACGTCGTAAAAGGGTCATCTACAAACCGCTCAGACCTAAATGGGGCTCAACGTCGCGCTTGAATTTTAAACGAACGCGTTCGAGGTTGTAATTATCATAGAGAATGGCAATTTTTTCACGATGCACGAGAGATAGCGTAGAAAATTTGTCCACTCATATTTTAATTAGGCGTACATTTCAGTAACAGCATTAATCTATACCAATATTAAAAAAACTGAAGAGAAATTATGTCTGTAGTTTAACGCGAGTAGTAGACATTTTAACGGCCACATGTTATCATCAAATTCCTAGTTCCCATATTAAAAACTCTGGATAACAAAAAACAGCAAACGCTAGCAAAACAGTTTTGCCAAATACCAACTTCGACGGAACAGATGGCGCTAGTGTAGCAATTTTTTACTTTGACGTCGGAGACACTGTCCATCTTTAGTCTCCCCGTGATCACGGCCGTTGCAAAGCATCCAAAACGTCGCACCGTAGTTAAAATAATTTTAAAAGTTTAACTAATATATACCACGTATTAAAGTGTTAAAGTGTTTTATTTAAATATATATATATATAGTCTTGTTATCATTCAAACTTGTTCCTTGTTCTTATGTGTTATACATCTTTTATGAAAACCTTTGTGAGAATTTACTATTCTTCTGTGTAATGTTTTATTGGCAAAGACATGACAAATATACGAAAGGATAATTAATATATAAGGGGTTTTAAGCAGGAAACTTTTAATGTGTACGTGTCGCGTCTCCATTGTGTCGTTAAAGTGGAAGGATAAACAAAAGGTCGGTGGAGGCATGACAACCTTTGTTCCCATATGAAGCACTCGTCCAACTAATTATGGAGATCTGAGAGAATACGTGTTTAAGGTGCCATTCTGAAAATATTTAAGGTCCCAACTAATATTAGAGGTTTTCTCGACTATTTACTCACTTTGAAGTATATAACCTTTTTAGATACAGTAAAAGGTTAATATCTTTTTTTATGACAGAGAAGGACAGACTAGCATACATGAAAATTTTAACATTTGTCACATACATATATCTAATAAAAAAAATTGGGCCTCGGGCAGGACTCCAACCGGCATACTCAGCGTTCCGTGCTGTTAATTTAATCAATTGACATATGTATATGAAATTATGTTAGGACTCGGTAGCCCAATGGGTTACAGCAACGGCAAGGAAAGCTGAGGATGCCGGATCGAATCCTGCCCAAGTGGTAATTTTTTTCAATTTATGATCTATTTTTAAATTAAATAAAACGTAACTAAATGTGTGTATTTACATTATAGAGTAAAACAAATTATATGTCATTTAAAAATCGACTACTACAGCTTATTAACAAAACGAACAATTACTTACAAAATTATTTTACGGACACAAATAAATACAAATTTTAATTCTTAATTACCTTATTTTATTCCATTATTCGACTTATATTGCAACCAAACAATATGAAAAGTTGAAAATTTGCACGAATACTTCTAGTTCAATTGAGGCGAATATTCTATTTCAAGTTTCAGCAACTCTGTAAACTTGAAGTAGGCTCGATATTCATGTTCGACGTTCAAAATAATTCAGAATTCAGTTCTGTATCAAACAATGGCCCGTTCATTTTAAGACAATACAGCCGATACCGAACAACAAGACAGAATACAACGACCCGGCATCGAAATGTGGAAAAGTCGAACGAAATTTTCTATGACGCACTGTAGCTAATGATTGTAATTAAAGAGTAAATAATTAAAACATAATTGTCTATTGACAGTTTATTAATTAATTTGGTGTGGCTAAAATAATATACTTAATACTTCGTAAAAAGGTGTTTTACAAAGCTCAAAACATTACATCGACAATCGGAACATTGTGTTGCAATTAATTTTGTATACATTTCTGTGTTCATATTGTGCTATATATTTTAAAAAAGTAAATAAAAAAAATGTTAATAAGCTTCATATAAACTAAAAATTATGAAATACAAAAACAGTAAAAATAGACACTGTATGTTTACGCGCATAGAAAATTTAAGGCGTAAAGAAGGCGAACATTTTTTGTAAACAAACAGATTTAAGAATTTGGATATTTAAATAAAACACTTCTAACGGTTTAAAACGGTCGTCGCATAATTAAATTAAAAATAAGTTAACTAATATATTTCTTGTATCTATGTTTAATATAAGTGTATTATTTAAATGTGTACTACTCGCGTAAACAACAGACAATACCTAACTCGGATATTGTGTATGCCAACCTTAAGGTGTTGAAATATTCACATGATTAAGACACAGTCTTTTGAAGTCCTTACGCCTTTAAGCCTGTAGCTTACATCAAACATCGTGCTCTATCATACCACGCCAGTATCGGAGAGCTCTTTTTAAATTAACGAAGCACTTAAAATTTCATGAGTCAATTAAAAAAGCTTTTAGAATCTTTTAATTTTAAGGGAGTGCGAAATTTCATGAAATAATTACACGAATTTTCAGTCCGTGTAAAAAGTGCATATACAGCGTAATATACAAAAATTTGATAAGTGCAGCCGTCGTCACGGGGAGAGTCTCCCCGTGACCACGGCTGCTGCAAAGCATCCGAAACGTCGGGCCGAAGTTAAAAATCATTTTCAAATTAGTTTAACTAATATATCGCGTTTTAAACCGTTAAAGTGTTTCATTTAAGCATATTAAACTATATCTAAAGTCCATCCGGGTCACAAACCTCCAGAGATGAACACCGCGTTTCGATTTCAGTCCGTGGATTTTCGAAATCCAATAATAGGTCGATCTATTGTTGTGTTATGATATTATTCTGCTGGGCTATTTCACCTCCCACCAAGTCCATGCCTCTCTGTCCTATTCTATCATATGAATAAAAAGCAGTTGCTACTGCTAACACATTTGTGTCTATTAGACAAATCGATAAATATATGTCTTTCCACGTCTACCACATCCATTGTCCTCATTACCATGCAAAAGAACTCTCCAGCTAAAACAAAAAGTACAAACTAATCGCAAACCATTTCATAAAAGCCTGTATCGCCAACTTGTGTGAACTAAAGCGGGTTTTATTACAATTTCCACTTTTCCTTAATAGCCCTAGCATATGCGCCCGAGTTGCATATGCGTAATCTCGCATGTGCTCGACGGCTAAGTACTCTTACGTAATTTATGTGCATTAGCTATGAGCTTAAAAGAATTGCGAGTAATGCAATAAATAATTTTTCAAGTAATTAATTTACCTCTGCCGTTGCGCATTTTTGAGTTTCACCGTTAATTCATTGCGTCGTTTAGGGTAAGCGCTCATTTAATAGCATTTAGTGAGTCATTATATGAGGAGGACTAGAAGTTTTAAAGCGCTAATTAATATTTATATCATTAAATATGACCGCACTTACATTAGAACATGAACTGTAGATAAATATAAAATTAAAATTCTAACTAGAACAGCCTCATTCCAAGCTTTATGAGGCAGACATATTTTTTAATGATAGAGAAGAACAAAAAAACAAGGTTCACTTCTCTCTCGGACCTCTACACAAGGTGCGCTGTCAAACTATTTTAGATCCAGATTGATTTAGTATCCAGATTTTCAGCCGAAGTCCAACATGTTTCAGAAAAATTATAAATTAAAAACATATTCTGCAGCCGTGGTCACGGGGAGAATGCAAAGCATGCGAAACGTCGGGCCGAAGTTAAAAATCATTTTCAAATAAGTTTAACTAATATATCGCGTTTTAAACCGTTAAAGTATTTTATTTACAATTACTTTCCTTAATTACTGAGCGACACACTACGCTACCCCTTTTCATTCGCCAAAGAGGTTTTAGTGAAAGTCAAAATACATGCGAATAAAGGTATTGTGACATGTAGTGTTGAAGACAAAGCACTAGACACGAGGGTGCTTCGCCACGCGACCGCGAGGGCGCTCCACTGGGCTCACTAATGGCCACTCTAGCTGCGATCGATTCATTTGTAACTTTCAACAAATTTTAATACGAAAGTGTTGCTGAATTATATTCTTAGAAAAATAGTTATTTTATTTATTTTAATCTTAATATTTAAATTAAAAAATATGTATCCACTCTTTTCCAGTTTAAAAAGTATACTTATCCCATAACACAGACAGACATAATATTATTTGGATATATAGCTCATTCACATCAACTCAAAAGTTATTTATTAAAGAATAGTAGTATTGTTTCCTCTCATGGGCATGGGGCTAACACGTTTCTGCGTTCATTTCACTATTCAATTGTCTTACAAGCAAGTAGATGATCAGACTTGTACCCTGACCAACCAAATCAAACTGTCTCTCTGGAAAATCAACCCAGGAACTCACGCGCTTTACTCAATTCTAGGCAACACGGCAACAGTGGGGGGGCTTTTTTAGTATACGTATTACTATTTATACCTAATCAGATTCTCTGCTTTACATTATCAATATACAATAAAAATATCTTACTTCCCAGATGTTTAAGCTTAAGATTTCAAGTTCAGTACAGGGAAAGCTCTATTGTAACTAAATCTACAGACTACTTACGTGTAAGAAGTTGAAATCTCTCAAAATGTCTTCCCTGAAAACAAACATAATTAAACATAAAAGTTACTTCAGATGTACTAACAACTAGATAATACTTAAAGGGATAAATCTAGACAACTAGCTGATAATGATGTAGACATAGCTCTAGAAAACAGCTTGCACAAGATGAACTCGTCGCGTTATAAAACATAATTTCACAGACTTAACACCTTCGTCTAATAGACTGCTATACACAAACTATGACATACGATATGGAACTCATCACTTGTGTCAACACAATTCACATGAAAATAACGATTCTCGCGGACGAAGTCGCTGACACAGCTAGTTTTATATAAAGCTAGCTGTGCCGCGTATTGGGCATCAAAATGTGTTTTGCATCTTCATCTTTATACATTATAGCTCTTATCAACGACATTGTTCGCGTTCCGACGAGTCGTTCTTGCCATTTAATCTTGAAAGATATACTTATTTTGGCGCGGACTTTTTTTGATCATATATGAGGAATTATTCTGCAATCGACATTTTTTTGTTTCCTGAATCGTTTTTGAAGAGCATTCAAACGCAGCCTTATAAAAATCCACAGTTTTCCCATTTCGCTAATATTAGTCACAGCGTAAAATAAAACCCTTTCAATAAATAGTCTATTAAGCATAAAAAATATCTTTACATTTCAAACAAAGTAGTTTCCGAGATAAACGCTTTCAAACAAACAAAAAAGCTCTTCAGCTTAATAAGTCAAATTGTATTAAGCGACCACATGATACCAGACACAAAGTCAAAAATAGCCACCTAAAAAGAAAATAGAAGAAGCCAAAAGTTCGCACACTGTCTGACTGAGGGCTTAATGCTTACGCTGCTATGGCGAGCTTCGCAAACAAAGCCCAGCAAAGAGGTCACAGCAATCAGTTAAATGGTGTCGCCCAACTCAACGACTTTATACCACTTTTTCTTATTGTTTTACTGAAATCGAAAGATGCATCTGCAAATGGCACCGACAACTCTCTTTGTCTTTGCTCAGTGGACGTCTGCTTCTGAATGAAGGGAAAAAGAAGAGTTGTTCCATTGGCGTACGGGTACCTGTGTACCTCGTACAGGTATAAAACTACCTTTAGTAGATCTTTAAAGATTAAATAATTATATTTTAAATATGTTGGAACTGAATATTGTCGCGAGTAGACACATTTAAATAAATCACTTTAACGGTTTAAAACGCGATATATATAAGTTTAAACTTATTTGAATAATGTTTTAACGTTTCGGATGCTTGTTTTTTTTGGTCTACTTGTCTCCATTATATGGAGCAAAAAAACTTCATTTATTGTAAGAAAGCTTCTCTTAAATATGTTTGGGACACGGAACAGAGGGCAACATGAGTTAGCCTGTTTTTCAAAATAGCAACTACGACAAAACAGATGGCGCTAGCATAGCAGATTTTGTATAAGATAAGGGGCATCCATTTCTCCGTGACCACGGCTGCAGCAAAGCATCCGTAACGTCGGCTGTAGTTAAAATAAGTTACCTATTATAGTTATACTATTTCGCATTACTAACCGTTAAAATGTTTACTTTAAATATTTTTTTTTATTTCATTATTGACCATCAAAGTGACAGATCAGATCTTTTTACTGTCACATACGGAATCCTAAAAACTAGTAAATTAACTGTTTTTGTAATTATAAAACAAACTTACGTACAGCGCATGATATGTAGTAGATTAAAGTTTATAGAAGTAGGTAATATCAAAAAAAACTTTTGTTAGAGATTTTAAAACCATTCATTAATTTTTTCATAAATATTGACCAGACGTCGTATTAACATTGTGCTTTTATTGAAAATCACGGAGTTTATAATCTGTGGACGCGAGTGCTCATAAAGTATGGAGTGGTGATATCAGACCGGATACTCGCACGGATAACGTACCGGAACGATCCGGTTCCGGAGTGCTACGTGTCCGGCCACAATCCTACCGGCCTATTCGAATGACGGATCCGTGTTATTTTTCTTTGTATACTACAAGTTAGAAGAAATAAATATCGTCTGTAGTTAACGCGAGTACTGTCTATTTAGATAAAAATGCGAACTATATTAGTTAATAATTGCTGCAAAACAAACTTTGGGTCATAGTTAAAATAAATTATTTATATAATCGGGTTTAACCGTTAAATATATATTAAAATTTTTCGACTCGGGCAGACCTCGCACTGGCATCTACAGCGTTCCGTGCTGTTCCCCTAACCCATTGAGCTTCCGAGTCCTAAACGTCATCGTCGAATTTTTTTAACATATAATCAATTTCTTGTTTGTATAATGCCATCATGTGCAATAACATGTGAAAAATATTAAAGGTTTTCAACGTTAAATGCGTGTTACTCGCGTAAACTACAGTTCATTTATGATCTAAATCTAACTTTAATCAGATATTATTTTAAAAACACACATAATTTGTTATTTTTACGTTACAATTTTAATTAGCAAACCTTTACAGTGTTTGACGTCGAGCATTACTAACAAAGACACAAATATAACATTCATGCGCGAGACTCGTTTAATTCGGACACAGCGAAGGAACATTAAAATTCATAAAGTGTGACGTGGAATTAAGGCACAAAGCCCCGCGTTAGTACATCGCAGACTCGCGTTGTTCACTTAATTAATATTCTTTTCAAAATTAAAAGAGTGGTCAGGTATCTATTCATTTGTGAAATTTCGTAGCACGGGCTACGCTCCGTAGCTCCGCCTACGTACCGAAACATTTTTATGCAATTATAACCTAATTGTACGATTTTTTGTCGTAAACATGCTTTAAAGAGAAACATTTTGAATAATGATGCGTTTCGATTTTTATGATATTAGTCGAAAGTCTAACCGTGTTTGCTAGAATGTTCACGTTCTGTAAATTTGATTGAATGCAGAAAATTCGACGATTACGAGTAGGACTCGGTAGCTCAATTCATTAGAGCAACAGAAAGGAACACTGAGAATGCCGATGCTACCCAAACCGTTTTTTTTTTTAAATTTATTATCGATGTTTAATTCATATAGTACCATCATGTGCAATAACATGTGATAAATATTAAAGTTATCAATATTATTTAATATAGATAGCCAGTTCAGTTAGGGTTTTTAAAGGAGGTAACTAAAAATTGCAATAAATGGTATTAATAAATATAATAAAATATTTGTTAGATAATCTGTGCAATGTCAATACATTAATTTAATGTTGAGAGGACTGTTTACTCTTTTTGTCTTATGTTGGTAGTACATGTAAAGTCTTTACATTTTTGTTTTTCCGCTCTCTTGCATACGGATCGCTGTTAAAAGTATGACGCAATATATAAAAACAGCTTGATCGTTTAATTAAAATCTCGGCCTTTTACTTCAAAATAACTTCAATATTAAATAACTTAAAAATGTAAGGTTCTCTAAATCTTAAATAAATTTTACTGTTAATCTCCGACTTACCTACTTCGGTCTGTTAGTTTAGCTCTGTTACTAATGTAATAATAACTGTTACAGATGGAAACATTTTCTAAGATTGAGGTCGCTTGTTCATTGCACTGGATTAAAAGAAATCTTATATTTACACATAGTCATGTATAAGAAAATTGAACAAAGAAATGAAGATATCTGTTAATAGTATACGGGTTTAGTTATAATAACTTGTAACTAGATTACGTAAAATAATTGTAACACAGTTATTCATACTTAGGACCTCCCTTCATTAACATGTATGCCATAGAGGATGATAAAAAGTAGTACATAGTGTTTACTTGATGGAAAGTCAAATGTAGATGGAGGGTGAAAAACCTCAGTCTTATAACATCTAACCAAGATGCACATTTCAACTATTTTGGCTGTGTACAATCAGATATTCACAGATTGAAATCGAGACTTCATTAAACTTCACAATTTTTATCTATGAACGTAGCCCGGACGGAATTTCGATATTCCTAGCACCCGCTACATGGACCCGATGGGGATCGAATCCAAGACGATAATAGCCAGCAACCACTAAGCCAGCGAGTCCGTCAAGTAGCTATCGCAGAGTAAAGCCCATAATCGACGACGCCACAAGAATAAAAAACTCCTCTTTAATTTGTCAATGTAGAATTTATCTTTGCAAGTACAAAGAGATTTTTACCTCAGCAATTTCGCTAAATGCATTGCGGCAGCAATTTGCGAGGAAAACTTAAATAACAGGGCAATACGTCGGCTTGAAAATGAGGCCTTTGTGATTTACATTTATTTCAACTCGCTTCATAGTTCGCCGATTTGTAAATACAGTTATTTTATTAATGGGATTAAATACAACAGCTCTTCAGCTTACGCCTACGTTTTATATTTGATGCAATCATGCACACAATTTGTTTAAATCAAACATATATCGAAACATATAGTTTCGAGATACCCAAAAAATATGTCGAAAAGAATGATTCCTCTTTAAATTATCTAAAAAAAGGTCTACGACGCTATACATCTATCTTTTAAGATTATCTTGCAAGAACGACGGGGAGGGAGGCGACCGACGTTAACAGCTTAAGTTTATAAAGGTGAAGGGATTTGAAAAAATGAATTTAGATGCCCAAAATAACGATTCTCTCGGACGATAAAGCTAGTTTTCTATAAGATTACTTGAATGTATATATGTACTACGATAATACCGACATTGCACTTTTGATCGATATAAAAAATAAAAAGATACTTATTTTATTATTGGCACGTTACGTTTCAAAACATTAATATTTTTCACATGTTATTGAATGAAGGCACTATATAATTTAAAAATCAAAATAAATTAAAAAAATTTTTTTTTTTTTTTTTCGGAGGACCTGAACGCATCGTCAGCTTTCCGGCTGTTGCTCTACCAATTGAGCTACCGAGTCCTACACCTCATCGTCGAATTTTTTCAACTTATTGATAATGACCTCTCGCGCAATGTAATTTCTACCTTAACACTTGCGTATTAAGGCTCAATGTCTTATGCTTTGCAGCTTAAGAAATCATTGAAGATGAAATTACAAAGTTATAACGTTTGAAAACATTAATATTTTTCACATGTTATTGCACATGAAGGCACTATATAATTTAAAAATCGAAAATAAATTGAAAAAAAAATTTTTTCGACTGGGAGGACCGAGTCGAAAATTTTTTCAATTTATTTTCGTTTTAAATTATCGTACGTTTCACTTATTTATAATATTTTCAAGTAAGTAATTGTACGAAGTACGATTTCCCTCAATGGGTATTTAAGAATATATAATTAAATTTAAATAAAACACTTTAACGGTTTAAAACGCGATATATTAGTTAAACTTATTTCAAAAACATCCAAAACGTCGGACCGAAGTTAAAAATCATTTTCAAATAAGATTAACTATATATCGTTTTAAACGTTTAAAGTATTTTATTTAAATGTGTACTACTCGCGTAAACTATAGAAAGTATTTACTTAATTAAAGTTAGCTAAAAGATAAAATTCACTTAAATTTTTATTGAAATTCCCACGACAAGTAGAGCTACAATAACGGAAGAATAATTCGCCTCCGTTCGTTACGTACGAACAATAATTATCTTATGCAAATATAATGCACGTTTAACAAATGCAATATACAGATATGTACATCCCGAAATCATCCGTACATTGTTACGAGCAATCAGCGAAATGACAAAAGGAATTAATGAGCATAAAGGAATTACGAATTGGGTATTGTATAACTGCCATTTAATTAATTATCGTAATTATTCATTCGATATAATACCAATTTTAGTGTTTACGTTTTGTAATAATATATGATTGGTCGGTAGTTTACGCGAGTTGTACATATTTAAATAAAACTCGGGGAGTCCGTCACCACGGCTGCTGCAAAGCATTCGAACGTCGAGCCGTAGTTAAAATAATGTTTAAATAAGTTTTACTAATATATATCGTTCTTTAAACCGTTAAACTGTTTTATTTAAATCTCCACATAATTATTCAAAGTTTCCATGCGCAGATCCGCATGTTCGATACCGTGAAATCTATTTGGCCGGCCATAAATTGTTCCGTGTGGAGACGTAAGTGCTTAGGGAATTTGCAGGCTCCTGATAGAGCCTGTAAATACCGTTCTTATCAAGGGACGAGGCCCAAATTTATACCCCATATCTCAAGAACGTTCACACTTTCGCGTTGGTGCTTTAAAATATGTACGAAAATGCCTTTTTTTAGCAGTCATTCTATAAAGACAAAATAATATTTCAAACATGCAACAATTTAACATTGTACATTACTACGTTACGTAGCAAGGTTATTCTTTAAAATATTTGGTATACACATTATATTATTATATCCGGTTTAAAACAAAGTATATTAGTAATCTGATTCTTTTCTACCTAATAATATCGGATAATCTGCGGCAGTCTCAGAAGCGCTAAAAATGGTGGGTGGGTGGCCAAAAACATACTAACCTCAGAGTGAAATCTGCTACGCTAGATGCTGCTAAAAACTTAATAAGAAAATTCAAGTTATTGTCTGTACTTCTCACGAGTATACACATTTAAATAAAATACATATTAAAAATAGACTAGATGTACCAGAGAATTTGCCCGCGTCCCTGCGTTTGCAATTTAATCTTAAAAGATACACATATACTGTCAGGGATGTTTTTATATCATTTAAAGAGGAGTCATTCTTTCATATTTTTAGGTACCTTGAAAAGTTTTTTAAATCTTAACTTGATATTTTATACCTTAAAGCCGTTCTCGACAAATGCTCTAATCAACACAAAAATTTCAATTCTTATAAAATTTCATTACTTATATAGTAGTTTCTGAGATTAGTGTGTTCAAACAAACTAGTATTAGTAGAGATAAACACTTTATCTTTCATTTATATGACCGAATAATTCACAAACAAGAACTATTTACGTAATTTTCAGCACGTCCCTAATCCTGGCAACACAGCACGCGAAGTGAAAAACTTTACAGCAACACGAATACGCTTTTAAGGCGCTTGTGACTCACTTCGAGCTAAGAGGGAATTTAAAACTATTTACTGAGCTTAGACAATGCTGGGTAGTTGTTTGGTAAACACAATGAGGTGCATTTTCGATAGTGCAATGTAACCCAGAAAATTTAGTACTTACGTAGGTTTGATATCTAATTTATTTGTATTTTAAATCTTTTATAGTATAAGCTCACATCATCAAAACAAAAAATATTAAATTGTTGTTTAAAGTAGTTCACGTCATAGCAATTAATACTCAGTGTGTTAGCATAATTATAGATAAATAGAAATATATCTTACTACACTGGCGCTAGCGTAGCAATTTTTTACTTTGACGTCAGAGACACCCTCCATCTTTAGTCTCCCCGTGACCACGGCTGTTGCAAAGCATCTAAAACGTCGTTGAATATATATCACAATGACAATAGTAGACAAATGGTTAAACGTATTGCCTAGCATTGCGTTAAGTGCGAGAGGCCCTGGGTACGAATCCCAGGGAAACAAAAGTTTTTTCGGTCAGACAGGGCACAGAAGTCTGATCAACTACTTTCCTGTTAAAGAACGCATCGGTGAAACGGATACAGAATTGTGTTTGCCCCATGCCCGACGAGGGTAAACGTGATGTCCCACAAAAAAAAAAATCGAAATGAGTTTAACTAATACATATCGCATTTTAAACCGTTGAAGTGTATTATTTGAATGTGTACTACTCGCGTTAACTACAGACAGTATATATCGTGTTTTAAACCGTTAAATTATTTCATTAATTTGTTTTCTACTCGCGCAAACTACAGACAGTACGATTATTTTGTAATAGAATGTTAAAAAAATCCATTACCCAATCACAAAACTCCCAATACCATTTAAGCACCCAACTGATTACTTTCATCAAAAACGAATTTCCCGATAAAAAGGAAATAAAACAGTTTCCGCGGACCTTAATGAAATTTACTTTCGTCCATTTAAGTAATTCGTCAATATAGAATAGATCTACGCTATTATTCCGGGCGATTTGCTCGCAGCGAGCACCGCGGGGCTCCGGTCTTGGAGTTCTAATGGCCTCTATTCACAGTCGAGTGTCATTCAAGAAAAATGTTGCATTGTTACGGGGGGTGTGATGACGCCTAAATCTTTACAATACAATACCGCGGCGCGAGAGTGTCACTTAAAAAGTGACAAGCTTCATTTGAATTTATGAACTAAAAAATGCCGTTCACTCTGAAGTGGGTGTGGTAATAGGACGATATCTCATGACCCTAGATGTACACATTTAGCCCCTAAGGGGGTGATGTAAACACGTGTGTTTGTACCCATCAAATAGACGAATTTTTAATATCGTTAAATTGATGTCGTAGACCCCTCAGCATTGTAAATCCATCTAAATATCGTATGTTGTATGCTTCTAACATACGCATAAATTTACAAAGACCTCTGAAATCGGTAAATTTATATATTTAGTTTTACCATTACAATATTTTTCATATAAGTGTATTGAGGAATAATTTTCATTATTGACATATTTATAAGGATTTCTTAATAACATAATTAAATAATATAATAATTCCTTAATAATAATAAATATAAAATAAGTGGCGGCGAGATTCTTGCCAAATCTTCTCGTTCGTTCTACGCACTTAATTTGGACTGGTAGTAAATGTAAACTTGGAGTTTTTATTTTTTAACTGTATTGACATTCATAAGCGTACCTACATGAATAAATGAATTTTTTATTTGATTTAAAATATAAAAACCTGCCCTGAACTGGAGTTTACTCGTAGTTTGATGTATAGTGACGCATAACATAAATATTCAGTAAGAAAGAGTTAAAAAGAAATACAAGGCCATAATTTAATTTAGCGCTTAAATTTATGAGCAAAATCGGGCATCCGCTCACTAAAAGCAAACAGAACGGCCTCACCAAAAACGTAGGCAGCGAAAGTTTTTTTAACTTAGTTAACGTAAAATTTATTTTAAATGCGTCTTTAGACTAATTTATTTCATTCACGTTTACCTATTTAACCGAAGTTAAAATTCCTTAATAGAAGTTCTTCAGACGGGCGAATTGAATTACTTGCCTAAGCGAAGCCTCTATATTATAAAATTCTAACTTCGTATATTTTTATTTGCTGTTCGAAAAACCTACAATACAGAAAAAAAGAATCTTATCATACATTTATTTATTTATTAGATTCACCAACATTCGTACAACTAAATACTTAATCTAAGATACAAGTGTAGGGGGACGCAATAGGTTGCGAAGAACAATTATAGGCGAATACAGCAAGCAAAAACAAATATCATAAGAGAAAACAGCACACATTGTAAGATTTAACATTAAAATCAAGAATTTTACATCAAAATATGAAAAAAAAGAAAAATAATATACAAAACGAAAGATAAAATTTATTAATAAGTAATCGACTGAGTTTGTTGGGTGAGTCATTGTAAATATTGACTAGGCTGATTATTGATTGACACTGAATCTGTTTAGAGTATGACTGAGTCTAACAACTGGGGAGTTTGAGCCATTTGCAGTCTTTTGAAAAGGCACAGATAATTTATAAATTGAATAAAATATTTATTCAAATTAAAAATCTTTAGATTGAAACAATTTGACGTCACAGTCCGGACTTGAACCGACATCCGCAATAATCCAAGCTGCTGCCCTAACCGAAATACCATGTCGTCGATTGTTTTCAATCTGAATAGAATTTTAATTTATATAACGCCATTATATGCAATTAGAAAATAAAATAATTTAAAAATATTGAAGTTTTCTCGTGTTTATTTCACAAAATAAGCAGACGTAAAAAAGTAGATACGAAAATATATACCTACCATTAGGGTTATAAAAAAATCGACCCAGACCAAAGTTATTCTATTTAATTTTTGTAATAAAATCAAATATAATCCCTATGTTTTAAGCTAATTTTCAAATCGATGTCAGTAAATTTCATGGAAAGCTGGGATTCTCTTAACACGAATGAATATAACACGAAACAATTTCAGATTCGAAATTTTATTTTTAGCGTCCAGTTCGTTTAAGCATTCTGAGAGGAAATGAATAAAAAAGTTTAATAAAAAGCGTCATCCGGCGTTCCGGGGCTCTCAAGCGTTGACTCAGAATTCAAATTAACCACTTCATATTCTCTCTAAAACATTTAATACGAGAACAGTTTAGCATATGTGTACTTTGCCAGTAAGTACAGTGGAGTCTAATTATATAAGACCTGCGCGAGGACGAACTTACCTTAATTCCGGAATCCTTTAGGTGAATAGACCGGTACAGTTGCAGAATGTTGAGTTGGCGTTATAAATAAAAATTAGATTATCATTCTACAAAGAAATCGTAAATTTTAAACTTCCATTCAAGTCACCAACATTCGAAAACCAAACAATGAGGTAATTTCTGCAAATACTATAAAGTTTAGATATAATGATATAGATGCGCATTCCTTATTTCTGATTCATATATTAAAACATAATACCGTCATTAAATTATTTCAGTAAAAACGAATTTGAAAATTTCCCATTTTATTTTCCTTCATATTTAACATCATTTTCTTTTTTATTAGGTCACTCTGGATCTCGAGCTGCATTGGAGTAATGGTGTGAAGATCCGACTAAAGTGAAGTAATTGGATCACCGATTCTTGTATAATTTTTGACACGTGCTGTCCACAGAGAACTGCATACATCTATCAACTTAATAAGCTATATTAGTAGAAGTACCCTCTTATTTATATGAGATTCAAGTCCCATTAGAGAGAAATAATAAGGGATAATAGCAAAGATAAAAAAATACCGCTTTCAAAGAAAACCGCAATCTTCTCGTTTCGTCTTGTTTCGCGAAATAATTAAACGTAGGTACCACAAAGTAAGTTCATATACCGCGATTTTTTTTAAATATGTTATGTTTTTAAATATACATAATACTACAATTTTGAGACCTACTATATGGGCAACAATTAAATAGTTATAACCAATATATCGTTTTCTAAAAACAAAGATTTTGTGTTATGTTTTTGTGTAGAGGTAAATATTTTCCTTTGTGCATAGAATCTTGAAATACCTATTTCCCTCACACAGTTACTAAAGAGTACAGACTGGACTTGCATAAAGGTTGTTTTAAAGAAAACGCTAGCATTTCACCCCCCGGGGACGTACTGAGACAATTCCCTTTGGAAATTGTTAACGAACGAAATCATTAGCACTTCTGCGCTAAAAATTGTCTTTAGTTACATTTTAATTGAGCATACGGCTATAAAAGCTAACTTTCAAGCGACTTTAACTTTTAAATTAACTTTATACTTCTAACGTCCCACTGTTGGACACAAGTAAGAGGAAGATCTGAGACCCACCACGTCGCTTTAATATGGGTAATTAAGTCTACCACCAGAAAATAGACCAACACCAACTTCCAACCCCCAGGCTGGTAGTTACGAGAAATTACCTAACAATTATTTAAGAACTGTTAGAAAATTTCTCGAAAAATAAAGGACTGTAACAGTTTACTGGGATTCGAACCTTATACCTCGTTACGTCCGACGTGTATATAACCTACTAGAACAATGCCTATATACTTTTATATCCCTCTTTCAACTATTACAGTTGATTTCTGTACCAACTGCAATAAACGTTGCAACTTGCAGTTTCTACCCGCGGGCATTGTCATTATATAACAAATGTTAGCTTGTTAAAACCGTATTGTTGAAGCGGTTTTATGGAGTTTTTACTGCTGATTCGATAGTTAATGTTTACAAATAAATACAGTGTACTCAACACAAAACGCTAGATATCCGAATAGGACTATCGATTCGGATAACCGCAAATTCCGATAATCGGACATAAATTGGTAATATAAATAAACTTTATTCTGACACAATATAGCCAAACTTTATCGTGATTAACAAACGCAGTCTTATTAAGAAAAACAATATTACTTATAAACAAAAAAATAATAAATATTAAGCTCAAAAATCGATTCGGATAATTCGGATTCGGTTAATTCGTGGTGAACTGAAAAATTACAAAATATTAATATTTTCACAATATTACAAGTTTAGCAAACTATACGAGCATATACTACCTATTAACCTAATTTGTTAAATATACAACTGGTAGTCTCATTATTAATAGAAAAGTAAGTCTGTAGAGGTAGATTGACTAAACTATTGACTTTTTATTATATGTCCACCGTTTTATTGATCCTGCCATTAGTCTTACATAATAACAGCAATATAACATAATTTAATCTATATTATGATTTTAATTTAATTAAAAAATATCAATTTTTAAAAATAAATTATATCTGCAGTCTGTCTTCTAGCGCTTCGTTGTCAATTCACGACTTGACAGACCGTATGCGCAGATTAAACTTAAAAAATTTCCAAACCAAAACTATCTAAAACAATGTGGACATTTTCTCGTTTATTATGAAAATGTAATAAATTCAGGCATTATTTATTGCATACAATTTTATATACCCGTACTATCTAGTTAAAATTCTTTTTCTTATTAGAATCCTAAACATTGTACTTAAAGTATGACTTGTACACTTGATAAGTGTATTTTCTTTACCTGCAAAGAGTGTAGTTAAATGGTTTCATTCAAGATCAAATTATAAAACTCCACTACTTAGCTGCGCGCATACAAGTGACACATTCAACGAAGACGCTAAAAGAAGCCGAGGTGCGTCTGAAATTATGATAACAATCTTGCACAACAAATAACACTGGTGCGTTTAAACAGTAATACATGGTAATTTAAAACGAGTTACATTAGCATAATAATTATTGTCACAATCTCAAGTGAAACCGGATCGTCACTCGACACAACTCAGTGATCGTCAATTATTTTGTTCAAAGTTTATTAGCCTGGCATTAGAAATGGAAGGCGGCTACGACGAAATTATATCGGATAATCCATTTTTCGTGGCTTTCAAAAGTGAATACATGGAAATTTTTCAACACTGTATTGCACAATCTTGGATAGTGTGTGTGCCTCGCGTGGGAAGTTTGAATACGCGTGTTTTTGCCATAGAAGATTTCTGTGCCCATGTATTAGTGCCTAGTGATGAGTTACCCGAAACGCATTATAGTACTCTTACCGAAAAACAAGTGACAGTCGCAAATAAAGTCATCTCCCTTGAAGTTACCAAAGGTCTACCTCTGCAAAGCCATATCTTATTTGAAGAAACTTTTTACACAGAGGATTTCATGAAGTACAAGGTATGGTGCATCGAAAGCCCCCTAGAACCGACCTCTAATGTTGGAGGAAATGATGTTACTAAGGAGAGTCTTTGTTCCATTAACGACTGTATCGATTTACTTTGGACACAGGCTGCTGGACGACAAGTCTTAGATCAAATTGATTTAACAGTCCAATTGTTTATAAAGAAAAATCCTGTATTGCCTTATGCTGTTGGGAGCCTAAAAGTTACTATTAGTGAGCTCTACACTCATTGCCTTCAAGTTGCCTTACAAAACAAACGCTTAAGAGATAAGTCTAAAGCGTCAAAACATATTTTAGAAAACATTAAATTGGCTGTTGAATGCTACATGCAGCAGCTCATATTTGATTATATCTTTAAACCTATTTGTACTAGTTGTTCATACGAAGATTCACACCTCAATAAAAAGATAAGAAACATGTGTGACATCCAACTAAGAGATCTTGACATAAAAAAGGAGTTGTACCATGCAGTGCCTAAAGCAAAACAAATACTTTCTAAAATTGATTCATACAATACTGTATTAGAGAAAGTTTTATGTTTAAAGCAGGCATTGAACGCAATTAATGAAAATAGCAATAGTAGTAATGCAATGTTATTAACTGCAGATGATTTATTACCTGTGTTTGTGTTTCTGTTAATAAAGTCTGGTCTGCCTAATTGGTACAGTCAGCTCACTTATATGAAAGAATTTCAATTTAGCGGTATTGGAAGAGGAGATGGTGATGAGAGTATATTCCTTATTACAACTTTAGAAGCTGTTATTGAGCATATACAGTCTGGTGCTTTAGCGGGACCACCTGACCCGGAATCCTATTATTATGATAGCAATAACTCTGATGATAGCATCAGTTCTTGTAATCAAAGAAGAAATAGTACAACAGAATCAATTTCCACTACAGAAACAACAGGACGAGAGGAAACATTAGATTATGTATTTGACTTGATCAAAGCAAATCATACAGAACAAGTTCAGGCGCTGTTAGAAAGAAACAGAAAGCACTTAAACAATATGCAAGACAATGAAAAGAGTGCTATAAAACTATCATTAGATGAAATGGATAATGATGATGATGACAGTGATGTCGAGATTTATCAGAAACTCTGTCATCCTCTGTGTAACTGTAAAAAATGTTGCCAAAAGCTATCAAAAAACCTATTGAAAACATCACCTACAATTAGTTCCAGGGACAGCCATGGCCTGACACCTTTACATGTCGCCTCAATCTATGGTAAAGCTGCTATTGTAGAGATTCTGCTTGACATGGGAGCTGATGTGAATGCCACTGACCTAAATGAATGTTCTCCATTGCACTATTCTGCATCAAGAGGTCATCAAAATGCTCTGTTGCTACTGTTGCACTCTGGGGCAGATATAAATAAGGCCAATATTGATAAGAATGCTCCGTTACATATGGCAGTAAATAATGGACATTTGAACTGCGTTAAGGCACTTATCTACTTTGCCGAACACGGCAGAAAACAAATTATCGTAAATTGTTGCAATGGCAACGGAAACACTCCATTACATTTGGCTTCCAAATGGGGGTATGAAGGCATTGCCAAACTATTGATAGAAAATGGTGCAGAACCATCATTGCAAAATCGCAATGGGAAATCTGCATTTGACATAGCTCATAATTACAAAATCTTACAGGTACTTAAGTCTAGTACCCCAAGTTTGTATGAATATATCCATATTACTAGTGCTGACATCAAAAAGTTGAATTTAAAGAATGACAACCCTATAACTCAAAAGTTGCAGAGCTTAAAAATAAGAAATGACCGCAACAAAGCATCTAAAACTGTTGAAAATCTTAAAAGAATCGAGAGAATTTTGCAAGCTATATCATATGGTGATATCAAGTTAGCCTGTTTCTACATGAATATTAATTATGACAATTACACAGATGCTAAATGTGACCTAAAGGATCCACTTTGTCATCCACTATGCGAGTGTAATAACTGCAAGACAGTTACTGTGTCAACTATATCAGACTTTGATGTAAACTTTTGTGATTCAAACGGTTACACACCACTACATCATGCTGCTAGGTACGGGCTGGATGAACTATGCAAAATCCTAATTTTAAATAGAGCAAACATCAATTTATCAAACAGAAAAGGGCAAACTGCCTTACATTTAGCAGCCCTACACAATAAGTCTACAACTTTGCGACATCTTTTAGATTGTGGTGCAAATATTAATGCTATAGATTTTTCTGGTAATACCCCGCTTCATGACGCTTGTGAAGTCGGTAATATTGGAGCCACAAAGGTATTACTAGGTTATGACCCTGATCTGAACATGCTGAATGCCTCCGATAAAACACCTCTAGATGTTGCTAAGGGTAAAGTGCATTTAACAATCATAGATTTGATAGAAAAATATTCGAATAAGGCTTCCATTTATAAATGATTTTTATCACTATGAGGCAGTGTTAAAAATCTATATCGTGGAAAATGTATGACATTTTATAAAAGTGTTTATTTATACTGATAATAAAAATAGCACTTTAAAACTAAATTTAAGATAAAGGCTCAATATTAAAATTGAATCCAATACATTCCTCATGACTAGTCTATCTAAAAATAACAGGCGTTTGTACCAATAAGAATTTTATAACGTAATTTATATTCAATTAATAAATATATAATATAGAAATATTGTGTGGAGGGTGTTATATTTTCACAAAAAAAGTTTTGTTTATGTTACTTCTAATGTATTTGCACAAACTTAATTCTTGTTTTCAACACTGTGCCATACTTTAGCAGGAAAATTGTTCATCTATAAGACTGATTTTGATTTAATGATACAAATTTGGTTGCACCTCAATATTTTGTTACTTATTGAAAATAAATATTTTATAATTATGTCGACTTTTATTTTCTCACGACATTGGTAGGATTCATTCTGAATGGGAAAGTTATCAAATTAAGAAGAAGAATATATAAATAAAACACTTTATAAAAGCTTTGCAGCAGCCGAAACGTAGGGCCGAAGTTAAAAATCATTGTCAAATAAGTTTAACTAATATATTGCGTTTTAAACCGATAAAATGTTTTATTTAAATGTGCACTACTCGCGTAAACCATAGACAGTATTTAAGAAGAATATAGTTAATTGAAATGTCCTTTTATCATTTAGAAATAAAAACGACAATCTTTGATAGTTTATTTTATTTTAGTAACAGGTATAAAAGCGCAATAGGCCATTCGTAAATTAAATCATTATAGTATTTAGATACTAATATTTTACATTTTTGTAAATTGCATATATTTTTGTGAACTTATTTGTTGCAAAAAATTTTATATTATATTAAAAACTGTTTCAATACTTATAAGTATCAATTTAATTTATTTTAAAATATATTAAAACATCTGCCTATAACTATATATGACATCCAATCCCATCTTTATATCCATGCTTTCATTTAGTCACTTAAAATGGGAAATCCATATTTCACATCATTCATTTTTATTTTCACCAAACAATTTTGTGTACTTCATCACTTACGCTTACTTGATTTTATATTACAATCAATTTAACAACTAAATAAGGAACAATATTTATAAATTAAATACAAAAGTTGTACGAAGTATATTTACAATCAAATAGCAAAAAAAAATTAAAATCTATTTAAAATTTAATACTTCTCACTTACAAAAACAAATCGTAATGATGCACTCCTATAGATAGTAAGATACTAAGACATACAAAAAAGTAATAAGTTAAATACGACACTTTAGTACATAAAATGAAATACAAATTTGACTAGCCTAACTACACTGGTATTAAAATAAGAAAATAAATAATTAACGCGAAGAGTCTTCTCCCTTTTCAAAAATGAAACCATTTCTCTTATAATTAACGCGAAGTTTAAATTGAGATAAAGTTGTGGTTTAATGACCGTCATTTTTTTATAACAATAATTATATTGAAGTTTTGCTTATCAAGTGACGAATGTTCTGCATTGTACACAAATATAAATTGATACTTTACAATTGTATTATTTGGTCCCTTATCAGTATCACAATTATGAGTTTACTAAACTATTTGTGCAGTGCAGTAACCATTATCAATCATACTGTACTCTGCCCAATGTAATTTCGACTTTAACACGTACGTCTTAAGGTGTAAATTGGTTTTTAATGATTATAGAATCATATTTAATGTGAATGAAGAATTTTAAATATTCAAGCACTCGCTTCTACGAATGTTTATATTACGTCATATGTTAGTAGACTTACTAAAATCCAAATTCTTTTCTTCATAGTTACATTACAACTATAGTGAATTTAAGTAAAATACTTTAACGATTTAAAACACAAAATATATTATATATAGTATAACTTATTTTTTTTAGCTACGGCCTGACGTTCGGATGCTTTTGGCCGTAGTTAAAATAAATGAAAAATACACTTCGAAAACCGTTAATAGTGTTTTATTTAAATGTGTATAGAAGTAGCCTATAAAGTACAGACTTGACAATGGTAAACTCATAATCCAGCTATTTAAATCTCATAGAAAATACTATCAAAAGTCCATTAAACCTAAATAAATTTCGTCTTTTACGCCTAAACATAATTGTGCATTTAACATTACATATTGTAATGAAATCGATAAATTTTAATAATTTAAAGTATCTTTATTTACACGCGAATATTCTTCTAATTACAAAACGCAATTTTAACAATTAATTTATCAATACTTATCTTTTCTCAATAAGATCCAGTTTCATAAATGATGTTACGATGATTAAGAAAGTAAGCAAGTGTCTTTTTTGGTAACCATCGCATTAACAGTCTACAAGATTTTATGATTCCACAGCTGGGAAACACACAATTCAACTCAAACTATAACTCATTGTAGACCTGTGGCCTTTATTGGATATACTTGACTTTAAAGATGGTTCATATCTTGAAGTGTATTCCAGAATTTTTTTTCCAGAATTCTCAATCACGCCCCATCCCTTTTGAGCACAAATTGCTACCCCTGAACCAACAACCACACAACATTACTTCACTGTGGCGGCAAACTCCACACAGGCATATCTTGTTTCTTCTCTCGCTTCTTGTAATAATGCCTATCTCTCATTCTAATATCGTCTTGCCTCGTTCTATCTGCATCTGTTCTCCAATCCATGCGTTTTTTTGGCGAATCTTTCCTCAATCGCCTTTCAGGGTCATGTTCGTCGTAGTACACTTTGCTCTTGACGAAAAGTTCGTTTTTGTCATAGTCATATAATGAGGGTAGTTCGATTTCGTAGTCGTCGTCGCTTAGTTCTGTGACGTCACTCCTATTAAATGTGAAGGTGTGTGGAAAGTAGCCTTGCATGATGTCTTCGTTTCTATACTGCTGCATTTGAAGCCAAACATGTGGTAATAAGAAGGGAAATCTTCGAAGCCAGTAGGTAATGAAGCCATCTGGAACTTTCCCTAGACTGTTTCGGACGTCCGGTTCCAGTTCCCGATAGTGATGTTTCTGTAAAAAGATTTGTATACTGTACAAACAATATAGGGGCTTATTCACAATACAATTCTTAGTATTTAAAACGCAAACAATTAAAAACTACAGTTATAAAAGCGAATTCATTATAGCCTCTATAATAAGCATTTTTAAAACCAGCAGAAGAACTACAGAAGGAACTTCTGAAAAGCACATTTTTTTAATGCTAATTGACTTTCTTTACAGCTAATATCGAAACTAAAATAATCGAATTCTTCGACATCCATGTTTAGCTAAATTTTTTTATTATATAAAATAATGGTTGCCATGGATACTGATTGTTTTAACAAGCGTTCCTACCTTATTCCTAATAGCTCTAAGCAGATGTGCGACACGATCACCGCGATATGTCCGTCTCGCTCTTAGGTCATTCGCCACGACGGCACACACGTGTGCGCGCCAATCCCCTCTTATAACTCTTTTGCAGGACTGCTCTAGAGCATGGTCTGTGCCCGCGTTGCAACTCTCTACGTGATCACTAACGTCCTAAACACATTATAAATTAATCATTAAAAATTAAATGAAACACTATAAAGGGCCCTTCGAAAAGCTCAAAACCTCAGGTAAATACAACCATATTTACCTTGTATTATTACCTATTACTATATTTATATTGTATTAAATATAGCAAGACAAAATATTACTATTAAGAAGGATCATATTATTAGGACTATAAATTGTTGTAGAAAATCATACTAGACCAGTTTGGCAAATTTTAATGTCTCAATACAATATTAAACAACTTACCTGTAAGAAGTTAAGTATGCTCTGTTTACCCCAAAATATGGGATATTTAAGTACAGTCTCACAGGGCGGCCGCGCATTTGCTTTTGCTGATATCAGCGATCTTATCAGGATTTTCGTTAATAGAACCTCTTCGTCTGGTAAAATTTTACTGAAAACATAATTTGCGCTTCGTATCAACATTCCAATGAGAATTTTAAAAGTATTAAAATGATACAGATCAGGACAATTGACTACCAGTTCTTAAATCAAGGACTTAGAATAAGCGAGAAGAAATGGCAATAAACTCGCCGCCAATCATTATCAACAATCACTTTATAAAAAAATCAAGTAGTTACAAACGTATATAGCAGAAGCGACATAGTTGGCTAAGTTGAGGTAGCGGTTTCGCATCCTGCCTTTGAAAATATGATTAACAACTTTTTACCAACCCGAAGATTTTAGAAAGATTTATCTATTACAAAAGGAATTGCCTCATAGTATTTTTTAGAAATAACTTTGACTCACTCTAAATGCTCCAGGTTATAATCTCCAGTAAGTATATTCGCTTGTCGCCTCAAAACGTCACCAAAAGGGTGCTGTCCCTTCGACAGGACGTAATAGAACACACAGCCCAAAGAGAACATATCTACTGATGTCGTCTGTAAATGTATAAAAATTCAAAATTATAAACCACATTTACCTAATCGCTTTAACCTAAGGGGGAATGAAGTCATGCGCAAAATGGATACCTGATTTTTGCGTAATATTAGCACCTAACTTACACTTACATTTAAAAAAAAAACAAAAGGTTTAAAATGCTTATTTACTTAGTTTCAAAACACCATTAACGGAGTTAAGTATTGTCTGGCCTTGTCTAGTAGATACTAGATTTTTAAGTCTAATCAATAAATTATTGTATAAAAGTATTATCATACCGTTCTCTCTCCATTAATCATTTCTGGTGCTATCCAACCATCAGTGCCGGTCACCCCGGAGCGCCTTGAAAAGCTCACTCGCCCAATATTGAGCTTCTTCGACAGACCAAAGTCCGATATCATGGCGCGCACTTCGCCAGAACCGGATGGCATTGAAAGCAACACGTTGTGGGGTTTTATGTCTCTGTGGACTAGAAATGAAGGAAATGTGACAAGCTGACATTTGAAAACTTGAATATTTGTCACATGATGCAAGCCTTGAACCGGTATCCTCAGCGTTTGAAATTGCAATTCGCGAGAGGTGGATGTATCAATTGAAACAAAGGTTGAAAAAAATCGACGATGACGTGTAGACGACAATATGGACACGGTAGCTCAATTAAAAAAAATTTACGCTTCTGACTAGAAATCCCTATTGGATTTTTTTTATACAATAGATAGTGAGAGATCTTGTGTGACTCAATAAGTTGACACGGTAGCTCAATTGGCTAGAGCAACAGGACGGAAGCTGTGGATGCCGGTACAAGTACTGCCCGTGTTGTAGTTTTTTTTTTCAATTTATCATCGATCTTAAGCAAATTTTAATTGTACAAAATTGTACTTGTCTATATCGGAAGAACTGATTTCCTACACAGACAGACACAGATTTGTGTCTATTTTGACTATCATGTTCGATAAATCAGTTCTGGATTAGAATCACGGAACCTCGTGATATGCAGTGGAGTTCACTTACCACGAGATCAACGAGGCAACTTTTCAAAAACAAAGTAAAATAAAAAGGTAAAGCTACCAACCTATATCCATAGAGTGTAAATGAGATAGACCCAACGCCGCCTGCCTCAGAACCTCAACAGCGTCAATACTGCACTCAAAGTTGAGTTTCTTCTCTACGTAATCCTGCAACGTAGCTGAGCATAGCTCTAAAGCTATGTATCTAAAATAATGGTTGATTATTAAAATATACATGATACATGGAAAATCAGTCTAGTTTAATCGCGTTTCGGTTTCAGTCTGTGGATTTAGGAATATCTAAAGTCAAAAAAGGTCGACAGCGCGTCTGTTAAGATGTTATATGGCTGAGATATTTCACCTACGATTAAGTGAACTTCATACTTGTCTAAATACTGTCTATAGTTTACGCGAGTAGTACACATTTAAATAAAACACTTTACGGTTTAAAACGCGATATATTAGTTAAACTTATTTGAAAATGATTTTTAACTTCGGCCCGACGTTTCGGATGTTTGCAGCAGCCGTGACACGGGGAGACTGAAGACTTTCAAATAAGTTTAACTAATAATCGTTTTAAACCGTTAAAGTGTTTTATTTAAATTCATACTTGTCTGTTTTCTCAATCATAAATAAAATAAAGTTCAAAACACGAAACTATTTCTTTTAATTTTAAAATAGATACCTAAACTGTTTATCCCTTTCAGTACAATAGTACCGTACGACATGCGCGTGCGCATCCGACTCCCGTAAAAGTGCCACCTCGCGGTCAGCGAACGTAAAGCACTCTGGAAGTAGACGCTTAACGGCCACTGCTCGTTTATCGAAGGTGCCTCTGAAAATTTACATATTATTTATAAGTTAGTATCTCATCATTTAAATAAAGAAATGATAGTTAATAGTTCTAAGCCGTCAACCTCTCTCAACATTTATTTTAAGGTAATAAATGGAGGTACTGTCTCAAGAAAGATGCAGTCTTAATCACTAGGTTCAGAGTTCATCAGAGATCAATGATTTCAAGTAAAATGCTGCAACCTTATAATGGATTACTGTCTGTAGTTTTCGCAAGTAGTACACGTTTAAATACACTTTAACGGTTTAAAACGCGAAACATATTAGTTCAACCACTGACGCCGTGTGCTGCAAAGCATTAAGATAAGTTTCATTAATATTAATAAGTGTTTGATTTGAGTGTATTATTGGATATTTTAATAATAATATGGTGGTGGTGAAGTTTTGTCTGTATTGATAATCCAACTTACCTGTACACAAAGGTCCCTTCACAGCCCTTCCCTAAAATCTGATCAGTGAAAAAGCTTATTTTGCCAATCTGCACCAGCCCATCACCAAGTTCCACCAACTGGCCAGTAACTTCTCCTTGTGACGACGTCGACGCGTTGGAACTACGGGACCCGCCCTGAGAAAGCTGTTGGAACTCACGCGCCTGAAAGAATAAATTCAAATTGAAACAATTTATTCCACACCGAAGGTTATTATAACAATACAGAAATTATACAATTATATAAATAAAAATAATACATGAATGGCTTACAATTATATTACATACATTAACTTTGCTGTTGAGGGACAACACTCAGCTATTGCTGCAACAACGGATGTGTTGCAGCGCCGATTTTCAGTGATGCCCCATGGATCACATTTAGAGTGAGAGCCAGAAATAATAAGGAAGCTTATAAGAAGGAAACAAAACTATCAATTAAAAAAAAAAATGTCTCTACAATAAAATAAGAGGTAAATCTTTTTAAATAAAACACTTTAACGGTTTAAAACGCGATATGTTAGTTAAACTTATTTGAAAATTATTTTTAACTTCGGCCCGACGTTTCGGATGCTTTGCAGCAGCCGTGGTCACGGGGAGACAATAATATATCGCGTTTTAAACCGTTAAAGTGTTTTATTTAAATGTGTACTACTCGCGTAAACTATAGACAGTATTTAAGAGGTAAATCTGTTATAATAGATATAAATAAATTTAGTAAACTTTTTTAAAATGACGTTATTGTCTATTTTGTTATAAAAATTATTGTTTTATTCAGCCTAAGACTGTGTCCAACCGAAAACTTTCAAACAGAAATTAAAAATTGCTTAAAACAATAATACATTGGAAAAGCCTATATGAATAGACTAGGCTTTTTTGAAGATTTAATTTTTCCGATGACGGGCTGCAACTTTGCCAAGCTGTTTGCTTGCAACTGAGATGCTGTACATACCTTACTTGGTAATCAGCTCAGTAGTTCTTTTTTAAATAAAAATTAGATTTTTAAATATTTTACGTTTTTTTGCATATAGGTAATTGCATAACTAATTTTCAAGTAAATTTAATGCCATGATCGTGGTATTTAAACTGAATAAAACCAATACGTTTTCAAACAATAGTTCATTAACCGTTAAAAAACTTAATGAGTCAAACAATTAATTTAAACTGCGTCTGATTTTACAATAAAACACGTCGAGAAAACCGGTTTCGTCCATTTACAATAGTCAAACTCAAAAGCGTGACATTGGACAATGGACCAAAACTTAAGTTACACAACGAGGTCGTTCACCCGCGATTTGTTTAGCACAATTTGCATTGTGCGGTAACAAGAGGCAGATTTAGTAGTTACTAGGATATGGGAGAATCTTCTTTTTTACATAAATCCTCCATAATGGTGTGGGATATAGAGGCGGTAGGAGTATGAACATGAAAATGACTAATGACTTTTGACTACAAATACATAATTGAAGTTAATTTTCGAAAACAAAAGCCCGTTTTATAAAAATGGAATTAGTGTCGTGTTTTAAACTTAACTTTCCATCACATTCTCGAAAGAGCAGTATTTGATGACGCAAACGTGAAATGTGTACAAGGTCCTTCTGGGTTTCACCTAAACAAGCTAATTGTAAGACTTTATTGATCGATTTTATACCGTTACGCAATTTTTACGCTAACATATTAAATGCCACCTGTGTAATCAGATAAGTACACAAAACATGCGCACGCGGCGGATATTGAACTGTTTGAAATGTCTGAGGTAATTGTGTGAGGTTGTTTGTAGGCGATATTTCTAGGAATATACGCATGTATATCTAACATGCTTCAGTTTTCTTACCTGTTTGACAAGAAAACAATAATCCCCATAAAAAGCGCTTTACAACAGTGATGCTATTATCTTTTATTGGTTCTATTTAACTGTATTTAATTAATTCTTTGCTTAATACTTTAACCCGACTAACACTTAATACCATAAATATAAGGTTTAAACATACCTGCAGTCGCAGGTACCAGAACATCGTAACGACCAACCCCATAAGCACGATCAGCGCCATCTTTAAAGCCTTATTCTCCTGCTGATTCAACCAAATGTACACTTGCTTGTACCACAAATCCGGACGTAAGCTGAAATCGGCGAACAAGTCGTCCGTTTGTACCGACACAGATATAGAATTAGATTTTAAGTTTGTCTCATTTTCATCTTTATCTGCCTCCTGGCTCACTTGCCCGTTAATTAATTTCATCGCGTTATTATTCGAATCTTGGACCTTCATATTACTATTTGGTAGCTGGGGCATCCAGGACGTAGTCAGTTCCGGGACCTTATAATGACCTAGCAATAGATACGGAGGTGTAACGTGCAAATTTATATCATTAAGTTGGTAGTGAATGTTTTTGTATTCGTATGTTGGTTTCTCTGTTGTTTCACTTTCGAGCGCTGGTCCTTCGAGCAGGAGCGGTCGAGAATGACCGGTGGATATTGTTACTGTGTTCTTGTCTACCAGAGACGACAACGCATAGAGACCATGGTTGTGTTCGCCTATGTATAGAGTTGGGCTGCAATAAAGAAATTGACATTTAGGATGGGCTAAGATAAATAATGCAATTCTCGTGAGATGCACAAAGCTCTTAATTAATGTTAACAAAAAAAAACTAATTTAGAAGTAAGTATAATGATCTATCACCAACATTTTAATAACAGTCGTCATTTTTAATCCCTAACACTGAAACATATTTTTAATATTGTTGCATAAATTACTGAAATATGTAATTTCAGTAATCCACCTACGTCCAAGGTTGTTCACAACATTAAACTAATAATGTAAAATATAGATAAGTGTCGGCCCTGTTTAAATTGTATAATATCTACTAAAATTTAAATGTTGTATGAAAAAATAAATTCGAAAATAATAGAAAGAAATTACATACTATAACTCAATATTCGAATTCTTGATCCCCTGTCCGTTTCTCAAAGTTGTCGCATCTTCCATAATATGGTCCAATGTGTCATCCCCAATCGAGTTGAAGGGGACAGAAATAAGTCCGTCTCTGTCTAGCAAGTAGGCGGCGACTACTGGGGTCTCGAAATTATGAGACCATACGAGATCACCGGTTTTTCGAGCGAAGGACATTATGCGGCCGTTCGATGTTGATGTGAAGTGGATTATTCCTAGAAAATGTGACGAATACTTATATATGTATATAACTATATTTTTATATATGGATCTACAGCTAACACATAATGGATTGACTATGCTTTAGACAAAGATACATTGTTGCGTTCGTGAATTTTCAGTGGCAACTTGTGCTTAAATAAATAAAATAGGTAAACTTATCTTCAAATTGTTTTAAGTGTATATTTTACTGTAACGGTAATATTATTTGTCTTTCATTAAAATAATAAAAAAAATACTAAGATTCTTCTAATATAATAAGATCTTTGTTTCTTTTACCAAAATATGTTATCCTAAGTCTTTTAAAGCACCTTTTATGTTACAAAGCTCTAAAAACTATACAGTCTCGAAAAAATTCTTGAATCTTACGTTTCATAAATTTAGAAGGTCAGATGAAATGATCAATAAGTTCAATAATTAAAGGGCGGTAGTCCGTTACATATGGTGTAATCGATAACATATAGGAATGTGCATGTTTGCGGCTTTTAGCTCGTATCATATAATTATCCCGCTATGCCTTATCGCAACGGAATGAAACTTGACGCTACAAGTGAAATTCGTTTCGGAAAATAAATGTACGATTACATAGCAGAGATAAACAAGGAAAGCGATAAGAATGTTACTACAATTTGGTATCATTTGAGGCTGCAACATTTTCTTAAACACCCTGTGTCCTAAGCGATTTTATTGAAAGACAATATTATCAATTTAATAACCAAAAAACCCTCTTTTGTTTTTCTACAACTACCCAACTACTCAATACTTATCGTAGTGGGTAGTTTCAGTACTTCGCTCGTGTGTATGATTTTTATGACAGAGATCGACAAACAAGATTTGCTATCGTCTATTTTGGCTTTGGCTATACGGATTTTTGAATTTAAAATATACGATATTTACTAAGTTAATTATTAATTACGATATGACTACTTGTTGGTTTTTTCCCAAATACTATCTGTGTAGTTTACGCGAGTAGTACACATTTAAGAAAAATATTTATAACGGTTTAAAACGCGAAACGCATTAGTTAAACTTATTTACAAATTATTCCCGGTCGCATTAAAGTCTCCCCGTGACTACGGCTGCTGAAAAGTATGCTAGACATCGGGCCGTAATTAACATACTTTTTAAATAAATTAAACTAATATATTTTACGTTTTTAACCGTTAAAAGTGTTTCATTTAAATTATGTCACATCTTTAGTCCCACGTTGGTAAACATTTGTGAGTTACCCGTGTTTTAAACGGTGAAAAAATGTTCTATATAAAGAAAAAAAAAGGAACAAGCGTGTCAAAAATACAGGTCATCTCGTATACACGCTGCAAGTGATCTGCAATCGCCTAGCGATAAACCAGCCGCATGACATAATGTGGATAGCTACGCCGTATCGTTCTGATAACGAGGTGGAGTATTGGTGATATTGGCGTTCAAAACATTCGAGTGATAAATATTAATTGATATTTTTTAGTACACACATGTTCGAAAGCGGTTAATTTCGTTTATCAAGATGGAGCGAAGCAAAAACTGAAGTTTATAACAACAAAAAATGATTAACATATTTGTCATTTGAAAACATTAATATTTTTCACATGTTATTGCACATGAAGGCACTATATAATTTAAAAATCGAAAATAAATTGAAAAAATTTTCGACTCGGGCAGGACTTGAACCGGCATCGTCAGCTTTCCGTGCTGTTGCTGCATTGCACGGAAAGCTGACGATGCCGGTTCAAGTCCTGCCCGAGTCGAAAATTTTTTCAATTTATTTTCGATTTTTAAATTATATTTGTCATTTGTTAGAAAAAAAAACAAGTAGTTATATTTCTAGCACATTGGGTGTTTTGATCCCTAGCTAGAGAAACAAGACGCTTACCAGCATAGGATTCAAGATGAGCGATAATTTTTGAATATTACTATTGATCTTACTTTAGATACCATTTTATCGTAACCGGAAAGAAGAGTTACATCACTACCAAGAAAGATACACTTTTAACTCAATAAAAGGATAAGGTATTGTCTGCAATTTACCCGAGCGGTAAACATTTAAACAAAACACTTTTGGGTTACGTTAACTTATTTACAATTGATTTTAACCACGGAACGACGTTTCGGATGCTTTGCAGTAGCCGTGATTATAAGTAAACGGATATATTTCACGTTTTAAACCGTTAAAAGTGTTTTAATTATAAAAATAATGGTTGGACTAGTACGTTACCACAGAAAGATATCGTCGTTTTGGTTTGATGTGTAATAAGTTGTTAAGAGTAGAGCTTTTAATACAACTAGCCATAACAATAAATGTTATCTAAAATGTATTCTAACTGTTTTTTTTTCACGTCAAAACACTGAATTCTATGAAATTGTATATCTATAGTCTGGTAAAGAACAAGGAATTGTATCCACCGCACAACGTATCTAGTCTGTGATAAACTCACCATAATCGTTAAGCAGCTCCTTCGCCATATCATGGGATGTGTAATCGAAGAAAGTGACATTCCATTTGTGGTTCTCATTCTTGGAATCGTGCATCAGTATATTGTACTCGGTCCTGGCTACATATACACCTCGCTTCTTGTCCAACTGACACGTATTTTCCTCGTCGCTTTTGAAAATCTTTGACTTTTCAAACCCTAAAACCCATCACATATAATAATTGAATGAAAAAATAAATCCTATTTGTTCTTTACGGAGTACGCGGACATATTTCAGTGCCAATTGTTGCTTGCATTGAATATTCAAGTTATAAGGACTCGATTGTTGGTAAAATGACAAAATATATTGATATGAAAGTAATCATCGATTACGATTATAATAGGAATTTGAATAAAAATTCGATTTTAGATAGAAACAATTCTACGACGCAGGCAGGACTTGCACTGGCATTCATAGTTGCTCTAGCGAATTGAGCTGATTGATACATGCACCTCTCGCGTAATGTAATTTCAACCTTAAAACTCACCCATGAAAGTTCAATGTCTTATGCATGCTTAAGAAAATCATACAAACTTCAGTATTCGGTATACTGCCGAATATTCAATTCGTTGTAAGCCGCATTTATCTTTTGAGAATTGTACTTTACATGCATAACGCAATACGATAATCACAATTAGGTAATGACTGTGATGATTTTATTCGCAAAGGTACATAATAAATCTACTAGATTGTTTGACTTTCATACCTGAAATATGCTCCCTAGACCCTGTTAAAGGGTCCAGCATAAACCAAGTGTCACTCTTCTTGCCCGTATACAAGATGCCATCCGTAGATCGGCACGGAGCGTTCGCCACCAGCTCCGGAATGGTGAAGGGCAATTTCTTCAGCATCTGCTTATCACCTCTCGGCCCATACATATAGAGGGAGCCATGGCGTGGATCGGGCAAGAATTGGGGCATCAAATTTGCATGTTGATTGGGTACTTTTACCACGGGTTCTAAAAAATAAGGTCACACTCCATTTTAAATTTTAATTATAAATAAAAAAAGAAGTATTTTCATTAAATAGGTATAACATGTTATACTTTTTTATGTAGTGAATAATAAAAGTTACTGTGTTTTAAATTTTAATTCACATCAATTTTCACATAATAACGTTTCACCGAATTTCAATACTAACAGAGTTTTTATAGACTGTTGGTATTTGTACCTAGAAACCTTTTAATAATTTAATCATTGCAATAAAATTGCTTTAAACTTGACACTGACATTAACCAGTAGATATAAGATAGTAATAATAGTGTAATAAAAATGTAAATATCTATTATCTTCACTTAATGAGATGCAAATCCTTATCAAGTTAAATAACAATGTATTTCAGAATTCCGAACAAATTTCGCTGTTTTTGCCAAAGGTGACCGCAGACACAGTTCTATAATCAAAATTTGAAATACTTATATCACAAATATATATTCTGTAGTAGTACCAATAGAGAGCAATAAAGATGAGAATTAAAATTTTTAACATAAGCTGATAAATTTGATACTAAATCATATCCTTCTCTCTCTCTTTCTATTTTAAATTTGGTTATTTAAGGAAAAATAATTTTTACTGATAATGCAAAGCTGTGTTTATTTGCAGAATCTTAAAATAGCATGTTTGCGAATCAGAGATATCGATTTTATTAATCTTAAAACAATAACGAATAATGAAAGTAACATTTGGAGAACTCTAGAGTCTCTAGACTGTTCCCACGTGACGTATTAAAGGCCTCGCGAAAGCAATGTTACCATACGCCTACGAAAAATCCATATGCGTCGATTAAAAATTCGTATTTATGGAGATAAACAAACCGACTATTTTTATCTGTTTGATTATCCTCTTTACGATTTACATGTTTCCCTTATGTAGAAATTATGCCCAAATATCAAGTTTGTTTGTTTGAACGCACTCATCGCAGGAACTACTGGTTCAAATTGAATAATAATTTCTTTGTGTTGGATAAACCGTTTATGGCAGAACGCTTTAGGCTATAACATTACGCTGAGACCAATGGGAACGAAGAAACATTGAAAAATTATACGTCTTTGGGGGCTTCGTTGCTTGTGCTGCAAAAACGGTTCAGAAAACAAAAATGTGTGAAAGAGTGATGCCTCTTTAAAATAACTCAAAAATGTATGCAATATATGTCCATTTTTTGATATCAAGTTGCAAGCATGACGGAACACCGACGACATCGACGACAGCTGGTCATCTATATGTCAGCAACTATGACAACAGGCTTAGTGCACATTGATAAATATATGATTATCTTATTAGAAAAAACTAGCTTTGATATATTAAATGCAGATATCCAACAATTGCAAATATTAGAGCATGTAAAATTATATAAAATCATTAATTATTGTAGGACTGGTCTTTTTCTTTTCTCAAGAAAACTCTGACTGCTCATTGAGGCTTGCTCTACCAGACCGGAAGGTGGAAATACCCACTAAAAACAACCTTATCTGGCCACCATTACCACATTATATGGTATACCAGGGATCAGACTAAAGGGTGACTGCTAACCTTCACTATTAGTATTTTAATTATTTTCTTTCAAGGGCTTTGAAGCATATAATATATATACATCGTATTAGTTATGATTTGTTATATTGACAACAAAACAAGACAATAATAGACTAACATACCTATACAACCTTAACTCTTATGACTATATCTTAAAATTAACATAATAATATACCTATTGGAGATGGTTTATTTCAATAGACATTATTCTGCATTCAAAGTTAACTAAAAGCGTATTTATCTATATCTTTATATTATTTATGGTTTTTCATAATTAGGACAAATAATTAATCCTGCAAGATTAACAATTTTATCACTGATATCTAAGAAATGATTAGGCACTGTTATCTTTTACTTCTAGAATGATAGTTGGAAACTCTATTAGAAATCAATTCCTGTATTGTTTCATAGACATTTTTAGCTTTGTGAAATTTTGCAATTGTAATTGTAAGAGTAGTTCAATATATTATTTTCAGGCCTTTTGAACTCTTAAACTGACAATAGTGTGCATGAGGTTATCATGACGTTGTTTTATTTTAATAGTGGGATCCCCTAAGAACCAACTAAAAAAAAAATATTTGAGAACATTAAGTATATATATTTCATTGACTTAATAAAGGATGCAAGAAAATATATGTGCTATAAATGCATACCATCTTTCAATTTCCATATTATATTTCCTGAAACTGGCTCCACTGCAACCATTCCTCCTCCTAATGTAGCAAAAAGTAAAGGCCGATCATCTAGTGCCCTTGATAGCTCTGTACTTTCCTAAAGAATAATAACAGTTGAATCCCGGTACTTTTTACACAATATTCGCAATGTTTACACCACGCTGTATGATGTATCTCACCTTATTATCATTATTCACCTCCTGTCCATAACATCCACACGAAAACAATATTAATAATAACAACCTCATGTTTTTAATTTCATTACTTAATTAATACACAATGAAAATACTTCGAGCTAAAAAAATTTAGAGACAAACACATTTTTCTGCAAAGAATAATCGCGAAAAAGTTAAACACGTCTTAAGTTCTTGACCCTTTGTTAATGTTATTTCGCCGTTCGCGGTCTGCTTCATGCTTGTTCTATCACAATGTACAGATGATCTATCAACCATCTATGAATGACATTATAGAAATTATGACAGTGACAATAGGTCAAGTCGCATATTATTTGAAGTAAATTGTCAATGTCAAATCAGTTTTTACCTGTTTTTCCCGTGTCATCGATGATTTTTGTTGGCAGTTTGTGATTGTGCGCTGTCTAGTGATTGTGGATGCGAAAATAGTTGTTCAATTTTTGTTATGAACTACTTAATTGTTTTTAATTTGTGAGATTCGCATACTGTAGTTTCGCAGTTGAATACTAATTAAAAAGCTAGTTGTTACAAGTGTTTTAAATTGCCATTTGAGTGATATGTAGCCTTAAAACGTCGTTCGAACCATGGAGATTTCGGGTTCTGGTAAGAATTCCTTAATATTTAAACATTTAATTAATGAATTAATGAAACGTGAAACACTATATTGACATGTTTAATGTTAATTACAATATCTTAATAACAATGTGTTAATTTAATATTAGAATATCTTGAGAAAGGATTTTAAAACAAAAATTTCGTAAAGAACTTATCATATAAAGTACCGATGTATTTCCTTTGTGCGTAAATACTTTGTCTTTAAATTTGAACGTATTTGAATTCGAATTTCTAGAATTTTGAACGCAAATCAATTAGTGATAATTTTTATTATTACTAACAGCTTCATTATTATTATTAAAATTGTTATTGTAGGGAAATCCCCGAATTCTGCGTTGTCGTTTCGGTACAACGCCAATAATGAAGAGCTTGAAGAATTGTTTCCACCCTGTGATCCTACAACTCCAATTCCTCAAGGTGATCAACCAACAAAAAGTGAAACCGCAAGCCCAAAAAAGACAGAAAAAACATCATCTATTATAGATAAATATTTCAAATCTATACGATCAGAAAAGTCATCTGAAAAAGTTGAAGATGTGAAGCCTGATCCTAAACCTGAAGAAACTAAGAGCCCCACACCTAAGGAAATTAGTTCCTCACCTATGAAAGAATATTTAAATCGCCTCGGTAAGAGAAGTACCTCTGAAGGATCTGACATGAAGGAACCGAATGAAACATGGAAAATCTTTCATGACTTCAAGTTCAAAATTGCACAGGCTGTGGAAGATATGAAAACACGTTCAGTTGAAGGTAATGTTTTGATACAATGGTTTTTACGCATATAAATAATAGCAGACTGCAAAGGTTTATTAATTTTTTTAGAAAGCAAAGAAAAATCTCTGCCAAGAGAAAATTCAACTTCAGATTCGGAAGAAAACTCTGCTCTCAAAGATTTAGATCAGCAAAGTGTTGGAGATACTGATAATCAGGTATTTAAAGAATTTTAAAAATATACATTTTTATCATCATAAAAACAAACTTAGCATAGCAAATTAATTATTAATTTTTGTACATAACAGGACTGTGATAAAAAATTTATCATTAGATTACTTTTCATCACCATCCAAAGTTTAATGAATTCTTATCAACAGGTGTCATCACTTGATAGTAGCATACAAAATTTATCTGAAGTGACTCAGCCAATAACTGCCAAGGCTACTGAGCGAGAAAATCGTGAGAACAATGCTAAAAATCACTCAGACTCCAGTGATGATACACAGAAAAATCTAAGTATGTCTGATTTTATAGTAATATAATGTAATTACATTAATTATTAAGTAATTATAAAAATAATTAAATCTATAAGCATGTAATGTATAATAATATTTCATGGACTTCTTAAGCAGTTTTATTTTGTGTTGCTTTGTTATAAGTGGACTTGTGTATCTCATACATGGCTAAGACATTTTATAAGGATTTTAACCCATTCTAAAACATAAAGTATACATGCTTATACCTCGGCGATTGTTGCTGGCTTTGATTAAAGCAAAATATTTATTTTTAGGGTTAAGTGAGACAGACATGACAAAAGATATTTTAAATGACAGCCTCGAAGTTGAATCTGGTATAGAAGCTCTGGAAGATACAATAGATGCATTTGGGGATGTCAGTCCAGTTGATAACCAATACCCAAGCAATAGACCTGTTGACATGATGAGCCCTCCAACACCAATATCCACTCCAGCAAATTTTGGCCTACCGCCAAGTAAAAACAACTTATCAAAAATGGCATCACAGAAAAAACCAAAGAGCAGCATATTGAATTTCACAATGTATTTTCTAACTATTTTTCTAGTAGTTAACTATTTGTTATTCCCAAATTGTAATATATGGAATGGATTTCTGTTAGGAATATGGTGTTTCTGTTTTGTAAGTAATATGAAACAGTGGGTGCTCGACACATACTTTAGTGATTGGGAGCAGAACAGCGGCAGTTTCTTTCAATTGAAGAGAAGTAATACTGTACCGTTGGCTTATACAATACCATCTGTGAAGGAACATACACCCTTGAAAAAGTATGAGGTAAGTTACTAATGTGTAATGCAAATAGATTGATTTATTAATAATAATATTAATAAATAGAACATTTTTTTTTCTCTAATTATCTTAAATTGCAATTCGTAAGATGATCTTTTGCTTTTAATAAGAAACATCTTATAATTTTAATAAAAAAAACCTTATAATGTTATTAGAAAGCTTCCTAAACCTTATAAAACGCATTATGATAGGATTAAAATAAGCTAATATGTGTAGATAATAAAATATCATACATTCTAATAACCCGTGACTCATTTAAATTGGTTCGTAGCATTTCCGTATCTATCACTACCCGTTTAGCTAATATTATTGCGTTAATAAAAAACGTGTTCGCAGGGCTGGATAAATCATTATAGAGTTCCTGATTACGACCCCTCCACCTACCATATAAATAAAACGACCACTGCCTTTATGAAACTTGAGGGTGAGTTTGCGGAGTTGATTATTTATTTGAATAAAATGTTTATTTAAGGGTTAAGATGGGCACAAGGGTTGTAATAATTTAGGAGTAGAATATGTTTTGTATTTATTTATATTAATATTAATATTTTTTAAAACGCATGGCCAGCACCAAGTCCTAACGAAACTAAATCCCGTTGTTTATTAATTGTGACAAACATGGGGCTCACTCCATGGAAGGTGAAATACGCAAGCCATATAACATCGACACAAAAATACGCTGTCGACCTATTATCGATATTTGGAAGTCACTCTAATTAAATCGTTAGTCACTTAAAGTAGTCCGTGTTAAAAAATAGGAACTCAATGGCGTAAATATAATTGTTAAGGATTTTTTTTAATTCATTTTGTACATGCATAAAACTTAATTTATTTATATCAAATAATTATAATTCACATGTGAATATTAACTGTGGAAACAAAATGTTCTAAATTGAAACGAAATCGTGTGAAAATGTACCTACCGGTTAGGCACTCGCTCAGTTGCGTGTGGAAGCGAAACGAACTACGACCCGGCCTTTCTTTTAATTAGATATTGTAATGTCATTAAGAATGAGGAAATACTTAAACTAGTTAAACAATTACCGCCGCTGTATCCCTTGTGTGGGGTATGGGGCATATAATGACAGATTTCTCTCGCAAATCAAAATTGTATGCTATGTCGAAACTACTTGGTTTCGACCACCACCCAGGCCTTATCGTGCTTCTTCCAGGAATACCGACTTACACCAATAAGTATATTAATGTATTTACATTTATTGTTTTATTTTTTTACGGAAGAACGTCCTTGTTATCTAGTTTTACTTCATCATAATCCGATAACTTACACTTCTTTCATAACATTCTGAATTATATTGTAGGTTGCAACCTAAGGATATCATATACAAGGACGAAGATAGCAAAACGAGCCCTATGGGACGAAAAAATCGACAAAGTCAACTTCTATCAGCATAGGTTGTACAACCTCACTGGAGCTAGAGTTATTTTACTGCCAAAAGGACTTGTTAAGAGAAGGTATGTTGCTACATTTACATTATTTAAACGTACGTCCTATATGAGTGTGTTTGTTCGACATTAACAATATTGAAAGATAAGAAAACTATAACACTGTCATAACTGTAATAATTTTAAAGTTACTCTTTTTTTTCAAATATATAAGTTAGTTGTTAAACATAATTTGGGTATTTCAAGTTTTCGATGGTACTACACAGTGAGAAGGTGGCAAAGCTCGTAGTGCGTATTTATTTTAAAAAGCAAGTCTTGCATTCTTATCATGAAATTGGTGTAAAATTGTGTGTTTCTTTAACTAATCTTAACATTTTTTTTATTAAACTTTGTTCGCAATAAACTTGAATGAAAGGTTGGGGCCACTCTCGCCGATCACTAAACGTTATCAATGTTGGCATGAGTCCATGGACTAAGATTAAACTCTTAACCCTGAACTTAAGCTGTAATTAAATAGGTCTAATTTTCGACAATCCCGGTTATAATAAGCGTTTTTCAACAACTTACAACAAGAGGCGAGATTAGTGGACTTAAAATACATATAAAACTGCGTCTTTACATTCAAAACTATTTTCTATAGAGACTTCTATAAAGAGGTTTCATTTCTGCTATAATGACCTCCTTTTGACTAGCTAGTCGTTGGTCTCTAATAGTACTAATTTATGACTAATAATTTACCAGTTTTTTAAATACATTTTTTTACGGGTTAACTTAGCCTGAAAAATCAGCATATTAAATAGGCAATAGGCAATATCGTAATTTCGACTTAGATACGCCCATTCGCACATGGAAAGTCCGCTGTACAATTACATTTCGGTTCTAGTCCGTAGATTATAAATTTTCAAAGGCAAAGTAAATCTATAGCGCATTTAATTTGGATATTATATGGTTGGGTTATTTTACCTTTTATTCAAGTGAACCACGTGCTTGTATGTGATCTTCTGTAAAAAAAGAACAAATTATTTAACGTTCCGATAATCCAAACTATCCCACAGGTCTAAAAAGAGTTGTAGTATCCTTTTTCTTTTCTTTGTCTAGTCTTTTTTTTAGATATTTACTAGCTCTAAAATTGTATATCTTAAATCGGACGATTCAGAATAGATTACAAAAACTGGATATAAAACCACATATTTAGTGATGGCCAAGATGTGAACTCTACATAATATTAGCGTATTATAGTAACCTTGAAAGCGGCTTCTGTGTCCTTACTATCAGTTTAGGTGAGACATTAATGTGCGGACGTTATAATGTTTTTCTAAATATGACTTAAGTCCACATTTGAAAAATTACATGAGAACAAAAACTCAATTACTATTATTGTTCCGTGCTTATTCATCATACAAAAACTAATTTATAATTATTGTCGTTTATAAATATTGGATTTGGTGATGCTAACTAGCTGTGCCAGCGACTTCGTCATCCTGGGCGTCAAAATTGCTTGTGCTAAAGTCCTGATGTTTTTAAAGTATATATATGTTTAAATAAAACACTTTAACGGTTTAAAACGCGATATATTTGTTCTTATATAAGTAAGTAAACGAATATTATTATATAAACCTATAACATAATTTTTCAATTCCCCCTACTAGTTCCTGAGATTAGCGGGTTCAAACAAATAAACTCTTATGCTTTATATATTAGTATAGAGTTTCACTTCAGTCTAAAGATAAATTTCTTTACCTGTAAAATGTTTGCCCACTACTTATTCGGAATCTATGAATTGCAATAGACTATAGAACTTAAAATGTTTCAAAGTTTGTAAATGGTAACAATGCTTAGTCGAATTTCGGTCGCTGACCTTCAGTTTCCTCACTACCAAGTTAAATATTACGAGAACAAATAATTTAGGCCAACGACCCTTCTAGTACGCAATTAGCTTAACATAGGTAAATTGTTTTACTAATTAAAAACACTTACCATCTAATAGACCCAAAATATTATATATTATATATATTCTAACATATCAGGTGTGTAACTGGCCAAGAATAAAAAAAAACTTGGAAATAGGTTTGCTCTATTATTTTTCGTTTCGATTATATAACTGTCCACTTATAAAAAAAATGAATGGATATTATCTGGACCAAAATAATAATGATCTGTGTGAAAATTATTTCATTTAATGTTGCGTAACATTAGTCACCATTTTAGTCTAGTTAAGTAAATATTGAATCACATTACAAATGACTGATCATTCGAGGGAAAAGTTTCTAACTTTGTTGCATAATGTTCTGTATGAAGCACCACTTTGCCGTAGGACACAGAGGGGACACAATCATCACTAACGCTCTCACGGGTCACTCATGCAATGGACTGAACTATTGATAATATTGTACCAATCTATACTAATATTATAAAGCTGACGAGTTACTTTGTTTGTTCGCGCTAATCTCAGGAATTACTGGTTCGAATTAACTTGCAAAAACAACTTGACGCGAATAGGTTGATTGCAAAAATATATTTCAATGTCCAAAATAATTATTCTACATATATATACTACATATAATACCTAACTTATAGGAGACACACCTTAACGTTTTATTCTCATTGTGCGAAAGTCGACAAAAAATCAAATACAATGAGACACGGTACGTTTTGAAGCACATAAATTGACATAATTCGAAGCAGTAATATTATACGAAAGTAAATTAGACATCAGCTTAAGCCATTGTCGATCTTTTGCTATCTTAGGTGGATAAGAGAATTTAGCTTTATGAAAGACGTATGTTCTTTTTTAAAAGATATATACATATGTTATATAGACCAAATTAGACATTTTTTTGTTTCTATATAACGATCATACAAAACGTTAACATACAACATTGAATTGTGTTGTATGTTGTATCCAAAATACAAGTAATTACGCATGTAATTGAGCTGTGTACCTTCTGCGTTGTTTGCCGAACAGCTAGTTGTACTTTGTATGTCCTTGCACTATTATAGTGACAGGCACAAGTAGATTTAATAACACGACTCTTAAGCTTATATTATTATTTTGTACTTCACATAGACAACTACATAATTTGCTAAATATCTTGTTTTGTACTACTAACCTATTAGAAAAAATTAAATAGTGTAACTTAACTAAATTAAACCGTTTGGAAATTAGTTGAACTATTAGGCGTTAACTCTTAAATAGAACACTTCTAACAGCTTAAAATGCGATTTGAAAGTTAGTTTAACTTTCAAAGTATAACAAAAGTTGGGTCGTATTTTAAAAATACGTTACCGTCGTTTTGCGTTTTCGTTAACGGTGTTTTATTGAAATTCCTACCTACTATCATTCAAACTATAGCATTTTTTAATATTAGGAAGAATTTTATGCGGTAATAGCAACTTTACAACTAAATAATTAAAGAACAGATAAAAATCTGAATAAAACCAGAATATTGAATATTGAGCATAAAATTAAATACAATGCCAACATTGAACTTCGCTATTTTAAGCTCCAAATATTGTCTAGACTACATATAATATTCGACCTATATTTACTTGACATTGTTACTTCGTGTCCCTTTTACTTACAACAAAATGCAGATACCAGTAAGTTAGGTATATTAACAATAGAGATTCGATCCATCAATGTTATCTAGGCTATAACAAGCCAATTAAAAAATTTACATGCCTGTCTCCAGACATTCTTACTGCCTCACGTAGATAGATCTTGTATTTTATTATGTACATTCGTGCTATTTTTAAATATTAGTTTAAGCCTTCAAATGCTTAATAAACAATACTATATACTCGCCTATAGTCAACGCCCATGCATATAATACAAAATATAGGCAATTAACAAATCTTTGAAAAATCCTAAAAAATGAACGCAACACATATACAACTATATTTACAGATTTCTTTTGTTTTCCTTTGTTGTATAAACATTTTTTTTTAATTTTTCGTCATTTGAATAGAAATTTTGGCCTCGCTGGGGATCGAACACGCGACTCACTGATTACTAGCCAGACATTGCTACGATAACACCAGCCCGTCAAATTTTACACTCAATGGCTCAGTACAAACACCTATTGACTGTAAATAATGCACGTCCTTTCTATTTAAGGCAATGGAGCAAGAAATACCCCATCTGCATAATACTCAGTGAAAAGGAAAAGATACAAGTGTTGGAGAAGGAAAACTCGGTGGAGAAGAAAATCGCTGAATTGGATAAGAAAAACAAAGACTCGCCCTTGGAGACGGAAAGCGCTGAAACAAATACCAGCCCGGAGAGGAAAAAGAAGTTCGTGTGGAGGAGACGAGAGAAGAGGTAAAGTGGGATATTAAAAAAAAATTAACTGAATATAATTGATTAATATTATAGGTAAGAAGATTAGTTGTTGTATGATATATGTTTATGCTGACATAGTTACTTAATTAAAAATACCTTATTACGCATAAGTTTTAGATAAGTATGCACTTAATCTAACGTTGTGCGAATTTAAAAAAAATATTTAAAGATGTTACGCAAGCAGGACTCGTACCCATAATGTGACATATTATGGTATTTTCTACAACTGTTACGTATTTAAATAAAACATTTCTTGTGAAAATTATGGTTAACTCGGCCCGACGTTTCGGTTGCTTTGCAGCAGCCGTGGTCACGGGGAGACACCTTTGTTAGGTGTTTTTTATATTGAAATATATCGATTTATTTATTTCAGCATATCGCATGATGTCGAACCAGGAAGAGAAGGACTGAGGCATCGTCTAGTCAGAAAGATGCATAGAGGTATGAAGTTTGTTACTAGTCACAAAAGCCCGCCTGCTCTTAGGCTCTGGTTTCAGGTACTGGTACAATAAAGCCACAAATCCACGACTGGAATCGCATTGGGTCCAACATGATTCTAATTTATTTCTGACATCTGGATTTTAAAAATGGGTTGGTGAATGGGATATAGAAACTTCATCCCATTCACTAACCACCATTACTTTGAAAATGCCGTAAAATTTAATCGCGTTTTGATTTCAGCCTGTGGATTCTCTAAACCTTAAGCCAAAATAGGTCGATATCGCATCTTGTTCATATGCTATATGGCTGGGATATTTCAACTATCATCAACGGATGTCCACACTTCTGTCTATCTTAAAAAAATACAAATATGAGGCATTTGCCATTATCTTAATATACTTTTAAATGATATTACATTATGATTACCCTTGAGACCTATTTTAAAATTAATTAAATTCAGATAAGAAGACAGACAGCGTGTCCACTATAACGGAGCCGGAAAGTCAGACGCAAGCTCAAGGTCAAAGCGATAAGAATACACAAGAGGACCTAGGATTTGATGACTTTGCAAACAAATCAGTTGGCAGCGTTAAGGAGGACGAAGATGAAATTGATGATAACGAATTGACGAAAATCAAGGAGTTTTTAGAAGAGACGGTACGTCTACAGACTCTTCCAAGATCTTATTTTAAGCTAAAATCTATTGTCAGTAACCACGGGCTCGTTGGTTTAATGTAAATTGCTAATTTATGGTTAATAATCAACGGGTCGTGGGTTCGATCCCCACCATGTCCAACATGATTCTAATTCTTCTGAAACAAGTTGGACTTTGTCTGGAAATCTGGATATTAAATGGGTGGAACATCGAAATTCTGTCACGGACCACCGTCCACAGATGGAAAAAAGTTTAGCCGCGTTTCGGTTTCAGTCTGTGGATTTCCAAATATCCAAAGCCAATATAAGTCGACAGCCCATCTTGGGTAGATGTTGGCCCATTAAGTGAACCCCGTGCTTGTCTGTCCTCTATCACAAAAAAAATAACTTGAGGTTTTAAAACAATGTTTTCAGGAGTCAGATCCGGTCGCTGATGGTCCTGCCGAAGGGGAGTGGAGTGTGCACGTCAAACAATCGAAGGATAAACATTCCCATCTATACTTATTCGCGAGGACGGGTCGAGATAAACACGAATGGTCTGTTTTGTATTAAGATATCTAATGCTTTGGTTTAACTTTTTTTTAACATGTTATTGTACATGATGGCACTAGGTGGTCCGGCCCGTATGTTTTTCTATATATAATCGATTTAATTTAAAATTATCAACAATAGCACTACATCCGTCACACACAACGATTAGTTAATTTTAAATTTTACGATAGAAGAACTCTTAATATAATTTTTATTTAATTATGCTAAATAAATTTTCCATTGTTTCCATAAAAACAGGTTGTACGGGAATATGTTTCTATACGGGTTGAATAAAGTAAATAATCTACACTTTGTAATGCACTGGAAAAGTTAATTAAATTCAGATTTTTTAATATGCCATTTAGTTACTATACAAAATGCGAAAATATAATTATATAACAATACATTTTTATCAAAAGGTACCGCCGTATCCTCACCGCGATAAGCGAAGCGTGCCCGTCAGCGGATACGTCAACGAACGAGGAAAAGTCCACGAGCGAGACGCAAGAGAGCAAGGACGGAATCGAACTGGCGGTCTACAAGCTCACCGAGAAAGATACTGTCGCATTTGGAAAGGTATATATCAATTTTGAGTCTTCAAGGTTAATGTATCATGATACAGACAAGACTATCCCACCACAGATTCAAAATAGATGTTTACACGTGATTATCTTAATATAAATTTCTATATATATTTGACAGATTTATTTTTTTCTATAGATGTTGTATATTATTAATTTTGAAACTACTTGAGCAATCAGAAATCGAATTCAGGACCATTTTAACATTAGGGTAACACGCCAGTAACATTTGGTAGCATTAAATTACCTATTTTTTTATGAAATGCTTTTAACGGTTTCAAACGCGAAATATATTATTTAACTTATTTATAATTCATTTTAACTACGATCCTGTGGCCAAAACAGCTGCAAAGCAACCGAAACGTCTAGCTATAGTAGAAAATAAATTTTTAATAGGTTAAGTAATACATTTTTACGTTTTAAACATTTAAAAGTAATATTTTAAGATATATTTTTCCCCTACAGACAAAAACAAGTGATTCTGCATCGGACATAGTCAATATAACATCACCAACACATCCGCTTCCACCAAGCTTAGATACCTATGAGAAGACCTTTTGGCCTTACATCGTTAAAATAATACAGGTAAAATACATTCTTATTATAGAAGTATACTTTTAATAGATTTTATTTGTTTTGCTACTTTATTTTAAAATCATCAAAATATTAATAGGTGGTCCTGAAAAAAAATATTTCTCTTCACACTTTATATTTAAAAATTTGACCTCAAAATGACTTTAACACATTTTCGTAAATATCGATATCTGCTCTAAATTAGTTTCGAATGTGTTCTATTTGAGTCCCACAAGTGGGTTACTTGTAGGATTAGACTGGAAAAGAACAGGACTATATTGAGCTATGAATTGGCATAAATAATTTGATTTATTCTAAAACCAGACGCACGAAGCGACATCTAAACAAACATCGGACGTCGGTGTAATGTGTCAGTTAGATCCTTCGCCCCACGAACGGAACAAAGGCAAAAAGAAGAAGAAAGACGTTAGATGCACCTTTATATTTTTATGTTCTGTGACGTTGCTTCTACAAAATACATTCAGTTGTTCAGGCTAAAATGAACTTTATTCTTTACCAACAAAGTTAATTTTACTCTGAACAAACGTTTGTGTGTTCTGTGGATTTAGGGTTGCACTTGGGTTGCTTTTTCGTAGTTCTCTCGGTTGTATTTTAATTTGAACGATATATATAAATGTTATTATAATATATAGTAAACTACTATAGCTTAGCACTACAAAATAGTTTTTATGCACACAATACTTAATTTGTGTAATTTGGGATTGTTCTGTATTCATTAACAATTTTAAGCTTAAATGTATTGTTATCTACTTTTCGAGCTGTTCGGCGATCGTGGTTGATGTTAAGCGTTGACTAAGTAAATACTGAACATCTAGAAGACCATTGAAAAATGGCCGCCAAAGCCCTGCAACATACATTGTTTATTTTGTCTCATTCTTGTAATAGAGTACATTTTAAATAAAACCTTTTTAACAGTTCAAAACGTAGTAGTATCTCCTAAAAACCATGGCTGCTGCAAGAATTCGTAATTTAGTTAAAAATAACTTAAAATTATTATTTTTTAACTTTTTTATAGTCTCAACAAACTTCTCCCGATTGTGAATGCCGGACACTTCCGGCTGAAGTAACGTGGGTCAATACGATGCTGGCGCGAATCATGTACGATATGATGCGGGATCCAATACTCATAGCGAGGCTGCAGAACAAAATCCAGAGGAAACTTAATACGCTTAAGGTATATGTTAAGTGATGACAAAAGTTGGTTTGTGATAGGTCTTAAACTTTAGAACGTATGTGTTACAAAAGAACAGGACAGACTTTCTATAGACGTTCAGTCTAATATATATTGTATATTGACCATATTAATAGCAATGTTGGCATCCAAATTTGTTTTTGCGAATCTCCTCTTCATCTTTATAAATTACAGGCGACCACGACGTCGGTGGCGTCCCCTGGTTTTTCCCACTTGATTTTAAAACGTACTTCGGACATTTTAGATCGTTTAAAGGGGAACCATTCTCCCATACATATTCTTTTAGGTATCGTTATGCTAACCTCATACTCAACGCATCAGAAACCTACAAAAATAAATAATTTTGCCATGGTTTTTCCCATATTTCCCATTTCATCGCTCCTACTAGTCACAGCGCGACGTCTTTAGCCTTTGCCTTCTGGATAAAATATATTTTTATTTGTGCCAGAGTAGCGCGTTCAAAAAACAAAGTCTTTAGCTTTATTTATTAGTAAAGATTCTATATTATCTTTTTAATAGATTCTGGACCAATCTGTGTTGTATCAATAATTTGCTTGTTATTTAAAATATTGATTTATTTCAGCTGCCATCGTTCATGTCTCCGCTATTAGTAACAGAGCTGTCCCTTTCCGGGGCCTGCCCCTTGGTGTGCGGCGTGCAAGCGCCATCTTGCGACGCGCGCGGCGTTTGGCTAGATGCGCACTTACGGTACGACGGAGGCGCTCATATAGCTATACTCACACAGATCAACCTCATGAAGCTGAAGGAGAAAAGTGAGTTAATGAAAATAAAGAAATAAAGTAGTGAGGTAAAATTTCATGTCTCGCTCAACGTTAGTTAGCCCTTGAGACAGAGTTGTCGAATAAAATAAATGATCTTCAATAAGGAGGAAGATAAAAATGCGCAATTAACTTAGTGGAATGAATTTGTATTATTATCTGTGTAGATTAACATTTTTAGACTATGAAAATATAAATATCTCAAGTCATAAAATTGCAGTTAGGCTAATGTGCGTCTAACAGCCACGTTTATAGTGTCCCTCTCCACATACATCTAATTTACTATTAAGTATTGTATTTTGTGTTTTTGTATGTGGAATAAATGATTTGATTTTATATACTATATTGGAACTTTTGACCTTGCTAAGTCAGATTTAAACATGGTTACTAACAACAATTAGTAAACAATTTACCTCACTTCAATATGCATTGCCAATGGTTTTACTTATAATCCATTAAAATTAACTGCTGGAAACGCAAAATATATTAGTTAACTTATTTTGTAACTTCCATGACCACGGCTCGATCCATTAAGTTAACAATTTTATTTTTCGTTTTAAACCGTTAAAAGTGTACTACTCGCTACTACTACGGCAATCCTTAATAACTGTATGTATTTTCTAGATATGACACTCGAAGAGCAATTACTAGAAACTCACGAAGCGATGGTTGAAAACGAAATCAGTTCTTCTCCGACCCTTCCAGCTGCTAGCACTGACTTGCGGGTAACGTACTGTTTAACATAAAGTAGGTCTTTATATAATATACTAGCTTTGTCAGCGACTTTGTTCGCGTAGAATAGTTATTATGACCATTTAAATTTGCTCATCTTTATAAATTCTAGCTGTGGTCAATGACGTCAACCGTGTCGCGTTGTTTTTGCGAGTTAACCTAAAAAAAGATAGACTGACAAGGATCACTTTTTTGATAATTTTGAATAGGAATCATTATTTCATAAAAAAAATTTTTCAACAGTATTTCACAACACACGCTATTGAGCTACCGTGTCGCTACACGTCATGGAGCGACGATTTTTTTAACTTATTGATACGTGCACCTCTCGCGCAATGTAAATTCAACCTTAATACTTGCGTTTTAATGTTCAATGTCAATTAGGCTTTGTAGTTTAAGAAAATCGTGCCTGCCCGTGTCGTATTTTTTTTTTTCATTTATAATTGACTAACTGCGTCAGTGACAACTCGTCAAAAAACTCAAGAGATGAATAATTTCCCGTTTTGTTTTCCATTAATCACAGCCCGATGTTTTATATACATATAGCCTTCCTCAATCAATGCTAACCAACGCGAAAGAATTTTTCAATTCAAACCAATAGTTTCTGAGATTAGCGCGTTCAAACAAACAAACTCTTCTTCAGCTGTAGTAGTATAGATTTTTTATTTATATAGTGCCATCATGTGCAATTCATGTGAAAAATATTAAAGTTATCCCATATCTCAGAAACGGAAGCCAGCCATCTACGACTCGGATATGGAGGATTCTGCTGAGTCATCGAGTGATGATGAAACACCGCCAGTTCAACCAGTCGATAGCGGGGAAAATATTGTCATCACTGAAAGCTCACCGTTAGTTTGGAACATATTTATTTACTTTGCTATAATAAAAAAAAGAACATTTATTACGGTTAATTTACACAAAAATAAAATACTGTCTGTAGTTTATGCGAATAGTACATATTTGAATAAAACACTGTGAACGGTTTAAAATGCGATAAATATTAGTTAAACTATGGATTTGGATAATCATTTTTGTCACGACTGCTGCAAGCATCCGTCGGGCAGTAAGTAAAATCATTTTCAAATAAATTTAAATAATAATATTTATCGCGATTTAAGTGTTTTATTTCAGTACATAAAAAAATACAGCAATTACGTAGCTAAACTTTTCCTAGTACTAATGACTAGGAAAAGCATAAGCCATTCAGCTTTTGCTAAAGCACACTGCGATGGCCGCGTGGCTTTGACTTGACAAAATATAAAAAAAAGAAAAATTACAAGACAATTGAAACATACAGAGGAACTTCACAATGAGAAGAAGGCTTAAACATCTACAGACGCATTTAACCTATTACTATATCCATGATTTTCTTTTTTTTTGGCTTACAGTATTGTCTGTAAACTTTAGAATTTATATTAGTCTATTGTCTTTTTCAGATCAGTAAATGCGGGTGAAGGTAGCTCGTCGAAGAAAAAGTTCCTGCGGATAGTGGACAAGATTGCTACAAATAAATATTTCCAGCAGGTAAGACCACTGCTATAATGGGTCGTGGGTTAGATCCCCATTGGGTCGAACTTTTTTTCAATTAATTAAGGAATTCCGAGGTCTCGAACCACAGATGCCGAAAAGGCAGTCAATTTTAATCACGTTTCGGTTTCAGTCTGAATTTTCAAATATACAAAGCCAAAATAGGGCGACAGACAACAAAAGAAACTATAAAATTATTTAATTTTTCATGTAAATAATAATTCTTTCTAACAGGTGACAGACTATAAATACGTAAAGCGGGCGATGGAAGGTTTATCAAACACGGATATAAAGTTGCAACTAGAAGTGAACGGTTTGGAGGGTAGACTCGCTGTCAACCTACCTCCACCGCCCCATGACAGGATATGGATTGGGTAAGCATTTTACTTTTTTGCTACTGCTAGAGATACTGAAATTTACTTCAAGGTAATGTTTATACACAAAAAAACAATAACAACAAAAAAAGGATTAGAGTCACTTAAAATAAACTCTAATATATTTTTTTCGAGATGTTTGTGTTTTTTTTTTGCGCTTTTAAAAAAATTTTATTTTTTTTTTCAGTTTCCGAACAAACCCTCAGTTAGTATTGAAAGCGCGACCGGCTTTCGGGGCGAGGTCTCTCCGTTTCGCGCACATATCCAATTGGATAGAACAAAAACTTACCAAGGAGTTCGAGAAAGTTCTAGTTCTACCTAATATGGAGGACTTTATCATAGATGTCATGACGCCGACACCTGTGGAATTTGAATAGGATCAGCTATACGAATGATTTGCAAGCAAAAATTTGGAACTACAGAGTTTTTATGACGAAGAGGAGAGTAAGGTCATTTGGACCATTTCGTAAGGTAACTTTCAGTGCATATTTTAAGCTACAAGTGGACGTGAACTGGCAAAAAAAATAATTGTCTAACATTTTAAAAATCGCTAATGTTTTTTTTTTAAACAAATAATCCATATGTCCATTATTAGCCTTGGATACTAAAAGGAATAGGACTTTCCATTACGTGTAATAAGAAAGTTCGTTTATGAAACGGCTTCAAACTCTTCACCAGAACGTGTTTTGTTGTGACAAATAGGAGAGAGAGTTACTTTTAAAAGAGTGATGTAGGGCCTTCCTGAAAGGATAAAAAGGCTTATGAATCGAATGCTCAGTATTGTTATGAAGATAACTATGTTCAAACAAGCTCAACAGCCAAATTCAGCTAATGGTATTCGTGTTTGTACGGTGATAACAAGTCATTTTATCTTTGTTTCGTAAAAAGTATTTATTACAAGAGGGATTCATATCTATATACAAATTACATATTTATCCATATACTATGATGTTTGCGAAGAGTGTAGAATTATTTATTTATATAAATGTACAGAAATTCGTGGAATAATTTTATTGTTGTAGATTATAGCGATGTTAAGATTTTCAATGTTTAGAACAAATTCCACTATCTTAAATTGTATCGACATTTCTCTGTAACCCGTTCGAGCTTCCCATTGAATTGTATTCGACAATAATTCCAAAATTTATATTCGAATCGAGAGTTAATTAAATAAATAAATATATATTCCCAAACTTTAAACCTTAAAAACAATTGAAGTTCAAGTTTCAGTAGAAATGCTAGTTTCATTGTATTTAGAATAGCGCCCTCTAGATTTCGCTTAGTGAATCACATACCTTATTCGTTATTACATTTTAAGCCATTTTCATCAATCTATGATATAAAAAAGCGATTGAACTGAATGTTTTTACTATTAAATAGTTCGTGTTATACATTTTTAACTAAATCATTGTCTTAAAATGTTTAAAGTATTAATAATCGCACAAGATTAATACTAAGTTCGGGCCAAATTAATGTGTATTTTTGACAGCGTTGAACTTTGAAAATACGTAAGTTATTGTGTGCGTAATTATTGAATTGAAGGCTGAATCATACTTGCTTATAGTTCACAACGAATTTATTTATGATCTTGGTGTTTATTTGCTCTACTATTAAACACCATATAATTTGCAATTAGTTTGTATTTACGTGTATTAAAAATCTTAAATTATCTTAAATCCAAGATGGCGGACATTCTAAAAACTGAGATCTACGGAGCCTGTTAAAACATTGAACTATTTTTGCCTTGTACACCTTGTATTGAAGTGTCGTTTTGTGTATTTTTATAAAAGTATTTTATTCGTATAGCATATGTAAAGCCTAATTAATGTTATTTATTGCTTTAAATTTAAGCAAGCTAATTGTAATCCACATTTAAGGGCGTCATGGTTGGCTAAAAGGAATTCAAACAAGTGACATACGCCTTGCCAAATTGATTCTCGACTTTATTGCGGCAGCCATAGAATTGAAATTCATTTACGAAGCTTTTTCACACATATTCATGATTTGTTTTGTTTCAATGTTACTATAATACCTTTTATTTTGATTATTCTTAACTTTTGTAATCTTTTGTAAAGTCAATAAGCTATTATTTTTACAATGTTATTTGTGTTTGTAATTTAGGCAAAATATTCCGATCCACTTGTACTGTTGTAATTTACATTATTTTGGAAAATAAAGGATACGTTTCGTTAGTTTATTTGAAGCTGTGATGACAGTAATGTATTTTTATAGTTTTGTGGATAAATACTGAACTTTTATGTACATAGCATTTGAAATTATAAGTGTTTATGTGATATTATGTATAGTTAAGAGTTAAACCGTGCCGAGTAGTTTTTCTATGTGGTATCAGTTGTGATTTTTTTCAATAAATAAAATGCTATATTTAATGTTTTATTTATTTTTATTGCCATCCTTTCATAAGTCTTACAAGTCTAGGCTAATTGGGTCGAAGCTTTATACGTTTTTATGCGGCCCCGGGAATCAAACCCAAGACCTCTAAACGGAAACAGTAGTCAACAGTGAGTCAAGGGACGGTTTTAAAATTTGTAGTATACCTAATTTACGAATAATGCATAGAGTAAATAAAACCAAAACAATCCTTTCATATTTTATTTAACAGTTCATACTATTATATTATGTACTATGTACAACATCGTATTTACAATAGGCATCTGAATATTTCCATATCTCTATATCACATGAAATATATAACTAAACAATCTTATTTAACATTTACAAATATATTATTCGCAGCTTACAACGTGAATTATATTAGTATACAATTTTATATATTTGTCATAAGTTGGTGGAAGCACAAAAGTTGGAAAATTGCTTAGGACCTAGCGTACTAACTCTCAAAATATATACTGAATTTAGCAAAACTATAGCTATGTTTTCTGGAATAGGATAAAAAATACATTTATAACATGATAACGATGGGATAGCGATTTATATAAACTAAGAAATGAAACTATTTATACAACATATATACAATCTGAGATCGACGCTTAAAATTAAATATAAAATCTTACATTTGGCACTGTGGACCGCAAAGAGTTACTTTAGTATTACTATTTACAATATTGCATATAAATCTAGTTGTATGGCAAGCAAGTACAGACATCTGCAACTCGGAAATATGTTTATGGCTAAGCGCTTACTAACTACAACACAATTGCTTGTTTCAATTTCACAAAAGGAACCTGTAGACCACTTATTATTCGCGAATATTAATATAAATGGAATAATGCTGTGTGCTACTGTTGCTAAAGGTTTTTCAGACGATACCGTGTTACCGTGTGTGGTCTACAGTGTTCCCTCTTTGCAGTTCTCTCCAAACGTTTTGGGCGAGCTAAAGTTAGCGCGACCGCCATCTTGCGCATGGTACTGTCAATTTTAAGCACAAAGTCGAGTCGCCTGCACCCGCGTTTGTCGCAACTGATACTAGCTTTTTGCGTTCTGCGCAACTATCCGTGCTAACTTCAGCCCGGCCAAAAAGTTTGGAGAGCACCGTACCTGTTACATTCTCCAGACACAGATCTTAATCCTCAATGCTGTAAATGACAATGCGCTGTGCCCTCGTTGTTACGTCTATTCGCTAATTCGATCCATTCGTGCGCCCTGGGAGCGCATACAAGGTGATATCTGCCGAGAGCTCGTCTCGCCATAACAAGGAACTCGCCCGCGCCCGCACCAGCGCCGCATCTAGCGGCTACTTGGACATGCGCGTGTAAAGTGCGTGTGCGACGCGGATGTTTGCGATGACTGCGCGGTGGATCTATCGCGTTGTCTGTATCGTATCTGTGGAACATCATGTTTAATTTAAACCTTGACTCACAATTATATAATTACACACAAGGTAGTTAAATTTAAATTAAAGATTTTAACAGTTTAAATCGCCATATATATCAGTTAAACTTATTTGAAAATTATTTTTACGACGACCCAACGTTCGGATGCTTTGCAGCAGTTTTGCTCGCGGGGAGAATTTATAACAGTTAAAGTGTTTTATTCCAAAGTGTATTAACCGCGTAAACTAAAGACAGTATTTAAAAGCTAGTTAAAGTTACTCTCCCCGTCACCACAGCTTATGAAAAACATCCGAAACGTTGGACCGTAGTTATAATATTTTTTAAATAAGTTTAATATATTTCGCGTTTTAAACCCTTAAAGTGTTTTATTACAAAGACGGACTATATACTAAATTTGGCTATCATAATATGCGTTATAGTGAACATACCCTTGAAAATGTTTTGTGTTTGGTAATGGTTTTACATCTTTTAGAAAATTCTTTAAAATGTTATAATAGCTCTTTTCGAAGATACTTTAAAACTGACACCAACACACTGGACACGGTAGCTCAGTTAATTAAAGCAGTAGAAGTAAATCCCGATTCAATCTCAATAGATTTTTAATGTATATAAGTATCCACTACAGTTTTCATTCCTTATTTTAAACTACGAGTAAATAAAGATAATCACCTAAAATATTCATCATCATTCTCCTCAGACTCCGCTGTAGCAGAACTTGCTCGGATCAGCTTAGTCAGGCGCAGAGTAAGTTGGGTCGTATCCAAATCTTCGCGTTGCTCACTCCCCACTATAACTCCGCGCGACACTGCGAAAGAAACATAAACATTAGAGTACAACTTCTATAATATTATAATTACAAATGAGTATCGATTCTCGTTAGACACGTTGAGTTTTTGTAGACATTCTTCTTAATTATAGGTACGGTGCCATCTTAAGAATTCAGCTCGAATAAAAACCGTACAATATAGACTCGGGTAATTATAACCTGTGTACGCTTTCTCTACTACACGTAGTGTATTGTACTGTTAAAATTAATGGCCGTTAGAAAGCCTTTGGTAAATATTGCATCTAATACCTTTCTTGTATTTATTGAAATTGTGAATGTATTTCTATAAATATGCATGTTACCGACAGGCAACTAAGAAAATAGACTAGGCGTTTACAATTTGAATATTTAAGGATCAAAATAGGTCTATGTATGATAGCACATCGTATTGAAATACAGTACAGCTAGAGTATTTCATCATGCTACCTAGCATTGCGTTAAGCGCGACGTCCTGAGTTCGTTTCCCGGGAAAACAATAGATTATTTTGGTCAGGCATCAACTGTCGTGTAAATAAAACCGACCAATGAAATGGACAAAGAAATGTGTTCGCCACTTACACCACGCGGGGAATTTCACTTTTTTACAACGAAAACATCGAATTGGAATATCTGTTTTTATATGAACGTTATATTGCACCGATTTTGACGTAATTATCACTGAAGTAAATGGAGTTACTTAGGCTATATGAGGCTGCTAAAGCCAGAGTAGCCTAACAACAATTTTATGACTTGACTTAGTTATATTTCAATAGTCTAAAAATGTAAATCTGCAAGAGCGCGGTGACAAAAAATTGTTTACATAATTATATAGTAGTAGTAGAATAGTACAAATCAATCCTCGCAAATTTTTATTTTCCTTATTAAAAATCATATTTTCAGTTATTAGGCTACTCTGCCTCTAGCAGCCTCATATATAAATGGGTGCCGTAGCACCAGAATTAAAACGGCACCTAGCCCTAAGTTTATAAAGATCCACGCCACGGTTCACCAATCTCGAAACATTGTCACACCATGACGTCACCCGGATTCCAGACTCACAAAAAAGCACTTAATATCGCCATTGTTGTAAATATTTTTTGTCTAATGAATAAGCACATTGTAGAACAATTCGCGCTTAGTTCAAACGTAGATAAGTGAATTGTGTTAAGCCGGAGGCGCCCGGAGCTCGTAATTACGGAGGCTTTTAACTAACGAGCTATCTGGTTATCGTTTTTAATCTCGACAGCTTTTGCATCAATTTAAAACGTCTTAAACGCCTACCGGTGTCGTAACGTGAGTTGTATCGAAATTAATAGTACATTTGAAACCAAGCCATTGTGTCTTTAACTGCAAATCTATTTCGTTTTTAAATGATCTTAGCCTCTTAAACAAAGCTAAATTAGACTACTACAAAATGGATTTTTTTTACTGTTTTGACGTTCATAAGTGTACTAAACTGGATAAATGATTTTTGATTTTATTACAATAAATAATTTTGAAGTTTAATCGCGTTTCGATTACAATCGAATTCGATTTGCGATTATCCAAAGCCAATATAAGTCGACATCGCATCTTGTTAAGATATTATACGGCTCTTCTCTCTTGATGGTCTAATCTCTTGATGGTAGGTTATCATCAAGAGATCCCTATGTTTGTGTGTAGTTGCGTAATTAATTAAATGATAATTGTCAATTAAAGAATCGAGTTTATAATTAGGAAAAAATAAATTACTTTAAGCAACCACGATTCAATAGTTATTTAATATTTTTTATGTACATTTTTAATTCATAAGTATTGAAATCTGGTAATAAATGCTCCTAACTCTAAAAAATCTTCGGTCGTAAGATGTCGTGCTGTTTGTTCAGTAATTATTATGTAGCATGACACACAAGTTTCGGTGAATCGCAGACGCAGCTAATAACAGTCGCCCACCTCGCTGCGGGCGGACAGCACTATTATAATCTATCAGATCATCACAAAAAAACTTTATAAGCCCACTCCCTACTGCGCGCGTGCCTGCACTGGTAATACTTGAGGAAAACCTGTTTCAATACCCCATATAAGATTCAAAACTAAGTATTATAAAGATAAATGAAAATTCTTAGACAAAACTTGAAATATTTTCAAAATCACGGTCTGTATTACGTTAGTTGTATTGTTGTCTTTATATCCCAAGCTCAAATAGGTCGATAGCGGATCTTGTATAGACGTTATGTGGCGGTGGTATTTCCATAATTCACCATAAAAATATACCCCATATCCCACACGGGGAAAACGGGATCTCATTACAACAAATTTTTAAGCGGTACTACAAAGCTACGCGAGATTCCTTAAGCGACAGCATAAAGAACGCATTCTCGGCAAATAAGTGTTCAGTTATTATAATTTTAGCGAGGTTAAAATTAAATATCTCAGTAATCTCGGTTATGGCAACAAATTTCAAAGAGTGGAGCGCTAAGGACCGTTCATTGCGGGGCTATTACGTTCCAGGCCGGCTACTGGTTTTCAGTACTCATACGCAGTTAGTGCGGTAACTTTTAGAACTAAAGGAAGATGAAGCAAGAACATATTATAAGAGACAACAGTCAACTATTAATAAAATGAAGGGTTAGTTTAGTGTATTGCTAATGATATAGTACTTATTTCTTTGGTGGGTACTTTATTTACTCCTTGATTCAATTACATTACTGGATGTACTATGGATTCGGGTATTCTCCTTCTAGGACTGGTCCTAGAACGAGGTACAGTGGCCTTACCGTCATGTTTGTCGACCTTTTTCATAAAAAAAATGTCATGGCTTCTTAGGTACAATAGATTTTTAAAATAACATCATATTTTTTGTTTTATCTTTAATCGTAGGAAACACCAAGAGTGTGTACCACCACCACAATGTGTTTTGTGTGTATTTCGGTGTGTTTGAGACCACATCACACTTATTTTATTATATATATTGTTCTATAGTAATATATGTATTTTAATTTCTGGTATATTATATAAGATATTAAAACTCACCAAGATCACTAGTACAGAATGCCAATTCCAATTCTGACTCCGAGCATGGTCTGCATTCGGCTGTGGCTGGGTCATAGTGTCTTCTCACCAAGGACCTCGCCTCATACTTGAAAGACGCTACTCTCTTCTTTGTCCCATCTTCTGGTTCCGCTTCGACGTACAAAGCAGCGCGACCACGTTTGCTTCGGAAGCAGCGAAGCTCCCGCGGATCTCCGTCATCGGGGGCGTAGAGGGGGATTAACTTCCTCACCCCCTCTACGAAAATACGAGCTGGAAAGCGTTCTGTGGCTTCTGTGAGATATAAGAAAAGAATAGTACTTAATAATGAGGTTTCAAAAAAATGCTGCGTTTAAAAAAAGCTAAAAATCGCTAAAGAATCATTTCTTTGAATCAATATGTCCCTAGATTACGAAAAATTTAAAGTTATTGCAAAGTGTTCTGTGGTATAGAATACAAATTATAATAAAAAGTGGACGTGAGTGAAGTATTTACATATACACAATACGTACATACTTCAATTAAGAAGTTTGTTTTTATATTTTTCAATCCCGAAACAGTAGTGGAATCAGATATATTTTTATATTCGTTTTATTGTTATAATACCTGTATCATTAAGCTGTAGCGAGTGAAACAAGTCGGGTGGATCAGGCCGACGTATAACCCTGATGCAGACCCTAAAATCCCTCTCATCAGCTGGCAGGGGGGGTTTGAAGAGTAGTCGTAACGCCCCCCGGGGATACTGCCACAGCACTGACCCCTCCCTGCACCTCAGGTAGACCGGTGTCACCCCTCTCTCAGCAGTCACGCTCAAACCGCTGAAACAAAAAAGACATTAACGTCACATTCATTTTCATAACCATTAACTTTTTGTGTGTCGCTTAAACGCAATAAAATAAATTAACGTTTGAAACATTACTTTATTTAAACGTATAATCAATCATACGTGTATGTACCGGACGTTTCATTAATAATATACCGAATATTGTCTTCAATTAATTAATAGTTAAACTTAATTACATTATAAGACATGTTCTAGTTTATTTGGCATCTTGGATGGCAATCATTATTAGTAAATTTATTTAAACTCCAAAAACAAACATTGTTTAGAGAAACCAATCACGTAGGGTAAGAGTATGTAATTTGAAGTTTAAATAAAAATTCTGGCAATGTTTTTGCTTGTTGTAGTATTTTTTGACATTTTTAAATTTTACGAAGAAATTACTCTAAGATTGTTTATTCGTGATTAAAAAAACAAGATATTTAAGCAAGATATACATTTAATTATTGAATGTAAAACAGTAATTACATAAAAAGCACAATATTAAACGAGCAAAATGTCTGCTAAAATCGTGTCTTATATGAAATTATCTTTATCTAGATGGAGAGTGTGCAGTCGGGCAGTGATTGCGGCACGCGAGTGTCATTTCTGGTCAGTCCACCATAAACCAGCCCCGAGCCAATTGTGGTCGTATCTTGCATCTGCGGCACGTGGGCTGGATTTCTGGAGTAGCGCCCACGCCCAGCCCACGACACAAACTTTATAAACGAGATATATGACCGGGGACCGCTATAAAAGACGTCGGATTGTGCTGTGCGACGGCAATAAAAAGGTTTATGTAAAACTCATTGTCCATGTGGCACGAGATTGACGAGCCTTTGTTAGACTATGGCCTTATAGACTCCGTAGGCCGTGTCAAAATTACATCCTCCGTCCCGAACCGATCAGTATAACTTATAATTTTATATTCATTAATAATAAATAAAAAACTAATTGGTGTTTGCTGTATAATTCGTATTTATTATTTATTTTAATTTTTTTATTATAAACGATTAAAACGGCAATAGGCAGTTACATCATTTTCAAAAACAGGCAATTCTTTCAATTTGTTATAGATTTGTCGGACTTCCGTCAAGTATTTATTAAGTAAGTAAAGGTTCAGGTCTATTTGTTGAAGGTTATAAAAATGTATTTGTTTTGTATGTGACTGTTACGTAGCCAAATAAAATAAATGAATAAATAATGAAATAGCTACCGCGCTGTTAGTCGCTTAGGTAGGTAGCTTCTACATGTCATAGTAAGTGTGCGAGGGAGACAACAATAGTAAACTAGTTACCAAACGCCTGTATAGAACTCACAGCGTTTATAGGAGACCAAAGCCTTATTGAAAGTCCCTTGTCCGCTCCAAAACGTCGTGCTACGATTTAATCTGCATTGTGAGCGGTTTATTGCCTTCAAAAGTGTAGGACTGAGGAGATTGCCTTTCAATCATTTTAAGAGGTCGTTGATGAATTCAATATTTCAATGTCGGCTTTCTTCGTGAATTACTTTGTTAATAACTCGGATGGATTTTTCAGTTACATTTCTGTTTTAAATGGAAATAAATGTGTTTGTGTGATCAATAACAAGTACGTACGTTAGTACTAATAAAGTGAATGGTCCGTACCCCTAAGTGCTTTAGACCACCTTTTGGGTACTAAATTTTTTACAATTAATTTTGTTCATCTCATGTTATACATAGACCTATATATAGCTATAAAGACTAAATATAGGTACAGTGTTTGTGAAAAGTTTGATTATAGATTACAACGTACGTTACATAGAAACACAAAGGGTTGAGTACAGTCGTGTACAAAAAGAACAAATATGTTTTTTTCATGTCAAATCCTTGATGTATCTGACTCTCAAAATGTAAAGTTATTTTTAAAAGCAAGTCACATCCTTAATTTCTTCACGTCATCGCGGGGCTTCCTTAATCCACCCTAATGGGCTCATATACAGGCTAATACAAAAACCGGTCGAAGTGAAGTGCGTATCTGCTTAATAGCCACGGGTTCCGTATCTTGCTTCTTGGTAAGGCTAAGACAGGTTTGTTTAAAGGAGTTTACTTTCAGATGTTTCTCCCATTGTTAATCTGTACATACGAAGGACAACATTCAAAAAGTTTTTTTTTTTATTTTATTTAATTAAACGCGTTTCGAATAAGCAGCAGTCGTGTCCCCCGTGACCACAAAAAGACGGGCCGTAGTTAAAATAAATTTTAAGTAAATTAAGCAATACGGTACGTGTTTTAAACAGTTAACTGTGTAACTCGTGTAAACATCAGACAATAATTCAGATTTCGTTCTTAAAGGCTCATATTAACCAAATGTTTATTTTTTTATTATGGTAAGAATTGATGAAAGACATTTCATATGGTTAAAATAATATTCTGTCTGAATAGGATAGTCAAGTGGCTTTGGGCAGGTTGCACACGTGGCAGGTCTTAACAGGGGTTAGTAACCCTCCGAGGTTAGAAATTAAATCTTTATTTGTATCTGTGGTATTTTCTACAAGTCTTTGAAACTTAGAATCTAAACATTATTCCGAAATCGATTACCTATGGGTAGATCATAAATATGTCGGATGACAACGGCGCAATTCAAAGCATATGAAACTGACAGACCGAAGTTTAAATAATACACTTTTTAAATAGTTAAACTAGTATATCTGGCGGGGGGGTGAGGGGGAGACTAAAGATGGAGGATGCCACGGCGTTTGCAAAGCATGTTAAAATGTTTTATTTAAATGTGTACTACTCGCGTGAACTATAGACAGTATTTAAAAAAATATATTTTTTGTACTTAGCATAAGTCCGGTGGGGATCGAACCCGTCGAATTTATTTCTCTTATCATGTTTAAGCTTGTTTGCCGCTTTTTTGCGATACAAAACTTTTCCGTATAAAAAAATTGTCTCGGGTCGGTCGTCTGTTTGTCGCGCCTAGCGTTATCGGCGCGCGCTAAAATAAACATCGTAAAAACAATGCCACGTTAAAACCACATTGACTTTTTCTACACTTTTATCATAAAAAATATAAGGGGTGTTAGCTGGCATGGGTCGTTCCGCGACAAACACAGTTCTCGACATCGTTTTTGTACACATTCGTTGAATGTTGTAATACAAACATAAAAATATATTCATTAAAAATACCGTTTGTAGTTTACAAACAATTTAAATAAAACCGTTAAAAAAATCAGTTAAACTTATTTTAAAATTAATCAATTAAGTTCTACTAATATATTTCGCGTTTTAACCCGTTTTAATTAGTTTATTTCGTAATAATAAATGTGACTTATGCTATTAATAAAAATATATTTATATATAATACATGTCAAGAATAAGACTTGGTAGTAAATATGTTTTAAGACATCTTTGACCAAAAAGGATTATAAAATCTGAACCGGTTTCGAGGTCATTGGACAACAATAGTAAAGCTGGCTGGCAACAAAAAGCAATAATATTAAAAGATTATTTGACAAACGTTAAAAAATGGAAGATTTGTGGTCATTACGCGAGAATGGCTGACGCGATATGGGGCTAAAAGCTACTAATGTAAGCGCGTTAATGTACTATAGACCTCTCAATAAAATAAACCGTAAAAGTGCTCTAAAAGTATTTTATTGGCTCTGTATTTTAATACACTGTGCTGTTTGAAAAAAGTAATAAATTATAACGAATTCCTAAGAGATAAGCTTCTTTGAATTCTTGAAGTACTTCGATGTGTTAAGTGTATAATGTAAGATATCGTTAAGACCATTTTTGGCTTAATTTTTGACACTTCCATCTTGCATAGAAGTGTGATATATGTCGTATATGACGCGATATCATATTGAGGTAATTCAGAAAACCTTTTGATAAAATGCCTATTGTTTTTCGTTAGTTAACGTCCTAGTGTAATAAATTCACGTTGATAGTTAATTTTTCTAATGTAAAGAATATAACCAGTCTCATTATGCAGATTGGGGTCAAGCGATTGTAAACTAACCACAATCAAAATATCCTTTTGTATTTAAGATATTTGCATACTGAATCGATAAATTTGTTCTATCATTAAATACAGACGTCAGTTCCTGGTCGTTTAAAGCGGTTATTCCTTTTGAAAATAACAGAATCAAAATTAAACATTGTAGTTTACGCGAGTGGTACACATTTAAATAAAACACTGTAACAGTTTAAAACGGGAAATAAATTAGTTACAGGAATCCTGTAACCACGGCACTGCTGCAAAGCATCCTACGTCGGACCGTAGTTAAAAATAATGTATAAATAAGTTAAACTGATATATTTCGCGTTTTAAACCCGTGTTTTATTTAGAATCAAAATCTTTCTTGTAGAGTTTAGTTAGTCACAAAATTATAACCAGTTTTGTTTTCATAATGACTGTAAAGAAAAGTAATGTTTATTTTCATTGCTTTTAATGCCATTATAACTCCAACATATAGATATGAAGCAATAAATGTATTTTGTCGCCATACAATACAAAACAAGTGTATATTTAGATGATATCGCATTGTGTTCGTATGTAGAAAGTTCGTTATAGCCGTCTCATAAAGCCTTATCATATAACAAGAGAATAAAAAAATAAATGTGTATCTTTTCTACGAAGAGTTTTATTTATTCCTGTCCAAAACCTGGCGCGAGATAACAATGCTGAGTGCATTCAACCGTGTATCTTAACAGGGTTGGCTGTAGACAATATCTAGACTAGATTACATAAAATTAGATCTAGACTTTATTCTTACAGACTGGGGGCTATTAACAGTCTTTGAATGGGAAATACATCAGTATTCTGCTTAGAAAAGAAGCTAAGTTAGGCTTTGCTCTACAATATATGAGGCTGCTAGAGGCAGAGTGGCCTAATAACAAAATACACGATTTTCAATAAGGAGGAAAGTAAAAAAGGCCCAATTAACTTAGGCGGAAAATGAATTTATACTATGATTTGTAAGATAATAAAAAAAGATAAGATGTAATATATTATGTAAATATAAATAACTCAAGTCATAAAAAACTTGCAGTTAGGCTACTCTGCCTCTAGTGGCCCCACAAATTGTAGAACAAAAACACTTTAGTTATTAAGTTTACGTACTTGTATCTTTATTTAAATCAGAAAGTACATACGTATAAAATATTCTACTAAGTCTAAGACTAAGTTCTCATAGTTATCGAATTAATTTACAACTAGCAACCCTAGAGTTGACTGGTTCTAGCGGAGCCCACGCGCGCTATTCTAGACCGGTAGCTGTCAGTGTTACCATACCAACATTATCTTTATAAATTCAGGCTCAACATAATTTGAATCAGAATGTTACTACGGTGGTCGCTTTTTATATGTAAATTTAATCCAATGTATAATGTTCCAGTAAGGATATTGGCGCAATCTTAGCCCACAATTTAGTGCATTAGTTCACAACAGTGAGTGGGTTACTTACGTAGGACTAGATGATAAAATAAGATACGCACTGGCCATTTGAACGGGACGGGATAAAATCCGTCGCAGCGGATATGGTAATACCCGGTGCATTGTGCCCGCTACAGTTTCCACTCGCCAGCTTGATTTATAAGCTTTCAAGCTCACCCACACACTCGAGAGCACAAATGATTTAACCGATTTTTAGGGGTCCGCGGACAAAGAGTGAAGCGGGACACGGGTGTTGTTATGTCGACTATAAAACTTGTAAATTTAATAATAGCAAATTGACGGGGCGTGGGTTCGTTTTCCATCGGGTTCAATATTTTTCTAATTAATTTATACTCATGTTACAAACATGTTGGACTTCTGGACATTAAATGGGTGGCAGGAATATCGAAATTTCGTCATAATTTCGACGGTTAAATCGATAGAGGACGTATGGATTTCCGAATATCCAAAACCAAAATTTATCGACAGCACATTTTGTTTAGATATGGCTGAGGCATTTCGCCTGCCATCAAGTAAACTTCAGGCTTGTCCTTTCTACATCATTAATAAAATATACATATTTTTATAGCATGACTTATGAATGTAATATGAATTACAGAATATAAAGTTGTATAGTGTATATGTTGTAGAAACACCTAACAATTAAAAACAATATATATTAACAGCAATGTCTTTTTCTCGTGTTTACTCATACTGAACCCTTCATGCGCGATACAAACTTAACTTGATTAAACCGTAGGCCAGACATTTTAGTTCCTTATAAGCCAATAATTATTCATACATCCAACATTTTATAGACGATAAAAATGCGAAATCCGATATTCGAGACGGCGCTCCATTAATTCAGTTATTAATGAAGTTTGTTGGGCAACTGACATTTATATTTGCTCTTTAAATGAGTCAGCCTTGTAAGTGGTTGATTGAACGAGTTAGTCGATAGTAAGTGTCAAAGCATGTACGCAGGATTTCCTTGAAACAATGGTTGTGGGGGATACATTTACAAAACATTTGGACAATGGGTGTCGCCCCAGGCGCGCACGTGCGTACCATTGTATTCACGTCCATATATGAACCCGCTCTGGGACCCTATTAGGTCATCTATTGTATCAACTTTTTAGATAAGCGCTTTAAGACAAGAATTCAGGATCGCTCCTAAAAGGTCGCGGCAATGTTTCAGGCATAGATTATAGCAATTATATATTTTATCATAATATTTCATTTTCAATAATAGTCTGTATCTAGATTGAGTTCACAGGTAGCAAATACCCTAGTATTAATAACGAAGGTATTATATATAGAAGGCAACTAGAACTATTTAAATATATTAAGTGTCTCTATTGTATTTAGTTTTAAAAAAAATTTATTTCAAATAAGATGTTGCTTTGTATGCAACAATGTAAATATGAGATTATGGCGCCAAATTTTAATACCGAACACACGCAGTAAAAAGAGTTTAGTACGTATATTAAAACCTTCAAATTTTCAAATATTAAAAGAATAAAACGAGCTTTCAAATTCCACGACCGAATTTATAATCTATGCTTAAATACGCCGTATATTGTCAGCTAGAATCACTGATAGAAGTGTAGTGGAGTGGACAGAGGTACAATAACGTGTTTCGAGCGATTCTTGATTGTATAATGGGCCGAACTCGTGCGGAGATTGCGTGGGCGACCCTCTGTCATCGTCTTGGACACGACCTTTATATTCTTACTGTTCAAATCACGGCCACCATCATTGGACACTTAGCGCCTTTTCTATCACTGACCGTGTGTTTATCAGACCTCATAAAATGTTGTTGGACATTTTAAATCGTCCATACTGTCAGTTGCTTAGGAGTATGAGCATGTTTTATCGATGCTAGATGTATTGAAGTGATAAAAACTACAACGAGTATTGTCTGTGTCTTGTAGTTTTCGTTACTTCCTACATATTTGAATAAAACACTTTTAACGGCGCTAGCGAAGCATATTTCACTTTGATACAACGGGCAACCGTCATTTTCAATCCTCCGTGACCCTGGCTACTGCAAAGTATCCGAAATATCGATTCGAAATAAAATAAATTAATTTAGTCTGCTAACATATTTTGCGTTTTAAACCGTTAATTTTATTTAAAATATAATAGACGCATATTTTATGTAATTCTAGATATATCTCGCAGTTTTATTTATGACCGGGATTCGAGTTCAGGACCTTGCGAGCCTCGCAAGTTGGTGTTACAAATGAATCATGAAACAAATCTTTATAGAATTTCACAATTCTTATGCCGTACTTACGTTCTAAATACATAAATAATTATTATGGGCATAAATTACTCTTATTTAGATCACCTTAACATAGGTAACTGCAAGGAGTTACAATGTAAGATAATTGACTTGCATCTACCACAGACACGAAGACTGTTTGCACCTGCTCCAGCCATGTAATAATCGGCTAATAGTACAGCTTCCGTCTCTATCATTAACATTCCCGATCGATAAAACATCGATACGCAAGATTTATCTTAGACTTAAATGGCGTAAATGACGCTTAGATTATTCATATTTGCTTTGTCGATTTCCGATTAAAATTTTATTGCCGTGTTTATTTTTAATTGAATGAATTAATTACGTTACTTAAGCGTTGCGTAAATTTCGTTCTTTGCACAGTATCAATACAAATATTGTTTGGTTTAAAGCACAGTAAATTTAGTTTTTTTTTTCGAAATATCCCTTAATTCCTAAAACATAAACGCGAAATATTTCAGGCCGCAACCAATGTGCCTACCCCTAACCTCTTCTTTATAACTTTAAGCTGTTACCCACGACGTTCTGCGCGTCACGTTCTTGCAAGTTAATCTTAAAAGATAGACATATATACTGTCGCGGACATTTTTTCGATTTCCTTCCTAAAACCTTCCCCGATAAATCCCTGACATACAAAGGAATGTTTAAAAACATTAATATTTTTCACATGTTATTGCACATGAAGGCAGTATATAATTTAAAATCGAAAATAAATTGAAAAAATGTTCGACTCGGGCAGGACTTGAACCGGCATCGTCAGCTTTCAGAGCAACAGCACGGAAAGCTGACGATGTCGGTTCAAGTCCTGCCCGAGTCGAAAATTTTTTCAATTTATTTTCGATTTTTAAATTATACAAAGGAATTTCAAATCGAACCAGTAGTTTCTAAGATTAGCGCGTATAATGAACAACCAAACAAACTCTTCAGGTTTATAATGTCACTTTAATATGGTGTATCGAGACATGCTTTTGCCGATTTAACTAAGGATAAAATAGAGTACAGTGCCTGTAGCCACGAGCATGAGAAACATTGTAATCATCCGGTACACACAATAAAAATTAAACTGAAACATGAAGTGCGTCATCAAAACTCTCATAAAACAGTAACCGAAACTCGAAGCTGATCGTCGTAAACATTTTTTCACAGCAAGAGCACATGCGCCGACGTCAGTGGCGCCAGGCACACGGAGGCTCACATTGACAGATTTTATAAATACTTTTAGATGTGTACCGTCTCTATAGATATCGTTATTTACTAATATTTAATATTTGTGCTCGGTGGTCGAATGGCAATGTATAATAATCAAATCAAATAATCAACGGGGTTTCGGTTCAATTCCCAATATGTTTCTTATCAATTTACAATTTTTCTGAAACGTGTCGGACTTCGCCTGGAAATCTGGATATAAAATCGATCGGATCGTCAGACTTAGTTCACAAATGAAAAAGCTGTAAAGGCAACTGTTTTTCGGTTTTAGTCTGTGGATTTCCGAATAGATAGATCGAGATTCCGGGTAGATAGAGCTTCTTATTGTAAAGTTATATGTCTGGGGTACTGCACCCTTAATCAAGTAATTTCTATCTTAATACATATATGAAGTAAGGACCTACAGAGTAATGCCTGTTAAAAACAAGTTACAAAATTAATTTGAATAAATGCAAAAAGATTTGCTATGTGCCCCGTGCGGCGTTTCTTTTTAACATAATAAGCTTCATTAAAAAACAAGTTAAATAAGAAAAAAATCTTTCGAAAAGCCGCTCGTTGCTGTCGCACTACAATTATCCGCGACAGGGGAATTTCGAGTAATTAAGGCAAGTGAGGACGTCACATATTTTACTTTCATAATTACACAACCGCAATCATATGAGAAGCAACATAGCGCTGTAATAACAGATTTGTACCCCAACACTACAGAGAAGAATTCTGGGAATCCATCTTATTTTTTATTTTTAAATTTGAACTTAAATAATTAATCTATATATTTATTTATTTAGGAAACTAAACAGAGTTAATCTATATATAAAGGTGAAGAGTTTCTTTGTTTGAAAAACAAATTGTGTTGGTTAGAGCTTTTATCGACGAAGGCTTTAAGCACTGTGACCATAGGAGGTGCGAAGAAACAGTAGAAAATGTAGAAAAACAGAAAAAAATGAGACATATTAATATATAAAATCACTATTGAATATATCGATCACATTGATTGTACAGTAGAAATAATGATAGTATATGTCCTTTTCCAAAGCTGTACGTACCAACTGGATTCTTCTTGGACGTATTTAAATACTCCAATAAGATAGTGGAGTATCACTCGGAAATGTGCAAGTAGGCCGACAAACAAATTCACGTATAAAAACCGTGTGAATATAACCTCAAACATTGTAAAGTGGTATCAAAAGATAACGAATACGAAAACAGTTTTTGTTGCAAACGTCAAATAGTTTGCAAAAGACGCATAATGAGCTTGGGAAAAGGCGATAAGATCGCCGATTGATAGCGATGATCACAAGCTTTCACGATATCGCTCAAACGTGGGAATCCAAATTACGACTACCCACTTGACGCCAAAGGCCATAAAATTTTTGATAAAATATTTTCGCACGCGCATGCAAATACATTCGGGCACTGCGTGATCTATATGGGCGGTGACTTATCGAAATATATTAAAATCCTAAAAAGTAGAACACAAAAACAAAAGAACGGACTTTAAAAGTCTAGGACAAATTAATCGGTACTTTAAAGACAATCAGAATGAGAGAGAAAGAAAATAAAATGAGACATATTAATATATAAAATCACTATTAAATATATCGATCACATAAAAAAAAAGATGATAATAATAATAGCTAAAAATTTTTCATAAAAATAACTTAAAACCAAATACAGAAGAATCCATTTCTCTTGCAAACGTGAAATAAAAAAAATACGATGTGTTAGTGTATAATTAAGTATAAAATAGAATTATGAAGACGATATTTCTTTTATTCTTTCTTCTTATTGATTGCTCATAAAAATCTTAATGTTTCCATTCCTCTGATGTACCAGTCGCATAATCAACAGGAAATACTTCGTTCCTTATAATCACCTTGTGTATATAATAGCTTAGTCATATCAAACAAAAACAATACCTTATTAGTTTCTATTCTAAGCGTTATTTAATACTTTGATAACTGTCTGGCATAAGCAAATACTGCTGGCTGTTTATGTTCGTTATCGCAATGAAAGTTGTTTCAAGCAAGGTGAACTATATTTAAAGCGAATCTAATTTATTCTAAGTAGATTGTGCTAGATTTTATTAGGTTAAATATTGTTGTAGGTACTACCTGAAGAGTTTGTTTGTTTGAACTCGCTAATCTCAGGAACTACAGTGTAGTATAGTGATAAATAAAATGTTAATTTTTATCAACATATCAGAAGATAATTCTGGATACATATGTCATATTTCGTGTATCAATTCTCACGATTTTTTATCGACCTAAGATGTGCAACATATTGACACAGTGTGACATTTCTGACATATAGATAAATACGTGAACAGCATGATAGCATCCAACGGGTTTATCTGATGGAAATGACACGTTCCTGAACATCACGAAAGTAAACTAGAAACTGTATATAGAAAGCGATATTTACAACTAGCATTTATTTACAACGAGATTTTTTCGCCTAAGTAGTATCAGGTTTGATTCATTGAAAGTTGTATGTGAAAAAATAACCGAATTAAGTTTGCTTATACTTTTAACACATTTTCTTCCTTGATCACAACAAAATATGACTAACACAAGGCAACATGCGTGCGCTCTCGTAAATTCCCAGATTTTTGTACAACATAAGCTTCAACGTAAATAAACAAGCGTTTACAGCCCGAACCCGCATATGTTTTTCACACGAACGCGACGTTTGCGTGAGAAAGAATAGTGCGGTTTGTGAACTGAATACTAACTAACACTTGTAATTTCATTGGGCCACAATTTAAATCGTTTCCTAGGAAAAAGGCCTTCAAGATTCTTCACATGATAGATTAGGACAGACAAGTTTGTAGCACTCCAACCATGTAACATCTAAACTAGATGTAGTGTCAACATATTTTGTTTAAAATTAACTATCAAATAATCTTTAGTGAATATAAAGGACGAAGTAATTATTATAATCAGACGAATATTTAATATTAAGAAATAACCCAAACTTGTATCTTTTGTACCATATTAAGGGCAGTTATACGTATCTTAGTAAAAGACATCAATGTAGAAAATGTTTTTAAACTGAAAGCTTGATATTATAATTCACTGTCTAGTAATGTATTTAATACTGAAATAAGTAAATAAGCTGAAACATAAATAACTCTTAAATTTATAGACCCACAATCATTCGTAAGTTTTAATTGAATTGAATTGAATATCTCGCGGTGTCTTTGCGGTGAAACGGCCATAATTCACCGCCTTTCTAATGCCTACAAAAACTGTCCCGTGCCTCACAAAGTATCGTTCAGACAAAACTCGGAATGCGATCGTTGGGTGGGCACTGGGCAACCGATGAAACCGCAAGTCACCGCTAAATCGACCAACGCTTCCATGAAAATTGACTAAAATTAATCTTTACCAAGATACGAATGGACATGGCTAGCAAAATATATAACTAATATGAAGGTAAGTATTGTACAAGCTTGGAAAACTTGATCTTTAGTATGTTCTATTTACATTGCAATGAACTACCGCGACTTAAAATGCAATATATACCAATAGTATTCATCTATACCAATATTATAAAGCTGAAGCATTTAGTTACTTGTTTGTTTGAACGCACTAATCTTTTTTGTTAATTAGACCATTTATCGAGGAAGGCTTTTTGGCTATAAAACATCACGCTGCGATAAGGACTATTGCGAACGAGTGATAGGAAACCAGTGGTACGCAATTTTTATATTAAAATAAACAACTACCACGGCTTAAATGCGTACATATATGATAATCATAAATATATACCACATATACCTACCCAACATGGACTTATTAACTGGACTGAATGTTCAAAATTGCAAATAAACGCCATATAACAAATATTCAATTGGGTAAATATTTTTATAGACCTTTTCATATGAGAATGCATACCTACAGCTTCAAGTACAATATTTTAAAGCATTGAATCCAGTAATTAAATATGTTACATTAGAAGCGAGTGGCGTGTTACATAGGCTCCAGATTTATAGGTTTAATGAACTAGAGCTTAATACAAAACGAGAGCATTCAACAAAGCTCGGCCGCATTACGAAGTAAAAGTTAACTTGTACGCTAGCCGGCTAGTACCACAATAGCAGGCTGTATAGCCGCCGGACACGGGCCACGGCTGCGCCACACCAACTATACAAACTATATATTTTCCGCATTGAGATTGTAGACTAAGAGCTCGTGATAGGGAAAATTATGTTTTAAGTATTTTGTAGTTTGCGCGAGTATTACGGAGGACGACGCGGGTGCCCCGTGACCGAGGCTGCTGCATCCCGAACGCCGGATCGTAGATAGAAAACCAAAAATAAATTAACATACAACATAATCATATAATTAATGCATTTTAAACAGTTAAAAATGTTCTATTTAAACAATAAAGGTTCATTAAAAGATTCGGAAGTCTGTGCTGCAAATAGGTAAAATAAGTGTAAATATTTCAATTTACGAATACAATAAAAAAAACTATTTAAAAAAAATTATAAAAAAACGGCCCGACGTTTCGGATGTAAGTACCAGGCCGTCCTCCTCTTAAAAATATTTCAAATAAGTATCGCGTTTTAAACCGTTAAAGTGTTTTTTTACACTTAATTGTATTTTTTACCGGAAATGATTGTTTTTGATTTAAAAGAGCTAGTGTAGTACATTTCTCGCATAAGTTACTAATATGTCACGTGATATGATGAAAACTGAAAAAAAATCTACATTGGTTTAAATAATACATTAAAACAAATAATTTTCTTGGAAATCTATAATACGAGTACAATGTAATATTGATTGTCCTTTTGATCACCGAAAGTCACGCGCTCTTCGACTATTGCGTGCCGCGTGCCCGGCGGCTCCTGACAATTTATAGCGCAGTGGAACCAAGAGGCACGGGTACACGCTTGTTATTAACGGATCTCTGAAAGTTGGACACCGCGCCCGCGGCTATCGCGAACGCTCAAATAGCCGATCGCAAAAAAGCCCACTCGCCTTTATTGGACAAAATTGACGGATCAGTAATTAAACGTATCGGAGCGTTTTAAATGGCCGTTACATTCCTGATTGCTCGTTCGCGATTTAAATGTAACCAAATTCGTTATTTAAATGCCGCTATATTCGTCGATTGTTTTTGCCGAGGTCGATTTGAATAATATTATAGAGGTGTCCAGTATCGAATCCGTTGCGATACCTTACTTAGCACGTGCGGTCGAGTGTTCTGTTGCAATGACGAATGGCGTTGCTTAACGAGTCGCTTTTTAAGCCGGAGCTGAGCAGGAAAAGTTCGTTTTACCACTTAAGATGTTCTGTTGATGCTGACGTTTTAGGCAGAGAGTTTTTATATGCAAAGATAATTTCTAGTTTTTTGAAACAGCGAACACAAAAGAGACTCTCAATGTAAGACACGTTTTGAAAGCAAGAAAATATTAATGTCACAATTTATCAGGCCTAAGAACTTATTATTATGACTACCTGTGACTACATCTACTGCAAAGCATCTGACAGTTGTTAAACTAATTTCCTAATGAATTTAACCAACTTATGGGTTTTTAAGAATTGACAATTGTCATTTATCCCCACTCAAACCCAGGGCGCAATCTCTTATTGTACGTATAATAAGGCTATTAAAACCGGCACTCCTTATACGGAGTAGTTAGGTCAGCCCTGCTTCGAAGTTTGCCGAGTACATCTGGCCTCGGCACGAGCCAATCTGATTTACCGTCTTGATTATTCTCAACACAAACATCTATTAACATATAGTATGAAATGTAGAGCGAACGTTTTAAATTGATATCTCGATTCTCGAATAATTCAGTCAATGCACGTTCAACAACGGCATTGGAGACAATTGATCTTTATGACCTGTGCTGGCCACAGAGTATGATTGTTCGTGCCTATACGTCACTGCGCTAAGTTATACGCATAAAGTTTTGAATGCTATTGTTCTTTCATTGCCCATGAATTCTTAAAAAAAAACTGATAATTTTCGATATATTAGCAATGTACGGCTGATCGGGTATCGTGGTGGTATCGGGTCCAACGTTTTTCTAATCAATTTATGATTCGTATGAAACCTGTTGGACTTCGTCTAGAAATCTGGATATTAAATGTGTGGTAGGAAAATCGTTATGTTATCCGAGTCACGAACCACAGTCCCACAGATGAAAAAGTGAAGTTTAATCACGTTTCGGTTTCAGTCTGTAGATTCCGAATATCCAAAGCCAAAACTTGTTTAGATGCTATAGGCTTTGGTATTTCTTATCGTGCCCATGCTGATCTGTCCACTTATATCATTAAAAAATACTACAAAACGATGGAATAGTAGTAATATAGAACAAGATACTTAATAATTTCGTTTCAAAATACCAATGCTGAAAATGCTAAGCGTTTCTCAGAGATCGCTCGAGCCAAAGAAATCATTCTTAGTATTGAATGCAAAATCTATTTTTCTCGAGCTTTGGTCTCGATATGGAAAGGAGCCAATTAGAATTTCGCGGACGCCGCCTCTTAAATCAACAATGACGTCTGAACAACGAATATGGTCGTCGAAAAACGGCCGATACATTTTCGAACCCATTATGGTGTTATGTAATAGCGCCTCATTAGGCCACTTATGTGTTTTAGATGCTTAGGCTTGAACAAGATAGGGGCTAATAACATTTGTAACTGAGATACCATGGTTCTTTAAAAAAGTTAAACATTTTGTATTTTCTTCGCTTACATTATAGTCAAGAAGCTTTATTAATATCATTACAAGTTACAAGTTTCATGTAACGTGTTGTATGATGAGTTAATATTATTTCTTATATGTTTGCTTAAGGAAGAACTTACAGCAAATTAAAAATACTCTGAACATCATGTCATGGAATCAGAAAGTAATTTAAATAAGGCTCTCATGGTTAATATATTGGTAAATTAAAATTAAAATTTGTTTTTAACTACGGCCTGATGTTTTGGATGCTTTACAGCAGCCGTGGTCATGGGGGGACACAGTAAAATAAAAATGTTAAAACAAGTATCAAATCCAGCAGCATAACCAAATTCTAGATCTACCCGTCTTATAAATCACAAGAATGTAAAAAAAGCCTAAGCTTTACTCTCTTAAATTTTGAGCTCTAAATTTGCATATAAAGTGTTCGTATCATTTTTCTTTTGATTTATAATAAAAATGAAAACGTCCATTCGAAAACACAATAGCCATCCATAAAACTGGTTATGAATTACCATAAACCTTCCTTTACAATTTGGACGTCGTAAAAGGCTGTCACAAATTGGTTGCGTAGAGGTTTGTTTCAAATAAAAATTTAACTCGTATTTTAATCTATACTAATAATAAGTTGAATGTTCTTTGTTTTATTAAAATGCGGTTTACAAATTGGTACCCATGATTGTGTAGAGGTAGGCTGTAACTTTATTTGACATATAAATAACTACCAAAAAAAGTATGTTTAAAATATAATAATTAAGAACCTTCATCGCATGCGCATTTGTATTTTCACAAAAAAATCAACTCATATATTGCATTTTATATTCTCGACTATTTTTACCACCTTCAAACATAACACCAGGGGGCGATAGTTTCAAATAAAATTCGACGAAAATACAACTCGTTTATGGTTAATTGATGCTATAACCACATTGGGTGTATAAATACAGGCGTCCTTGTCGATGTTGCTTGAAGAATGTGTATCATATTGCAATTCTGAGGCGACGATAATGACCGCACTCGCTAACCAGTTTAGCTTCCATTTCTAATATTTATGTCAATTGAATAGAACCTTTTTTGTAAATCTGGTGATTATGACACATACTTACCACCTATGGTAGGCTAGTCTTTAGATCGTACCGCCAAGTATTCGAAATTAAATGTTTTTTACTTCTAATAGTTATATGTTATTTAGACAGGCTCGCTGGTGTGATGGCTAATTAAGAGGTCGTGGGATCGATCCCTACCAGGTTCGACATGTTTCTAATTAATTTATAATTTTTCTAAAACATGTTGCACTTCGTTTGAAAATCTGGATGTAATGGTTGGTTGGAACGAAATTCCGTCCGGGTCGGGAACCACCATCCATAGATGAAAAAGCAGTTAAGTTTCGCGTTTCGGCTTCAGCCTGTGGATAGCCGAATATCCAAAGCCGAAATAGGTCGACGGCGCATCTTGTTTAGATGTTATAGAGCTTTCGGTATTTCTCCTACCATGAAGTGAACCCCGTACATACATGTCTGTCCTTCTCTTTCATAATAAAATATCAATTTCAAAATCAAAAGTACGCCAGAGCACGCCTTGATATCGCAAATATCTTTATCGTGTTTAATAAGCGCCGATTCATTGTCTTTTGTCTATATCACGTACGGAACTTGTTTTAATACAATAGCAGGCCCAAACAGCCTTTTGTGGAGGGTGAAAATATTGGACGCGCGTTGCGACTTATCACGTCCTATTCAAACACTTGATATCAACAGGTTTTTATCTGCATATTTGTGCCAAAACTAATATTAACTGAATGCAGGTCAATGCTTTACACTCTGTGTTAAGTATCTATTTAATTTCGCGAGTGTGCTCATTCAGGATAATTTTCCTAAAGAGGTAGATTTTGAATTCGAAATTCAAATTGATTTTCGAAATTTGAATTCGAAATAAGAATAAAAAAAAACAATATCTGATGAAGATGGCTGCGGACACATGACACTATTTGTAGTCTTTCCTAGCTACTTTGTGTATTTAAGTGTGGCGTGTCAAGCACATATTGGATCCGACAGTGCTTACCTGTTTACACATCTCGTTAGTGATATAACGTTCCGCCTACCGCGAGTTATATATGCATATAGTGAGACAACATCGTCATCAACATAATGATAAAAAAGTCTATATTCCAAAATACCTTACCTCGTTCTTTTGACTTGTAATTAAATTAAGCTCTTTTCACGGTTTACAAAGCGAAATATATTAGTTACCCTTTTTAATTCGGCAGCATCAGCCGTTGTTATTGAATTTATTTATCTATATAAAACATTGAAATAAAATTGACAAAATGTTATATTTCCACTTTCTAAGCTTCGTGGTTATTATAAATGAGAACTATAAACATTGATAATTCCCAATTTATCTAAATTACTGTAACATATAACAGTATACACTATAGTACTTTGATCCAAGATAATGTAGTCTCTTTTTGTCATGAGCACAGATAGTCAATTGATACTCGTCTCTATAAGTCTATAATTACAGCGGTACACCAGTGTCCCATCAATCATAAAAGCTTGTATGCTCATCGTGCATTTTTTGCCTCCTGGATCCGTGACCAAATGTACGAATAATGCAATTTTGATTAACTTCCAACGCGAAGGATAATGGAGACATTATGATTACGTGCGGCGCGTGCGTGATGTGACGAGGAATCGAGTACTTGTTATAATTGCTGCTAATTACAAATTTTACGGCCGAATATTTCTTAAGGAACATCTGTTAACAATGGAGTATTGAAAAAGTCCATGTGACCCTTTGTTAAGTTATTTTAATGATAGAGGGCAGACAAGCTTGGTGTACACTTGATGATAGGTGAAATATAAACGACCTATTTTGGCTTTGGATATTCGAAAATTCAGAGACTGAAACCGAAACGCGATTAAACTTCACGGCTTTATCATATGTGGACTTTCGATATTTCACCCATTAAATATCCATATTTCCACCTGTGTATTATTAGGGTTAATATTACACCAACGAGTCCGTCGTGTCTCTCTAGCTTATCAAATTTATTTAATGTACCCAAAATCCGGTGCCCGTAACTCACTCGTTCCCATAATTATTTTAAAAACATGTCCTCAATTCTAATATATTTCGTAACACGCAAAACGCTCATAATGTCTACTTTCACTTAAAACAATGGTGTTATTGGATTGGGACCGTTTGATCAAGTCACGAGCGTAGGACAAGACTGTAATCGCCCAAAATCATCAGTGTTAAGAACTGGTCGTGAACAATATCTGTGTCTGACAGACTTACCGTTACTACCCGTTGAGGTTATATAATGTATATGTATGATTCAGTATTGGTTAAGTACTGAATTTCAAGTTTCTTGGACGCTAGATTCATAAAGGCTAAACCAGAGGTAGATTAATATAATGGTACGATAAAAAATATGACTTGTAAATTAATAATTAAGCGTTAATTACTTACTTTTTTATTTTCGGTGTTTTTTTATTTAAACTTAATAATTATTACGAAATGGTAATTTTGATAAGGTTTTTTGTTTCCTGTGTTTGTTATTATTATTATTGTTATAATGTTTCGTTATTATTGTATTCTTTAAATGTTTATCGTTTTTAAGTTTAACATCTAACTTAGTTTATTGGGCGACAGTATTTGTAACGTATTTTTTCTCTTTGTGGTAGAATATAATATCTTGAAAATAAGTTCTACATGCCCCATACACATAACACATGTTCGAACACTGACCACATATACCAAGAAAAGCTTATTTGACGAAGGGAGCGAACCACCTTTTCAAATACGCACAAGAAATAACTTAAGGTGTTATATACGCGGCATGTACGAGGTGCGAAGTTTAAGGGTAAGTATACACGAGGCGTAAATGCTAAATCGCGCCACAAATACGGAGGTGTGAAAAGCTCGGCTTTATTGTTAACTAAGCCGACTGACCGGTTCCAAAAAACTGCTACTAAATCTAAGATGTGATCCGTGTTAATGCTACTAAACTAAAAGGTGCCGCGGTAGTGTTGTCTGTCGTAAAATGGACGATAAAGACGAAATTTTTCTTTTCTTAATAAAATGACGTTTTCTCACTTTTATGAAGATTAAAGACAGACTATAAATCAAAATATAAAATTATAGTGTTTTGTTAGGAACTACAAAATAATTCATGTTCCAACAGCGACCGTATATAGCAACATATCGTGTAAAGTAAATTATTTAAATAAAACCACTTTAAAGGTTTAAAACGCGACATAGGTATATTAGTTAAATATATTTGAAAATTACTACGGCCCGATGTTGTACGTTTTAAACCAATACAGTGTTTTATTTAAATGTATACCGCTCGCGTAAACTAAAGACAGTATTTAACTAAATTAGTTCTCAGTCTGTACACTGCTTTAAAGTATTAAAATATTATATGAAATGCAGTCATTAGTATTCTCAATCTTGAACTGTACTATAAATATTATCAGCTTATTAATATTCAATAATGAGAGCTTTCCCGTGCGTTGAATCTCGACAGTATTAACACTGATAAACAGTTCAATAACTTGCATAGTTATTTATAAATACACGTATTCAATATATCATTGTTACAATTTAAGGTACAGGTAAAGAGTAATTGTTATAATAATTTTTCTAATAGGAGTCATGTCTCTTATAAATAAAAGTAAGACACCATATAACATCATGTACTTACGTATAGTTTCTTTCGATGTGATAAATACAATCTTTTTAAATTGTCAACGCCATATAATCGTTTTATTGTTTATCTGAGATATTTTCAGGAAGTAGGATAAAGAAGTAAATTTTCAATATATTTTGGCCTTCTTTCGAAAAAAAAAATCTTTAAATCATCATGTATATAAGATATGTTAATTGCAACATAACAAGTAGATATTGGTTCGAAGTGGCCATTATAAAAATTTATAGCGCGTAATCGCTGTAAAAGTTTTAATAAGCCTCGATTGCTTACTACTATAATCAATATTAAGCATATAGCAGGGAAATATAAAAATGTTATATTTATTTATTTAATCCTTTACCGACACACAAATAAGGTATACAAAAACACTCGACCGACTCGTCGGTATGTTGGTAGCGATGTATGACTAAGAATCGAAGGTTCGATCCCCGCTGGGTCCGACATTTTAATAAATTTTAAAACTTCTGAAACATGTTGGACTCCGTCTGGAAAATCTGAATATTAAGTTGGTTGTAGAAATATCGACTTTCCGTCCGGGTCACGAACCAGCGCCCACAGAAAAAAGCCGTGGAGTATAATCGCGATACGGTTTCAGTCTGTGGACTTTCTAATATCATAAATAATAACATTAAAAAAAGTCTTCATAATGCAACTGTTAGGATATATTACATTATATATATATATATATATATATATATATAGTTTTAAGTTTCAGGAGGAAAAATAAATATGAAGTTATCCGTCAAACGGACATAAAATCCGCATAAATCTGGACACTGGACACCAAGCAAGCATCAATATGAATATTAATAATCAGGTTTTAAACAGGCAATAGTCTGTCAATAGTGAATCCTTCCTCTCGAGCGGTATCGAATATCTTGAGCGTGTGGCGATATTTTGTTACACGGCGGACGCAACTTATCGACGTGGAATATATTGACACGAAACCTAATTATCGACAAAAGGAAGTCTGATTGGCTTAAGACCACAGGAAGAGAGGAAAGCGTTAATAATTTTGGCACGGATTACAAAATGGCGAACTTCAATGCACTAACTTCGGACTCTGTTACAATATGTTTAGTAAGGCATTAATTTTTCGGTTGCATTAAACTGTAGCAAAACTATGTACTAGTCTGTATTAGTTTATAAACGAAGAATAAGAAGTGATCCGTAACGACTAGGTAGAAAGCAGCATAGTGTAAATAGCCTTAATTTATAATTTATATTATAACTTATATAATTTTCGCTTTAGCTACTTGTTATGGCGCCAACAGATTACAAAAGTAAAGTCAGCAAAAAGTTTGTAGTAGAGGTCCGTTTTTACTCTTTCACTACGGTAGCCCAAACATTAGCAGCCAGAATTAATTATTATTGTCTCTGGTGTTATATTTGTAGTTAGAAACCTAATTCAATAATTACCTAGTTAATTATTTGCCGCCGTCTTCCTTAATTGGCTAAATCTAACGAGATAAGGGATATCGCAACTGTTCCGAATTATAATTGTCTTAGGTGCTGGGTTATTAAAACACATAAAGCCAATTAACCGTTACCTTATCGAGCAAAAACTTTTAGCCATTGTGTCGCCGCGCTGCTTGCTGCTGGTCATAATCACCACAGATCTTATTCGACAGGACCCAGTAAGGACCAATTTATGTTTCAGCGAAAATAATTGGCGCACTGAACAGATATATATGAGAATGTTTTAGATAAAAACAAGCAGTAAAAAACTTGAGGATGTCATACGTTCGTTTAAAAAAATTGTTTGTTATTAATAGATAAGAAAATTAGACTTCGTAGCGTAAACGTTTTATAAGTATCCCATCCTCGTCGCAAACAGTATACTTAGAATTAAAGTAATTTAATTTTGTGCATATATATTATAATTTCACCCGAATTAACACAGATCAAACAAAAGACGGTTCCATTCGCAGATACTACAATTAGTAAGCATAGTAACGTAATATAACAACTATACTGTAGACGAATTAAGTAAAGGAAAAGACTAAACCAAAAACGAAATAGTACGCGTAGGAATTTAAGAGATTGGCGCGGGCGCAATGCGCAGAGATCCCTTTTTGTGACACTAATTTCAGTCTTCGTATCCATTGCTAGTATTATTACGAAGGATAGAGAGTGAGCCTGAAGAAATGATTGCATATTTTACTTTTTGCCTGCCGAGATTGCGAGGGCCTATAAATGGCGGATCGAGCCCTCGGGCCGGTGCCATTTGCAATCGGTTATGGAACGACCGCGCGCTTTTTGCATTATAATCGGTCGTCCCCACTGACTCCTTTTTTTACCATATCCCGATAAGCGATGATTGTGAAAGAGGTTTTATATAAAACGAAAAATGTCGACGCAACGGTTGCTCGGTGTAGTAGCTGGAAATGCTGCGAAACAATGTTAATACTCTGTGGTACATATAATCTGTGAGTTTATACATAATCTATGCATAAACGCACAGAGTATTTATAGTCAAACTTCATTTAAATGCCATTTTTAAATAAAACACTTTAACGGTTTAAAACGCGAGAAATATTAGTTACACTTATTTGAACATTAATTTAACTACCGTAAGTGTTTTATTCAAATGTGTACCCGCGTAAACTACAGACAGTATTAAATTATTTTTCATATACATACAGTCATATAGCTTTTGTATAAAATTATTCTGTCTTTTTTAATTGCATATTTTTGGTATGTATGTAGCTTTTAGCGAAAACTCAAAAGCTAAAAATATAAGACGATTATAGTACATTTTTTACACGTCCCGTAATGGAACGAGACTGATGACTAGGATTCATCCTTTTGTTTGTTCAAGCCATCGGTTTTACCTTAAGGAGTATGATGGATGACAGCGCAATCAAGACGGCGGTTTAGGACGCATCGGCGTCATGTTACAGCCAAGACGCTACCTCATTAGCGATGCATACATTATAGTGTAAATAATGTAAGGAATTCATTTATGATGGATCATGGTTTTTTCCACTATCAAACAATGGAATGGCGCCAGATCATTAATGCGCAGCGTGGTTCCGGAAAGGGTTGATGCCTGCTTGAACTTTAAAATGTGTATTTTTCATTAGTAGAGCTATTAAATAGAATATAATGGTTTAGATAGACTTATATTATAATTATAATTGACTAATTGTACTCGTTAAGTATAATCTTGTTACCATGTACGTAAAGGATGGGCTAAACACACACACACTTATATGTCTGTTTTACTGTGTTTTATAGATCCCTTAAAAAAAATATCGTTAAATCTGTAACACAATGTCAATATACTTTATTTTTATAAGACAAAATGGATACGCTAAGTTTTTTTTATTCATTTGAACGTTTATATTCTTCTTATAAAAACTTTATTACAAAACATAGATATTGATAGATAAAAGATATAAGTTGACGCGTCCGATTGAGGCGCATTAAAATGCAGCTCGTGCGACCCAACCCGCGCCCGCGCATCCTCTAATAACCGCTTAGACCTCTTATGCATTATTCAACAAATCCCGCTGATCTCGCATACCAAATTTTTCGGCGAAATTTACCTTTTTCAATCGGTAAAAAATGCGGACCGTTGCTATTTAGATTTGTTAAAATCTATTGTAAAAATACACACTGACCAACTTATAAGTACATAAAAGTGTTTTCCCCTGTGGGGTATAGGATATACCGGCGTCTAGTTTCGAACAACACGTTCCCTTGGAATCGACGCCAGGTCCTTTCTATATAATATATACTACACAATTTCCACCGCAATCCTGCGTCCACAGATGAAAAAGGCCTGTAACTTGGATTTCCTAGTCGTAAGTCTGACCTTCTCTATTATAAAAGAAACACAGTGAAATTATAAAGCGTCAGCTTTTGTAGCGTTGTAAAATTTACAGAAGACACAGATATCGGCTATAAGCATTAATTACGCGTCCGTGGTATTACCAACACCATAATTAGCACCGGTATAACGATAGGCCGTCTCTGAGAACGAATTGAAAAAATAAACACCACACAAAGAACGGCTTCATCTGACCTGCCGATACAACCGACCTACATTTACTGTTAATTGCCTGGCTTCCAAAGAAATCTCTTGTAACACAATCGACATCTCAAAACACTTGTTTGTATAGGGAACGATTGTCTACAATTTTTGTCTACGTTTACGTAGAAAAAAATTATAGAATAACTCCTGAGATTAGCGCGTTCAAACAAACAAACTCTTAGTGTAGATTTAAATTGACAAATAAAATATACTAACAAAATCTATATTGATACACCGGGACTATTTCAAGTTTAATTTTGAAACATGCGGCCGTAATTAAAATAAACTGTAGAAACATATAATATTGTGTTTTAAACCGTTAAAAATGTTTTAAGTGTACGATTCGCGTAGCGGACAATACTGATTAACCTTGTACAAGAAGGACAACAGTATGTTAAGTTTATAAAGAACGAGTTTTAAGCCGTTGATTAATAGTAACGATTTTGACCTACTTCTTAATTAAGACTGTCTAAAGAGCAGTCTTGCTTTATTTGCATTGATCATGATGGTGTGCAATATATTGTATTGAAAGTAAAACGTGGTCTAGTCGTTTAACGATTTCACTGTTGTGTAATAGTGAATTATAGCCAAGTTACTTCTAATTACTTCCATCTATATTACAAATAATAATTTATTTTAACTACGGTCCATACTATTAGGGTGCTTTGCGACAGCCGTGGTCAAGAGGCTAGTTATAAATGTAAATAAGATAATTAATATATTTCAGATTTCAAACCGTTAAATAATGTTTTATTGAAAGGTTAATTTAATATAAAATACAGTTGAATAAAACACTTTGACTGTTTAAAACGTGATATATTAGTTAAACTTATTTGAAAATGATTTTTAACTTCGGCCCGACGTTTCGGATGCTTTGCAGCAGCTGTGGTCAGTCTCCCCGTGACCACGGCTGCTGCAAACGTCGGGTTACTTTAACGGTTTAAAACGCGATATATTAGTTAAACTTATTTGAAAATTAAAGTGTTTTATTTAAATGATCCTCTACTCGCGTAAACTATAGACAGTGTTTAAATACAGTTGATACAACTTATTACATATTTTAAAGCGTTTACCCTAAATATTTAAGCTACGTTGGTTTAATGCACACAATGGCATATTTAAAAATAATTTGAATGTCTAAAGCATTACGCCTTCTATCAAATGATTCTAAATCTTCCCTGTGATAAAATGCACGACGTTTTTATTTTCTTTTTATTCATAAATGGCAAACAGGTTGAAAACTTTATACAATTAAAAAACTTTTTCTATTTAAAATCATTGTGGCTTAAAAAACCCCACTTTAAAACTCCCCTGATACAACATAATATGATAGGGGATATTCTAGGACTAAAGCTAGTACACATACGTGATATCAAAGCTTATAAAACAAAGAGAGCTAATGTAGCTCGTGTTTATATAACAAAGATTGAGTTACCCTTTACTGTCGAGCAGACATTTTATCTTCGAGATTACGCTTCAAGCACACCATAAAAATACTTGTATATTAATTTACAGTATGTGAAGAGAGTAACGTCCCAAGTCTCAAGTACCTTGGGAACATTTTACTGACAAAGGATAGAATTTAATCGTTAATTATTAATTCATTTATCATTACTCAAAGTTGAGAGCACTTCGCATTACTTATCTGCTGATGCTTGGAAACTTAATTTTTGTGTTAACAATTATACATGGTCTACATATTAGGAACAATAGCCTTTAGCTTTATAAACAACAACAAAAATTTCGTGTCTTAATCTATGATGTCTTCAAGCGACCACGGCTGCTGCAAAGCATCCGAAACGTCGGGCCGTAGGTAAGATAAGTTTCGAATAAGTTAAACATATATATCGCGTTTTAAACCGTTAAATTATTTTATTTAAAAGTGTTCTACTCGCGTAAACTAGACAGTATTTAAACGATAAGTCCTCGTCCAAATAACACACAAACTCATTAGATATTATAACGAAGTCGTCCTAGATTTCTTTAGAAGCAAATATAACTATTTAAGGAAAGCGAGTGCCATTACGTATACTGTAATATTCTGATTCCGATTAACCTATTATTATATACAACTCCATGTCAACGGAGAACGAGCTAAATAGACAGGCCAAGCTGAGCGCCTTGGAACACGTGTCGTTGATTGGCCCCAATTGGCGAACGAATAAAAACAATCGCGCTTAAAAATAACCGTGATTTCATACAACATGTGATGGATGTTTTCTCTTAGTGGAAACGGAGCGTGGTGTTCCCAGGCTCGCATGTGAAATGTCCTGACGGTTTGCTCTCATGTTTATGGTGATATGGAAAACATATGGGAGGGGGGAGTTTGGAATCTCTTCCGTCTAATCCTGACCTATTATGGGGAGATATATGCTGAAAACATATGTCTGTCACACTTTTACGTCTAAATGGGTAGACCGGATTTTATATAATTTTATGTCAATCTCAGAAATATTACGTTTTTAAGCTATAGAGTAATCTTATACAAAGAAAAACAGTCCGCGAATAAATTCCAAATGATTTATACATATTCTTTTGGAGTCTATTGGACAGATTATAATTAACGTAGATACTTCCTTACTTAAAACTTGCATTTCGATTTATAAGTAGAAGTTTTTTAAATAAAACATTTCAACGGTTTGAGACGCGATATATATTAGTAAAACTCTTAAACTGTCAAAGTGTTTTAGATGAATGTGTACTACTCGCGTAAACTACAGATAGTGAATAGGATTTCTTTTTAATTTTTTATACTTGTGCTTAGTTTGTATTATGAACTACAAGATGTCTATATGTAGTCTTTGTATATCTACAGATGGACCTTAGAAAAAGGTAATAGCTACACTTATCACCCGCTGATAAAGCGACATCCTTATTTGCGGTTTCAGATGTGGGTCATTCAGGAAATAAAGCCGCAAAAAGTTCTCATGCCATATTTTTATCTCTTATTATTTTAAGTTGAAAATAGCCGCGTATCACATGTTAGGCGTTCCACTTCCGTTGTGATAAAGATGATCGAGTAAAGAATATTAATTGAATATCTCACGCAGGGTCCATTATTCGTTAGGGAGGAAACCAATTAATGGAATTGTATTCAAAGTATGTTTTATGTTGTTTCCGTGCCATATCAGAAGATAGTTTTAATACAAAGCAATGTCGGCCATTTGCTAATTTTTAAAAAATTAGCAAATGGCCGACTATTTTATCGCCATTTGAATAGAGAATTCTATATTCGATTATTACTTTTTCTATAGGTTAAACGGTTTTTTTCTAACCGACACAAACAAAAAGATTTTATCTCCATTCCTTTTAACCCTAAAACGTGGCACGAGACAGTATTCTTGTTCCACAAGTGTTAGTCATGAAGGTTTGTCTTGGTCCTTTATCTATTACGGCTATTGTTAATCGTATTGGCGCCAGGGCATTGTACTAGAATTTTAAATGTGACTCGTTTATTTTGAACTTTCAAAAAGGGGGTTTTCCGTAAAGACAGGATTAAGATTTTGTTAAACCTCCCAAAAAAATATATAGTGTTTTGTGCTGTAACCAACACAGAAATAATTTTCAATTCGAACAAATTAGTTCCTGAGATTAGCGCGTTCAAATACACAAACTCTTCAGCTTTATATATTAGTATAGATATAGATTAACAGTAACGTTCAACCACCATCTTTAACAGGATTTAATACCTATCTCCGTTTTTACATACATTACGCACATCCGCTGCTTCTTACGCTAAATACACTCAGCAATTTATTTAGACAATTAACGCAAGTCCAGATGATTCTTCCATAAGCAATCTTCCTGCTCAGCATAACATCCGCTTACATAATAATATTAACTAGAAAAGTGCGAACGACGTACTTATATGCGAATGGACCATCACTTCTACTTAAGGTGGGACCAGTTTGTATAAAATATGTTAAGGAACGCCATTGCTAAACAGATACCTGCAGATCTATCCATCTTTGGAGTCATTACGATAACGCGTGACTATGCACAGATTCACTGGGGGATAGGAATGTAGATGAGGTGAGGTTGTGTAGCTACTTTTTTAAATATGTACTAAGTAGACGTCGCATAAAAGCTGATGTTAAAACAAAAAATATTCCATAATTGTTAGTGACTTTGGTATGCCCTTACTCTTAAGTTCTTAAGTGAACACATATTATGTATTTCTTCGTGTCACTCGTAATTCGCTATTACTAAAAAATTGGTATGTAACAAGGAAACGTAGTGTTAATAATAGGTACTTTACGAAGGTGGACAATTTTAATTTAAAGAAAAGTAATAAATCGTGAGCTACTAAAAAGTTGCTGTGCAAGAAAGCCAAGATTGTTCAAAATTTAAATCACATTATTATGAAAAATGTGTTATTATGAAAATAATTTTATTTAAATTATGTTTTAGTCTGGTATATCCTAGAAGATTTAGGCATGTTAAAAGACTTATATTAATTAAAAATCGAAAATAAATTAAAGGAAATTACGACTTGGACAGGACTTGAACCGGCATTGTCAGGGTTCCGTGCTGTTGCTCAACCAATTGAGCTACCGAGTCCTACACGAGTCGTAAATTTTTTCAATTTATTTTCGATTTTTAATTTATACAGTGCCATCACGTGCAATAACATGTGAAAAATAATAAAGTTCTCAAACTTATATTAGGCAAAGGAATGCTAGAAACTTGTGCCATAATCATTTTTTCAATTAAAATAGATTTTTTAAATTACCATTATGCCATCAAGTGCATGTAAGTTTTTCTACAATGAAAATATGTAATGCGTTTACACACTTAAGGCTGGATTTTAGTCTTGATCGTTCGGTCTTGCAAAATAATAGGGGTCAACCATAGGTGTACAATTACCAGAACAAAGCAGGAGAGGTCTCGCAGACAATTTGGGCTAAGCTTATCAATCAATGAGTGCATGTCGTGCGAACGCGTTATAATAGGAGGATATTATAATAAACAGCTCCCCTCCGTATCCCTCCCTAATAAATATTAATGTATGAACTTGAAGCCCCACAATGCATCGGCTGATGCTGGTACATTGACACTCGATCTGTTTTATTCTGTTTTTTATTCCTCTCAAAATCCCCTTTGTACATACATTAAGAACTATTCTAATCGTAAGAGACGATAAATTGGAAGGCGGGGGAATTGTTAGCAAGGATATAACGAAGGTTTTAATATTTTTATTGAATAGAAAATGGATGTTAGTACCTATATGTACCTGGTTTTATTTGGGAGTCATTTATCCTTGATAAAATCCGTGTAGATTGGCACTCCTTAAAAATATTTTTAGTTTAGTCATGTTTATTTAAGTAAAACATTTATAACGGTTTTTAACGGGAAATATATAACTTGACTTATTTTTTTTTCCTTTGCAGCAGCAGCCGTTTAAGGTGTTTTATTGAAATGGCTATGAGTCGCGTAAACTATAGACAATTGTTCCTTTAATTATTTTAACGCAAAACTCTTTTGAACCAGTCACAATGCCAAACTATAGACAAAAGATGAGTTTATGTAACAAAGCTTGACGATATTGTAGCTTATTGAATGGTTAAACAATTGACGCACCCCCGTAACCCGGATGGGTCACGTGTAAGGGATGGACGTGAACACTTTTCCCTCGAGTTTCCCACGCCACCCCAAGGGAAACCCAACTTGTTGATTTTGTTCCGTATTCGCCCCCATTTGACATCATTTCCGGAGAGCCATAACAATTATAATTAAGTGTTGACGAACATTTTTTGGTATATTATTGATATTAATAACTCGTTTGAGATTAGATCAGTACGCGTAAAGTATAAAACGATGTAATAATGTTTTATAGCCGTCATAGTGAATAATAAAAAAAATATTTGTAAATTTTTTGGCTTTGGATATTTTTTTGTATTGTTTTCTTACTTACTAGGACTTCGTCAAGTATTCTTCGAGAAAGATATTTCCCATAGTTTGTTGGCGAATTTAATATAATAGCCATCAAATCAAACAAGATTCTAAAAGTTATCGACCGCTAGATATGTTGAATTTTAAACTTATTTTGCCGGTGTTAAAGGTTAAGAATGTGCTGGCAATGATTATATAAACATATTAGCATAGACCATAAATTATCTTAAACAAAGAGGGGAATTTATTACACTATCCGGAAATTTGCATAGACAATGAGCGAAAATTATCTTATCATAATAAAAATAATCAAAAATATTAAAGAAAAAATACTTTACTTTAAATAAAACTTTATTTAGACTTTTAACTAGTAGGTACCTATGATCTGACATTCCGTATGCTTTTAGCCGCTATATGGCTGGTAGTGTGACCACATTTAAAAAAATAAGGCAAGCTTATTTTCGACCATTTAAGGTCGAAAGTGGTTATTTGGACAAAGGTTGGAAAAAATTATGATAAGTTTACGTTTGAACCCGTGACAGACGTCTTAACATCTCGTTCTTTACCACTGTTTCATAGATTCTTTATAATTACATTTTCAAGTAATATCGTCTCGCATAACTACTGAGTAAATAATAAATATTTGACTAGACAATATTTATGTATAAGCGTGTAATGCCGGGAGGTAGTCGAACAAAAAATGTAAAGAAAATTACGCGCGCAGTTTCAGTGAATTCGATTAGCCCACTTCGTTTCAAATCGCCGCGGTTTGAATATTCAAACGTAGAATGTCAATCGGGCAAGGGCCATTATCATTGGTCGATTATCAAACACAAACAAAAAGAACCATCAATTTAATGCCAATTTTGAGCACGCAGACATCAGATATTAGCAAATTGCTGCGCGAATGACGCGTTTCGCCTCGGGCTAGGATTGTGATGGAAATTCTTGAAACCATTCGGAATTTTGTTTCGAGATAAGTTAAGTATAATGATGTATATTCGAAATTAAAAAAGCTTAATGCCAGATATAAAAAGAAAAATGTTTTTTGCCTAATGATCTAATAAGTAGGTACTTAGGTCTAAAATGAAATACAACAACAAATTCGGCCTTTTTTTCAATAAATAATTTCTACGTAGATACAATATGGCTAAGTATATGTTTTCCGTTATTTTTTGACAATAAAAACTTTATTCTAATCTAAAACAAGTATTCGAACCATTGAACAGAACTAATGCGAAGGTAATGAAACGAAGTTAATAATCTTCTTAACAACAAAACGCAAAAGGCTTATTAAAAAACAATAGTCGAAACCACTACAACAAAATATTTTAAAAGTTTTCAAATCTTGTAAATCCAAATCTAAAAATCGGCTTATAGGATTAAGGTATTGGGTATATCCTTCACGCAAATATTATTTGAATTTAGAATTACGTATCACATAGATTGTTTTTAATAACGGTTTTAAAATTAAAATAATAAAAACTCACCTTCCACTCCAATCACATTGGTCACCAATAGATCCCGCCTCCGCAACACTCGTAAGACCCAAAACAAGAGTCCAAAATAATGTCCGGGGATCCATTTTTAATGTTCACGTCTTAAAACCAGCTTCAAAAATTCCACATCACTTAAAATATTTGTTTATTATCATAAGGATGAAAAACAAATAAAAATATAGTCCTAAACCTAACGCACGTCAACTTTTTATCAGCTTTCACAGACTACTAAATGTTCGAAAGAGACATGTCTTTGGGCAACACAAGCTGTTGTCATACGGGCTAGAAAGAGATGGATGATTCGAACAAATTAAAAAAAGTATAACGTGATATCGCCGTTTCACTCTAAGTTGTAAGTTTGTGTTGTTTATTAAATAAGATTTTATTATTTATGCATTAAAGTCTAGATTTAAATGTAGATTGCCAAAGACGTAATTTAAGCTTTCAGAAATGGCGGGAAAGATTTGTAAGGCGCTATCAAATCTTTCGTTTATTATTTATGTGCGCTGACGGTTCACGCGAGATAAAAGCTTTTTAAAAGCTTTGCATATATTCTCGATATCTTAAATCGAGTTTAATGCGCTATTAATATGCTTTCATTACTTGCGCTTACTGGTACTTAACATAATGTCACCAACTACCGACTTAATATTTCAAGGGCTTAATATTTTTATATTTGAGCAAACTTTCCCAATATTATTGAAATGGTTACCCTTATATAGAAAATCACAACGCAAGGGAAATACTAATTAAACATCGACCCTATTTTTTGCACCATGAGTTGCCATAACACTTTTTTTACCGAAACTAAATAGCTAACGACCTTTGGGTAAAGCTTACGCATCAAAATGTTATAATTATCTATGAATGATGTTATTCTGTGCAGTTTTTAATACATCTATTTTACTGCTGTATCATTAAATGGGTTTTATTTTTTAAGACCTGCGTCATTAACGTTATTTTAAAATCCGTTTAAAATTCCTTTTTAGTATACTTACCGGCGTTATTTTATTATAAGATACATAAAAAAAAATATTATCGAACGAAAAAATATACCTATTTTATTGTTATTAGGTTAGTATAGATTGTCATCGTATAATTTGGTTTATTTGCTTTTAAGACGTTGTAGGAATATCGAAAATTCTTTCCAGGTAACAAACCTCCCAACATAAAAAATCCGTGAAGTTTAGTCGCGTTTGGTTTCAGTCCGCGGATTTCCGATTATCAGAGCCAAAATAAGTCGACAAACAGATTCAAATTTATAGATTTGCGAACAAAGCAGGCTGGAGATGTATTTAAGAATCAGAATAAAAGTATAATTTAGTTTCTTTTGTACAATCGCGTGCGATGTATGTTTGTTTTGAGATAAACTGAATCAATAAGGCATATTTGTTCGCCGGGTAGATAACTGCTTTGTCGCATCGGCTTTGCTTGTCTAAGGCCCCGATTCGCTCCCTTATCTCTTTACTTTTGACCTGTCTAGGGTCCTCATGTTTCCATTATTTTAACGTGCCTATCTACGTGTATCTTACCCGACTGGTCAACATGTAGTCTTTATCAATAATGTACAACTAAGCATTAAAAAATATTCGGATAAATCATGAATCTATTCCATTTGGGGTATGGAGAAAAGTGATCAATGTGGGAACCAACTATATCTTCTACGAGTTGCGAATATAAGTACTATCTTTAATGTAATTTAGAGATGAAGAAAAATATTGCATTTGTCAATCATATATCTCTTTTAAAAAAACGACCTTTTTATTTACATTTTGACGTTGATAAATATGAACCTATTACAGATCGAGGTACATGTCATAGACTCGTGTTCAATCAATTTGATGAAGTTGATGGTCGATACTTTCCATATAAAAGAACCGGCATTCCAATCCACAAGGTAAACGAACGCCGTCCACAGAAAAAAAACAGCCAGGAATTATATTTATTACTTTAAACCCTTTGGCTCTGTGCATTTCCAGTCGAAAGCCAAAATTTGGTATTTTGGCTGTATCTTACCTTCCAGCAAGAGACCTCCATGCTTATCTGTCCTCCTAATCCTTAAGACTAAGATACTATGTGCAACATGTGATTTTTCTCAAAAATTAAATAAATTGTGAGGTTTACCCTATGTTGTTTAAAATCAATCTTTACGATCGATGTCTTGTGTGATAGTTTATACATAAAGCTCGATTCTTTATTTCAATCATGAGTAAATAAGACTATTAACTAGCTCATCCATTATTATGCTTTGAAGTTTTAAATACTTACAGAAAAAAGCAGTTTCTGTACGTATTACAAACATTATATATTATTATGAATGAGTCTATTTAATTTTAGAATAATAGCCAAAGATAATATAAACATTCTCTGAAACAATGGTCAGAAGAAGACGTATAAAAACGAGATTTATATAAATATAATCCATTAGGCATCTATTCATTCTTCAACATGAATTGTTTGTGGGTGGTTTTAACTGTTACGTTACATTATACCTTAGCTTATCAACCGACCTCTATGTCAAAATGTAGGTATATGGTATAACAATAGGTGTAAGTAATTTTGGGTTTTAGATAGCAAGGAGATAATTAAAAAGTCCAATGTTGGATAATATATATATTTATATAAAAATTGGATTGAAATGAACTCGAGTCTTGAATTATTATTTAAACATTTTGGAGTGCTTAGTTAATAAGAAAAGTTCTCTAAATTTACAACGTGTAAGTAGTAGTAGTTTGTAGTACGTAATGTCTAAATCTCTTTAAATACATTTGCTTTTGCAGGCATCGACAAATGTCCGGAACATTTGATAAGAATAAAAAGCGACTGCAGCAAATCATTCTGGACTGCACAAAAAACTTGTGAGCATCCAGAAGATATTCTGGTTGGAACTATGTGCGGGTTTTCTAGATGCGATTGTCCAGACCCAATGGTGCTGGACACGGAAACAGGATTTTGTTATGATGTTGATAATTGTCCAACCAAGCATGGACTGGAATCAAAATTAGAATAGTTACTTGTAATTTACTTTCTATAATCAAGGAGGTTTCTTCTATCAATTTCATTCTAATGGCATAGTCATGTTACAATTAAGTTTGCTAGGATCAATAGTTTTTATTTTATTAGTACCTAAGTATCGAAATAAAAAAATAAAAAAAAGAAATATCTATATTTTTATAAGAACTTAATCTTAATTTTTAAAATTCTACCTTGCGTGGGTCGGAACGCTTGGGGCTTAGTGTCATTGACTGACATTGACAGTGGCAACTGATTTTAAAAATAAAAACATAACCTAAAACGTTTTCTAAACGATACTATAAGAAATAAAGTAATACATATATTAAAATAACAAAAAGAAAATATGTTACGTATATTTCATAAAAGTTTAATTTTACAAAACCAGTGTTTATCTCAAAAACTATTAAAAGAAATCAACATTGTTGCAATAAATCAAAAATTTTCAAGGCATTTATCGAATAAAGTACAAGAAGAAAATAAATTTGAACGTATCTATTATGGTGCCTTAACACCCCAGATACGGGCCGTAAAAGTTTTTTCACTATGTTCTAGTATAGCAGGCTTAGTTGCACAACCTATTTTAATCAAAGAAGCTTCTACTATCGGCAGCACTTCATTACTTATAGCTTTATGTTCTGTCGTGGGCTTCTTCACATTTATTACTCCAATATTGCTGCATATAATTACGAAGAAATACGTCACAGAAATTCACTATGATCCGGATACATCTACATATAAAGCAACAACATATAATTTCTTTATTATGCCAAAGCAAGTGAGTGTCTGTCAACTACAATTGCAGTAAATACTTTCATACGTAGCAATTACTATTGTGCTACTCTACAGAACTTCTAGAAGTGTCTATGTTGGATTTATATGTTACTTATGTTATATATTATCATATTTACCTACTTGGATTGGTCCAGTAATGCATAACACACAATTATACATATAATCTCTATATAGTTCCCTGTCTGTAATATTTGGCAGATATATAACAGATTGTCACAGTATTGTTTCTATTATGTAAATAACGTATTGTAATTCTGCAATATTAACTTTACAGGTTGAATTTACACCAGATGATGTCATAGTACCTGATATCCCTGGAATGTTTACGACTATGTCAGCAAAGGGAAAGAACCTGTTCATTGAAGCAAGACACTTCAATGATCCTCTACATTATGCTAAAATTATGGGTTATGATAAACCTTTAGACTTTAAACTGGGTGAGACAGATGACAGTGATGTAAAAAAGTAAATCAGAATATTGTTTTGTTATTTAATACATAAATAGTGATATAACATCAACACACTGAATTCAAGGAAAATTAAAATATACATGACTATGCTGATTAAAATAAATACTATTAGGTATATTAAAATGATATTTAATTTCATTCATTCACAATTCTTAAATCTATTAGTTAAAATTAGGACATCCTTTATATATTTCTGTCAGTTTTTATTTACAAAATACATAAAGCATAGATAATATTGACTAGACAAATTACCAATGTCCACTTTGCTTATATGTGTTATTAAAAATTAAATAAAAATATTGGAATGCCTGATTATTCTTGTTTTAAACTATACATGAACTTATTCCTTACAAATAACAAACAACATATAATATATCTGTCCTATTACATTACAAATTATATTTTTATTTATCCTAATTAATACTCAGTTACTTTATTACAATATTCAAAAGAAATGCTGGTGCCAGCCCTTCGCATGATCTGCTAGAATTGTAATTTCAAAGATAATATTATATTTCTTTAAATTTATACACACCTGTTTAATTTCTGTTTTTTATGCTTGTATTATATATATGTAGATAGTTAAAGTTATGTTAGGTCATTTTTTACTTAACTACGTCATATCACAATTTTATGGACCATTCGCTGCCATGTAGCTTAAGTATAAATATTACTTTCAAATGTTAAGCCCTTCGGGCATAAGATAAATACAATTTTGCAAAAATACATTTCTCGCTACAAAGTTTGGTTGAGATAATTATTTCAACAGCGTTTCTTCAAACAATCTTGGCATGGTCTGTTACTCTAAATATAGAAACCCAAAAAAATTAACCCTATTTTTTGGGTTTTTTTGCAGGGGAAAACAAAATAATTTATACTAGTCTGAATTTTACAGGTCGAAATTCGAAATTAATCATAATGTATTTTAGTATTGATTGGAAATTGTTTCCATCATTTCCCGGTAGAGACGCTAGTTGTATTGAACAATATGAATATTTTTATATTTTTTTTAAATTACGATGTCAAAATACTCTAACATTTTGTCGTTCTAGTCATAAAGTCTTTAACGAAATCTCAAAGACAATGAGGTCATCGTGAGTAGGAGCTATAATCAAATTGTAGGTTAACTAGTGTCAACAACGTTTGAATTGCATTTAATTAGTATTTTACTAATTGACTATTTTCTCATCCCTTATTGTAACTTAACAATCTTATAATTAAAACCGAAATTTAATATCGTAATTTGTGTCTTATTGATTATTTTATAATTTTTAAAGTAAAATTAGTAAAAAGTAAAATCCAGGGGGAAACCCAGTAGGACATAGGGTTGATCAGACTTTTGTACTCGACCGAACCAGTTTATCTTTTCACCGAGATTAGACCCAGAACCTTTGCAAAACGCTATGCTAGGCCCCATGTTTAACCATTTCCTACGGAGGCGGTAATAAGCATATCTAAAAGGTAAGCTTGCTAACTCATAATATTTCTTTTATAAATGAATTATCCCACTTCTTTGTACTGGGTATATATGACGTTTCGACCTCATTGCCTTACTAATAGTCAATACCATTAAATAACTTAGTCATAATGTAACGCGTTCTCAGCCAGCGCATGCGTCGCTGGTGACAGTTTATCGTCTACGGAGTCTATGGTCAAGCGGTTTCTAGCTCTGTCCGACCATTCGACCCGGCAGAACGCAGCTGTGCCAATAGATGCTAATACTGCTAAAACTCCTAGTTGCACGGAGAGAAGGGCTTTGGACGAGTAGAAGAAACAAGCGGCTGCTGCCAGGGACTGGAAGAACACAGATCATAAATATTATTAGTTATAGACACATTATATTGTTTAATAAGGTTAAACACATATTGGAAAATAGTGCTGCTAATTATTTAAATTAACACGTCAATGTCGAATTTTTTCAACCTCTTGCGCAATGTTTTGCGGCTTAGAAAATCATTAAAGATGCAATTACAGAGTTAAGTTTTAGAAAATAAGATAATTTAAAGATATTTATTATGTTTTCACAGGATTCGAAAGCAGGACCGTGTTACTTGACGCTTTGCTAGGCGGCTGATAAATCATCTTTAGTACATGCATTCAATATTAGATTGTACGTTAAAACTCACCTGAGTAAATTTAAATAGCGCGAAAGCAGATGTACTATTATCTGAGTATTTCCCTCCCAAAATCGAGTAGATCTGAGTATTGTAGCACGCGTCTCCGAAGCCGAGGAGAAAACTGCAGAACATGGCCAAATATGGAGAGGGATTGATATATGACGTGTCCATGGTGTCGCCGAATGGAGCCACATTTGGTAAGTTGATGAAGATGAGGAAGAACGAAGTCATGTGGATGAAGTAGCCCATTATGACGATTGGGTCACGGCCCCAGCGGGTAGTTTTGTTTCCTAGAATACCGAAGAGGGCGCCACCTGTCATGAAATAGAATAAATTGAAATAGTAAACGACATAACCAACACTAAAATGCATACACTAATTGTTTGTCTATACTCAGTCTTATAGAAACTGCTATTCTGTCAACTACAAGTGACACCCAAACAACAAGTTAAATGGCGCTGCCAGACATCTGTAATAATATTATAATATCTTTGTGTCGATTGGACATTTATCGAGAAAGGCTTTAGGCTGCGACTAAAAAGAGTGAAGACAAAGGGAGATGTATAAAAAAACCGGGAATTTTTATCTATTTTTGGGTCCGCTGCGAAGACGTTACAAGAAACCCAAAAAATCTAAATAAAGAACGGTTCTTTTTTAAATTATCTATAAAAATTTACGCGACAACATATTTCTATTAAAGGTTAACTCACATCAGCACGAGGGTATTTCAATACCATCAAGAGAACACCCCATCTTCTCTATGATACAAAAAGTTAAATAAAAAGTATGTAACTAACCGAGAACTTCACCCATTCCTATGAATACTCCAGACAGGCCCACAAGCTGTTTTACGTTTTCGCCCATCGCCAGAGTGAAGCCGATACTCGGGCTGTACACGCCGCTGAAGAAGGATAACTCCACGCCTGAAAATAAAAATATAAATAATGTTTGTAAAGGAAATAACAAGAAAATTTACGCTCCTAAACAAATTGCAGAATTAATGCAGTTTACATAAACTCGAGCCATTGCTGTATGCATGAAGATTTACTTTTTATTTAAAATTATTGCATTATAATTGTATTAAAACGGAGAAATTATATTTATTCAAGCTGCACAATCAAAATATCGGTAAAGTTCGTTCTGTAAAAATGTAAACCTTACAAAGGCAATATATTTTATAATAGTAGATGTAAAATTATAAGAATTAAACAAGAAACATATGTAATTAAGGAGAGGAAAAGTAAGTTTTTTTTATTTTAATATATGTTTATTAAATTGAGCCATTTGAACTTGCATAGGTAAAAGCATAAGTGAATGTATTGTACCTATGTACTTCTTTAAATACTATCTGTCATTTACGCAAGTAGTACACATTTAAATAAAACACTTTAACGGTTTAAAATACGATATTTAACAGTTAAACTTGTTTAAAAAAATATTTATTATAATTCCAATGTATAGGTGTAATTCTGTTAACTGTTAGTAAGTGTAAGAAACTAAATGTCAAACACCCTCGCTTGCTTTACCAGTGTCAGTTCCCACAGAATATCAGTCCTGAGTATCTGTGTCTGAGTGGACCTTTTCAGAGGGAACTATATTGTCGTATTTAATTAAACTATAAATAAAACTTGTACTTACTTCTCCATATTGTATCTAAGATTAATTTTTAATTGTAAATGACGTGTTTCTGAATAAACGTATTTCTATTTCTAGACCGTTATTTATGTTTCAGGCTGTTAGAGGCATAGTGGCTTAATAACAAAAAACATGTTTTACAATAAGGGGAAAAATAAAAGAGCGCAATTAACTTAGGCGAAAATGAATTTGTACTATTATTTGTGTAAGAATTATGTCATCAATTTTCGGTCATTTTGTTCTAGTAGATTAGATTCTAACAGACAGTAGTTATGATTCTATGTAGGCAAGTATTGTATAACTATATCCATGTCTTACCGGTATAAATAAAAGCGGCGCTCAGGAAAATCATATCGCGCGTGCAGAACAGCCTGATGGCACCCTTGAAAGCCTCCAGTGGACCTTCCGACTCGGTAACGATCTCGCACTGCAAGGCATAAAGTGGGCAATTAATTGGGCGATAAAAGGGATTTTGTTACTTGTGACCCTTGACCGGATTTCTGCTTTTCTCCATAAAAGATCTGTTGATATATTGTTAGGTCACAGGTGAAATTACGCCTTTATATACGCAAAATATTCATTTCAGAATTTGAGACAGGTTTTATTTTTTTATAAAAAATATTTATTTTTCGCACATGGTTAAATAACAATCGATTATTTTATAAAAAAAAATGTCAATATGGGCGACATTTGAACCGGCATTTACAGCGTGCATGCTGCTGCTCTAACCAATGGTCAGACGGTAGGTCAAACAAACGTTATAGAGTTTTATTTGAATAACCCCCGTGACCACGGCGCAGCAAAGCATTCGAAACGGGCCGAAAATATATTGTGAATACGGTAACTAATACATTTCGCATTTTTAACCGTTAAAAATGTTTTATATAAATATTTTTATAAATCTTAAAATATCGACAATGCCATAACCCGGAAGGCGGATACGCTTTCATGACCTAATAACGTTATAATTTATCCACTATGCTAAATGTCATTGACCTTACCGAGAGAATATATATTTTAGACATAATAGATTTATAGATCTATAAACCAACAAGGATAAAGTGCATTAACAATTTAATGCAAGTATGATAACCTTTATATTTGTACTAGTTGATCCGGCAAATGTTGTTTTGTTGTTTGCATTATATTATTATGTTGATGCAACCATCCATAAATGATAAAACATTAAATTTTGTTGATTAGCACAAAAACCTTAACCTGTTAATCTAAAAACAATGTGTCTTCACTCCTATTGGTGGCAGCGTGATCTTAAGTAGCCTAAAGCCTTCCTCGGTGAATAGTCAATCCAAAACAAGAAGTTTTTAATTCGAAACAGTGTGTTCTAACAAATGTTTCAGCTTTTTAATATTAGCATAGTTTAGTAAATGTAAAGTCATGTAGATGTATCTTTCTGTAGACATAAAAATATTACACGGCACTTAAATATTTTTATATAACAAGTAACATAATTTAATAAATCCTTAACTTTCGTTTTGGAAAGTCACACGAGGTAAATTCGTAATATTTTTATTATTTTCCTCAAATCGAGCAATGATATTAATATATCAACGGTTATATCACTCTGACCTGCTTCCTAAAGAAAGTTGTTTTACGACTATTAAACGTTTTCCTTAACCACGCTCCCCCGTGGCCACGAGCACTTCAATGCATTCGCGTTTTTGAACGAGAATTTTTAATAGTGCCGAAAGGAACAAATTTACTACCTATCTATAGTATACGAAGACAAAGGGTTTTAAGCTTAAAGTTATCAAGTAATATATCAATATCTATTATCTAGGCCTTATTGACGCAACGGTATGTGTGGTTAGGTAAACCTATATTCAGTGGCTTCAATTACTTAAAGTACTTAGTTATGTATTTATAATATTGACTAATGTCTAAATTTTTTGAAAAAAACTAGTTGTTGTTGTAATAGCGCAGCCGTTTAAAAAAGATGAGCATTTTGGTATTGGATATTCGGAAATCCGGCGATTGAAACGGAAACGCAATTAGAATATACGAACTGTTTGTGATTAGGACGGAATTACGATATTCCAAATACCGGGTTTTTAAAATCCAGATTTATAGACAACGTCCAACGTGTTTCAGAAAATGTAAGTTGATCAGAAACATGGTTGCACCGGTAGGGATTGATCATTGACCATGATCTCTATATTAACCATCCAATGCTTCCATCAGACGATAGACACTGTTCGTTGCCTCACCTTAACGTCATCAATAGCTGGGGCACGTCTTATCGGCCTCAACAGCAAGAGGAACACTATGCCAACAGCACACACGGCAGTCAAAGCACCAAACACCACGTTGCGCGTCTCAACGTCGATCGTGGTCTTGCCTTGGAACTTGATGAATACGAATAGATTTCCGAAGAATAAACTGTAAAAATATACATTTTATTACAATCCATAAACAAGACGGAAATAGGTAAACAGTGAAATTTATTTTTATCCCACAGCTGGACACAAGTCATAGACAGCGGACAACACTTCCTGTACGCTCTGACTGACAATGTACTCAACTCGGGGATTCGAATTCTGGACCTCCTAGCCTATAGTAAAATACATTAATTTAACCAACTAGACAACTTTAAAATTAATACTTTCATACCACATCTAATAGCAATTATTGTTAACAAAATAAGATAGACTAATGTCAATTCCATTGAAAAACGCTCACCGACAACGTGTCGACCTTCAAGTCTTAAAAGAGGTCATCCTGCACGTGTTTGATTGTGTATACAAACGAATTTTTAGATCATCAGAAATATTAAAGTCCTTTATAAGAAGTAGACATGTCCTATTAACGTTTTTATATATATTTTCTATTCAAATATTTAATAAAACATAGAAATACGTACAATGTGTATTTCACACACAAATACAACAGCTGTTAACCCTACCATTGTTTTACTTAAGCTGTGTTTGCCATTATCTTCATGTCTAATTCTTCCGTCCTTTTTTTAAACTAGATAAAACAAACAGTTGTTTTTTTATATAAAAATTTCCCCACCCTTTGTTGTCGCTCTATTTAAAACTATAACGAAAGGCGTCATTTCCTAGTCTCGTCACTTAGGGCCGGTTTAAGGAGGTCGGCATTGAGCTTAAATGTTTCGAGATCGAAGCCCTTTAGTTCCTGTTTGGAGCTTTATGCACCAGATGCCACACGAGGTTTTATAGACCTCTGATCTAGATGTGTTTCATTAACATTCCACGAGGAGTCAAACACCTTTTTTTTAATGGTCCATGTCGGGCAATAGTGACGTGGGGAGACAATAGCCGACCAGAACCACTAAACACTCCACCAGCCCGCTACGGTGCTTCTAACATTCGGAACACGTTTGTATCACTCTAAAGCTCCCAGCACCAATGCCCATTTTAGACCAGGCGAAAGCGAGATTAGAGATGATCTTGGAAGTGCGCATAGAATCGTCTCCTTGATCCCCGTTCGCTACTGTTAATCTCTTTAAATCGACAAAGGTGATCCAACTGACCTGCATTGCAACATTGCCCAGAAGACTCCAGAATTCCTGGAGATGGTGTCAGCATCACTGTTCAGCGTCAGATAGTTTCCTTGACCTGTCCAAATTGCAGCTGCGCCTGCGCCGATCAACACACTCGCCACATACAACAGCCATGTTCGCGGGAATAGGAATGTTATTATGAAGAATCTGTAATTAAATGTATAACATCAAAACAAACAAAACACACAAAAAGACTTACTGTTTTATGCAACTATCTCAATAGTAAACGCATGTTTAATTAAAAGATTGAAACAAAAATTGGTGAAGTTTAACTTTAAATATACGTATCGTTAAAGATAACAACTTTAGTTTAATTAATTGCTTTATCAATCTCGTTTAATATTATACATTTTGCGCGATAGATGGTTGGTTACGGTTACTGTGAACGCCTGTTCAAGTCTTACCCGTGTAGAAAAGATTTTTTAATCTAAATTGGTTTTTGATTTAACGTAAAATTTTTGTATAACGAAAACACTTTAACGGTTTAAAACACGATATATTAGTTACTGTAAATGTGTACTACTCGCGTAAAATATAGACAGTATTTATCGAAAACAGTTGTCAAAATTGTTATGATTAGTGACAGCATTTAGAAGGGGTTAATCGTAAGGTCAAATGTGCGCCTACGATCCAAATATCTAGTGTAGCCTTGATACTATTCTAGTGAATGTATGTTTATATGAAACTAGATCGATATTGTTATTCTGCTCGTTAATTTATTCCTTGGCACGACAGAGTGTATTCTGGGGTGAGGGCGACCACTCGCAGTGACTTTACCTTAACTATTGCGTTTTAAATGTACCTTAGTTTGTTAGTTAACCTGTTTTTTTTGGGGGGGGGAAAAAGGAAAATTAGACGAAGAGTGTCTTTTATTTTATTATGTCAGAGGTGGACAACCGTAGGGTTCAGTTATGGATGATGAAATACCGCAGCGATATAAGCCTAAACCAGATATGCTGTCGACCTATTTTGGCTTTGGTTATTATAATAAGCAGACGGAAACCGAAACGTAATTAAACTTCACTGCTATTTCGTCTGTGGAGGGCGGTTCGACACCCAGACGGAATTTCGTTATTCCTACATAATATACTGACTTCCACACGAAGTGCAACATGTTTCAGAAATATTATAATTTTTCGACCCGGTGGGTACCGAACCTACGACCCGGTCCTAGTAGCCATACATTGTTATCAGTACACCAAAGAGCCCGCCAAATAAAAAGCAAAAATTTGCGAATAAAACTTTGAAAAGCAGTCTGAGTGCTTGAGCTAGTCACAGACTGATTAGAAGTAGATTAGACAGACAGATGATCATTGAAATTCATAAGTTGTATAAAAAGTTAGGTAAATTTATTTAAATAAAACACCTTTAGGTTTAAAACGCGATTTAGTCACACGCAGTCTCCCCGTGACCAGCAGCCGTGGTCAACGTGGCAAAGAATCCGAAACGTCGGGCCGTAGTAAAAATAATTTTTAAAAGGTTTAACTAATTTATATCGCGTTTTAAACAGTTAAAATGTATATCACACGCGTAAACTATACATTATTTAAGTAACTGTAATCAGGTATTTGAAGCGCCTTAGACAATTGCGTTTACAAACAAAACGTACTTGTCTACGCCAGTCAATAAACTAGGATTGTGACTATCTATCTTATCAAAGGTAGCAAGTAAATATTGGAACTGAATTAATACATATAAACATTATATAAACACCTTTGTTTGACCGCCTCTGTAGCCAAATGGTGGCGCGAGAATTCCTGGGTTCGAATCACAGGTAAACAAAACAAAAATGTTTCGGTTGAGCAGGGCACAGAAGTCTGATCAACTACTCGCCCGTTAAAAGAACGGATCAATAAAACGGACAAATGTGTTCGCCCCATGCCCCACGAGGGGGAAACGGGCTTTCACTTTTTCTTTGTTTAAAGGAAATTCTTTATACCTAACGGGCTCTGCAAGATTTATCTGCATATTTTTTGGTTAGACTGACTTCTAATTGTTGTATTATTTTAAACGTTCAATACATCTTTATCTTATTTTGAAGTATAATCAGTTAAATTGGCTTATTATTAAAAATATGTTTCATGTTGTTTATAATATGCATAAATTTAAAAAAGTTATAAAATAAGTATTATTGTCTGAACGATTTCTTTAATGACAAGATCGCCTGGCAGTAATATAAATTGCTCCGTAGGTCAATAAATTCACAACAATGTATAATGTACGATAAACTAATGTTTATATATAAAAAAAGCCGGACCTTTGAACATTCTGTAGAATCACGACGAACTATATCCTTAGAATATGTTGATGTTTCGTATTTAAAAGGCACAGATAATTAATTATTTTATATTTAACGTAATTTTTTCATTTGAAAGTATTAACTATTTTATTGGTGTGTATTCTGTAAACACTATGCCTTATACGAGAAGAGGCTATCCGTGACCACTATAATCTTATAATCTTAGTCTCAAATGTCACTAGGCTAAAACCTAATGAATATGTAGTATTCGGCCATGAAATTTTAAGTTTTATATCTTGAATTGGAAATCATTTTTTTTTATGTAATAAGTTGTATATCATATATTTTCTTTACGTTATTACATATTGTATTTTCATATATAGAGTAAGGCATTCGTGGCATGGCAAAGGAACACCTAAACGAGATACGCTGTCAACCTGGTTCGTAATCCGGGCGGAATTTCGAGAAAAACTAAAAATGTATTAGAACCATGTTGAACCTGGTGGGGATCGAACCCACGAATGGTTGATTCTTTGCCATACATTGCTACCATTAGGCCGTTAAATTACTGTTTTGGTTTGATTTTGGGATATTAGTCCTAAAAAATATCACCACGCCTTTTTTCCTGTTTGTTTCTGTAAACGAGAGCCCGATCTTGCAAATTAAGGATTCAATAACCCGCATCGATAATTAAAATTCAAGCTGAGTACTAAAGTAACGGGATTGAGACCCACGGCCGCCCGCGCCGTCTCAGTTTTGGGGCGTAACTTTTATTGCTTTGTGCACAACCTCGATTTTAAATATCTTTTTTAGCTTTGGAGAGAACGTACTCGTGGTTGATTAAACGAAATAACAGCATGATACGTTATTTCTTAAGTACAAAGCGATTTTTTTAAACTAAACATTTACGTATGCAACTTAGTAAACGACTGCTTTGCTAGCGCCATCTGATCCGTCGAAGTTAGTATGAGACGAAACTTGGCGGGTCTTTGCAAAATTAACTAACGGGGTCTTCGCTTACCAATCTTGGAAGATAATTTAAATGAATTTAACTAATATGTATCGTGTTTTAAAACGTTAAAGTGTTTTATTTAAATCAGTACTAGATACTCCCGAAGACTGCACACAGTATTTAAACACCGTTTAGGATTTGGATTAAAGGTGACGTTGTGCCCCATATTGTGCATGGAATCTTCACAGTTGAGCAAGAAATCGATGGATTAATGCAGAGGAGCGTTGCCTTGGTTGCTCAATAGATGCACGTGTAACGCGACGTTTCAATCCAGCTACTTTAGAAATTTGCTTTGGTATTCGTCGGTAAACATCACGAACAATCGCATCTTAGTTATGAGGAAAACGGTATTGTTAGCATTTAAAAATATATGCATAAACTATAGCAAAAGGAACATATATTTTAATAGAATATTCTGAATACTGTCTATAGTTTACGCGAGTAGTACACATTGAAATATATCGCGTTTTAAACCGTTAAAGTGTTTTATTTAAAAGAATATTCTGAAATCGAGTATTGGAGGGACTCGAACTTAGGACAAATTCATTGGTGTTACATGGGAAAGATAAACATACTTAATATTAAGTTTGACACATTGGTGCGAATCCTATAAATATTGACTAATTGTCTAAATAATGAAGTTCACTTGTTAAGCTTTTCTTAAAGTAAAAAATTCAGGACACGTCCGGGATTCGAACCCCACAGTATTACGAGCTGGTTATCCACTATATGTTTTATCTATGTTAACTTTAAACCTATCTTTGATCTTGCAGTAACATACACTTTAGAAAATAATTAAAAAACCTGACTAATTGAACATTTTACCTTGTAATAAATCATCATTGACGTCGTTTTGTATAAAAATCAAACTCAGTTCAATTAGATGAACGTTCTAACGCTTACACGATAAAGAATGATAAAATCGTACATTCAAGTTCATATATTGCGTAGTGCGTTATTGTACACGCATGGAATATGATAAGGAATAACATAGTATGTATTTTAAACCCTACGTTAAAACATCGAACAGGCTAGGATTATATTTAAAAATTTTAAGCAATTCTTTCGAATCTTCGAATAAATCCAAATTTAATTAAACTTAGTATATTTATGAACGTCAATGTGATTTAAACAAATACTCTAAATTTGAATAAAACACTTTAACGGTTTAAAAGCAGCAGTCTCCCCGTGACCACGGCTGAAACGTCGGGTCGTATTTAAAAATAATTTTCAAACAAGTTTAACTAAAATTTATCGCGTTTTAAACCGTTAAAGTGTTTTATTTAAATGTGTACTACTCGCGAAAAGTACAGTCAAGTAAAGAGAGTATTTACTCTAAATTTATCTTTATATCCAGAGAAGTAGAGAGGCTCTTTTGATAGTAAAGTTTTATTTCGTACTTTACTTATCTAGATTATATAGAGAAAATAAAAAAAAACATTATAAGACCTTAAAGTTGTAACAAATTATATATCACGATGCGCTGTCGGCCTATTTTGTCTAGACAATACACAAACCGATACTCGGCTTCAATTCATAAGACTTGTTGATCTTTTACAAGGATTTTGATATTATTACCACACCGATCGCGATGAAAATCGAATCCACGACCCGTTATTTATCAGCCGTACATTCGTACAGCAAGTGGCGGGTGCTAAATGAAAATGCGTGTTGTATGATAATATCCACAGTAGTTAGATCGGTGAAAGTCTAGTAGTAGTGTGACGCGAAACTAGTTTCACAAACTGCAGGTTATTTAACTAGATGTTAAGTAATATATTATCGTACAATTCGGTATTATTTCAAGTGGTTATACTTTGAGGCTAACATTTGAAGTGCATGACCTCCTTAGGATACGATAAGATCTTAGTATTGAGATATGTATCAGATCGTACGAGGAATACTAGGAACTGAAGTAATACTAAACACGGAAATGCGATATTTTTGTCAATTGTTATCGTTATGTCAAACTGTTGCGGTGTTAAATGACAAATATTTAAAATGTTTCGAAAGCCTATATCTATAATATGTTTTATTATATATCTTAAACTGTGTATTGATGTTTGTAATATAACCAACGAACGGTTAGACAATTTTTGTGATTGTATTTAAAATATTGCTATACATAAGTCAGTTTTTATCGCAGACGAAATCGCGTGCATAGCTTATATAGTAAGCACAGTAAACGCAGAAGGTAGAATCATAGCGTTAATGTCAAATAGTCCTAGGTTTGAATCTTGGGAGACGATAACGCATTTGGTTCTAGTTCCATTCATGACACAGAGGTCTGATCAATTACTGATATAGCAATTATTCAAACAGACATCGAATTGGTCTGCCCCATACCCCACATTGGGGAAATGGAATTTCGTATTTTATAGTAAATTGTACTTACAAGTAAGTCAGAGCACCTATGAGCATGGCTCCCCTTGGTCCAGTTATGGTAATCACGGATGGTGCCATCCAATTACAAATGGCGAGGGTCGCGTAGATGATGGCCAGGGAAGTGTATCCATCACCTGTGAAGGAGCTGTCATCTTGCGTGATGCTGTCCAGGATCGTCTTCTACAGAGATAGATAAGCTTCAATTAAAAATTTATTTAGATTTAAAAAAATTACGACACGGGCGGGACTTGAATCGTCATGCATAGCTTCCGTGCTGCTGCGTCTTGGGTGATTTTAAATGTAGTCGTGTTGTAGCTATTTTTAAGGCATTAGTTGTAGTCTAGATATAAAAAGTAAATACAAAATTTATAAACAAAATTTTGTCTAACCAACTTTGTAAACCAATACCTCAATTCTATTCGTTGATAACGGAAAGAAATTAAATTTTATAGTGGATCTAACACAAACAAACAAAAAAACAAAAATGCTTTATAGTTACCACAGGAATTACAAAATAGAATTTATTTGAAAGAAATTTCAAAACATGTACGAGAAACGTCGGCTCTATCGCTAAAATCGATTTCTTGAAGATGGAAATTTATAAATTAAAACCTACAAACCAAATACTGCTGTTTTACCTGGTCAATAACAACAGGATCAAAAGATACAAATTAAATTAAAAACGACATTTAAAAGATTCGACCTTTCAGTTTCAAACGGGTTTGAAATGACAGACATTAAAACACATTAATGCATTATTAGCAATAAATTACAATTAAGGTTTCAAGAATATAAATTAGAAATAATAGCAGCTGATATAACAATAAACATGTGTTTGAATATTTCAATAAAATACTTAAGCAATTTTAGGATTATTGATATAATCTGTGACCAAGTTTTTGGCAATAAAAACCGATATGGAAAATGGCCAAAATAGGAGGATAGCGAAGCGATAGTTGCGAAAAACAGTTTCGTTTTGGAAAGTTTATAGCTTACCATATTTGTCTTATTATGATCTAAATATTTCATCAGAGTCACTTATACGTCCCAGATTATTTGTTTTATATAAACCACCTATTGTGGAATCTGTATAAGTTATGGATAAAAAAGGTAGTTGATCTCATGAGTTTGAAAATCTATTTAATTTAATTTGGTTTCAATACATAGTGACTTCCTGTAGACACATAAAAAGCATAGAATAGCATTGTATAATCATAAGCAGCTATTTGACCACAATACTGCCTGATGGAAGTCAGTGTTGTGCTTCAAAGGTCAAAACACCCCGGAGAAGATTTGGTCTAGGTTTAAAAAGACCTAACCATACTGAGATCAAGTTCGCTTCTTTATAAAGAACGATGAAAACAACCACTGCAGTGTTAAGAACGTCAATAAAACCTCCTTTTCCCAACCAAGTGCTTTATCAAAGCACGAATAATATTGACAGAGTTCGATAAACTTTATACCTATAACATAAGACGTCCAATAAATTCTAGTACACCCACGCTTGAGTGTCGACCTAAAAATTTAGCATTTCGTTACGACACCTCATAATGCCATTTGCAATATCGTACAAGATTTGCAACATAGCAATTTAAATTTGTTCATGATAACTTCCTTTTTTTATATTATTATTTTATACTCGATCTTTTATAGAGTAGTTATGCGGCTGTGATTTGTGTATTTGATAAAGAATGCCTTCGGTGCTTAGTTATTGTGTTAAACGCGAGAAATACTTGGTTCGAATCCCGCTGACAATTTATTAAGTGCTTCGAATATATCAAAACAAAGTAAATAAGCACCTACATAATAAACAATTAAACCATTAGTGAAATGTGCGAGCCACGCTTTTTATAGAAGTAAAAAGGAGTACGTCTTTCCTGCATATTTATACAAATTTGAATCTTTGTTAAACTAGCAACCCTAGCAAAACTTTTTATCAAGTAATTTCTGAAACCTTCTATTAAAACACTTGTTCAAATGGTACGTGCACATGAACACTTGCTATTAATTTTTTAATTGAGTTATTTCAATTATGTCTAAAACAGTGAGCGCTTTGCATTTTCCTGTTAAGAAACATTATTGCTAGGTAGTTGCAATTCTCTATGCAATACGTCATTACTTTTATGATTTACTCAAGCGATAGCGCGCAAGTAATTATTAGACAAATATTGCGAGCATTTTTTTACTTAGTACGTGCATTGTATGTACGTCTATGTGTATCTGGTTTTGCTAATATTCAACGACTTCCAGTCGATTTTAATATGTTCAGGATGCAGACCCTAATTGTATCCCTCTTTTAATGAATCGTTTTTGGAATAAATTTAATTTGAAAACTTTATTATACTTTTTTCACATGAACATATGGCATAAATTAATAAACAATATATTTAAATTGAAAAAAATATTGAAAGAAACGGGCAAGACTTGCAACGGCATCCATAGCATTCCTGGGGGCTACTCTCTGTTTTATTAAAATTTCAATGAATGTTATTTAAATTAAATTATAAAACTACGTAGTAAATTAGAATTTGCCAACACGAAGCAATGTCAAGAGGCAAAACCAGTGACGTTCGCGAGACAATTATTTTCGCTGATAACAATGTCATCTTCATGACATGTTATTGAGCGGTGGGCCCTGGATGCTATCACACCAATTAAATCGGCTTGACCTACATTGGGGAGTAGAGGATCCTTCGCTTTATCGACTAGCACTAATGAGATAAGATCGAACGATTTTCCATCGGCTAATCGAAATTTTCCAACAAGAGTAACCCTTTTGAAGACCGACTCTTCTAAACAATCATTTACTATACATAATTGACAGATATAATAAAAATACATTTTAATTTATCTACGTTAGTTAACAAAACAAAACAATTGAATAACTGTTAAAGTTTTATTGTCTCTGATGTACCTTTATCTCATAATAGAAGGATATTGCAAGTGTCTATACTAATATATAAAGCTGAAGAGTTTGTTTGTTTGAAGGCGCTAATCTCAGGAAATATTGGTTCGATTTGAAAAATTCTATTAGGCTACATCGTTAACATCGCGCTGTCACTAAAACGAGCGTAAAAACAGAAGGAAATGTGAAAATGGGGAAAATTATTCATCGTTGTGGGTTTACGATGCTTACGCTGCGAAAATGGTTCACGATACCTTAAAAATATGTAGGAAATAGTAATTCCTCTCTTGATTATCTAAAAAAAATCAACAACGCTATATGTCTGTCTTTATAGATTAACTTGCTAGAACAACGGGACGCGACCGACGTCGTGGGTAACAGCTAAGTTAATAAAGATGAAAAGAAGGTTTGCAAAAACGAATTTGGATGTCCAAAATAACAATTCTTTGCTGACAAAGCTAGTATAAACGCTAGGAAACGCTGGATTCAACTGGCGAACGACCGGTCGTAGCTGGAAGTCTATGGGGGAGGCCTATGCCAAGTGACACTGAACGGCTGAATCGACATCGACAAGATAGTATAGATAAACCCGAATAAAATGTCATTAAATCCCTAAATTAGCATTAGAACTGAAAATACTTGAATAAGTCTAGAAATTATTTGGTATTTATATTCACAACAGTACTTTAATGCAAAATATAGTGACTAGTCGGCATTTCTGCATCTAAATTTACATAATATACCCATCCAGCAGATATTAACATAATACGATACGCTTTCCTATTCCTTTGTTCTACTGAGTATTAAAAATTGACCCTAGTCTTGCTTAGTGTAATATTAAAATATAATTGAGTTTGAAATTAGCCAAAATTATAAGAGCAATAACGGGCACTTAGTCTAAGGTAACAATTATGGCTAAAATAGGGGTGGGTTCGATCCTCATCGTCTCGATTGTCTCTGGTATATAGAGTGTATTTTTTATTAATAGACAAGTAAGTAAGTCCGTATTTAATATTTACACTAAACCGAAGTTAGCATAAGACTCTAAGACTTATGATTATTATTCTATATACTTTGCTATTGCACTACTTCCATATTATGTATTTAAAAATCGAAAATAAATTTCGACTCGGGAAGGGACTTGAACCTGCATCGTCAGCGTTCGCGCTGTTGTTCAGAGCAACAGCACGGAACGTGAGATGCCGGTTCAAGTCTTTTCAAAATTTTTTCAATTTAATTTCGACTTTTAAATTATATAGTGCCTTCATGTGCAATAACATGTAAAAAATAAATAAGTGTCCATATTTTCCAGTGATTTTCCTCGTCAAATGCAGGAAGATATTAGAATGCCGGAAAAGACTAATGCATTATCGTTGCCCTCACTTTTATCGATAAGTTATTTTTCCTTTCGGTAAATCACCTTTAATAAAAACAAGTAAGGTCTAAGCGATAATAATGTTTTGCAATAACCTAGAACGTCTTTGAAACTAGACAATCCAGTTTATATTATGCAATTGACGGCGGGTTCATTGGGGCACTGGTAAGATAATACTTTGAAATAAAACATTTTTGACCATTTGATACGCGAATTGTATTTAATTATTTTAATCACCACGACACTCGTTAAATGCTTTACCACAGCCGACATTACGGTGGCTTTTGCCACCATAAAAACAAACATATATAACACAGTCTAAAAATGATGGTAGAATTTTCTTTTTATAACGATACTAGAACCTATTAGAAATGTTGAATTATATCTTATCAGGTCGCCTCTACGTCCTATAAAGATTTTTCAATTCTTTAGATAGACAACACCTAAGTGTAGTTAGTAATTTATTTATTGCATACTGTAATAACGGTATATTACACAAGTTCTTTCTCGGACGATGATCTCAAAAAGCTTACATAATAGAAAGAACACGTTTTGGCTTGAATCGTGCCGAATTAAGCATGGTTTATAAAATTATATTTATGTAGAATAAGTCAAATCTAAAGTCTATCATAATTACTATATTTATTCAAATAAAACACTTAAACGGTTTAAAACGCGATATATACTAGTTATTAATGTTTAATTTACTTTTAACGAATATATATCGCGTTTTATCATTTATGTGTTTTATTTAAATGAGTACTACTCGCGTAAACTACAGACAGTAGTTACTATATTTATATCACGAAAGTTATATATTGATATTTAAATTAAAAACTATAAATGAATTTTTATTTATATAAAAATTAAAAACCTAATATTTCATACTTAAAAAAGTAAAGTAACTGAATGGTAGTTAAAGACGAGTCGTGGCGCTAACTAAGGGTGAGATATCGATATTTTATTTATTTTGGCCACTGGTCGTTCACAGTTAGGTCTTAAGTTGATACTTGAACCTATAAAATTTACTGAAGTTTAAAATTGCATTGAATTTTTAATAATAAAATTGATAAATAATACGTGGGTAGAATTAACTGCTTCGGTTGGAAATTGAAAAACATTTGCTATGTTTTTAAATGTCGAAATCAATGGACAGTATTTTTTTTAATTATGAATAGGCGGGCAAGTAGCGTGTCGTATAGAATATGTTACGCACGTCACATTGCGTAGTGCGGTACACACCTCCAAGCGACGGCCTTTGTGGAATGTCGACCTTTATTTTTTCAAACCGTATATACAGTATGAAAGGAGGCTTGTTTCTGGTTTATGATACAGAATAATAATTAGTGGAATCAGTACACAGATTAAATACCTTAAAAAACCGTAAACATTTTAGAAATTCAGATAACTTATTTCTAAATTTGAATATGACCCTTAATTCAAGAATTTAATCCCAAAATTGAATAAAAGTGAAAAGATACAATAGAATGTAGCTTTAAATATTTAATCATAAAGAAAAACAAACACACAAATAAGATGCCTCTGAAATCTAATTAAGATAGGAAAATGAATTTGGAAAAATAACTTAATTACTTTTTATATGTATAAGCAAACTCCTATACAACATGTCTTTAATATAATATAAATAAATAAAAATCATAAATTTCAAAAAGAAGCAACAGTATATAGTAATGGTTATTAATATAATTTATAGAAATAATTATTTAAAAATACATAAATTAAATACACTACTACTACAAAATAACTGATTATAGTATGCAACTAGTATTTTTTGTAAAACTCAGCCAGTAATGTATGTTGGTATTTGGTTTATTGTTATTCACAGTTAATGTGAAGGTTGGATGTGAAAGTACTATACTTGTTTGCTTTGATATTAGTTTAAAACCACCAATACATTATAAACTATGTGAATTTTACTTTCAAATATTCTAAAGTTTGTAAAAGAGTAATCATATTTTTTTAAACAAAATCAGAGAAGTTAAATTACAAAAGGGGGTTAAATACTGAATAAATGTAATACATACCTCAATATTTCCCATAGTCTGGAACGCAGTGAACACAAACATAAACCCGAAACCAAGTAGGATAACATTCATAAATTTTCTCTCCATTGTAGCTGATTTGAGAGTGATTATAAAAAAAAAACACTAAAAAACAATATTTGCTTATCCTTATTATTGTTTTTTTCTAATATAAAAAAAATTAGATTAATAAATCTCTACACTGTTTCATGATACGCGCACGCTTTTATAATGTAATATTTTCCAGTTCCATTCTCCAAAATACTCAACAAACTCCCTCCACAAGTCCCCGTCGTCAACTAAAGTAAATACAAATTGTACGTGCTCAATAATCGTTCTAATAATAAGGGGACAAAAGCTAGAATTGAGTAAAGAAAAATTGTGAAAACAAGTTTTTGTAAATAAATAATATCTACCTACGTTTTCGTACAATTGTTTAATGTCGATATTGACAGATGACATTTAAAGCTGTAAATGATAAGTATTGCCTTAATTCTCTGGAGCCGAAGGCAAAACATTATTAGGTATCAATATAACCATTAAAAAGCGAAAGAAGATATTACAACTGTAACAATATTATTTACTGTATTAACTTACATTACTAAAATGAAATGATTTCAGTTGTCGAAATATTAATTTTGACAGTTTGTCATTGTCGCTTAATCTGTGAGAAAAAAATATGATCACTATTTTTACTCTGTGACAGTTAAGTTTTATTTTTCTGATTCATTTTTGGAATCATTGCCGATTTCAGTGGTATTTTCCCGTATTATTGTAAATTAGCGGTATAAAAGTGTTGTGAATTAATCTAAATATAAATGAAATGTGGTGCCTTATTATATAATTAGAATCAAAGTGATGTACGGTTTTGATACAAAGAATTTGAAGATGATCTCATTGGCGTGCTGACATTAGTTACGTTCTTTTCGGCGATATCTTGATTTTATTGTGGTAATCTAAGTCCAATGACCTTCTGAAGTGGGCAGAAAACTATAAAAAATTGGGGAAAATGAAGAAACAATTCTACAGGGTAAAACAACTCGCCGACCAAACATTTTCTAGGTATTTATCTTGTATCAGATAAGATTCAGACTTCGCGACACAAAATATCAAATTAGCATTTACAGTTATTTTTATGTAAGATTTGACCAATATTGTGCTTGCGTGCGCGATTAGAAAGAGGGATTTTACTATTTCATTCGATTTGCATTAAATATCAATAAGCTATAGATACCGTAATTTTCTTGTATATGCGCAAACTTTGGTCAGAAATTCTGTCTAAAATATGATAAGTCACTTTCTATTTAACTTCAGGTCTGGCAAAGGTGAGGTTTTGCCAGATGAACTTCAAACTGCCGATAGAAAGGTGGAACATCTCAGAAATGCTCTTCAGTTGGTCAGCAAAAGATTGTCAACAGGAGCTGGAAATACACAAGGGCAGGACCCTGCAGCTCGGGAGAAAAGGCTGAAGAAACTACCAGAATATTTACTGGGCTTGTCAATGTGTGAAGCTAGTAATTATGATGATGATGATAGCATTCTCAAATATATTTTGCATGAGTGTGGTAAGTAATTTTTATACCATTGTTTTGTAGAGTAATGTTTTGGACAGAGAATTATTTTAAAAATAAAGCCAATGATAATATACTATCAATAGCATTAAATTATATTTTTAACAGGTAAAACAGAGAAGTTCTTAGCAAATGAGATAGCTGAGCATGAATTAAAAGTGGAACAGTTAGTCTGCGCGCCTTTAACAGCAATAAGCGAAACAGACTTGCCAGCTATCATGAAGGCTAAAAAACACCTCAGTAGGCTTATGAGCGAGAAAGAATCAGCTGCTAGCAGATACAATGTAAGTACCTAGAATTAATAATATTAAAGTAATTGAACTTAACCAAAACATGTTATGAGTCTTCTTTATAATTAATGTTTAGAAAAAAAAAAATTATTTTTCCTATGATACATGTTCTTTGTCAACAAATAGTCAAAATTTGATTTTCAAATTTAAACCAATTCTAGCATTAACATACATGAAAAAGCAAAATGTTTTTTTTTATCACTTTAAAAATGTAACAGTAATGATGAAGCATCCTTGAAAGAACAGATAATACAAAATTATCAAAATAAAGTAAAATATTAAATAAACAAATCAATATTTTGGTGTAGTATATTTGTATATGCTGCCAATCTTAATTACTTTGTTTTGTTGCCACATCTATTAATTAACCTTTATAAGTTAATGATCTTTCCAAGAACTAAGTCTTCTTTGTCAATTAGTTATATTACATATAGAATATGCTTTTTAATATCATATATTTAGCAGAAGATACACAAAAAAATAATTGTAGTTCCTTTAGAAGCTCCCTAGTTTGTATTTCTTTCTATAAACAATAATGTTGGGAAAATTGAAGGCTGGCCGTTGCCCTATAATACTATACGCTTCTTTAAGCATAATTTTAGTATTTGTTTATAATATTAAATATTGTTTTTTTTTATGTTATTCTTAAATAAGGGATCATTCTCCTTCTTATCAATTACCTCCAATACATGTTTGTAGATTCATATCTTGAAAGTTATATAAATTTAAAAAAATATTTATTTGATGCTTCAAGTATAATCAATGTTCGATACTTCGGTTATATAACATTTACTGTTATCTCTTTAGATCAATTGAAGAGATAGTAGAGATTTTAAGTGTTTTAAAAATGAAAGCAATATTTTATTCACGGACATGCCAATAAACTTTTAAGTGAGCTAATACATTTTTTATCAGTGGATGTATGTTATATTTACAAATGTAAACAGCATAATAAACCATTTTATACAAAGAAAGAAACACAAAGGGACTTTTTAACAATCTTATCTAAATACTTTTGTAATTGCACACAATTTGTTTGTAGTAACTTATAATATCTAATAATCAAACTTTTGTGTCACGCCTTTGATTCTTCAAATATGGTCTTTTTAATAATCCGTCTTCTTTCAACAAGTTTTTAATTATTATTTTTTAATATCTCGGACTTTATATCTTTACTTCTTCTGGAAATCTATTGACTTCGTGATTGAATATTGAAATTCTGGTCGAGGTTCGAATTTTATTTATTTATTCAATTATGTTTCTTTGATTATTAATTTATATTTTGTAATTAACTCTTTGTAGTCACACACAATCACAATGAACCAAATAAGATATAGAAAATATGGAGTACAGGCTTATTGCTACTAAGCGATCTCTTCCATTTATTTAAATCGCCAAGATTATCACTTGGTGAATGGAGATATTTTTGTACCATATACTTTAATTTGTATGTGATTGAATGTGTAGTCATATAGAATTATATTTATATTTACTTTTCAGCATTTGGAGCGTCAAAAGGAGGAGAATCCGACCAAACTAAGTGCTGCTCGTGAAGAGTATGAAGATGCCGGTAATAAGGTGGAAGCCGCTAGAGACGCCCTTGCAGCTGATATGTTCGCGCTGGTCGCGAAAGAAGCGCAGCTAGCACACACGCTTCTGCAGTATGTTAAATTGCAGAGGGCCTATCACGAATCAGCTCTTCATTCGCTACAAGACACAGTCCCAGAACTCGAGAGGTTTATAAGTGAGTTTTTTGTTTATTTATTTATTCTTTATTGTAACACACAAAGTATATACAAATGTTAAAAAAAAACGTCTTAAATATACAACTATTTCAGATTTTTTTTACTTGTTATAGAGTGTAAAGCCTTTTCGCTATAGAGCGATCTTTTTCAAGCAACCCTTGTTTCAAAATAAAATATATATCATGGTTACGTTCAGGTCGTGCTTAAAATAATATTAATACCTAAAAGAATGATTTAGTTCGTCTTTTGTTTCTAGTTTTATAGAAGTAAATAATTCTTTTTGTTTATTGATACACTAATGGTAGGTGGTTCTGGTTTTGGATATTCTGAAATCCACATACTGAACCCGAAATGCGTTTAAACTTCACCGGTTTTTCATCTGTAGAGGGTGTGTTGTGACCCGGACGGTATCTCGATACTGATAAATTTCCTGACGTAGTTTGTTAAGTTAAGTATGTTTCAGAAAAATTGTGAATTAATTAAAAACACGTTGGAGCCGGTGGGGTCGAACTCACGACCCGTTTATTTTTAGCCATGAATTGCTACTATTACACCAACGATCCCGTCAAGCTAATTACTTCGGCGTAAGTTTTTGTTTGTGACTAACAAACAAAACAATAATAGTTAATAATTATCGTTCAATTGGTTTGACCAACATTTTTATTCCTTATAAATGACAGACCTAAAGAAATATTAAATAAATATGGTTTTAAGCGTATTAAATTAAAAAGTGACCAAGAAACTCAGTTTAATGAATAGGAATGCAAGAGCGAGAGGACATTGTTGGGGCTTCTGATTCAGCTAGTTAATCCGAGACGATGCCACATTCAATCAACGCGACGCGCCTTAATAGCGTCACTTAATTATACTGACTGTCGTTCGAATTACATTGGGTTTTATTAGGTGTTACGTGGTGAATTCTGGAAACAAAAATAACTTCTGCGAAATTTATGTGAAAGACAAGATTTTAGATTCCAAAAGGAATTATTTCTTATGGGTTTTCAATGCAAGATTTTTTAACAGAGATCTGGCGAGCATGATGATGATGATGTCCACCTGATGGAAGGTAAAATATGACAGCCCTATAACATGGGTACAAGATGCGTTGTTGACTTATATTAAAAAATTGCCAGACGGATACCAAAACACGGTGTTTCACATTTCGATCTCTGGACGATGTTTCCGTGTTCTGGTTGGAATTTCGATATTTAACATTCAGATTTTCAAGACAAAGTCTATCGTGTTTGAGAAAATAGGACAATTATAATGTAATTATATAAAAACCCCTTGATAGATATTAGGGTAGGGTAGGTAGGGTATATCTTCTTTAATTTTTGGTTCAAATTATGTAAAGGGCTTCTCTTTCATTCGAATGTGTTGCCACAATTACAATATTGACTTTAATTACAGATGACAGTTCAGTGAAGCCAGTGTTTGGTTATCCGTTGGAAGAACATTTGCGTGTTACGGGGCGAACCATAGCTTTTCCCATAGAACTGTGTGTTTGCACGTTACACGAGCTGGCATTGAATGAGGAAGGATTGTTTAGGATCGCTGGTGGTGGGTATACGACTTATAATTCTTACATAATTACTACATGATTATAAAAAAAAAACATGTATAAAACAGTAATTTGTGCTTATACTCATATGTATTCTTACAGAGGTTGAATATTAATTGTTTTCATCTTCTCGCAGGTTCTTCGAAAGTAAGAAGGATGAAGCTATCCCTGGATGCTGGTTTGTTCAATGTGCCCCTACCTTCTGACTACAAAGATATGCACGTCGTAGCGTCGGTGCTCAAATCTTACCTCCGAGAATTACCAGAGCCACTATTAACCTTTAGATTATACGAGAACTTCATCCTGGCCTCCCGGCAGCCCACTGAACAAGCTCGACTCAACGCCCTATGGGAAACCATACATCTACTCCCTGAGGCTAACTTCCGAAACCTTCGATATCTCATAAAATTTCTGTCTGCCTTGACACAAAATCAAAGCACAAACAAGATGACTCCGTCTAATTTGGCTATCGTGATTGCGCCTAATCTCCTCTGGGCGGTAGACGAAAGCACCTTCGATATGAACATTACAACGGCCGTCAATTGCGTAGTAGAACTTCTAATCAAGCACGCTGACTGGTTCTTCATTGATGAAATCAATTTTTTCGTAAGCTTCACCAAAGAACACCTACTACCCGATCAGTATTCCGACCAAGATTATGGTTTTACTTCCACCTTCGGACAGGGATTTAATCAAACGGCCGCGTTAAACCAGGAACACAGCAACGGAGATTACAATAGCATGAGTAAATCTCTGTTCGATTATAACCATCAAGTCCCAAAGACCTCGTCAGATGGCCCCGGCCGGCACTCGCGAAGCAATAGTCACGACACTAGTTTAATTTTAGTAGAAAACGATATAAAGAAAGCACAATCCAACAGTTCGCTATCCGACCAGTCTAGTCCGCCGCACGGCAGTCCCAAACCAATAATGAGGCGGAAAAACAAACCGCTGGCACCTGTTCCTCCTAACTTTACGCCAGATAAGAAAAAAGTCGAAGCACAAACTCAAGCGACAGAAGTAAAAGACCAAAACCCCGTTAAGGAGACAGAGAAACCCGCGAAACCACCGCGGCCTGTTATTTCCGAGACTGGCAAAGTTATAACGGGTGTCCAAACTATTAACAGATCCACGTACAGGCAGAACAAAGCTCTCAAAGAGGAAGCCCGCAGCGGGAGCAGGGAAAACTTAACGGATGCCCGACGGCAAAGTTTTGAATTCGAGAAAGACAAATTTGACTTCAAAAACGATAAAGATGGAACGCTAGTTGTGAAAAGCGTAACAGCTCAAACCGGGGTAGTTGGGAGGATGAAGATTGTCGGAGATATAAGTGGGCCGGCGTCCCTCGGAGCGGAGAAAGAGAAACCGGTCCGAATACAGATTCCAAAGCCAACCGGTCAGCCACCACCCCGGCCGGTAGCAGCACCAAGGACGATTGTTCCCGCTCCGGAAACGGATGAAGTACAGTTACGTCACAAGCCAGCTGTCCCCGAACGACCGGCGACGCTGCGCCCGCAAAGCTTCCGCGGTCAAAGATCCTCTCTAGCCGACGGCAATGACGTCACACCTACAGTATTAGAGCGGACTCACATTTACACAGTTGATAAACAACATCCGACAGTAATACAAGTAGGGGGGAACGAGGAAGAACCGCGGGCGACTGTGCAACGAACGCATAGTTCTGGAGGAAAAGACGCCGAATTGGATGAACCAAAGTTAACGAACGCTAGTAGACAGCTCTCGCAGTCGGATGGAAATATCACCGATGGTCCCAAATCTCCTCGAAGCCAGCCGTCCAGACCCCCCCGGCCGTTGGTCCCGGCGCCGCCGCCCCCAGTAGCTCAGCCTCAAAACGAGAGCACCGACCTCTAGTCCTGCATTTTAGTACCGTAAATCACATTGTAAATACGATCTGTCAAGTGTTACTTGGGCTGAACACTTTTCCAAACTTCTATTCACAAATACTAAAATAGATCCAACTAAACGCTAATATTAGTACCAAGTGATACTTGGAAGATGGTGCGGCCTTAAATTATCATGAAGATTATCGGTCTTCATATCGTGAACCTGGTTTCATCGGGTGCTTATTCAACTAGGCCTAAAGTAGTCGACTAATCATAGTGTATCCATCGCTTGAATGATGGTATATTTTATCGTACGAGACTGATGCCCTCTATTATACAGACAGCTTTCGTAAAGAGTAAGTACAGTTATAAATTATTTTGCGAACGATTTATTTTTGTATCGGTATAGTATTTAGCGATGTGATGAAATTAGTATACACAAATACGTGCCTATTGCTTTTGTCAGTCAAAGATTTTCCCCCCTTTATTCGGGAAGCGAATATTCCAAAAAACATATCACAAGATGTCAATTATCTTGTGTACTCGATAAATGTATGTTATAGATTATGTTGCAATTATATTTTGTGATATTAGATCAGAGTTAGTCACGGCGACGGGCGCACAAACAATGTTGTATTATTTACGCCATATTTTTATATTTTGACTCGACAGTGCATTAGTTATATGGCCGCGCTGTTTCAGTGAATGTAATGTAGGCTAAAATATTATGTTATGTAGTATTTACGACTTTCTTTATGTGATATGCATTTTATTATGATATACTGCAAGTATACAAGCTTCTGTTGTAAGAAATAATAAAATCACTAAATCGGATCGACTTTTATTATATTGTCCATTTCACTATGTAATTGTTGCGTTTTCCCACGCGAAGAAGGGATATAAAATTCGGTAAAATATGAGCAGATTGTGTTATAACTTCGTTGAAGTTCTTAATTTTTTGGTGGTTGATGTAAAAGCCGCCAGCTTGGATAATTCTCATCGCATCACCTACAATATAATTTGTGTAATTAGTAAACAATTACTTACTCTTTGCATTTTTTTTAAGTTTAATCATTTCAAATTACTTATGAAGTATTAAAATACTTAGTGATTTGTCTTGGCTGAGTAAAATATTTTTGTTTTTTTTTCAGTTTGGGTTGTTAATATTTCATCAACCCAAATTAATATTTAATAATAATAATTTGTTTACTTACTTTCATTAGAAAAACAATTAGCTTTCATTCCTAGCTCCAAGACGGTAATGCCAGGGGATAAGAGCAATTTAATAACTGGAGCTCCATCAAACACTTGTTCAAGTTCAGTAGAGCTCAATGTAATTAGAGAATTAACATCCTTTTTGAATATAGCTTCTGTTGCTCTGTGGGCCTTTTCTAGGCCTTCCTCTGAAAGGTGAAGAATTTTTAGTAACTGAAAATACAATTTTGTTGATTGAGATTATAAGGCATTCCAAAAATAGATTAAAAGCAGATACAATAGACTTCAACCTTTTTTAACTTCTTAAATAATGGCTTAGTTAAAACATATTAAAGGATATTGAACACTATGTTATATTATTACAGTATTATATTACATCACTGTGTATACTAACTGCCATGAACCAAAACAGTCAACTGCTCAGCCAGACACTGTTGTGGATATCGTTGATCGGGATGTTGCTTATGTTTGTTCATTATATCTTTAATTTCCCCCAAGTTATAAAATGTAAACAATTTTAATAGCTTCTCAACCTCACTGTCTTTGGTTCTAACGAAGAACTGATATAAGCTGTATGGACTAGTTTTATTAGGATCAAGCCATATAGCATTTCCTGCTGATTTGCCAAATTTATCGCCCTCCTCTGTAGTTACTAATGGTAAAGTTAAACCTGGAATTAATATTTATATATTAGAACTTATTGACAAGAATGAAAATAAGGATATTATGTGTCATGCAGATGTATGATATAAAATGGCAAAATTTTTATTATCAGACCTGAGCATACAGGTTTTAATGAAAGCTTACCGTAAACTCTTTCTTTTGTAACTTTTCCAATTAATTCATGACCGGCTGTTATATTACCCATTTGATCACTCCCACCGATCTGTATTAAAGTACAAAAGCAATTAGTAACTACCGATAGAATGTAATGTAAATATTTAAGTTCATTTGTATAAAATATTTACCTGAAATTTACATCCGTATTCTTTAAATAAATGCAGCCAGTCGTATGCTTGAAAGATCTGATAAGCAAATTCTGTAAAACTCATCCCGACTTCTGAATTAATTCTACTTTGAACACTAGATTTCAGTAGCATTGTGCCCATTCGGAAATTTCGCCCAATTTCACTTACAAATTGTATGGAATCTATGTTCCTATACCATATTTCATTGTTTACAATCCTAAAAATAATATTGATGTAAATGCCAAAATTAAATATAAAAAGCTTGAATAGATATAACGTCATACATTTAACACACTTTATAGGATTCAACTTGCTTGTATCATCAGACCATATATAGTTCTTATGATTTTCAAAAACCATTTCTAGATTTTTTTGTAAACATTTAATATTCTCTTGTATTATTTCACTTTGTAATGCCAGACGGTCTGTGCTTTTTCCGCTGGGATCACCTATATAGCCTGTGGCTCCACCTAACTAAAAAGATTCACAAAAAATTCATCATGAGCACAAACAAAACAACAAACTGTTTTTAAGGAGAATATACTAACTAATGCTATCGGGTTATGTCCGCCTCTTTGCCAATGTAATAAGTTGATAATTACTAAAAGATTCCCAACATGAAGACTATTTGCAGTGGGGTCAAACCCAGCATATACAGTTTGTGGTGATTTCTTTAACAATTTTAGTATATCCGTTCTAAAAGAAAAGTTATGTTCAGTAAATAAAAATACTATGTTAAAATGTATGTGTAATATGCAAGGTAAATTAAAAAAAAAATAAAGATATTGGTTTATGAATCAACATCTAAGTAGCAATTATGAAAAAGCCTAAAGGATGATATCCATTGCTACAAATGATACAAAGCCATTAGAGGATGCAAGAAATGTAAGGAAAAAGCAACTTACGCAGCACTTTCTGGAAACATATCCTGAAACATGCCCCTATCACTTAACTTTAAGATATTTCTGTTACTAATATATCTGCAACAGATTCTTAGCGCAGATATTTTGTGAGAACCTAAAATACCTTTAATCCCCATTTTGAAAATGTATATTATAAATTGTTTTAATCCTTTCCTATAGGTAATAGGTATAGATATTATTGAATAAAAGGCTTACTTTCATACATTCAAAGTTGCTGTAATGAGAATAATTAATTTCTTTTACATTTTTAATATTGTTTTGAAATCATAACCTCAAGGCTCAAACTGTCATTAAATCGTTATGTCATATGTAAACTTTAATAATACCACAGATTATGAGACTATATTACTACTGTAAAAAAAATGGTTTTATAAATAAATGTCTTTCAAGATACGTTTTCTTTTACATTTCCAACCTGTTTAAATAAAATTCAGAATTTGCCACAAAAATATTTATTGACAAAAGAATACATAAATAACAAAAAGAATACATTTGTGGCGAGTGAAATACTTTTCGCTATATAATTTCTATCCCTAACATCATCTTACATTTACAAATTAAGAATATGTTCAATAATAAAAGCTTTAGACAAAATTACATAAATTGCAGATATACAATCACAGGACAGTCACCAATATAGTATAAATCTTCACTAAATTTTCAGAATATATCAAAATAGTCAGGAAAACAGTGTTTACTTAAAAAAAAACTAACTTAATACAACTTAAAGACAAAGAATATTAAACTATGTAGCAGCAACGGCTTGAAAATTAACATGTACTGAATGAAAAATGTAATACTCTATGAAAATACTATAAAAATACTAAATAGGTTTTGTTATTACTATATTACATTAATTTACATATTTTTGGGATTTTAATCTAAGTGACGGCACAAAATGGCGGGTGATTTCTGTGACGAGTCATAAAAACGGGAAGCTTTTTCTAAATTATATAAAACAAAACTATTATGGGGGCAACATTTCATGACATATTTTTAGCATTTCACATTATATTTTCTGTTAATGCAAGTCGAAAATTATTTTGATTTTTCATTAATCCTTTTTGCCCCGTCTTCTACGTCTATGGTTTTACTACAGATAATTCTAATCTTCAAGGGTAACATTTTTAAACAGATATGACATAGATTCCTTATTATGAATGCGCCGTATTGCCTCACTGAGGAGTACAGATATGTCGATAGTTTTAATCTTCTTGCATTGCATCTTCTGTAGTTCGTGCGGAACTGTGTTGGTGACAACTACTTCATCTATGGGTGAATCTTCTATCAGACGCGGCGCATCAGACGAGAGCAAACCATGTGTCGCCAACACATATATTTTGTAAGCTCCGCATTCTTTCAACACTTCAGCTGCCGCGACAAAAGATTGTACATCATCTATCATGTCATCCTAAAATAAAAATAAAAACTTTATATTTAAGGGAAATTATAACTTTTACGGTTAAATAAAACTCTCTCGGGACCACTTCTCCTGCAAAGCACCCGAAACAGCGGGCCGTAGTTCAAATAATTATCAACTAAGTTTACTCATATATTTCGCATTTTAAACCGTTAAACTGTTTTATTTACTCGTGGAAATTACAGGCTGATTAAAATCCAATAGTTTTTCTGATACACTACAAAATAATTATGTTTTTATAAAAGTTAAGTATGGAAGATTTTATCACATTCTCTCATATATATTAGTAATTTAAGGCATAAACTATTTAGTAGAATTTTCATTAAAACAAACGAAAAGTTAGTAAATAAAGTAAGTGTATAGAGATTTTGTCCTTTATAATTTTGAAGTATAGATTCACTTACCACCATAATCGCGATTCTTCCACCAACGTCACCAACAACATTGATTGGTGGCTTTTCTTTAGCTGGGTGAACTGGTACTCCTACTGGCACATCCATTGTACGCGACCTATTTCATATTTTAATTTATTGTCCCGTGTGACATCAATAACTATTGACATTTATGGTTTAAGAAATAAACTAAGTTAAGTAAGGATCTATTTTGTGAGCTATTCAACAATTATAAAATAATATATGACATTTGTATAGCTAGTTGTGTAATACCTTGGCAAACAAGGCGGTGAATATCTTCCATCGACTTCATCACTCTCCGCCTCCTTTTGCTCGCCATGTATCACAGCAATTGCTAGCCTCAACCTTTCAGAATATGAAGTTGCTTTCTTTGCGGATCCTGGGTTTCGCGCCACTATCACTGAATTACGGTAATCTGGAATCTGAATGATAATAGAGATGAAAGAAAGGTATTCCAAAGGTATGTAATGTGTGAGTGTATTCCTAAAAATACGTAATTTATAACAATAATATTATTCAGAAATAAAGTTATTAAGGATTAAGTAAATGTAAGCTTCGTTACAACTATATATAAAAGGAAATGTTTTTTACTAAGTCCATGTATGTATTAAATGTATTAATGTGCGTAGAATCAAATCAAACAAAACACTTCAAAATCCAAGTTTGTTGCTAAACATATTAGAGAGACTACATAAATGTAACTTACACTTTCTTGGATATATTGCAGCAAGAATGGAGATGCACGTAAATTATCAACTGGGCAATCAAAGAAACCCTGAATTTCCTTCTGATGCAGGTCCATGGTTATAATGTGTGTGAGACCAGATTTGCACATCATTTTGGCGAGGAGTTTCGTGACAATGCAGCCGCGTTTCCTCATTTTACATTGTTTGCTGTATGGCAGGTATGGAATGACCCCCACAATGGAGCGAGCGGATGAAGTCTTACATGCATAAGCCATTATCAATAGTTCCATTATGTTGTTATTGACATCTCTGAAATGAGAGAAATAAACACTGATGAAACTTTGACATGCAAGTTAGATCACTAAATGTAAAATAATAAAAAAAAATGGTATTCTGCGCGATAGTGCATGTATCAATAGATAGAAAAATTCAACAATGACGTGTAGGACACGATAGCACAATTGGTTAAAGCAACAGCTCGGAACGTCTAAAGTCCCTGCCCATGTCGTGTCATGTCTATTTTTATTTTACAATCGATTTCAATTTATATAGTATTTTAGTGACCTATACGATATATACAAGATATATGATAGATACAAGAAACAATATTTTAATATAACATAAATATAAATTGCCCATAGTTGAGGGTTCTAATGGCAAGTAACAAAACTTTTTTTTTGTTTTGTTGCTCTTCTCATTCAACTCTCTCACATCTCTTTTATAATATCTTTATATTATAATAACTTTTTTAACCTGGGTTGAGATTGTTTACAATTGTAAGGATTTCCATTGCACTCTATTCCTTTTAGTCTTTATGTACTTGTTGAGATATAGTTTGGTGTGTCCTATTGTGACTAGTCATCAAATTCTTGCAGATGCTTTATATTATACACATCATTGAAACAAGCTGTTACTTTAATATTAACATTATACATATTTTATTTATCTATACTGCCCACACAGAATTTAAGAAGATAAGTGTGCCTAAAGAAGAATGGTACTATAAACAACTGAGTCAGCAAGCTATGTTTATATTTTCATTAGAGTGCAAACACTGTAGGATTTTGTCTAAACAGTTACAGTGAATTTGTTATCTGAGATAGGAATGTACAATGTTTGTTCATATAATATAACACATATATTACTTTGATAAGAACCCATAATGACTGTTAAGTTGTTACTTTGCATTATACAAGTGCATGTACATCATGTTTTTAAAGTGTTGACTAGATTTTTTTCAGAGAACTGAGTTTGAAATCTCATAATAAAAACATGGTAGGTTACTGTAATTATGTAGAAGTCAACAATATATTTTTATTGAATCACTTGAATTCATACCCAGGCAAACTCATGCTTGCCTCAATGTAAAAAAAGATGTGTAACCCTCTTACTGACTTAACTATCTTAAGTGAAACCTCTATCTTAATAGTCAGCATACTTAAGATATAGTTCTTTTAGATCTTATTGCAAAAATGGGACTCCAAAAGCGTGTATCTATAACTACTACTCAATGGTTTAAATAAAATGTACATATAGAATGTTTATGCCTTTTACTCACTTAGTCCCAGTCTGTACAATATAAATGTTCTTTCCTCGAATAGAGTCTGCTATTTCTACAATTGTTTCTCTGTTGGTTTTGTGGTAAACAGAGCATCCTCCTTTGCGTACGCCAAGGCGACTGCAAAATGACGTAAGATTTAATGTAAGGGCAATCTAATTAGCAACTTGAATACGAAACATATTTAAACATACTTAGCAATTTGTTCAGCGAGCTCCGGGTGCGAGTTTCCACTTAGAATTACAATATCCGATGTAGAATTAGTCTCCATATTACACTTTTGCGAACGATTTGTATACCCAAGTCTGCAATAAAGAATGCTTACGTTATAAACAGTAAGTGAGGTTATAAAAGATATAAATACTAAGGCTATGATGTTAGACACGGCTGAAGAACAAGAAAAACAATAAACCTGGTTTTGTTGAGTAACATAATAACCTGATGACAGTCCTTTAATTGCTGAAAGGCTTATTTAAGGCTCCTGATAACCTTCGATGGGGTAATGTTGTTCTTTTAGTTAAAATACAATTAGGTCAAATCTGGAACTGAAATTACAAAGTACAATGTACACAGCTATAACCGATTATATCACAACCGCATTATCGTGCCTTCGCAAAACAGTACACAAATGAAAAAACTAAGACGGGCAATTAAAAACCCTCTCCTTAGCATTTGAAGAAAATAGTCATAGAGTATATATGAATTAAATAAAACTACAGATTATTATGAAAAATACGAAATCTTGTGACAATTGACAATGCATAAAAGATTTAATTTGAATACAACATAAGTCAAAACAACGAGGTTTGTGTGTTTTGATGTGGGATTTTGGTTATTATTTTAAAATTTATCGGCAAAAAACCTATCATGGGTTTAACAAAACAATATCTTCGGTATGCTCCGAGCGGAACGTTTAACGTTGTAACTAGTCCCGATTGCAACAGTATCCATGTAGCTCTAAACGGAATATCAGGAAGATATATAGCAGTGGGAGCATGTGAACATGTTATTATTTGGGATATGCGATTAGGAGAAAAGGTAATTGAATGAAATTATTTCATGACACGAACTGTATCTAGTACACCCGTCACAAACACTGTTATATTAATATTTAACTTGCACTTAAATCTTACTTATGATTGAATACATTATTATTTTTCTCATGTTATTCCACATTATGGCATTATATAGATTAAAAATGTATATAAATTATAGATAGACATGGTACTTCAATTGGTTCAAGCACCTGTACCAATGTTGGTGTGTATACTGGGTCAAGTCACCTCATGTTAAATTTTTTCTATCTACATATTTAAATAGAAAATCTATTATTTTATTACCTACTTATGATATCAATAACTAACCTATGTGATTTTTTTATTACCTTTATACAATTTGATTCTGTATAATTTTGAATGATGGGCCATTTTACTTATTCCAATATTACTTATTTAATTAAAGGCACAAGTGATAACTGGTGAAAAAGTTGTGGTGTCCCAAATAGCTGCCAGCCCTACAGGAAACCATATGGCTATTGGTTATGTAGATGGCAACATCAATGTGTACGACTTGAACAGCAATGAATTAGTTTGCGTCTTTGCTGGTCACAAATCTGCCATTACATGTTTGCAGTATGATGAACAGGGGCATAGAATAGTATCGGGTTCAAAGGTAACAGGTTGAAATGATATTAAATAAATATTATTGAATCAGTCACAGTTTTATTAGAGAGCATCTTGTAATGTCTAATAAAGTATTTGAACTGCATTTGCAACTAAAGATAATGCAATCGGTATATCTACAAATGTCCTAAACAAAAAGCATTGTCATATTTTGTTGGAAGTTTAAGGAGACAACAATTTAATTGAATTATTGTCTTAAGGTGCTTTTCTTCTACTATCTATAATAATAATACTAGATTAATTACATACAAAGATCTTTTTAATTTTATAACTATAACTAAACATCAAATTTTGAAATGTTTAATCATTTGCATGTAAAATATTTTTTGTAATGTGTTGCCTGTTTACAGGACACTGAAGTCATCCTGTGGGATGTCGTATCAGAAATGGGTATCGCCAGATTTAGTGGGCACAAGGGAATTGTTACAAGTGTACTTTTCATTAATGGCAAAAATTGCATAGTCAGTTCATCTAAAGACACATTTGTGAAGTTTTGGGATATTGAGACTAAGCACTGTTTTAAAACACTTGGAGGACATCAAACAGAGGTAAGAAGAAGTTCTGATCGTATCATTTCTTAATTTATAAAATTACTTCATCATGTTGATGGACAAGCATTGAAGTACTAAAATAGATCTAAATAAGTTTATACTGGTTCTAGGTATGGTCATCAGTACTACTAAAAGAAGAAAGATACTTAGTAACAGGTTGTATGGACCAAGAGTTAAAAGTCTGGAAACTAGTCTGGACAGATAAGATTAAAGAAGAAGATAAAATTGTACAACAGCTAGAGATTGTAAAGCTAGAGGATGGTGATGATACAGAAGACACTTCTGTGAGTAATAGCTTCTTTGCATTGGTCCTTTTTATATCTAAAGAAGGAAGATTGTTGTATATACTGTAATCAAGCTGTGATGGTTATATCAATATATATTTTGCACCACTACAAGTTCATATGGCTATTGGTTATGTGGATGGTAACATCAATGTGTATGTTGTTTACCATAATTGTACATTTATTTCATTATGTAATATACTGTTGTTATAGGTCTTACAATGCCATCAAGTTGGTACTTTAGTTCGAGGTGGTCGAGGCCGTGTTGTAGGTCTATCAACGGACCCTGGTCAAACTGTTCTGGCCTGCTTTGGTACAGATTCTTTATTAGAGCTATTTGCGTTCTGCTCAGATGATGAAGCTAAACTAAGAATGAATAAGAGAATAAAAAAACAACGTAAAAAACTTGCGTAAGTGTGTAAGTAATGCTAACACAAATACTATAATCAATTATTGGATGTGGTGTTGGAGATTTGTTTGCATTTATAAATAGGTTGAGTCAGAGGTGGGGGGGGGGGGGGGGGGGGGGGGGGGAACTAATCTATACTAATATATAAAGCTGAAGAGTTTTGTTTGTTTGTTTGCCTCGCTGATCTAAGGAATAAGGTTGGAATTGAAGAATTCCTTTGAGTTGGTTGGTGGTTGGACAGTTATTACGAAGGCTGTAAAACATCGCTCAGTGACTAAATAAGCGATACAATGAGAAATGTGAAAAAATGGGAATTGCTTCATCATTTTGGTTTCCAGGCATACGCTGCATAAACTTTTCCAGAACCCCAAAAATATGTAAAAAGAATGATTCATTTATAAGTGATCTAAAAAAATTCCGCAACGCTATACGTCTATCTATTAACATTAACTTGTCAGAGCTATGGGACGCGACCGACGTCGTGGGTAACAGCTTAAGTTTATAAAGATGAAGGGGTTTGCAAAAACGAATTTGGATGTCCAATTCGTGGTGAAGTCGTTTATACAGCTATTGAATAATATCTACTTTGAAATAGTAAATCACATCAGTATTGGTCTTGTAACAAGATTCTATATAATTTTTACATCTTAAATTATATTTCTTTTCACAGTAAATTAGCTGACAATCCGGAAGGGACAAATGAAATAGAAGACATAAAAGAAATTCTAACTCTTACCGATGAAGTTCGTAGATTGACATCGTTGAAGTTAACCACAAAAGTTAAATCCACTGCACTGCTGTTGGGCTTGAGTGGTGAATTGAGAGTGGGTGTCACGCTGGCTAGTAATAGCGTTGAACTGCATAGTATGAATATCAACGATGCTAGTGAAGGTAGGTTGAATGTTTTACCTTAGAATAATAATTTATATAGAACATAAATAACCAAATATACTAGAAGAATAGAATTTAATTTTAAAGTTTTCCAAAGCAACGCAGCACATTTTGTTTAGATTTTATACTTTTGTATCAAATGAATCCCATGGTTCTTTTATCTGTCATAAAAAAAATGTACTCTTTTTTTCTTTCCCCCACAATAAGGTAACTTAGTGTTTGCCCTCAAGATATATATAGTAGGACAGATTGTCCAAAAAATCTAGTATACTTTTGAGACCATACCATACTACTAACAATAAAAGACTTTTAATGTTAGTAGTATGGTATTTACGTTATGGTAGTTACGTTACGGTTAGTAGTATAGTATACGTTGATTATATAGTTTTTAAGTCTATTTTTAATTTATATAATGCCTTGATGTGAAAAATATTAGAGTTTTCAAAACATTAACATTATATTTTGTTTCAGTTAAATGTCTTAAGCAAATAAATCTACCGGGGCATCAAAAAGAACCCAGATGTGTTGCTATCAGTTCAGATAACCTGGCTTTACTCTCAGCTTCAGCTGATTCTATAAAATTATGGAATAGGTATGTTTTTTTTATTTCCTTTATACATCTTTATTCAACTCTAAAATTGACGCTTTCGAATTGTAGTAATTTACATAGATATTTAAAAGACATTAACAGTTTTTACTTTAACGACGATTCAGGCACTTTATAATGATACTTATTTAATTCAAATAACAAGATGTCCAATTATTTATTCTATAGTGTCGAAAATTTTCTTAAATTTCCTTTTTTGAAAAACAGAAATAGTCAGACCTGCCTTAGAACAGTGCAAGTGCCGTGTGGTAGACCTGTCAGTGCTTGCTTCGCTCCTGGTGACAGACACGCCTTGGTGGGATGTGCAGATGGACACCTGCTCCTGGTTGATGTGGCTGCTGGGACCATTTTGGAACAGGTTCCAGCACATTCCACCAATTGTGCAGCTGTAGGACTAACTCCCGATTCGGTAAGTTTTTGTAAGAATTATTAAACTTAAGATATAACGTATATACAATTTTGAACGTGGCTTGATAGGTTTAAAACATATTTGCAAAATGGATCAAGTAGTTACAGTTCAATAAATCTTTTTTAACTAAATATGATCAAGTTATAGCTACAGATACTAGAACAAATGACAGTCATTGATAACTGCGTAAGTGTGTGTGTGATAAGTGATAAGTGTGTGTTATCATTTTCAAAATTTAACGACTTTTATGCTTAATTTAATAAAAACTGTTAGTAATCAAATGTTTGTAGCACGATTATTTGTTATAACATGTATTGGGGAATGTTCTTTATAAATAATGTTTGTTTATGATTTCAGCGTGGATGCTATTCAGGGGGTGGAGACAAAACAGTCAAATTATGGCAGTTTGAACTAATTGACGATCCTACTGGAGAATCAAAGGCTAAGGTAAATGTCGATTACAAAAGTACTTAGTATAACTAAATATGCACATAGGTATCCATTATACAGAAACAGACGGATAAGCTAATTCATTCACCGTATTATTGAGTGAAAAGCAATTATAAACTCAATACTGTCTATAGTTTACCCGAGTAGTACACATTTAAATATAACACTAATATTTTTTTATAAGTTTGACCAATACATTTAGCTTTTTAAACCGTTTAATAAAGAATATATATACAGTCAATTCTTTATCGCTATCAAGTTACATATATGAATTAATTATTAGAATATTCAATTTGTTAGGTCTGGGGAAAGGAGAGAAAATATTGTATATTTACGTTAAATTCGTTCCTTACTTTTAATTCATCACATGACGAAATTATTGCAGGTACTCTCCCTCCTACATACACGGACCCTGGAGCTGGAAGAAACAGTGACAGCAGTGACTATAAGTCCGAACAACAAGTTTATTGCTGTGGCCCTATTAGACTCGACAGTGAAGATATTCTTCTTAGATACGTTTAAAGTACGTATACTAAAATCTCGTTTCCCGCCGTGTTGTAAGGGATGAACACACTTATGTGTTGGTTTCACTGATCGGTTTTATAAGTCGATCAAGCTTCTGTTCCCTGCCCAACAGAAATGATCTATTGTTTCCCTGTGAGTCAAAGTGACCGTTCGCGCTTAACGCATTGCTAGGCAACAAGTTTTATCAATTACCTGCAGGTGGTAATTAAAGTAACCATTTTCATGGTTAATTAAATACCGTCTATAGTTTACGCGAGTAGTACACATTTAAATAAAACACTTTAACGGTTTAAAACGCGATATATTAGTTAAACTTATTTGGAAATGATTTTTAACTTCGGTCCGACGTTAAAAATCATGAATTTTAACTTATAAGCAAAAATAAGCAGCAAATAAGTTTAACTAATATATCGCGTTTTAAACCGTTAAAGTGTTTTATTTAAACATTTTTATGGTTTTAAAAATCCTAGACACGGGTCCAAGATATAGTTGGTTCTCCCCGAAATCGAACCCAGTCTTTAAGCGATTTGGCAATATGCCACGGGTCGTGGGTTATATACTGCACTACAATTTATATGCATATTAAATGGGTAGAAGAAAATCAACATTCCGCCGCGATCACGAACACCGCCGACACATGAAAAAGCCGTGAAGTTTAATCGCGTTTCGGTTTCAGCCTGTGGATTTCCGAATATCCATAGCCAATATAGGTAGGCAGCGCATCTTGTTTAGATGTTATATGGCTCAGATATTTCATCTACCATCAAGTAAACCCCATGTTTTGCTGTCTCATGCTGTATTTCTCTATAATGAACTTGTATTATCATAGAGTACACAGAGTAACATAGTAGATTAAAAGACTTTGGTATCTTTACAGTTCTACTTATCGCTATACGGTCACAAACTACCTGTTCTCTCCTTGGACATCAGCTACGACTCGAATATAATCGCCACGGGTTCAGCAGACCGCAACGTCAAGATCTGGGGCATGGACTTCGGGGACTGTCACAAGTCGATTTTCGCCCACAACGATTCGGTCACCGCGGTACAGTTTGTGCCCAGCACGCACTACTTCTTCACTGGTTCGAAGGATGGCAAAGTCAAACAGTGGGACGGCGATTCGTACGACAATATTATAACGCTCAATGTAAGTATCACTATGTAGAATACTTCAAAATGTAAAGACTGTTGGTACAGGTATAATCAAATAAAAAAGAAACAAATACATTTGATATCCTGATATTAATTTTTCTAGTAGCACTATTTGAATAGCAAAAGTTGATGTTTGAAATTGATAAATGTGTCTGTCATAAAACCTCGTAAAATGTTCTAATGGAGTCTGTCAGTTTTACTGTATATACACTATAACCTTTATTACAAGACGGGCTCGTTCGTGAAATGGTAGCAATATATAGCTAAAAATTAAGTGCGTTTCATCCATACCGGGTCCAATATTTTTCTAATCAATTTAAAAAATAATCAAAGTTGGACTTTGTCTGGATATCCGATCGAGTCACGAACCACCACAGTTGAAAAAGCCTAAGTTTAATTTCGTTTTCAGTCTGTGTATTTCTGAATATCCAAAGCCTAGATAGGTCGGCTGGGGTATTTCACCATCAAGTAAACCTGTCCTCTCTCTATCAAAAATAAAAAAATATATTCCTAGGGTCATGCTGGCGAATGTTTGCGATTGTCGGTTGGGGCTGGCGGTCTACATGCAGTTTCTTGTGGATCTGATCGAGCGTTGCGTCTCTACTCCAGGACTGAAGAACCTATAGTACTCGGAGACCAGGACGAAGAAGAAGAGGGACTGGCTACTGGCGAACAACACGTATGTGACCATTTCATGTAGTTAATTTATCTATTGTTATTAATTAATAAGTCGACTGCGCATCTTAATACGAAGTTAAAGGATGGGACATTTTCCTCTCTGTATAGTGAATCCCAAACTTGTCCTTCTGCTTAACAATAATGTGTTGCTGTTAGTTTAATTGTTATTATTCTATGTTAAAATAACCAATCAACAATTACAGGCACCAGTGCCTGGTCTTCCTGGTCTTACGATGCCTACGAAGAAAACTATAGGAGCTGAGAAAGCTGTAAGTATTGATTAAATCCGAATCAATAAATAAAATAAATCAATCAATTACTTTCATATTTTAATTAGTCTTTGATTTCTGGCTCGAAGGACCATATTTTATAATTTGTTAATGCTTACAGGCGGATTCTATACTAGAATGCCTCACAGTGGGAGCAGAGTACACAGCAGAAGTAACGGCTGCTAGAGGAGCTCCCGTTCAGCCGCCAGTGTTAATGGTAGCTTATAATTGCACGAACGCTGAGGACTTTCTACTTGAGACTATACGCAAAATACGATCTAGGTAGCATATTGGTCTTCTATAGTTAAGGGAATCAGTGGCAGATTACCGTCACGAACATAATAGCTGAAAGAATTACGTATAAATAAACTAAGGGGAAAGAAGAAGAAGACAATAAAGTTTTAATATTGTATTATCAGATAAATAACTACTACATAATTTCGATTAGTATATTGTAATTATTTAGACTCAACAGTATTTTTTATTCCAGCGATTTAGAAGAAGCCCTACTCCTTTTACCGTTCAGCACAGCATGTGAATTGCTAAAGATGTTAACCACGTTATTGGAACGAAGCGACCAAACAGAGCTGTTGTGCCGATTAGCAATATTCCTGCTAAAGATTCATCACGCACCCTTAGTTGCTAACCAGCAGCTCCTCAAATACCTAATTCAGATACAGGCCAAAGCCACTATGAGGCTAAACGAGTTGAGGGTAAGTAAATATCAACTACCTACCACACTACTTACCCGCAAATTATCCTACGCTCTTTTATTCCTTGCGGTATGATGTGCTCCTAGCTATTTGCTTTGCTAATAAAGATAGATGAGATATCATTTTTGATTTATAAAATAGAAGTCCTGCGTCTCTTTGAACCTTTAATAATTTTCATAAAGATTTATTTAACTTTTTTTAATCCTTCAAGTGTCATTAGAATTAAATAAATGTATTTATTTAAATAAAAACACTTTAACGGTTTAAAACGCGATGTATTAGTTAAACTTATTTGAAAATGAGTTTTAACTTCAGCCCGACGTTTCGGATGCTTTGCAGTTTACTCGCGTAAACTATAGACAGTATTTAAATATATTTAATTAAAATATAATTTAAGTTTAAAATCTTGAATTGACAACTTGATCAAATATTTACATACATAACATAAGTAGGAAGCTATATATATATTTTTTGGTTTCTTCTTTATCAAGTTCAAATGATTTTTAGGATATGGTTGGATTCAATCTTCATGCACTCCAATGGTTGCAGCGAGATGTTGAAGCAAATGAGAGCGAACAGTTATTCCGTGTTGCGACGGACGAAAGACGCACCGCTGATAAGCGCACGCGCAGACGAAGAGCCCTCAAGCGACCAATCGTTACTGTTACTTAAATATGTACATAACCGTCAAATTAAATATAGCAATTATTTTTTAAAATCAACGAAATCTCTTTCATTAGTAAGTATTGTGGTCGTGATCACCTTAGTGACTTACAACCGAATTTTATACAAAAAAATTATCGCCACCTTAAATATTTTTTGTGTATCTTGATCCCACTGTCATTGATGTTTATTTGCTTTAATAGAGATCCTCTCTCTCATACACGTGTATTAACGTAAATCGAACTAGAGACATCATACTTATTACTATATTTAATTTAAATAAAAACTAAAACTAGCTAATCAGATTGGGCGATGAAATAAAAGATAAATGACATAGCTGCTATAATTTATTTGTAAAAAAATATTCTACTCACTACATAGCCAATATAATATCAGTTAAAATTTTAATAATTTAAGTATCCATCCCTGCGTAAGTCACATTATTTATCATCTATACAACAATAATAATGCTCCAATGAGTATTCCGGAACGCTCCTGGCATACACCTGCGGTACACCGACGATAATTTATGCTGAAACTTACGTCAACACGCGATTCAAACAATGTGTGGTCCATAAGCTTACATGAGGAGTATTACACAATAATACCTCTTAAGACGTACTTTGAGACGAGATAATGTTAGTGACAGAGCGACGTCTAACGAAGGGTCTTATAATAAATACATTGACTTGGAATTACATTTCGACGCCGAGACCGTGTCGGCAGACTTTTTCTTTATAATTGACATACTAATATTATGCAGAGCAACCTTCGTGGAGACACGTAAGGAAACGCCCACGTCTACATAGTATCACAAATTTATTGCTTCTCGGGAAATACATACATTCTACAACATATATCACATATCGTTTACAATACTTTTACGTTCAACGACGAATGGAAAAAGGTAATTTGAACAAAAGACGACATCGAATTCAGCGTTCAGTCTTAACGAATGCAAACTGTCCAATGGAATTGAATACAGCGGCGAAACAATTGAATGACGATTGATTTAAAAGGTAATGGCGTACGCGCAGACGCGATAGAAGAATTAATAACAAAGTGATTTATGCTCGATCTTTGCGGGTACGCGGGGCTTCCCCGAACAGCATCAATGCGAATTCAGCATAAATTATAAAACAAGCACACGGTACCCTGTACTCTTGCGCAACAGACATAAAAATAATCACAAACACATGCTTGTTAGCTCGTAAGCGCACACGACACAACCGGTATGTTAGTAACTTAATTATACGCATTAACACGCTATACCAATTATCCGTTAACCTAAATAATAATAAATAACCAATTGGAAGATCGAAAGAGAGGGAGAACGGGTCTATTCCACTGAGTTACTAGCGGACGCTTATAACTAAGAAATGTACAGAATAATGAATAAAAAATAATACTGTGTCACTGCCGCGAGCAGTGTTAGCGAAATAACTCTGTCCGTACCTTTAACCATTGCTTCGTGTTAATCCTAATTACTAAGCTTAGTCTAAACGTTAAAAGAAAACGGGATTCCCTTCGCAGAGAGCTTTAGAGGCTAGAGAGCGATTTGATGCGTATTATTGTCAAAGTATACACGATTCAATTCAAACGACGCTAAGTACAAACTACGTTCTATACAATAATCCCAATACGGAAGGGTGAATAATCTCAAAATTTTAAAGCTTTGCAATACGAGAGGTCACATTAGCTGCAACGAAAGATTACGTATGTCCGGAGTAAGCGTGGTCAAGCTAAATTATCACAATGTCTCTTAGACTGGTGTATCTACTGGCCCGTGGGTTGATCCGACAATAAATTAATTACAACTAAATTAAGTAGATTTAAGTATAGGACGGTGACAAATAAATAAAGCGGACAGCCCGCTTCGGATGACGCGTAAGTAAATGCTTCGATTGACTGACCATAGGTTATCTAGTAATGCCGTGTAATTTGGTTCTGCGATCTGTAGACTAACATTAATATAGAACAACACCGAACGGAAATATCAAAAAATACTATGTAAAATCACTACCGAAGTCATGGTAATATATTCCTCCAAAGAGATTCTATAACTATTCATTATTTATACGATACTACGTTCCTTAATTAGGGGAGATTCGTAATTATTGCTTCGACACACCACACTACCAAAATACTTCAGTGTGAAATACTTACATTTCGAATACTGACCGAAATCGGGGCGAAAATAAGTTACATGACGTATGCGTGTAAAAAAAACTTAACGCTAGGTAAGAAATAAAAAAATTTACAATATCTTAACGCGAACTTAGAGCTAAATGAATACTTGCTTCCTGCAATAGGTAACCGTAAATAATTTCAAACTTAGAGAGAGCATTCAGGCAAGGTCCCTTTGGCCCTGTATCGCCTTGACGCGCCGGCCAAAAGTAATCTCAAGAAAAACATACGCCATAGGGCAATTTACGTATCACAATTTAGGGAAATTGGGGAATTTACATTCATCGAAAATTAGTGAACCACGAGTTTCACTGCATAGATCCATACAAACTAGATTGTGACACTTATTCCGAATGTGTTTTACCTTGCATATAACAATCTTATATCTTTTAACTAACTAGATATATACGTATGATGCAAAGTAACAATCCGTTACAGAACGTTACAGTTGAGACTATATTTTAAGTAGTCACATTACACAGGGTAAACGATCATATTTTAAGTTCATTACACTGGTAGAACTTACATTGAAGAAATCCACAGAAAGATCTAGCCTAGTAACGAGTAGGCACTAGTCTTTCGCCTACATCTACGTCTTTATTAGAAAAATAATGCCCTGCTTTTTCGTAATACTTCATATTGCATACTGTTCATATTCTTCCTTGTATACAGCCGTTGTCAATGAGTACTCAAATTTGAACGTGTCACAAAATAATCTTTCAACGTTGAAAATATGCCATACCGTTTGTGTAGACCGTACAAAAATATTTAGTTATATAAAACCGTTATTTATTGCTCTGATTTAAGTTTCAAACTCGAGTACTCATGTGACTCTATATTGTCTTTAGACTGGCCTTAAAACACTACTACTGGTATAAAACGAATGGGTGAACATCCACAAAAATATAGTTTTGCATTTATAGAATCGTTATTAAACAAAAGTGAGATTAAATATCAGATCTATTAAAATAACGCGTCTTCGTTATCGGTGGATTGTTTTTCCAACGCGTATTGTAGAAACTTTTTAGTGTGAGAACATGGCGTTTAAAAAAACATTCCCTCCATAACGGTTTGTCTATGGTACCTGTAACTGGCCGTTTGTACACGGGTGCATGTCGAGTGTTATTTAAAAATGGAATATGTCAAGTTAAGTGAGCGGTCAATGCGTCTCTTCGGCCGCCACGTGATTCGCCACGAGGTTGAGCGGCGCTTCATCGTACTCGGGTATACCTCGACCCATCTGAAAAAATATATGCATATATAAATGATAGCAATGTATAGATAATAATCAACCATTTGTGGGTTTGATCCCCACTGTGTCACTCAAACTCACAGACTGAATATGAATATAGGACGATTTTATAAATAAAAAATCGAAGTCCTAGGACTCGGTAGCTTAACTGGTTAAGGCAACAGCACGGAACGCTGACGTTGCCGGAGTCCTGTCCGAGTCGTATTTTTTTTAGATTTATTTTCGATTTTATATAGAGCCATCATGAGCAAAATATATGAACAATATTAAAGTTTTCAAAGATGATGAGAGAAGAGAAAAATAATTAATATTCAGAAGTCCACGGATTACATGGATAGTAAGTATCCTTGTCGATTTAAAACAGTTGTACAAATTATTTCCTATGATAATTTTATTAAAAACAAGAACTGACCGGAGCCGGACGCGTATGCGCATGCAGTGCAGCCAAGAGGTGTGGCTGAAGTTGTCTGCGCAGCGCACTTAACACAGCTTCCTCCGCCCCGTCCGCCGCTACACCCCCGACAGACGCCGCCCCACTACCAGACACGGGTTCACTCGTTTCGACAGCTTCTGTGTTGCCACTGCTTCCACCTCGCCGTCCTGAAAACAGATATTAGAGATTATTAGATTAAAATATACTTTTTAAGTGTAACGTTAGTTTATTTTAATAAACTCTATTCTCATTCTATGTTATATATGTCTTATGTTTCATCTTCAGTTTATTTTATAAAATTTGTAAAAAAGTGAACTAACAAGTCAGATGTTAACAAAAGACGAACGGCCCTCTATACTTAATTTCTTTTATTTACATATCTTTAAATCCAGTATGGTAGTTAAGAGGTTAATATAAGAACAATTATGAGGGTAGAAATAGTTGAAACTACCCCCGTTATATAAAGATAAAAACTAACTTGATCTGGACGATTTGACTTCGTGACGAGGTCTCCTACGCCTCGTGTGTATGGTGTCACGGCGCATAGCCGTGGGGCGTGGGACCCCGTGCAACTTGAAGTACAGTCCGCACGCGTTGCACACCATCTCGCCGCGCGCGTCGCGACGCCATATTGTCGTGGTGTGAGTGCCGCAGTTGGTGCACGTCAGCTCGAACCGCGATCCGCCTGAAGCGTTGTTAGAGTTGCTTCTATTCGAATTAATGTTCGCCGCTTGGTCCGTTGGTTCCTGGAGATTAGTTATTTTTTATTAGGTCTTAAATTCCCCCGTGACCAAGCTGCTGCAGAGCATTCGGAACGTCGGACCGAAAAATATCTTTTTGGTAAGTTAACTAAAATATTTCGCGTTTTGTTTCGTTTAAGTTTACGGGAGTAGTACATACTAGCGTAAACTACAGACAAAGTATACATTTGTCCAGTATATATACAGTCAAGGAACTATACTTCATCTAATACAACATCTAATAGTTCTAAGTTACGTTATTGCAATGAATGCAATTAAAAAAAATAACATTCCTAATAATTCTGATCGAATACGGAAGCCCAACAGCATATTAAGCTGTCGTTGTGGGTTCGAGTCCAAATAGTGTAAGCCATCTTACAATCTGAAATAATTTACACTCTTTTTTTTACTTTTATAGCTCAAAAGAGCATAAAGCACCTTGACGGTAATAAATGATTTTCATGCAAAGTGACTAACGAGTCATTATACCTCAAGATATTCAACAATTCGAGGAAGCGAAAGCAATTACAATTAACTAATAGCTAAGGTATTAGTCGTGTAAATTAGGGTATGAGGATTACATTCTCCGCTTTGATTGGACAAGCTTGTTCCTGTAGCGGCTGCGCCCGCGCCGGACAGCTCTGTTTCCTGCGCGCAGTGCCGCCCGCGCCTTGACCACTACCGCGACCTGGACTAGCCCACTCGCCGTTCTAGAAGATAAATCGAAGTTTAAATATGACGATACTTCAATCATACCTCAAATGTTTATCAGTAAGTTTATTTTTTTAAAGTAGCATAAATTAAACCCGAATTGAGCTAGTACCCCAATTGGTCAGAGCAACAGCACGCACCGCTATGGACGCCGGTTCAAGGCCTGCCCATGACGTAATTTACAATAAAAAATCTATTTCTAATTTATATTGTGCCATCATATGCAATGTGTATCATTACATGTGAAAAATATTAAAGTTTTTAAACAGAAGGTAGATGTCAAATATAGATACAGATAGATTATAGGTTCATTTGATGGTAGATGAAATTTCTCATCACTATAACGTCTAGTTAATATTTGCTCTCAAATTATAAAAACTTGCAAAATTCGAATTTCTTTAAAAAAGATAAAAACATTGAAAGGTTTAACAAAATATGAAAACACTGTCTATAGCTTGGTGTGTACACATTTAAATATCACACTTTAACAGTTTAAACGCGATATTTATTTGCTTATTAACTTATCTTATAATTTTCAAATAAGTTTAACTAGTATCGCGTTTTAAACGGTTAAAGTGTTTTATTTAAAATATGAAAATGATTATTTCAAAAACATAATTTCTGGATATAAATTAATTGCCAATGAAAAACATCGTAAATATTATTTCCATTGGTTGCCATTCAACGATCTAAAACAGGAGACAAACTATAGTTACGCAAAAACTAATCTAAAATCCAAATAAAAATAGTTTCCCACTTAATCAGGACGGAGTTCGCGACCTCTTCGTAATAAGTGTCTGCAGAGAACCCGTTTAATTGACAGATTGACATTTAAATTGAAACTTGCACTGATTATTTCACTATTCTGACAAAATTTCTAGTTTTGATACACTTAAGTGGACTAATTGTCATGTGTCATTCTTATTGATTATCACATTAATATATAAGCTGAAGAATTTGTTTGTTTGTTTGAACGTGCGAATCTCAGGAACTACTCGTTCGAATTGAATTTTCTTTTTGTGATCTAACCAAATAAAGGGTATAAAAGAGCGAAGCAACAGCGGAAAATGCAGAGAAAACGGGTGAAATTATTGGTTGATTGGGGAAAAATATGGTTCAAGATATCCAAAAAATATGTATGAAAAAATTGTTTCTCTGTATTTGAACTAAAAAAGTATTTGCAACACTATATATCTATCTTTGAAGATTAACTTGCAAGAATGACGGGACGCGACCAACGCCGTTGGTAATATATAAATAATGGCTTAAATCTTAATAAAGATGAGAAGGTTTGCAAAAACAAATTTTATAAGCTTTTATCATTTTAGTTAGCTAAAAATTTAATTACCAAGGACTGAAAAGCAAATGTTTCAATTTTGTATGAAAGTATTGATAAAAATCTACGTAATTTTTTGTAATACTTTTAATTTTTACACCGAGAAATCAAACCCCATACGAAATAACTAATAAACTTAATAACGAGAAGAACTACGAACTTTGCACCATTGTCGGCATAGACGTAATTCGCGCACGCACCCATTTGAATAATATTTGCCCATAATTGATAAAAGTGTTATTTTAAACGATAACATTATAATAATTGTTTGATAAAGTTTATTTCCTTATCCTTAGCAGTCATAACAAGCGTCTCAAGTCGGAAGTGTTCACTCGTCCTGAATGCAAAGTAGTATGCAATTTCAACATCTTGATATTATAAAATAATAAATCCATCTATAGTCAAATATAGCTCAAAAAGTAAGTTAGTATTCGGCCATATTGGACTATAGATAAAATATGGCAGCAAAATAGAAAAACATGTATTGAGAACAATTGAGATTTTTCGTTTGTTTGTCACGCGTCTTACTTCACGAAGTGATAACAGATAAATTTAGTTCTATTGGGTAAGATTGCGCTTTAAAAAAGTTATACAAATTGGGCGGTAGGAAAATCAAACTTCCGTCCGGGTCACGAGACATAGTCACAAACGGCAAATGCCGCACAGTGTCAAACTATATTCCGATTTCCGTTTGTGGATTCCGTACTGTTCAAAATAGAAATAGGTCGATAGCACATATTCTCCACTGTTACAAAATATACTATATTGTGCAGTCTTATAGCTATCTATTTAAATAAAACACTTTTAACGATATAAAACGCGAAATATATAACTTATTTACAATTTATTTTACCTGCTATTATTCTCCCAAGTTTTGCAGCCGACCACGGCTGCTTCAAAGCATCCGAAACAGGCCATAATTAAATTAAAAATAAGTTCCCTAATAGCTTTCGTGTTTTAAACTATTAAAAAAACTCGCGTGAACAACGGACTTGATGTATAGCTACTTTAGATGCCACAAACTTCAACCGCACTTATCTCAGCATCAAATAAATTACTGAGAAAAAAACCTGCGCCGCAAACGGCCTTGTACGCTGAATAACAATCGATACAGCTACAATAAACCTTAAAACAAATGTTTGTAGAGACATTTCATCTCGAGGAAAACTGTTTTTCACCTCGCTACGTCACGTACCCGTAGTAAATATTATAATGCATCCTTCTGTCTTGTTTGGCCTATGTTTAATAAGTCTTTGAGGTTTGTTATTGACGGTCGCGTAAGATGCGCTTGAGTTGTCTAGTGATGTAGTTAGACCAGTGTTGTCGATTAACAAGTTTTGAAATATCGATTATAATTACGTTTTTATAAGGACCCAGCATGAATTTAGTGAGTATGTTTTTTGTTATAACGAAAACTGGTTTTCTGTACTTAGCTAGATTTTAATTAAGACTCTATTTTAATTTTTTGTTAGTATAAGTTTTAATAACATAATGTAGGATTTAAAACATTATTTCAATTCATTGTATGGCTTGTTTTGAATTAAAACCAGGCTTAAAAGTTTGTAGCAACAAAACTAAGGTGACTCCTCTAGTTAAGATGTTGGGTGGCTAACGGGCTCGATCTAATAATAATCACCCCCGTGTGGTCCAATATGTTACTAATCAATTTATAGTTCTGTCTGGAAATTTTGCACATGAAATGGGTGGCAAGAAATCGGAATTCGGCCCAGGTCCACGAAATACGGTTTCGGTTTCAGTCTGTGGATTTCCGAATATCCAAAGCCATAACAGGTCGATAGCGCATCGTGTTTAGATGTAATATGGTTGACCTACCATCAAATGAACCACACCATGATTGTGTATCCTCCTTCATCGTCAAAAACCATGATTTAGAAAAAAAAATGAGTAAATTCATTTTCTCTTGGCACTCTCAATTTGCCTTTTTCCTTCTTACTTTAAAGTAAACGTCGGAAAACCCAGAGAGACGAAACAATGGTTTATTTATTATTAGAATGTCTTTACACTTATTTACATTTTATTACCTAAATGAACGTGTGTGAATGAAATGCCTACAACTCAACAATTTTATAGCTAACGTATTAGTAAAAGGCACACAGTACTTAAACAAATTCTTGTGAACTTAATAACTGTCTTTTTTTAAATGTTATTTTACTCAGATAGTTCTGCAAAGCACGGGTGCCGCAAAGCATCGGAAACGTTGGGCCAGTTACATATACGTTAATAGTACATTATGATATAAGTGCGATAAGTTGAAAATTACAGATCATCAGGAATCAGGATCAGGAAAAGGTTGTGCTTGTTCTACGATTAATCTTTATAGCCTAAGAAAGCTTGTGAAGTGAAAGCCCGTTTCCCCCTCGTGGGGCATGGGGCGAACACATTTCTGTGTCCGTATCACTGATCTGTTCTTTTAACGGGCAAGTAGTTGATCAACTCTGTGCCTTGCCCGACCGAAACAATTATATGTTTCACTGGGATTCGAACCCAAGACGTCTCGCGCAATGCTAGGCAATACGTTTAACCATTTGGCTACAGAGGCGGTCCTAAGCAAGCTTAATAAACGTTATATTATTACTTAATAAAGACCGTGTGTTTACTAAATTATTCAATAATTATCACGCTAAGTAATATTATTATTAGAGTTTAATATATCTTGGTGAATAAATGCACTCTTAGAATTAAGTAAATACTACAATAACACTAGCCTAGATCGCTTCAAAAACGGTAAGGTCAGGGTCGCAAGCATCTTAACAAAGACATTCGTTCAATGTTTAAAAAGGCAAACTTAACAAATACTAAAATCTAAAATGTCGTATAAAACACCATACAGCAATTCTAACCAACAAACAAAACTAAGAATAACTAGATTTTACATAACCTAGCGTTCAAAATATTCCAAGTATCTTTAATTGTCGAACGAATAGTTTGTTTTTTTAGACGCGCTGAGGAATTACTGATTAGAAAAAAAAAATTATGTCGGATAGACCATTTACCAAAGAAGGCTTAGGAATAGGAACGAGGTAACTGTGGAAAGAGTGGGAAAAGTTACTCATCTTTGAAGGATGCCGTTGCGTGCGCTGCGAAAACGATTCAGGAAACCAAAAAAAAATCTATAAAAGAATGATTCCTCTTTAAATGATCTAAAAAATGTCCGCCAGAGTATTAAAGACCAACGCACTTACCGTTTTTACGGTGATAAAATTTTGGTCGATATTAACGCATTACTACGATCAGCTAGTTATTATATCCTATTTTTTAACCATAGAAGGATTACAAAGTTAACTTTTAACAGTTGGGTTTTAGACACTTGAAATTATGAAATAAGGATAACCAAACTATCCCCAAATATAGGCTCCATAAAATATCTAATTTATTTGCGGAGAATTGAATTCGTATGTATTTATCGATAAATAAATTTAAGAAAGCTATAAAACTTAGATTGTCTCAAAAGGCGTATTATTCTCTGAACGATTTCTTTAATGACAAGACCACCTGGCAGTAATATGAATTGGTCTTGTTAATAAATTTACAAAAATGTTTTAGTTTATAACACATAATTATAAAAACCCGAGTGAGTTTCTTGGGTGTTCTTCTCAGTTATGTTGCTCTTTTGAACACTCTGTAGAATCACGACGAATAGACAGACAAACGAAAAAACATTTTGACGAATCTAAATAATTTTTAAAATTTTATAGAGAATAAAGTATATTTTATTATTTACTGTAAACCCTTGAAAAACGTGAATAATGTTGAGAAGGGCTAAGCAAAAATTTGCAGTAGACGTTCTTACCGGTGAGATGGCGCCATTGGGGGGCATCTGCGTGGGTAACGGCGATGTATGCGCACGGAGTGGCGACACTGTCATCCCTGTATGTTTGCTGTTAATCAGCCGCCTTAACAATTGCGTCGTCTCTCCACCACGACCTATATGAAGAAATGTGACACATTAGTTCAATAATCTTCACTAAAGCATATACATATGGCTAAAGTTAAATGGATTTTTTTTCATCATTTATGATATAGGGGGACAGACACGCATAGAATTCACGTAATGGTAAGTGAAATACCCCAGCCATACAACATCTAAGCAAGACGCGCTGTAGACATTTGGATTTGTATATTCGAAATCCACAACTAAGGATGTAAATCTGACGGCTTTTTCCGTCTGTGGACGGATGGCATATCGGTATCCATATTTCCAGGGGAAATCTTACACATTTCAAAAAAATATGAATAAATTAGAAAAATATTGGACGCCATGGGGATCGTACCCACGACTCGTTGATTAGTAGCCATACATTGCAACCATAACACCAACTGCACAGTCAAGATTTCTAATATAACACATCTCTAGTATTCCATTAATAACTACTATTACACTATGAGCAATAGCTCATATTATGTCACTTTCGTGGCTCAATAGTTAAAGTTTGAATATTGAGTTAAGCGCAACTGGATTTTTTGGTTCAGATCCTGTTTATTTAGATTTGTATTTATTATTAATCTCACCATTTTGTTTGTGTAACGCATGCCAGAGTGTTTCCTTTTCCGTCTCAGTTTCGTGGGGTGGTTTGGGCGATGATTGTGCTGACGGTACCGATTGAGTTTCTTCAGGGTCGTCCTATAAAGACACCAAAATTATATTAGAACATTAACTAAAATTATAAAACATATTTCAATTCCCTTAACTTTCCAAGTTTTTTGTTGTCATTTATAATACACACCAAAGTGTGTATTATAAATAATAAAGCAATAATAAATAGAATAGAATAATAGAAACATTTGTATTGAAAAATATTAATGAATTACTTCTTATAAATTTAGTACACATATAATTTAAGAATTTATTTTATACAAACACTGAACTACATAAAAGTAAGTTAACTAAAATAATTCGCATTTTAAACCGTTACAGATGTTTTATTTAAATTTGTACTACTCGTATAAACTACAGACAATACTCATTCATACCTTTGTGAGCCATTACACAGGAAAACACGTGAAAAAGAGGTTAAATTCGTACGTCGACGATCATATGAGAGCGGGCACATATTTACACAGGTCATTACCGCACGAGCTCAAATTGTATTTACCATAATTGATACGTTACATTATTACCGACCTCGAGAACATGTAAAGATTTACTTCAGTATTCAGTCTAGTGTTCGCGTTAAAACGCTGTTAAATTTTCTGAGTGATTTTTAAAGTCTGTATTACACAATATAATATAACGTTATATATTACAAAAAATAACGGTTTAAACGCGAAAAATATTAGTTATCTTATTTGAAAATTATCTTAACTAAGGCCCGTTTCGGATGCTTTGCAGCAGCCGTGGTCAGGGAGACTGCTTTAAGTTTTAACTAGCGTTAGTGTTTAATTTTGTTGTGTACTAGCGTAAAATACAGACACAACCTTTTATATTCTAATGGAATGTGCATAAGCGGAACATAAGAACCAAACATCGACTTCTATCAAATTCCACTTTTCATTACAAAAATTGGACTGTGATATTTCAAGATAAACATGTTCACCGTATGTAAACATTTATTTAATTTAACTTGCTAATTAAAAAACAAACTATTAACAAAGGTAAACTTGTGCCTTACAGCTTTAGCGCTATTGCCGACCGAAACATTTTTTTTAACTCTAGAATTTCACTGACAAGCTGTCAGCATAAGTAATAAATAATAAAGAGTTACAATTACCTGCGACATCTCAGAGATATCCATTTGAAGCCGATCCGGGTCCGAGCCGCTGCTGCTCTGGCTGCAGTCCTCGTACACCGACGAGCTCTCCCTCTCCGTTTTCGTCCTGACGCACGCACGCGCGTAGAACTGCTGCATCTTCGCGTCGTGATTGGTCGCGTCGTTAGTTCTGTGCGCGTACGCAGCGGGTTCTGGGTCCTCTCTTTCGAATTTGATCTCACAGGTCCGCGTGTAGAGCGAGAGGTCCATCTCCTTGTGCTCCTCTGCCTGATTAATACTCTGTGGTGCGTTGTACTGGTCATCTACGTATTCTTGGTATGGTTCTGTATTGGCATGCGTCTTTTCTATAACGCTCGTGTAATTCGGTGTCATATTCTGAGACTCTTCGTTCTCGCGCTGCGCCAACGCAACGGCCTTACTGATCAGGTCGATGACTGTGTTGCAGTGCATCACCTCTCTCGCTCTATCCGACGGCGGTATGCTCACCGTCTTGAAGGTTATATTGGGGGTCTCCTCCGGTTCCGGTTTGGGCGCATACTTAGTGGGGTCGTAGTTCTTGATTTGCAGGAGCGTGACCGCCGCCTGCCTGCTCTCCAGGTTCTTCATCTCTTCGGTGGAGTCGGGAGAACCGATCTCCGCGTATCTGCCTTTGCCGGTGAGGTCATACTCGTTATCGTTCAGCGGCTTAATTATTTCCTCCAACTTGTCGGCCGTTATACTCAGGACCTCCTTAAAATAAAGAACAGTGTTTGTATAAACGTTACATTAATAAGGCGATAACACAAATAAGCGCCGGCCAATGGGGCGGGCGCTTTCCTATCTTTTGTGATATCGCTCGCTCGCTGATAAGATAATTACATCTTTGTATGGGGCGCAGTGTCCTTTCTAATTTTGTGGAAAATGTACTTTCTACGCGATATATCCGAAGTGAGTAGGAGCGACTCTTTGGGGCTTCAAAGTGTATCTGATATGCGAGTTAATGGCGCTCTTTGTTCTAGGTGTTAGTGATATTCAGTGTCCTAGTTTACGCATCTCAGGCGCAAGGCGTTAACGATAAGAGAAGTCCGTGTGACATATTCGTTCAGGATGGCAATAATCTAACGTTGAACTGTTCGAGACGCAACATAGACAGGATACCAACATGGCCAGACAAAATTAACAGTCTTGGTAATAAGGGTGAGTAGCTAGACTAAGCGACAAGAATCAAAGACATTTTATGGGGCCGTTCCACCGAAACGAACCTCCCTGACTGAATTATCATATTTCCCCGAGAGTAGATTCAGCCTAAATTCATTCTCAGTCGGCTAATCTACATATTCTAATTACCGATATCAATGTACTCATCACTACAAAGTATAAAACAAAGTCGCTTTTTCTGTCCCTATGTACGCTTAAATCTTAAAACTAATTTTGATACAGTTTTAATAGATAGAGTGATTCAAGAGGAAGGTTTTTATACAGCGTTCACAATTCTGTAGTGTATTCAGTTCAACAAACGAGCGAAGCCGGAGCGGGTCGCTAGTTTTTCATATACTTTTAAATCAATATAAGTTACTTAGTTTACAAACAACGTAAGCGTCCAGGAATTTTTATATCGTTTTCCTCAAATATTTAATCATATCTGATAATAAACAACAACACAACTACACACCCACCTATACAAATTACGTATGTGTTCACGGTCTATACTGAACATATAGACACATATCAGATACATAGAATATTGATTGTTTCACGATATATTGCTATTTACGTTAACAGTATTTTTACTACCGCTTAATATTATGTACATTGTTTGGAATGGAGGACGTTATAAGTTGGAATCGAGCTTTGTAGTTCCCAGTAATAATGACGCACTTCGTAGCCATGGATTATAGATTATATTGCCACCAAACAATTTATACCAAGCTAATTAGTGTTCTATGTGTATATGGCATTTGGTAGTCAACATTTTAATAGTCTAATGAGAATTAAATCCAGTTTTAAGATCAACACTTATTTCCCATTTTATGCATGACTTATATTTTTAATTTGTTATTACAATGTATTGTAAATTAATTAATGTATATTTTATTGTTAATTTATCTACATGGTAACTGATTTTATCGTTTATTTAATTTTTTAAAAAGAGTTTTACTTAATCACAAAAGAACGTTGTATACTGTCTGTAGTTTACGCGAGTAGTACACATTTAAATAAATACACTTTAACGGTTTAAAACGCGATCTCCCCGGCTGCTGTAAAGCATCCAAAACATCGGGCCGTAGTTAAAATAATTTTCAAGTTTAAATATATATAGCGTTTTAAACCGTTAAAATGTTTTATTTAAAGCATGTCATGTTATTTGTACGAAAAGCAAATAACTACCCAACTTACACCATTACAAATCTCCAATCGTTTTACTGTATGAATGTCCATTATAACAACACATTACGTTATATTTTTCAGAGAGCCATGTGCTAATAACCTTCTTCAACAACAGCATAACGAACGTCACCCAGTTAGAAGCCGTCCCGGGCAACAGAATCGCGATCAGCTTCAAAGGGAACAAGATAGTGGAGATAGAGGATGACGCGTTCAGACATATCGACCGAATGGTCTATTTAGATCTCAGCAACAACTACATTTCAGGTATAACGTGTTACATATTCTGCTCTATCACAGTAAAACAATTAAATATTCACCATAGTGGCCGCTCTACTTCGTATTCATTATTTTTTATTTTCTGTCTTATCTATACTAACCTATAAAGCTGAAGAGTTTGTTTGAACGCACTTATCCCAAGAACTACTGGTTCTAATTGAAAATTTATTTGCGTTTTGGGTATTGTAACCTTGGTAGTCTTTTATCGAGGAAGGATTTAGCTTATAACACATAAGGCTGCGAAAACGGTACAAGAAACCAAAAAATATGTAGGTACGTTGGATCTTTCTTCTTTAAATGAACTAAAAAAATGTCCGCGACAATATATTGTGTCTATTTTTTAAGATTGAGTCACAAGAATGACGGGAGTTGGATGACGTCGTGGGTGACGGCTATAATTTTAACGATAAAGTTTGTTTGCAAAAATAATATGATACCCAAAATAACTATTCCAAGCGCACGAAGTCACGGGTACCAGTTAGTGCTTCATATAACAAAATAACGTTTATAGGCCAGCTAGTTTATTATATTACAATTTAGGTTTTTGGTTAGTAGATTTTATAAAAGTCACTCTTGCTCTTTAGACATAAACAAAGGTGTTTGTTGAGTTTGTATGTCATAATACAGGTGATGAATTGCGTTTCAGAAGATTGATTACTTTACAATGAATATATGGTATACGTGTGACTGAAAGTCGAATGATTTTAGTACACAGCTACTCCTATGTATGTTGCTTTCGTGTGCACAGATAAAAAATAATTTTATGATAAAAATGGTTGTCTTTAGTTTTTACCTACATTATCATATCAAATGTCTGATTGACTAAATTATAATATAACATATTTTTGATACTTGAAGACTATTGACAAACAAAATAACGTAGATCATAGTTATTGTAGGTACTCATGATATTTGTGAGTGGGTATGTTTTTCCATATGTACAATAAATTACTACATATTTATGAATGCCCGAAAATTAAAAAAAAAAGTCCTGCTTTATTATAATTTACAAAGAAATGCAAACGTTAGTTTTAAATACAAATATTATTTACTCTACAAGTACCTACAAAAATGTATAATCAACTGGCATAATATAAAGCTGTGCCAGCGACTTCTTCCACGTCCACTTCTTTATCAATAACTAGCTGACCGGGAAAAGTTTCTTATGCCATATAAAGTATTTCGCCGAAAATATGATTAGGTACCACAAAATCGTTTCTTGTGAGTTAATCGTAAAAGATCCGGGAAATACGGGACCGGAAGTTTGTTTAGGTTATAAGAAGAATTATTTTCTATATATATTTTGGATATTTTAAACCGTTTTCGCAGTGCACTCAACAGAAATCATCAATGATTAATATTTTTTCCGTTTCTTTCTCTATTAATTTTTTTGTTTTATTCGCTTCTTCTAGTCACAGCGTGATAAAACATATAGGATATAAAATATCCTACATGTTTTATAGCCTTCCACAATAAATGCTCCAACCAACACCAAAATAATTATTCAATTCAAACTAGTAGTTTCTGAGATTAGCGCGTTCAAACAAATAAACTACCTTTACATGTGAGTGATATTACACAGGTGAAGTATTACGAAGCGAGATCTTCCAAGGCCCTTACAACGACGGCATCTACAGCGACATAGGCTTGGAGACGTTGAACCTGGGCTTCAACGAGATCCACTCCCTGGACAAGTACCTGTTCCAGCACACGCCGAATCTGACGCGGCTCTACTTAAACAATAACCCCATAGAAATTTTGGATCATGTGACGGTGTTGGCACTGTCAAGTGCTACTAATCTCGAAGTAAGTAATTCGTTTCAAAGGATAGAGATGCGTGAGGTTCCCTTGAAGTAAACTTTGACGGGTCGTTGGGCTAATGCATGGCTAATAATCAACGGGTCGTGGAATCAATCCCTACCGGGATCAACATGTTCCTAATTTTTCTGTCTTGCCTTTATCATAAATATATAGGGTCCTTCGAAAGATTCGGCGATATTCCTTTTCCTGATCTTAATAAACACACACTTCCCTCTATTTCGGTTCCCCAATATTTTATAGCCTAAATCTTGCTCGCTATATGTTCTCACCAACACAAGAGGTTTTCAATTCGAACAAGTAGTTCCTAAGGTTAGCGCGTTCAAACAAACTCCTCAGCTTTATATTAGTATAGTTTACAAAGCGAATACAATATTATATATAATTATAGGTTCTCGACCTCTCGAAGACAGACATAGACAGCATACCGCTAGATGCATTCAGGGGACTAATAAATTTACGTCAAATCGACCTGTCTGGAAACTTCTTCCTGAATGTGCCTGAGAGCCTTAGCCTCGTCGGCAGCAGTCTCCAATATCTCACGTTCAACAACAACCCAGTGATTGAGTTGAACGATGACAGTTTTGTGGGTATGTAATCTTTTTTTGTTATTATGCACGTATAAGAAATTCGGATGTATTTGGACGTAGGGCTTTTTTCCGACTTATTGAATTAGCAAAGGTAAATAAAAAAATACCGCATTAAGCAATGTTAATGATCTGAGGCTACGCTACTCTACAACTTTAAAAATTTTTCGTCTAAGACAATATAAGTGTTTTACCATTCATAACATATATTTGTAATTATTTCATATATTTTAGTAATATTCATGAACCTCGATTCTTATATCGCAACAACTTTCCAATGGACATAGATAGCAAAATTGATAGCATTACTGACAGACATAACGGCTTCAAACGCGTCGTGGAAAAAACCAACTTTCCACCTCAAGTATACTAATTCTCTATATATGGATACAATTTTGCATAATCCATGAATATTATAGACGTATATCATCCGAGAATCTAATCAGATTTGTGTTACGTAAACACGTTGTAATTACAAGACGATCGCCGAACTTTCTATTGACACAACAAAGTGCTGACTGGCACTTCTAAAGTAGGCCCTGGGTACTGACCAACCGCTCGCGGTGTAATACAATATAAAACATACTGTCTGTAGTTTACGCGAGGATTACACATGTAAATAACACTAACGGTTTAAAACACGAAATATATACGTATCGGATACTTTCCAGCAGCCTGGTCCGTGGAAATGTCGAGCTGCAGTGAAAATTATAAAAAAAGGACTTATATATTTCGCGTTTTAAACCGTTAAAGTTTATTTAAATGGTATTTTTTAGTTACGTTGAATAGAACTATAAGTTACGCGAGTAGTGAACCTGTTTCTATGGTTTAAAACACAATGAAATATTTGTCAACTACGACGTTTCGGATGCTTTGTAACAGCCGTGGTCACGAGGGGACTATCTGACCGCGAAAAGAACGAATCTGACGGTAATAGTCAACGTAATTACTGCCCGAATTGTCGTCACGTGGTACATCGGCGAGCATTTAGTCAGTACCCACCTTTACGGATTTAATAGGTTATGAAAGTAGACATATAAGTTTCACTTATATGCGAAGTTTTAGAAACAGATCCGAAAATGAAATGAACTGTGCAATAGATACCAGTGTAAAATTACGGATAATCATAACTAATAAGAAATTACAAATGATTTTTAGAAAGATCACAAATAATTTTGATCTACTTTGTGTCTTGTTAAATGTGTAAAAAAAAAACAGTGAGTCCTGCGCCTGATCAATTGCAATAACAGTATATATAGTATTTAATTTAAAAACTTACACCCATATCTATACTAATATTATAAAGCTGAAAAGTTTGTTTGTTTGAACGCGGTCATCTCAGGAACTACTGGTTAAAATTAAAAAAATATTGTTTGTGTTGGTTAGATGATTTATAAGGCTTAGCTTTAAAACATTATGCTGCATAGGGGCAAAGAAACAGTGGGAAATGTGAAGAATGACGGGGAATATTATTCATCTTTGAGGGTTACCGTTGCGTACGCTGCCAGATGGTTGAAATAACCCAAAAAATATGTATGAAGAAATTAAATCTCTTTAAATGATCCAAAAAACGTCCGCGATATCTTTAAAGATTAACTTGCAAGAACAAGGGGGAGTGCGCAGGATGCAGAGGTTTTCAAAAACAAAATTTGACGTCCAAATTAACTATCCTACGCGGACAAAGTCGCTGGCAGAGCTAATTAAGAATAAAGAATCGCCTTTATTTAGGCATTTCCTAAGAAAATGCCTCTCTGAGTAGTCATCGCCGTTTGTCGGGCCGATCATCCGATGCGTAGAATTAGATAAAATCACTTCACTGCGGTATGTCAGCGGCGCATTCTGATTCATAACGTGAACATTCTGTTATCAAACCAGTTAATTATAAATGTTTCGTAATATTTGTTTAAATGCTACAAAAATGTTTGTCGTGTTTTTTTTTTTGCTACAGACAAGTTACAGGCGGTTTTAAGAATTAAGATTATCAATATACGATCGAAAAAAATGTTCGAATGCAGAGATCTTACTGTATATTTTAAGTTAATAAAATAATTACAAAAAATATTTTATGAATCAATCATAAAATATTTTTCAATAATTCAATTTAAATGAAGCGCTTTAACGGTTTAAAACGCGAAATATATTAGTTAAACTACGGCCCGACGTTTCGGATGCTGTGCAGTAGCCGTGGTCGCTGGGAGACTCCGTTAACGTGTATAATTTTAATGTGTACTACAGACATTAATCAATCATTAAATATTTTTATGATTATTATATTATTATTCTATGTAAATTATTGAATGGTCTAAATTGTTGAACTATTTCCGGTCAGCGGTCCGGTCCTAGTGGGAGAACTTAATAGTTTTGGGGCATTTTAAACCTTCTTATCACGCAATGTTTCCCAATTAGAGCCTCATCAGATCCCAATATACGTATTTAAGTAGTTAATAAACTGTGGGAACGTAGTAAAAAAAATACGTTTTCGATTCCGTCAAAAAAACGAAATCTAACCACCAAAAACCAAATGATATTATAAAATGAATGATATGAATAAATACTAATGTTAAAAAAAATTGTATATCTATCCGGTTACTGACATATACGTTATAATCTGTAGATCATAAAATTAACGTTGTAACGATCATCATTATAAGAAATATTAGTAATTGGTCGGTGTTTTTCAAGTATTTTTCACGGTAACTACATTTAAATGTATCATAAATGTCAAACTCACAGCGATTTGTTCCGTTATAACTTATAATATTGAAGTTCGTTTTTAATGTAAAAAATAATGTTTTTTTTTAACAGTCGGAGATCTACAGAGGTTAGTAAAGTATCAAAACTTATCTGTTTTTTTACTTATTTTCGTATATTTATACCCTTCTTTTTCTTTACTATAAGAGTGACACCTATTTGCTCTTATTTCAATTACCACGCTATTAAAAACTTACAGGATAGTTATTCGTTAGAATTTCGGTTGTACGTCCACCGCCAAAATATGCGTCATTCGACTATAATATCACGAGTTCCATTATCACGTAACTAATCTATAATCTATGAACGGGTATTTACATGTCATTATATTGAATCAGGCAAATTTAACGAAGTAGGAAAAAAATATTTAAACTGATGATGAACGGCCCAGAAGCGATTTTTAGGTTTTGACCTCTCTTTTTAAATTAATTCGATGACAAAATACTAATTATATTATTTTTGGATTACCGCGGTAATGTAAAAAATTATAAAAGTCTCTGCCGGAATTTTATTGCCAGTTTAATTCCAAATCTCCAGAAGAAGTTTTAAAAATGCAAATTAATTTTAAAGCATGTTTGACTGGCAACATTGGTACAGTTGGATTCCATTGAAGTTCTTCAGTTTTATTTTTTTTATTTTCAGGACTATCTAACCTAGTAGAACTAGAGATTGGTGAAAATAAATATTTAGAAGAGGTTAAACGCAGCACTTTTACGCCACTGAAAACTCTACGAGTGCTTCATTTGTGTCACAACAAAAATTTGAGATACATCAGCCACAATGCCTTCAGGGGATTGAAAGACAGGTGGACTTTGAAAGAGGTAATGTTATCAATCTAGATACTTTTTAAACGCTGCTTTAAAATATCAAAATATAGTAAGATGCACTCTAACAGGACGCTACTTATATGTCAAAGTTGAGTGTAACGATATTTCGTAAGGACTTTTTACACAAAGCTTAATCATTCAGACACATATAAATAAAAACGCAGGAAGGTATTTCCATTAGCCTTCGCGTATTTTATAATTTGTTGTCTAAATTTAGGTATAGCTCTGCAAATATAAATTATACGATATACGGCAACGAATAATACTATATCGTCATTCGAAAGAACCAAAGATCCTTACGAAAACTTAATCTGTTACAAATTGGCTTTAATACTTTCATCTTTATGGCGCCGGCGCAGTCATAAACGCCGACCAATCTATCCGTAATATTATAATATCATACACGTATCCAATCACGTATTCGGCCTTCCTCATTTGTACTTTCTAGATTTTTTCACAAGAACATAAGTTTATTACAACATATTTATAGTTCTCGTTTGATAACTTGAATTCATCTATTTAATGCAATCTGTCAATTTAGATTAATTTATTATAAGTTAATCAGGGTGTAATTTAGTAAGGAAAATGGAACCACGAAAAACAATGGAATGGATCGTGTCACTCCAATCAACTCTAGAATAACGATTAACAAAACATAACTCGATCAACTTTAATCCGATATCACGCTAGACAGTCTCGAGCATTTTAGAATAGAAAGAATAAAAATCTGTGGAGGGTAGGAATAAAATATGTATAATATACCTACTATCTACATTCTATATTATTTATTTATCTTGTAAAACGTAATGTTTAATATGAAATGGCGATACTCAAAAGGAAAAAATTCAAAAATTAACTATTAACAACATAATAATAGTTTTCCAAATTGTAATAATGAATGACTCTTGTACTTTTGCTTCTCATAATTGAAATCAATAATAAAGTAAAAGTACACAAGTATTCCTAAGTTTTTATTATCGACCATCGCTAACCCAACAATAGCTATATAATAATAAGAATTATTTGAGAAACACTGATAATCACGAACGCTAACAAATCATAATCAGTAAATAATGCGGTTTGGCCCAGTTTATATTTCTTACTTTACATCAAATAAACTAGGTTAGCTGATCAATCACTATATTTGTTTTGATAACAATCCGCTGATTGCAGAAGTTCCAAAATTAGAACAGCGCAGTTGCGGCCGATGTATATTGGATTTAACGCCAAAAAGAGTATGTTAGCTTCACGACTTAATGATCGAGAGATGACCTTTATTTTACGTGTTAGCAATGAATTTTCTTTATAGCAAATGAAACAAAACCTCTGTCCCTCTATTGACAATGACAAAGCGTAGTTTTATTTCCTACTATTAAAATTTTGAAAGAGTTACGTCACATTAAGTTTAATATGTATAGAGAGTGATTGGTCTAACATCCACACGCTGACATATATTACACAAATGCGTCTTTATCATTTTTTTAACAATATCTCTTTAGTATAATATCTACATTACTAAAAATCTTTTTTAACTAAAACTCGACCCAGTAACCTGTGTCGATTAATTGAAACTTGAGGTATTTGTTTTACTCTCTACGGATGAAGAATAATGGCCTTGTCGCTTTTGAGCTATTGCTTCCAACCCAAAAAACAACGCAATGATCCTGCCAACCAACAACAAATATTTAACTTTGTCTCAATAACATAAAACGCAATACATTTTATCTCGCACGAAAATCTCAAGACAATTTTTCCTCAACAGGTATATCTGGACGACAATAACTTGAGTGAGCTCTCGACTGATTTGATGCCATGGAGCAAGTTAGAAGTGTTAGGAATGACAGGCAATAGCTGGCTCTGCAATTGTGACTTGGCCAACATCGTCACGAAACAGGAGGCCGGCAGCAAGTTCAGAACGGGGGAAATACCATTGTGAGTCAACGGTTTTATGTCTACAGATTATTATCAATAAACCTTTATGCTATAGAAAACAACAGATACAATCATTAAACGACAAGGACTCTGCTTAGTTCAGTATAATTTTTAACGTAAATAATTTTATTAAACTTTGAATGAGGAATGTCAAAAAAAAAGAATAAGATAAGCCCTTATTAAGTGTCCGAAGTATGGTTTGCAGGTAAGTTAATATATATTTATTCCATATGTATTATAAATGTTAAGAAAAACTATATTATCACATTATCTATTTTTATATTATTATGTCCCAAAAACAAAAAAAATACTAGCTGAAGTATTGGGTGTAGTCTATTTTTAACCTTAATACCCTGACTTAGACTTTGTAGTTTAAATCCCAAGCTTTAGACTGCGTTACTATTTTTGATCTAACAATATTTTGATTCCGGTGCTTATAATCTGTGATATATCTAAATTAATTGCAATTATATAATTATTATTTTTGTAGTAAATTTTGCCCAATATTTAAAATTATGTTATATCGAGGTTACCACTGATGTTAGCAAGACAAAGATTAATGATATCACTTGAGAATGGTTTGAGAGTGATCTAAGTGATGATTCAAGGTTTTAAATTGCTTTGTATAAGTCACTTGTTGCGAAATTTGTACCTTGTCTAACCTGATTCTATCAAAACACAATATTTGACTGATTTTAATTTTTTTGTTCAAATTACAGTTATGAAGGTAGTTCATTAACTATCCTCATAACTGTTTTATGAAGATGTTGTTATTTAGTCTATATTTAATCAAAATTACATGTTGTAGAAATGTAAATAGGCAAAATAGTATGTGTACTCAATTATAAATAGTTTTTTGTGTTTGTTACAGCTGTGCTGCACCAATGAGACTGAACGGAGCCTACATAACAAACATTACAGTATCTTTTTGTCCAACATTTGATACAACTTTTACACCTAAGCGTGGCTTTTCCTTATCAGATTTGAGACCTAAACACGTACTATGGAGTATATTAGGAGTTGCAGCAGTCGTCGGAATAGGAATGATCTGTGGTATCATTGTCAATGCTGCTAAAGCCTTCTACAAGAAGAAATTGAGCCAACCTATTCGCTATATAAATATTAATAATTCAGAAGCGAGCTTCGCATAAAAATTTAGTATTGTATACTTTAAATTGTAAACTTTTTAGACTGTATTGTGCAATATAACGTTGATTAGTGTTATTTTAGAAATAAAGATTTTTGTTAATATTCATGTTTTAACATACCTCTATTGGACCTGACAGTGAGTTTGCATAGTGAAGGAATTGTTCCAGCAGTCGCTCTGATTTGTGTGTTAACTCTCTAAATGTATGAAATTCATCCAGTTTGCTCGCACAACTTCCACACACAACTTTTGGTAGAACATCCTCTGGAGAAACCTAGAATTATTAATTTTTATTTCAATTCATTTCCTTTAGCCGCTCAAATGTGGCCAATGACCTTTTGTAGACAATCATAGTTGTGATTCATCAACAGGTAATCTGATAACAACAAAAAACTTAATTGACTTGATATCGCTATAGGAATCTCTCAGAGCTTAAAACTTAAAAGGCAAATGCAGTTCCCCCATAAAATGTCTATATTTAGTTAATACTGGTTCTCAAAATAGAACAGTGGCAGTTTATAAAAGGGAATTGAATGAGAGTGCATCCTTGTGTATGTGATTGGAAACGCAAGTGTGAAGGGCGAGAGGGGAAAGGCTAGCTTCGAACCCGCTACCGTACGAATATGTACGCTCCTTTGTTATCAGCGCACCGTGGCTGATATAGCGCACTGCCACCCGCCTAGCCTATCACTTCCAAGAACGACATTAGTCATACACCCGAGCACTCGACGCGTGGGCCGTAACATGATATCACAATGCGAAAATACCCAACACCCGCGAGAAAGTTAATGGCGCTTATCAGTATCCACAATCTTGTACGCTAATGCTTAACTTTCACATGGGAAAAACTAAGATTTTCGCAATCTACACGCGCAATAAAGCCTCAACTATTTACCACTATCGCCAGATATGTCATTATCATCTCGGAAAGCCGCGATTTATCCTTATCACGGTCGAATATTGGAAGTTTAACATCACTGCAATTATCGCCACAGAATGATAAACAAAGGCGACACACTGAATGGAACTTCGGCGGCAAGTTACACATATTTAGAAAGCAAAACGGAGAAAACTTATCACAACGAATGAAAACATTTAGAAATGAATCGTATTAATAATTGAGAAATTAAAAATACTTCTTGAAAATATAACTCAGCGTGCGATGATGTAGGATACATCACATCGCGATTGTCAACCAAACGAACGAGCAAGCCACACACACATACATGAAAACACCATTGTTTACGGTACGTTGATTGCGCCACGGCCGTGCGCGTACACGGCGGCGCTAGTGTCGGCGATGATTTGATTTTGACGTTCCGATAAAGTGATAACGTTGTCAGTGTGTAGGTATTTACATACCTGTGGTAGCTACGGGAATATTCAAAGATCGCGGGTCAAATTAAAATAGCTTTTTAAGATTTTTAATCCACCACCGAAAACTTATCGCGTTGTGAATAGCGTGAACTATAATCATGATATATTATATTACGTTTTAAAACGTCTCCTTTAAACGTCATGGAAGTACCAACCCACCTCCAATTCACAAATTGTTATTACTTTATTTGTTTATTGTAGTATTAAGTAGGACTTTAATTTCCATACAATAAAACTAAAACTAACGATCCAGCTTGATAAATGGACGTCTTTGGAAAATTTAATTTCTCGTATTACTTTTAATATTGGATTTACATTTTCACATTTCTAAACAAAAGCAGTCTATATATTGCTTAGTACTCTGTGACATCTATGCCTTTTGTCATTCTAATCAGCTGGCTAAAATCAAAACACGAATAACATAATATTCAAATACCATTATTTTTAAATCAGTGGAAGAACAAAGACATTTAATTTTAATTATTAGATATTTGTGATCATTTGATAATTCTATATTACATCTTTCTTGGCCATAACTTTGGATTGCCATTCGTATTAACGTTTATAATGTGATTATTTTTTTTAACAGTTTCGTGTTTAATTTCTTCATAATGATTAATACAAGCAGCGAAATTACAAGCGAAAGCACATGTGATACGGCACAGTTAATCAGTAATGACGAAGCTAGTACTTCTAATTGTGCACAGTTAAATAACACAGACACACAGGCAAGTATAAAAATCCTTTTACAGAAATGAATAGAAATAATTTTATAGAACTAACACTCATACCCTGATAGGACTCGGATGAAGATATCCAGGGGAGCCATGGGGTCAGACGTAGACATCCAATTCAAAAAATTGAGCCGGGGTCTATGAATATTTTGTCTGCGAAATATGAGGTCAGTACCTAGTACAACTTCCTGCATTATCGATGGCATTTTTATCGCAATAACTAGTTAAATTTCGACTGCCGTTTCATTTATGTTAACTTTTTTAGAGCCTAGACTATGATACTTGTGAAAATCATTTGCTCTTGGATGAGGAAAGAAAACGGGGTTATGCCTTTGTAGTATGGAAGGACATGGCAAGGTGGTTCATAGTTTTACTCATTGGTATAATTACAGCGTTAATAGCATTTACAATTGACATATGCATTGAAGAATTTTCAAATATTAAATATGCACAGCTTAAGAAGTGTATCCTTTTTATTAAAAAAATATTTATAATATATTGGTCTATATTAGTCTGTTACCCCATCGGTTGCAAAGTATATAAAACATCTAGTTCTAGTAAATAAAATAATAAACTGTGCTCTGCATTTTACATTATTATTAGAGTTTTATTAAATATATAGTCACATTCTACTTTACTATTTTGTTGTCAGCCTAATAAGGTCTATATCCAAATTTAATTGCATGTTATATGCTCATATAATATTTTTTAAATTAAAATTTCTTAATAGAATATACAGCTGTTGATAAATATGTAATGCTAGATAAACTATACATTCCATATTTATTGTGGGTGTTGACTAATATATCAATTGTCTTCTTTGGATCAGTGTTAGTCGCATATGTTGAGGTAAGGAATATTCTAGTATTATATTTTTATAAGCTTTCTACTTGTAATAATACTCTTTAGTATAATTGTGAGTTAATAAGGCACTAAACAAAATTTGACCTTCATTTAAAGGCGATTCATATTTTTGCTTATAAGAAATTTTGCTTTATACTTGTCATTAGGAAGAATACTTGACAGTATCTAGAATAACATAATTATAAAATATAATATGATTTGATACTATAAAATTTTCAGCCAGTTGCTGGAGGTAGTGGTATTCCGCAAGTGAAGTGCTATCTCAACGGAGTTAAAGTTCCGAGAGTTGTCCGGATAAAGACATTGATTGTTAAAGCTGTTGGTGTTATTAGTGCTGTTGTTGGGGGATTAGCTGGAGGAAAGGTATATTGATAAAAAGATGTCTTTTCCATCTGAATAATAAGCTATACCTAAAGTATGCATAGGTGTATTAGAAAATGAAGCTGGTTACTTTGAATGAGCAACCTGTCTCACTGAAATTGATACTGGTTTATTCAAAATCATTGAACAGATGATACGTCTGATTTTTACTCTATGGTTTGATTCAATGCTGGGAATGCTCATTGTTTCTTTCAAGAAGGACTCGGACATCTGATCTACTTGTATGTGGAATCGATCTGAAACGAGCGTAAAATGTGTCTGCACTTTGCCCTAAAATAATGGAAAATTTTCACACAATAAACATAAACCTAATTTCTGCACTAGTTGTGGCGATGCTATTTCGGTTTTATGAATAAATTGTGTCATCTTGAATATTATAATTCATTTACAGGAAGGCCCAATGATACACTGCGGGTCAGTGGTAGCGGCGGGTATCTCGCAAGGCAAAAGTACAACGTTCAATAAGGACTTCAAGATTTTTCAGTACTTCCGCGAGGATCACGAGAAGCGCGACTTTGTTTCTGGTGGCGCGGCGGCTGGGGTCTCCGCAGCTTTTGGCGCACCTATTGGTATTTAAGCCTAAAGATTAATGGCATTTAATATTTTTTCTTCATATTTTAAATACTTTCAATTTTTTTGAACTACTTAATGACTACTATATTACTGATGACGTTTAAGGTGGAGTACTATTTTCTTTGGAAGAGGGTACTAGCTTCTGGAACCAAGCTTTAACATGGCGGACGTTTTTTGGAACTGTTGTGTCTACCTTCACCTTGAACTTCGCTCTATCTGCTTATCATGGGCATCCAGGCGATCTAAGTTATCCCGGTATGTTTTTTTGTTACACTGTTTAAATAACACAAGCTTAAAAAAATTTTTTTTTTTGGGGGGGGGGAAAAAAAAAAAAAAAAAAACCTTTAAGGGGTTAAAAACCGAAAAAATAATTAAAATTTTAACCCCCGGCCCGCCGTTTCGGGGGCTTTGCGGCGGCCGTGGTCCCGGGGAGACAAGCTTATTAATAAACAAAGTGTAGTCACACATATGATGATGCTTTCCGTGTGGGTTTTAACGCCACGGAACCCATGGAAATAAGTGTCCTCCATATGCCTCAAGAAATAGTTTCATAAAGCCTTTAATATTATATTTCCTTTTAGGTCTTTTAAACCTGGGGAAAATGGAGCCATTCCCGTTTCAAATCTATGAACTGCCAGTCTTCATTATCTTCGGCATGATAGGAGGTATCCTTGGGGCTTTGTGGAATCATATCAATTATAAGCTGGCTGTTTTTAGAAACCGGTAAGTTTTTGAGGTCCTCCATAAACCATCTTCAGCGGAATTAAAAATAAAACATTGTAGTTATAATGAAATAATATGTTAATAAAGAAAACTTATGATGTCTATAACGAAACAAGATTCTGCAAATTAGGTTTTTTTTTTATTTTTACCATAGATAATTATTATTTGTAGCGTAGAAATGAAATTTACTTTATGTACAAGGTATGTTGGAGAACCTTGGCTTCGCGTGGTTGAAGCGTGCCTAGTGGCTGCCGTGAGCGCCACCTGTGGTTTCCTAATGATGTTCTTGCTCAATGACTGCCGTCCCCTAGGTGAGGATCCTACAAAAGTACCGTTACAAGTGAGTAATACATATAGTAAATATAAAATTGACTATGAATATTACGCGAAATAATTTTCGATATTTTTTCATTCAAATTCAACTAATTACAATCGAACGTAAAAGTCCCACCCATGCACGATCGCTAAAAAAATTAAAAAACCCACACTATATTAATAACCTACCGATATTTATTATCACTACTGCATTGTCGATCTTAATTTCGTTCCGTATTTAATGTTAGCAATGTAGGGGAGCCAACATATTTCTAATAAAATTTTCTGAAAAATCTGGTCGTTAAATGGGAGGTAGGAATATGAATATTCCGTCCAGATCTTGAAACACCGTCAGATAAAAAAGCCGAGAACATTAATTGCTTTTCGCTTTCAGTCTGTGGATTTCCAAAGTGAAAATTAGTCGATAGCGCATCTCGTTAAGATGTAATATTAGTCACCTTCCATCTACTGTACCCCTCGTCTGTCCTCCTGTATCATAAAAAAATATTTCAGCTCTTCTGCGCAGACGGCGAATACAACACAATGGCAGCCATCTGGTTCCAAACGCCCGAAGCCTCGGTCCGGTCGTTCTTACACGACCCATTGGGTTCCTACAAACCGGTCTCATTACTCATCTTTGTCATATCTTACTTCCTCCTTTCCACTTGGACGTTTGGCTTGGCCGTGTCGAGTGGTCTTTTCATCCCCAATCTGCTAACTGGTGCGGCTTGGGGCAGATTATTTGCTATATGGATGCAATATGCCTTTCCTTCTATGGTGAGTTTTTATCTATTTATATTCCATTTCCAGGAGGAAACTAGAGCTTGAGCCAGATAGGCAGGTTTTACAATATCATTTATCTTGCTAGTTCAAACAAAATCGAAAAGCGTTTCTTTTTTGAACGCGCTAATCTCAAGAACTACAGAATCGTATCAAAAAATATATTTATGTATTCGTTGGACCATTTATCGAGGAAGGGTAAAAAATTAGGCTGTGACTAATAGGAGCGGAGAAACAGGAAAATGTCGAGTAAACGGGAAAAGTTATTCATCCTCCAGTATTCTGTGGGTTTCCATTGCGTACGCTGCGAAAACGATACCAAAAAAAATATCTATGAAAGAATGAATCTTTAAATAATCCAAAAAATGCCCGCGACAGCATATGCCTATCGTTTAAGATTCATTTGCAAGGACGATGTCGCAGCTAACAGCTTTAATTTATGACACACAGCGACACAACTAGTAAATAATATGATGCCCACGCTAGTTATTTCACGCGGACGAAGGCGCGGGCACATCTTGTACTGTATATTATAATAGTCCTTTTGAATTTTAGAGCATAAATCCAGCGAAATACGCACTTATCGGTGCGGCTGCGCAACTGGGGGGTGTCGTGCGCATGACCATATCTCTGACAGTCATTATTATAGAGACGACAGGACAAATCTCGAACGCACTACCCATTATTGTCACTCTAGTAGTTGCTAAGTGGACTGGAGACTTCTTTAATGAGGTAAAAACATTTTTTTTTTATTACAAGGACCTTAGGCCAAATGTTTATACTAAACTAAAATATCGTTTTAAAAATATAGTGGCTAAATTGCAGGACGCATAATAGAAAAAAATACAGTTCATAAGAATTTTGTCCTCGAGTTCATTGTATTTTAAATTATACGTAAACAAAGAGCTAAAGTTTAAGAACTTTAATATTTTTCACATGTTATTGCACATGATGGCATTATATAAATTAAAAATTGATTTCAGATTGAACAAATTAGACACGGGCAGTCATGAACCGGTATCTACAGAGTTCCGTGCTGTTGCTCTAACCAATTGTCCTATTTTTTTTTATACAAGAGGCTAATGCTATTCTTATATTCTTACCTTTTACATAACTTTAATATGATTTTAGATTTAAATACAGTCTGTAGTTTACGCGAGTAGTACACTTTTAAATAAAACACTTCAACGGTTCAAAACGTATATTAGTTAAACCTATTTACAAATTATTTTAACTACGGCCCGACGATTCGGATACCTTGCAGCAGACTAAAAATTGAGGGTGTCTCTGACATTAATGTAAAAACTACTATGCTGGCACCATCTCTTCTGTCTCATCAGTTGGTATTTGGCGAAACCACCAGGGCTGCTGCAAAGCATCCGAAACGTCGAGCCGTAGTTACATTAATTAAGAAAAGTTTCATTAATATATTTCGTGTTTTAAACCGTTTTATTTAAATGATTGTAGGTTTGTTTAGACAAATTAAATAAGAAAGCCTTAAATTTCAGGGAATATACGACATACTAATACAACTAGCGGGCGTTCCCCTATTAGCATGGGAGCCACCGCCGTTGGCCCACAACATCTACGCGTCCGAAGTGATGTCCCATCCTGTGTTTACTCTAAGAACCGTTGAAAATGTGGGACATATCGTCGAAATGTTAAAAGTCGTAAGCTACAACGGCTTTCCAGTTGTCGATCCACCACTCGCTGATGAGGTAACTACATATAATTAATACTGATTGACCGAATTTGGTAAAATTCTAAGTTTAGACACCTGGATTCTCTCTGAAGTTACATCCCAAAAATCTTACTTTTTAAAAAGATAAGTAAAGAACCTATGTGATCAAATCAAATTATTATCGTTATATGGTCTAACAGGTCTAATTAAAAAAAATGCTTTTGACAGTATAAAACGCGAAATATAAACATGCCTTGTTAAAAAAAAACGTAGTAAATGTACGAATATTTCGCATTTTGGACCGTTAAAATGATTTATTTAAATGGGCACTAATCGCGTAACAATGTTTTATTCATATTTTTTCACGTACCCAGACTGAATCTTAATTTTGAAGGGTTCTCTTGTAGAATGAAATCACCACATACAAGAGACTGCGCGGCATGATCCTTCGCTCTCAGCTAATAGTACTTATACAGAATAAGATTTACAATGAGAACGCTAACACCACGTGGTCGAATCTACAGGTTGATATGGATATGTTTAGGAAGGAATATCCTAGATATCCGTCTATAGAACAAGTAAGATCTATTTACAATCTCAAACATATCAAACAATATCAAACATTTCGACATGGTTAACTTTGGTCCTATCTTCCAGCTGGATATATCTGACTGGGAGCTGACATGTACTATAGATCTGCGTCCATTTATGAATCCATCGCCATTCATGTTACCACACCGTGCTTCGCTTCCTCGGCTCTTCAGACTGTTTAGAGCGCTCGGGTTGAGACATCTGCCTATTGTGAACGATGTTAATGAGGTAATAAAAAAATGACGAAAATATTAAATAATCTATAATGTGGAGTAGAGGTGGGCGATTATAAATGATCGGCATAATCAACGGTTTTTTGTATTACTAATATTGGTAATCGATAATAGAGTTAGTAACTAATTCGTTTTCATAATCGAATGTTGTTACTAATTAGTACTACTAATCGTGTATTCTGATTTCTACTGTTGCTCTATGACTTTAGCAGTTTAAACTTTTTACTATAACAGTTACTGTTAAACACTTGTTTAGTTTGTTTTGTTTTACTACGATAGTGTGAGATGTGCCGGTTTTTAATTTTATTTTGTAATATTCTGTTTAATATTATATTTGATAACTTGCTATTGATATCAAATGAATGCTTTATTCATTGTTATACTACATAAATATTTTGTATAAATATAAGTAGTTACATATTAAAATATAGGCAAAATCTCCAATTATATTTGTTGGTTTTACAATATTTATTTATACTTAATAGTTTACATAAATATGTATGACTAAGTAAATATTGTTTCATTAAAAAGGATATAATATGTAATTATAATTTCATGTATGTACTTATCTAAGTATAATCTAATTACTTTCATATTTGAATGATTTCATTAGTATATCACATAATCGCACCACTAATGTGGAATATGCTTTATCAGTTATATAAAGTGTTTTATTTTACTCTTATTTGGGTGGAATGGTCAGCAAATGTTGTGGCCTAATCACCTGGCCTTCTATTGGTGTCCTCAAAAGAAAATAACAACTCTTTTATTGGCTATAGCATAGATTATTATTTGAAAATGCTTCTATTTAAATTGTATTGATTTTAATTCTTCAAATTGTATGGATCTACCTTGTTTGGTTATATTTAGGTGGTCGGCATGGTAACCCGGAAAGACATAGCAAGATACCGAGTCTGGAGGCACAGAGGCCACATGGGAATGGAAGAATTATTTTTATCTAGTGAAATTTAATTAATTATTCTTGACGAAATCAATGTATAGATAAGAAATTAGAGATATATTTATCCTTCTATTTATTTTTGATAAATATTATTTTATAACCTTAATAATGAAAAGACATTCTTATAGTTTTTCTTTATTAAATCAATTAATTTGTAATGTTTGTAATGTTTTTAGAGAAATTCAATTTTACTGCTGTGTAAGTCCTACAATTTCCTTTTTTTGCTGTCACTCAATAATGAAACATTGTTTATGTCATATTATAAATATCTTCCTAAACTGTGATATAAATTGTATTCAGATTATTGAGTAAGTTTTACTATATTGTTAATAAAATAATACATTGGATTCATCATTCAGTCTAACAATCATGTAAAGCAGTTTATTTGTCACTTTTGTTAATATTGACCAAAGATAAAACTTTTTAAGCAAAAATGTAAATCATAAGCCATTCATCAGCATGGTAGATATAATTGATTCAATGTTAGTAAGGTAAATTATTTTATTATTATCAATTAAAAAGACATTTTAACACAATCTATTTTAATCATTTTTTATATAAATAATTTATAAAACATCTATTCATGGTTTAATCTTGGCTAATCAAAACTTACGAAGTTATCAATTGTTCACAAATAGTTCCCAACCAATTCCAGCCCAGAGGTTTATAAACAGAATAACTGGGAGAATTACTAATATAAGAAGGATGTAGTTGACAAACTCATCCATTATATAGGCATTGAATAAAACATCTCTATAACATCACACTGAGCACTTATTTAAAAATTTCCAAGTCAAGATGTAAAATTAAATGAGCGCTGCGTTGTTTTTAAAATTAAAAATGTTACTTGAAAAGTAAATAGAAAACTTAGGCGTGCACGGTGCGGCAATAAAAATATCAAGCTAGAGATTGTCAATGTCAATACCTGTCTAGAAACGGACAGATAATATCATTTGTCAATAAAATACATAGACTATCGTGTTCTATCAGTGTTTTGCCTATCGTGATAGGTTCACGAATCGTACTTATAATGAATCGTTGTGCAACTTTTAAACAATACAATATGGTTTAAGTCTGCTCGAAACACAACACGCCGACCCGGTCGTCCATGCGATCCGCTCGTCCAGTCTTTGATTGTCTGTGAAACTAATTAACCCACCTTCGCAGCCAAAGTTAACTTCAAGATCCAGCGTTATCCGGATTTAGCTCTTCAAGCTCTCACCCACAACACCTTCACTTGCGAATGACTGCAATTTTTTATTTAATGATATAACTTAGAATATAAGTTAGTCTGGTTTATTAGGCTGACGAAATTAAAACCAATGTTTAAAAATATATTAAATTCACATTTATTAAACAAACTTAGAATACATAAACGGAAGAGTTATGAAACAATTATTATAAATATTAGGTCCTTTCTAATAGTGGTCCAGTTTCATGATTTTAGATAATCAGAATAATAATAAGTATATTAATTACTAGTAAAACGTAATACAAGAAAAACAGAAATACATCAAATGTCCAGCATAATGAATATTATAAATGAAAAAATATAACAACTTAGATCAAAGGACCTTATCAAAGCGTCGTCTAACAATAGTATTCTTAACGACACTCACGTCACGTAACTGAGCAATGGCTTTTGTTGATTAACAATTATATAATATATAGTTGTTAATAATGTTATTAATAATTATTACTATATGTTGCAAATTCATAACTACTGAGTCACAAAGATATGCTCCTAGTTCTGGCATTTTCATATCAATCAATTGAGTCAAACGTACAATAAGCCTATTTATTATAATAACTAAGAACAGTAACCTATAGATCATATGTCACAAATAAGCAATCTATAGCTTGTTGAGGGTCCTCAAAGTATCTTAATGTCCCCGGTCTATCAATCCCATAATCAGGTTCCAGCAAGGGTAGAGTGATTGCATTCTTGTTACGAACACTACACGACATACTCACATTACTACAGACACTTATGTTGAGGCTCGACCTATCTGTGTTACGTGAGGGTAGAGACATTTTCCGCGATGGTTGTGATGTACTGAGCTTGTATTTCATAGAGTTAGATGCCATCTTCTTCATCCTTCCTATGTTGTTCTTTATTGCTAATAGCATTTTATGATTGTCTGGTTCATTTAGAAACTCCTTTAGGTCCTGAAACATTTATACAACTATTGCATCTTATTAAGGTTTAAATTTTCAATAGAGTCTTTGACTCTATTGAAAATTAAAGAAGATTTTAAACAAGATTTTAAACACAGGAGAATAGCTACGGCCCCGAAAATCGGGTAGCAAAATATTGTAGCCAAAAGATTTTCTTTATTGTGATGTACGGAATGCTGGACAACATTAAATAAAATCGATAGAACTAGTTGTTATAATGAGACGAAACTTTTTTGTCACAAATTTTAAGAAACTCTTACCTTTTTGGTATTTTCGTATTTTGCGAAAAGCCACAGATAAGTCGCCAGTCGACAGAACAAGTTCGGTTCCGTTGTACTAAAGCGCCACATGTACTTCAGAACAGCGGAAACGCGATCTCTCTGTAGAACAAACAGTTTGAATAGTTAACAGTAAACCATTAATAATATAAACATTTTTTTATATACTAATACTATATTGACTGAGTTTTAAATTGTACTTTTATTGGGGGTTTTTAAAGAAACCCCATAAAGTAGTGTTTTTGAATTCTGAAATATATGAAATTAAAAATCCAAAAGTTAAATTGCGCGCCTAAACCCCAATTTAGCGAAATAACCTTGCAATGTTGCCTTGCTATATTAGTCATGTCATATCTTAATAAAACTTAGTACCCATCAGATTCACAATTACACACATAGATATTACCTGATACAACTTTGGCCCAGTTATATGGTACCTAGTCATATTAACAAGGAAGGTAGCTCCTCTAGTGAGAACTTCAATGCTTGATAACGAACGATTCGTGGCAGCCATAAAGCCGAACACATTGTGAACCAATAGACCAGCTTTAACAGCATATTTCTGTGGCCACAGAACTGTGGTTTGTTCTGTAACAAAGAATACGCAGATACAATATGGATAAGGAAAATATCTATATTTAAATTTCTTTAATGGTTATCTAAAAGTAACTTAATAAATATAGATTTTAGATAATACATATTTTCAACCGACAAATAAATAAGTCGTTGCAACTCCGTTTTAAAAGTGTTGTGTTAACATGTTATGTCTAACACTCTACATTGTCTAAAATGAAAAAAAAGGCCGGTTTCAGACAGAAATATATGTCTGATCTTAGGTCTGATCGTGTTAGTCTGATCGTAGATAGGTGTATAATCTTATTAGGTTTACTAAACATTATGTCCAAAGTAAAAAGCAGTAGATATTCTTTGCAATTGCTTTCTGCTGCAAAAGATTTCTGCTTCTGTGTAGTCCTCTGTTATAAATAACAATAATATACTTACCAAGAACAGTAAACGCGTCGAGAACAGCCGGAATGTCCATATTACTATTTAAGATATACAAAGCTTCTTCCGCCCTTTCCGCTAGTGTCCTCTGTGTAGATACAAGCTTTCCCTCCCGCCATCGTTTACGTAAAGCGGTAACGTATTTGTTGCTGGCTTTGCGTACTTTAACACCGCGGAAGAACGCCTAGAATAGACCAAGTTGTTATAGATTTTGAAAAGTCTGACAGTTGTTTAAAATATCTACCAAGAATTCTGCACTATTAAATTATAATATCTGTTTTAAATGAGTTAGAAAGCATTAAATTGAGTAGAAAACAAACAATAATTTTACTTATTTTCAGATTGAGATATTGTTTCGTTGATGCTCACCTGAATCCTAGCCGCTGCCCAATTACGTCTCCTCTCTTCTCTTTCCTTCTTTAAATTCTCTTTCTTGCTTTCCACTTGCTTCCTAACTAAATACCCCCTTGATAACGCCTGTATTTTCGTTATTGCGTCTCTCTTGCGCAAATAGTCATTACGCATTTGTTTTGTCAGAAGTAATGCTTTCCACCACCTTTGAATGAATATGATCTTTTGCCTGCATCTCTCATATTTTATCTGGGCAAGATATCTCCGTGTGTTTTTCTGTATGCACAAAGCAGCCTTTCCTCTTTTATTTTGAAGTATCAATTGTCTAGTTTGCTTTAGACGGTAGGCACACTGAATTAGTACCACTGCAGCTTTAATCTGTTGGAATTTCCTCTTTTGAAGAAAACCGCGCACTTGAGCCTGTATCTTTGTAATGCTGCTCTTCATTTCAAGGAAACGTGACCTTTGCGTTTTCATCGACAAAAACAGTCTGTAATGACGCTGTATTTTTAATATCGCCTCACGTCTTTCATGGTACTGCTTCCGAATGATGGCCATTCGGAAAAATGATTGTAACACGATAACTTTTTCTCGCAAGATCAAATACTCCTGCCGTCTCTTTCTCGTTTCAAGTACGGATCTGTACCACTTTTGTAAAGCTGCTATAGTATATTTTAGCTTTAAATACTTTGCTCTTTCTTTTTTAGCGAGGATGTAAGCCCTATACTTTCTCTGAATCAAAACGCAGGCTTCAAGCGTGGTCTTGTACACACATTTTTGTTGGATCATCAATTTGTGAGCTCTGTATCGTTCTTGAACTATGATGGCTGCTTTTCTTTTAGCTATAAATGCTGTTCTTTCTCTCCTCATTTGCATCAATGCTCTGAATCTCGTTTGCATTGTGATAGCAGCATTTTTAACAGTCAAATATTTTTGTCTTTCACGCCGTCCTGTTACAACCGCTCGGTAAAACCTCTGAATTCGTATACAGGCTATTTTAGCTATTAAGAACTGTTTTCTCTGCTGTCTCATTAGGCAATAGGCTCGGAACTTCTGTTGTATTACTATCGCAGCCGTTCGTTTCAATAAATATTCTTTCCTCAGGATCCGCATGGAACGTAAAGCCCTGAAGCGTCTTTGTATTGTGCTAGCAGATTTCTTTTCTAACAAATATTGATTCCTAGCTTTTTTCATAGCTTGGAGCGCTCTAAATTTCCGTTGCACATATATGACGGTAGTTTTCAATTCTACATAACATTGCCTAATGATTTTAGCTTGTTTATAACACCGATAATATTTTTGAACGCAAACGGTGGCCATTTTAATTCTTAAGTATTCTTTCCGTTGTCGCTTTGTAATTAAGTAGCTGCGGTAAATTTTTTGGATAGTGATACAAGCTTTTTTGGTTTTCTGGTACTCCCATAAAGCTATTTGTCCTTTCTTGCAATTTCTATACCACTTTTGAATTTTAACAGCGGCACTTCTTTGCCGCATATACCATTTTTGTGTCTCCTTACCCAATCTGTACGCGCGGTAATATCTTTGAATAGTAATACACGACGACTTGAGTGACTCAAATCTTGCCCTCTCCAATTGCATTTTCTTCTGTGCCCGATAGCGACGCTGGATCAATATTATCGCACGCTTTGTACAATTGTATTCTTGCTTTATTCGCTGCCCGTTTTTACAACTCCTATACCAAGCTTGTATCTTCATGGCTGCATTTCTCTTCTCCAGATATATAGACCGTACTTGGACGCGTAATTTAAATGCCCGAAAGTACCTTTGAATAGTTAGACAAGATCGCTTTACGAGTTCAAATTTGGTCCTCTCTATAGACATTTGCCTGTACGCTCTAAACCGATGCTGAATCTTTATAACTGCCTGTTTGAGGCATAAAAAGGCGTGTCTTGCCTTTTGGCTCATTTTGCTACTTCTATACCAGTCTTGTATTTTTAATACTGCATTAGTTTGTTTCAAATACTGCGTTCGAATCTCCTTACCTAACTGGTATGCTCTGTAAAACCGTTGAATTGCTACACACGACTTCTTTAATAGCAAGTATTTCGATCTCTCTTCGTGCATTTTTCTTTGCGCCCTATAACGACGTTGAATGGTTATAACAGCTTCTTTTAGCTCTTTGTATTCACTTCTAATATGTTGTGTCCTGTACCAGTTCTGGATTTTGATTACAGCAGTTCTTTGTTCCAAGAACACTTTCCTTGTTGCTTTACCTAGACGATACGCCCTGAAGTACGTTTGAATAACAGTGCAAGAGTGTTTTAAAATATTGTACTTTGATCTTTCAGATTTCATGAGTATTTGAGCTCTATACCGACGCTGTACTATTATTACAGCTTGTTTCAGGCGTTTAAATGATATTCTGGCCTTTTGAGATCTATACCAGTTTTGGATTAGGATAGCCGCATGTCGCTTAGTTAGGAAGGCACTCCGCGTTTCTTTGCCTAAACGATATGCGCGTAAATGCCTTTGAATGGTTACACATGAATGTTTCAATAGCTCAAATCTAGTCCTTTCGATTTTCATGAGTTTTTGGGCTCTGTAACGATTCTGTATCGCGATTACTGCGTTCCTTAGCTCAGTGTAATTTTTCCTAGACTGCTTCATTGCAACTTGCGCTCTATATTGTCTTTGTATAATAATAGTTGCTTTTTTAAGTTCTGCATAACGCTTTAGCAGTTTTCTAGTCAACAGAACATTTCTGAACCTACTTTGAATTACAATTGCGTAGTTTCGTAGTTGAATATATCGTTTTCTGGCTGAATAACGCCTAAACGCCGTTTGAATTTTTACGACACCGTTGACGATACTTCGATACCTTTTCAAGCAAATCCATCGCCGAAAACATGTCTGAATGATTATCGCAGATTTAAGTTTCCGCTCTTCTTTTTTCTCTCGCAATATCTGTTTTGCTGCTTGCATTAATTTCATACTTCTGTACCACGTTTCTATTACTAATACGCTCTGTTTGTAACGACGAAGACGCGTTTTACAAAGCCACATGCGACAGAACTTTTGCAAAGTTATCGTCGCTCGGGTGACCTCGTACAATCTCTTTTCATATCTACGCTTATTCTGTATTTGCCTCCACCAGAATTGAATAATACCTGCTGCGGTGTGCTTCCTTCTTAACTCTTTCTCTTCTATCATACGCTTCTCGAGAATGACGTCGTATTTCTTACGCCACCAGATCTGTATCACGTTAGCGGCTTTCTGGAATAGCGGAGCACGAAACACGTGAATCAATTGCCATAGTAGAGACAAAGTTTTCTCTCGGTGACCGTCTGCGATGTCGGTTGCAGTTATTTCACCTTCGATCTCGAAGTTTTCTCCCCTTAGAGCTTTCAATGCTACTTCCACGTTATGTATCTTCTGAAGTCGCGATATCGCCGGAGCGCGTAACTGTTTTATCAAATTATCCTTCAGCAAAATAATTTCGGAGACTTTTGTCAAACGGACCCCGTCTCTGAGATCGATGGCTATATCGTTTACACCATACTTGTATTCGTCGATATAGGTCTGCTTGTGTACAACGACATAGCCGGTGGGCCGCAAATGTCTTGTAATATCGCCTATTCCAGCTATAAGTTCCCTTGTAAATCTAATCAAAATCTGTCTGCTTTCTTTACATACTGCATTTCGGCAAAACAAGCAAGGATCGTGCGAAATTATCTTTTTTTGCTTAGCTTGGTCTAAGAAGTAAACCAATGAGAAAAACTTCTTTAAGGTGAATTTTTTTATCGCCTCTATGTAAGCGGGAAGCAAAATGTTTGGTGCTGCTGTAGATTTAGCGTTTTTGTTCTTCAAGAATGGATTTTTAAACATCCTCTGAACTATGAATGTGGTTATTCCTTCAATATCACTATTGGATTTCAAAGGTAGTACTAAATTATAAATAACTTCTAAACCCAATCGAAGCCAAAGAGGGTTATATGACAGTATGATTTCCATAATCGTCTTTTGAAGACCAACATCGAGGTGCAAGTTCCTGTCGTCTCTGATGCAAATTAATTTCTTGTCAATTTGTGCATTTAATTTTCTAAGCACTTCACACATCTCTGGGGATTTTAGTAATGTTCTAGCGGATTTCCTGAGGCTTTCCAAGCGACTGCTGTTATGATAAGAACTACAAACTTTCTCTTTTGTAGGAGCTGTTGGCACTTCAGTATTCCTGCTCTCAATCCACACCTTGCCAATGTCAATTTTTTGTTCAATGTTACTCTCGAGATCGGGAGGTGTCAATATATAATTAAGCCAACGTTTGAATTCTTTTTCGAATTTTTTAATGAGAGCTTCATCATAGAACTGGGTGCAAGATGAGAAAGGATTAATAATAAGAGATTGAGAATAAGCGTTAGGTATGTAACCTAGAGAAATATTTTGGACACTTTTGTTGGATACAAAAGTATGATTTGTAGTACAAAAAGATTCTCTGATCGATGGAGGGCCTTTAGATTTAACTACTGCCTTTTTGGACCATAAACTCTGCTTCATTATTGACTTGTCATTCTTATTGTATGTCCGATTTATTGAAAATGTTTCTGTGTCTCGAGTACTTTTGTCAAACGTTTGTGTATCAGATAGATGAATACTTTCTTCTGGAATAGATTGTAGAGGAGGAGTAATTGATCTTGGTGGAGATCTATTTTCTGATTTAACATCATGTTGCCACAAGTTGTGATCTAGACGATAATGATTCCGTTCAAAGTTGTTCCTGTTCTCCTGCTCTTTGAATAAAGCTTGTTTACAAAAGCGCGGCTCCTTGTTTGAAAATGGCTGGCGAGCTTCTACTTGATTTATATGATTTTCGAGCGGAGACTCCTTTATATATGTATCTGTAATTATCTTAATATTCTGATCATCTTCAGAGATTTCATAATTGAGTTTTGATAGTGGTTTTCTTTCTGTCGAAAATCTTTGAGGGAAGAACGACAAGTCGCTTATGCGTGAGTAGTCTGTATTAATGGAGAAGTTGGGACTGTTTAAATCCTTCGGAGATGATGTTTGAGGTACTTTCTTGGCTATCATTTTTGGTGTTTCATTTTCTATGTATTGGTTAAGCCTTGTATAGTTATCCACAGTCAACCATCTATTTTCATTGGTATGTGTTGATGTTATGCACATGATTGAATGAGTCTCATTTTCTTTATTTGAGTCACTAGTCTCTAAACTGTCATAGTTGCTGTCTGAGTTAATGCTAAATACTATGTTAGGACCCTTTTCTAATTTCTCAGTTTTACTCTGAACACTTTTTAATGGTGTAAAAGTTAAATTATCAAACAAGTCAGTTGCCGAAGTATTCTGTCTGTTTGACTCCTTCAGCATGCATGTAGAGGCTTCCAAGTTGTTCAAGGTGGCTTTATCATATGTCCTATGAAGGTAGAAGTCATTATCAGGTTTGATTCTATTTGCAAAAACCTCAGAACTGTTGAAAGTAAAATTACTGTCATAATTTGCTTCAAAAGGATTCTCTGGGCTTTTATATGCAGTGATATTGCATTGACTTGACAGCTTGGTTGACTGCACAATTTTTACTTTTGTAACTTCATTTGTTGTATTAAAAACTTTAACTTTCTTCTTTGATATATTTCCTGGTGATTTTTTTAATGTCTTTTTCTTGATTCTACCAGGGGAAGTCTTGAAGCCCTTTATTTTGTTTTTTCCAGGCTGTAATAGAAGAAATTATAAAAATGAAATCCTCATTTAGGAAAGTCTGAAATAACATAACAATGATACAAATTTAAAACGTAACCGTATGGCAAAGCACTTCAGACTATAACAACTTATAAATATGACAAGAAAATACAGAGATAAAGCAAATTAAATGAAAAAAAAAGAAACAATTCACTATGAATGTATAATTGTACATCATTCTCACCAAAATCGATTTAAGGACAACAATAACATCGAATCTGCCTCTTTTCTCATTTGTAAACCTTAATGTCTCTCGAAGAGCAATTACTTCCAATGGTGTCCAAACCAGGGTTATACAGTAGCATGATTGTGGATCCAAAGCAACACAGCCCTGAGGCAAATCAACATAAAGACCAGGTAGTGTGGCTTTTAATGTGATCTGAAATTTTTCATAAAAAAATTAATACTATGGTCTAATTTATGGATAACTAGCTGTGCCCCCAACTTCGTCTATATGGAATAGTGACTTAGTATAGAATTTTTAATTATTCAGGCTGTTTATTAATTTATGTCAGAGCGCATTTAGGGAAGGCAATCTATATTGTAAGTGCTTCTTTGCTGCAACACTCTCACCTCACATCACTCCTACTCTATCTCCCACTCTCATTCCTACACTCACTTCCACTCCTATTCCCATAAAGCCAAAGATAGATTCAATGTTGTAACTTCAAAAACCAAGAAGTTCTATACAAACTTTCATCCCCTTTTTCAACCCCTATCAACCTTAACTTGCTATAAAAAAAGTCCTAGGCCTATGTCCTTTCTTAGGCTCTAAAATATCTGTGTACCAAATTTCATTTAAATCAGTTCAGTAGTTTCAGAGTGAAAGCCGGACAGACAGACAGAGTTACTTTTGCATTTATAATATTAATATAAATTTAAAGAAAACATGTGCTTTATAATTGTTTTAAAAGGGTAGAATATAAGAATATAGTATAATATGTTCAAACATGCTATTACTATCCTTATTATTTATGCTTATTATTGACCATGAGTTTAAATCCTAGATTGAATAAATGAATTACATTGGCGATACTCACATAAATATAATACAAGATTTAATAATAAGTAGCTTATAAATGTATAATTATCATGAGAGAAACGAACATTATAATTGTAAACATTAATATTTTTACATGTATTGAATAAAGGCACTATATAATTTAAAAATCGAAAATAAATTGAAAAAATTTTATCGGAGGACTTGAACCGCATCGTCAGCTTTCCGTGCTGTTCTCTACCAATTAGCTACCGAGTCCTACACCTCATCGTCGAATTTTTTCAACTTATTGATACATGCACCTCTCGGAATGTAATTTCGACAATTGTGACATTAAAAATTGTGACATTGCGAAAAAAGGGAGGGGGGAGGGAAGAAAAATTGTGCGGCGTTAAAGGTGCATGTATCAATAAGTTGAAAAATTCGACGAGCGGGTGTAGGACTCGGTAGCTCAATTGGTAGAGCAACAGCACGGAAAGCTGACGATGCCGGTTCAAGTCCTGCGAGTCGAAAATTTTTTCAATTTATTTTTTTTTAAATTATTATAATGTATTAATATTTAGCATACCTCTTGTATTTCTTTGGAGGGATTAAACAGTTCCAAATATTTTTCACACGATGTACCAACGACAACATTCTCAAAAATAACTTTAGGTGGTCTTGAAAATGGAGCTAATGTAAGACGTGGAATTTCATCTTTCGGTGATGTTTGAAGAACGGTTTTGGGTTTGCGTTCTTTTCTAATCCGCTCAGGTGTATTTTCGATCTGAAAAAGATTTGGGATACAGAACATTTAAATCCATAGTGTTATTTTCTTAAAGCTGGATGTTGTGTAATCTTGTAATCTTTAGTGGAACAACTTACCTGAAAAAACATTTTGTTTTAAATATCAAGGTATCACTAGTCACTCCACTGATCTCATAAAATGAGTATTAAATAATAAGCGAGAAAACATAGTAAGCACACGAATCTTCCATGTAGTTTAACAATATTGATCTTTAGGTTTTGCACATAATTGAAGTATAGCGTTTTTAAAATAACGACTCAACAAATCTTCGTCTAATGTCTATCACAATTTCAACAGATTTTAAAATTGTAACTGAAATCAACTGCAGATAAAAGTCACAGACATCGTAGTGTTACAGGTACTCAATTTCCATAAACACCAAGAATGTAGCCATAGATTGTGCTAAACCAAATCATTTTGTATTTTCCTAATATTTTTTGTATTCTATTTCTCTCATGTTATCGATTGACAAAACAAACAGCAATCAAGCAATTTAACCATCACCATTATATATTAAACTAGAATTTTCATTATTCATCCGTGAAATTAAAAAAAGTCTAATGTATTGACATGTTATTATTTTCCTCAATATTAGTTTTAAAACTTTTTTTTATTTTTTAAATGTTGTACTTGTTATTGCATATAATGAAATTATATAAAAATTTTTTAGGAGGATTAAAAAATCACTACACCGGCGGAACTTTAACCGACGTCCTCAGCGTTTATGCTGCTTCTCTCTACAATTAATCTACCGCCATTAACGACCCTCTTTGTCTCAATAAATACTAAATGTTTTTGCTTGATATAATTTCAGACTTTGCAAAAAAGGCATGTTTCAAGGCTTTTTATTTTATTATGATGAAAAAAAATACATTGACACTTGACAGTACACACGGCAATAAACTGTCAACGACACTTTCCTACGAAACTTCACCATTTGAGCGAGGGTGAGCGAGGTCCGAAATTTTCGTCGTATTTAATTTTCAAACTTTTTAGCACAGTTGCTCAATAGGGCTCTTGTTGCCGTATCATTTTCAATTTCCAGCCTTTTACTACGTTTGGTAGGTTTTTCTTTGCGGTAACGAAACAGGAGTGTATAGTGTACCCTTGTAATAATGCACATACTGTTCGATTTTAGAAACAGTTGTGGAGACCATGGCTGATTCACAAGCAAACGACAATACTACGTGTGTAGTATGCTTCAAGACGGTGGTGTACTACTCTATTGGAGAGTGTGACCATCCTGTATGCTTCGAGTGCTCCACTCGTATGAGGGTCCTGTGTGTACAAAACGAATGCCCTATTTGTCGTCAAGATCTTGCAAAGGTAACTTAAAATTTAAAGTCACATTCATTTAAACTACGTGTGTATGAAATACGATGCTTTAAAGTACATATTTATATTCCCCATGAAACTTTTCTTACTAATTATCAGTCTATTGCAGGTGGTCTTTACCGAAACTATAAAACCCTATAAGGAGCTACGGAATAAAGTGTTCACTGATAGACTCTTTGAGAGACAGTTCAAAATAGGGTTCTGCAGTGAAGAAATTAAGAGAGCTTATGAAATACTGCTAGAAAATCAATGTAAACTCTGCGATAACATACCACCGTTCCGTACTTTCAATATGCTAAGTGATCACATGAGAAAGGTGCATGAGAGATACTTCTGTGACCTCTGTGTTAAGCATTTGAGGGTAAGTGTGAATAACTAGCAATATATATACTCAAACAAATTTCAACAACAACAAACAAACATAAACAAGCCAAATAAGCTTAAAGTTCTAGTCTGAATGGTTGTTTTAGGCAAAACATATAAATTATACACCTTTTTTTTATGTTTAGTTCAATTATTACCTATATAAGTACCATTTTGAATATAAAAATGTATGGTAATCTTCAGATTTTCACCAGTGAAAGAAAGTGCTACACTCGTCAGGAGTTGGCTCATCACCGGCGAAAAGGCGATCTTGATGATACATCACATAGGTGAGTTCTGCATGTCAAACTGTGACAGATTAGATATCTTTATTATTATTATATTATAGAAAGTAAGTTACTTTATCATTATACCAACCTAACTAAAGTACACATCTAGTATTAATATTTTTCTGTTTTATATTATGAAAATAGAAAAATAAAATAGTTAATGTATTTTAGTATGTGGTTTAATTTGAAACAAGAAAGATATCATATCTCATTGCTTTGCAACATCAAATGTCTAATGTATTGTAACCATTGTGTTACCAAAATTCCATGTTTATAATATCAACATCAAATATTTGCATGTGTCAAAACATCTGTCCATTCCTATACACTATGTTTAATAATTTGATTCATAAAATGCTAGTGTATTAAGACATTTTAAGTAATGTTTAAATAAAACACTTTAACGGTTTAAAACGCGATATATTAGTTAAACTTATTTGAAAATGATTTTTAACTTCGGCCCGACGTTTATCCCCGTGACCACGGCTGCTGCAAAGCATCCGAAACGTCGGTTTTAAACTGTTAAAGTGTTTTATTTAAATGTGTACTACTCGCGTAAACTATAGACAGTATCCATTTAAGTAATGATTAATTAATACCACTATTAATAAATTAACATGTTTGTTGAAATATTGTGCAATATTAAATGTTGCATAATAATCAGTAGTTATTATATAGTACTTTGCAAGGACCTTTTAAAGCGATGTTCTATTTTAAGGTTTATAAATTAAAAAATAAGATTGTTACTACGTAGGTAACTTATGGGAGTCGCTTTAATATGTGCCTGAACCATTTAGATAAGGAAAATCAAGAATTTGTGTCATTGAACAGTGTCCTAATTAATCCCTCACACACAGAAACTGTGTTATAATTGATTTAAGACCTTACTTTATTAATCATTTCTTCTTTCAAAAAGTCTGAGGTTGAATTTATGTACTTATTTATTTTATTTGTATCTTGTTTTCTTATAAGTGTGTGCTTATAATACAATTGTTATGATAATAGTATCTATTTAAATATTCTTCCTGTAACTCATTATTTTAAATCTTTGATTTTTGCTACATGTTTCTAAAATATAAATAATAAAATTATATCCTTATCGCGTACGAATTATCGTGACTGCATAAAAAAAAACTTCTATTGACTTTAACTTGAAATATTTTACTTGTTTATATGTAGGGGAACCCCCCTGTGACCATGGCTGATGCAAACACACAGATTATACAAAAGTGTCTTATTTAATAAAAATAAACATTACAGAGGCCACCCTCTTTGTGAGTTCTGTGAAGAGCGCTTCATGGACGCTGACGAGCTGTATCGTCACTTACGAAAGGAACACCTCTATTGTCACCTGTGCGACGTGGATGGACGTAACCTTTACTACCCGTCGCATGCGACTCTTGCGCATCACTTCCGGACCGAGCATTTCCTCTGCGAGGAGGGCGAGTGCGCGGGACAGCATCTTACCGCTGTTTTCCGAAGCGAAATTGATCTCAAAGGTAATAACTATGTGTCGCTAGAAGAATACTGAGATGACGTCATCGAGGAGGGTATAAGAAGTAATGTCTATTTAATCTCGAGTTGATATTAAAACTTGAATTTTTGAATTTATGAGGAGAGTATAAATATATCTCTTTCCTGTTTTTTACTTATCCTTTGTGTTAATCTGACGCGTTTCTATTAATTTCTTTTTCATATGATATTTGTGACATTTTAAAGTTATTAAATAATTATAGCCCACAAGGCAACGGTACATGGACGAGGTATGAATCGCGGAGCGGCCAGACAGGCGCGGACCTTGGAGCTTCAATTCAACATTACACCACACCCAACAGCTGTCGTCCAGAGAGTCACTAGGTACAGACAATGTTTTTTTTTACTTAGGCTCTATAATCCTGTGGTTGAAGGTCGTAGTTTTTTTTTTCATTATGTTTTTCAGTATTTATTTAGTCAAAGATTTTACTTAATAATAATAATTTTACTTAACTTTTATTTTGACACAATTTTGGGGTATAAATAGAGAAAGGATTGAGCGATCTCCTTCACCTCCGCCCGCTCCAGTCGCCCCCCGCATTGACCCAGCCAGCGATGAGCAGTTTCCGAGGTTGTCCGCCGCTGCGCCCGCTCCACCGCAGCTCATTGCTGGAGCCGCGCGTCTTTATAGAGGTCATTTAAATTCTTTATGGGCACTGAATTTAGATGTTATTAATAAAACTCAAGAAGCGTTTAATAGGTAAAACTAAGTAGGTAAAGTGTATTTTTTCTAAATTGGCGTTTTTGGTAAACAAAGTCAGAATAGAAGGTAGAAGTCCCAATTTAGCACTTTCGCCGAGAATCGTTACAAACGACAAGTTAAATAGTATTGACATAAAAAAATAATAAAGAAAAACTGATTTTGAATATTGAGTCATTTGTTCTTTATATCTGTATCATCAGTGTCAATGACTCCACTCTATAAAAGGTTTACCGTGGTATTTAGTATCAAGGTCAATTTTGAAATCAGTCATATTTGTTGTGGTCCTTTGCCAAGTTAGAAAAGACATTTTTGCTATAGTTTTTATTAAAGCATATGATTTTATTTCAGGTTTCCGTTAATTTGTTTTACGTGTACAACTCGTGTAAACTACAGACTTTAAGTCACTCTATTACACTTGCATGATTAAAAATATAGAGGTCGTCGACATAAGAGCTTTCATAGCTTTTTAAATCCTTGTTCTTGGTTGTAAGTTCAAGTCCCAGGCGTGTAATATTTTTTTAATACTGAAAATACTGTAACCACTTTTTGTTAATATGATTTAACGATACTATGTATCTGGTGTTATTCATTTAGGTTCGGATGGCCTAGCACGTACTGAACAGAACTTCCCAGCGTTAGACGGCTCCGGAACATCCCGTCCTTCCGCTCCTAAGGCTAATGGACCAGTCACAGCTGCTGTGCTTAGAAATTGTGAGATCTCTTTATGGTGTCGTATATTAAATAGATCTATTCATTTTAACTTTTGGCGAAAGTCGATACATGTAACGTCATTTAAAAAAGTTTATACTTAACGTAAGCGATGTAAAGAAGTGTTTGATTACTTGACACCCATCTCGCAACGCTCTTATGAAGAGAAAGATTTGGTCATTTAGTTTCATACAATAAATAGTCATTAAGATTGGGCAAAGAATAGTTGAATACTATCTTAATAAGTTCATTTTCGCATATCACGATGATATCCAAGTATCAATTACCAATTGCCTTCGCACTGGTTTTATGCCAAGACAGTTTATCAAAACTGAGCTTTAATCCAATGAGCGATGTTTTTTGACCACCCTGATTGATAATAAATAGAAAGCCTTGTATGGTTTTTTAATGATATCCTTTCTTTGACACTTGTAGACAAAATAACCGTTTCTATAGACATTGTTTTTTTTTTTCAGCAAAACATCCCTCTGTGTCCATTCAAGTTCATAGCCAGCCAGCCAGCGCTAGCAACTTTCGTTTGACTCAGACTAGCGGTAACCGCATCACGATTCCCCAAAAGAAGCAGCCTTTGAATGACGATGACTTCCCGTCTCTTTCTAGAGATGATCATCCCAGCATTGGGGCTGGGACTGTCCAACCTGCTAAGGTTAACAACAATACAAGTTTTTTTAGACTAAGTAAACTTTTATTTCAATTACACTTTAAAAATCTTAAAATACGAATGAGTTACAATGTAATGTTAGTTTGATTTCGGATTCCTTCTTTATAAAGAAAAATCTAGTTTTGAAGCAAGTGTCTATATGTTTATTTATGTCCCATATTGTAACATGCAACGCAACGTTCACGTTGGCTATCCGTTTCAGGTAACACTGGTAAACAGTGACGAAATGAGATCCTTGAAAGCCAGTCAGCCAAGCAGGCATCCCAAAAAGCAGGCTCTCAACAGCGAAGCCTTTCCCGCACTAAGTTCCTCTACATCGCCCGCCGCCCCACCTCAATGGATTACAGTCAAATCCAAAGACAAAGCCAAGTCCCGCACTCAAGAGCCAGTTACCCCGCCTAAACCAACATTCAACCCGGTCGCTGATTTCCCTACATTACCGGTCAATTCTAAAGCTAAAAAGAAACAGTCCCAACCTCAGACCTCGCCTCAACCGCAGATTCAAAAACCACAGGCACCAAAATCCCAGACACAAAAACCACAGACGCCAAAACCTCAAACACAACCCGCTCCCCCGACGTCGAACAATCAAAGCGAGAAGAGCAAAAAGAAGAAGAACGGAAAGAAAGAAATTGTAGAACCGGTAGAGAACGGCGTTGCAAATGAATATATAGTCGCCAGCGTGAACAGCAACAACAGCAGCGGTGAATCCGATAGAAAAATCAAAACTGTATCAGACGTACCCGTTAACGCTAGCACGCGCGGAAACGGAGACTTCGCTCTAAAATCCCAAGAGTTTCCGTCGCTGAATCCGAAATCGGGAGACCCGCCGCTAATTTCGAAACCGGTTTCTGAACCGGTTAGTAAAGTGTTAAAAGATCCGGTCAAAGTGAAGAATATGAACGGGACAATACCACCCGGTTATAAAAAGCGGCCTCCGTGTGACGGAATGACGTTTACGAATTCCGCTGGACAAACGTTCCCGGCGCCGGTGCATAAGTATATACCGCCGACGGATTTTGAGAAGCGAAATCACGCGCTGGTCAAGAAGTTTGCTGCCGCCCTTGGCACGGGCGCTGCTGTTGAGGATTTCAAGGTAACAACAAACTTTAGCAATACTTATAATTTGTTAACCTAGAAACGCTCAAGTGAACCAAAATGTGTACTAAATCGAACATGCAACATGCATAAACTGGGTTGAACTCCTGCTATATCATGCTTTATTTAATCTTTAAATTATTTGGGAAGTTTCATCAACTTTAATATTTTCCACATGTATTGCAAATGATGGCACTATATAAATCAATTATAGATCGAAAAAACTTTAGGATACGTTAAGCAACAGCACGTTTTAGTTAGAGCAACAGCACGTAACGGCGTGGATGCCGTTTCAATTCCAGCCGGTGTCGTAAAGTTTAACTAAGATTGATTTTAAATTTATAAGTTTCACCAATTGAAATAAATAATTAAACAAGTTTAAATTCTCTTTCAGGTCGCCTCCCGGGCGTTCCGAGATAGCATTATAAGCGCGGACGAATTTTACCAGCACTGCAAAACGGCCCTCGGCAACAAATTCGACGATGTGTTCCCGGAGCTCGTCGCCCTTCTACCGGATATAGCGAAGCAGCAGGAATTAGTCGTGGGGAAGAATATACCTGCTCTGGACGTGTGTTCCACTTGCGGACAAGTTATAGCAGCATCTGATTCCATTGCGCATGACACCGCCCATTGGCCCCCTCTCTCTGCGCGTTAGACTGTGATAAACTTCATTTGTGTCACTGACCTACTGACCGAATCATGGTACATATACCAGGAACGAATGATTTACGAGTCAATAGCTAATATGTGTCGTAGTGTTCAATGTATTTTTTTCTATACTTAAAACAGAGGTCAGTTGACTTGTGTTCATAGGTATACTCAATAAGGGTACTAAAAGATTAAGTCGCTTGATGTTTCCATTTCTATTACAATTCGTAATCTTACTTTTAGATTGACTTTTTTATTTTTGTTACAACATTTGCCGCATATAGCTCGATAAGTAGACTTGTATATACTAAATTAACGATCGCGATTATCAAATGAATGCGATCAGCATGTTGAACAGTGTAAAATAATTATATATTATTTAACTATTTTTGTATCTTTGCAAGTTTGCAGGTGAACAATTTTTAGTTTTGTGTTATATACTTTTTGTTGAATAGAACCTTAGTTTTATTATTTAAAATCTCGATTGACAAATAAAACAAACCAGAAATGTGAATGATTTTGTAATATATACCCTTGTGCTGTGGTATCTTATAAACGCCGTTGGCTGGATCTGCCTGGGTGAACACGCCGCTAAGGGAGGAAGATTACCACAGTGCGTATACTTCTATACGACCTTCGGCATTTATAGGAGACCTCCGACTTACAAACTCTCGTCACTTGGTATCATTGACCGCCCTTGCCCCAACCAAGGAAACCTTTAACCAATCCCGTGATACCCGCACCTTGTTTCTTGGAGACGCCGGTTTTGTCCTCCAAATTCGGGAACTCGATAAAGTTGCACGCAAGGTCGAAGAACAACGGTTTGCAGGGGACGGCCTCCATCGGCGGGGGTAGTTTGTAAATGTTTGGATTCTTGGTGAGCACTTGCGTGTCCTCGCGGTAATCGTCCAAACGATCGACCAAAGGTTTCTTGTCTTTGTAGACTTTGCCGCTGTATTTATTTTCTTCGTCGTCCTCTTCATCTTCCAAAACAGAATCCGCGTGCACTTCAAATTTGCAGCTCTCAATATCCTTCTCTAGACTACGTAGTTTCTCCAATATCCGCTTATCCAGGTGTTTATTCTTAACGGATTCGGCCACATAGCTGCTGCATCGCTCCAGCATAGCGAGCGCTTCCCTGAACCGTCTCAAACCGGTCAACACTTGCGCGATATAATAGCAACGGAAAGCTTTGTACGCTTTTAGTTCCATTTCAATTTCTTGCTGATAACTACCGTCATTTTCGAAGCCTGGCAGTTGCTGCAGTTCCGTGTAGTTTTGCAGAATGATCTCGTATAGCCTGGTCAAATCCTGCGGGCGTACCTTCTTACCGTCCATCGGGATGTTGTTCTTTTTCGCTTCCTCCGCTTGCTGAATCATCAGATTGTTTCGCTCGATCGTGCGAACGAGACGGAGATACATCATGTACGACAGCAGATAGTTGATGCTCGACATCTGGGTCTCCGAGGAGCTCTTCAGCTTAGGATCGTTTTTGAACTCGTCCTTTATAGCGGATATGGCGTCTTTGCAGTCCATGAGCACGTTTTCAAGGATATCAATTTTTGCCTGGATGGTTGTGGCGTTAGCGATGGACTTGTCCATGTCCTGGAGTGCGATAAGGAAAAGGCGAACTTTCTCTGGTCGCACGGTGACCCGACGGCCGCGCCATTCGACCTCATGCATGATTCCCGAACGAGACTCCCTAAAAAAGTTGGCACAACATTGGTTTGGTATTTTATGTTTAAGAAAGAAATTAATCATGAATATAATTAATAATGAAAATAAGATTACAACCTTTGTTTAACAGTACTTCATCACATAAAGCTACACGTTAACAAAGAATGGTCCTGGATTTGAACCCCATGGAGAAATAATAGACCATAATAAGTTGTGAATGGAGTAGACACAACATTCTGATTTCACTATATTATATATATTTTTATGGTTATATAGATACGTGACTCTTACTTTGCTTGAGCCATTAGTGAGTCCAAGTTCTCAATCAGCCCTTGACCGCGCATCGCAACCAAATCACCAGCAGCGGATTCATCGCCTATGTTGTAGGCGCAGTAACGGAGGCTTGGATTAAGTTCTTCCACCTAGATTATGAATAAGGTATTACATACTGTATTGTTTAAATATTTTTGTTATTACCCTATACATAGAAAATTTATTTGTTATTATTTAAAAAATCTCTTGTTTTAAAATAAATAGTCATTAATTATTATTTTATAATGTTGTGGGCTAATATATGTATAATTATTTTATTATTTTAGTTTACTAGCTGTGCCCGCGACTTCGTCTGCGTGGAATAGTGATTAGGGGTAGAATTTTTAAATTATTTAGGGCTATTTATTAGTTTATGTAAGGGCACATTTAAGGGAGCCAATCTATGTTGTAAGTGCTACTTTTCCGCAACACTCTCACCTCATATCACTCCTACTCTAACTCCTACACCACTCTCATTCCGACACTCACTCCCACCTCTATTCCCAAAAAGCCAAAGAAGAAAGTACATTGCTTTAGCTTCATAAACCATGAATTTCCATACAAACTTTCATCCCATATCAACCCTTTCTTCGCATTAATAATGACCTTTCTCAGGCTCTCAAATATCTGTGTACCAAAAGTCATTTAGATCAGGTAAGTAGTTTAAGAGTTAAAGCCGACAGACAGACAGACTTTTGTATTTATCATATTAGTATAGTGTAAATCTATTATATGCCAGGCACTTAAGACCCCTGTCAAGTGTTACTATTTACAGTGACAGTCAGGCGGCACTTAAAGCGCTATGCAAAGAAGAGACAACATCTGCTATTGTCAAAGAATGCAAGAAAGCACTGCACAAACTAACTGATCAGGTAGAAGTGGCAATTGCCTGGGTCCCCGGACACCAAGGAAATATTGGCAATGAGAGAGCGGACGAACTCGCTCGCGAAGGAGCCGATGAAAGCTTGATTGGGCCGGAACCGAGACTTCCGATAGCCCATAAAGTAACCAAGGGAATAATCGAGCACAGAATCATAGAAGAAACAAACCAAAGATGGACATCTTCGACTGGAATGAGACAGTCGAAGATATTCATACATAGCCTAGACAAAAAGAAGACCAAAAACCTGATGAGATTAACGAGAGCGAACATCCGACTCATCGTAGAGATCATAACAGGACATTGCCGTCTAAACAGACATCTTACAATGATAGGAATAGGCAGCGACCCCCTATGTCCGGAGTGCAGAGAAAGTGAGGAAACAAGCATCCATCTACTCACTGAATGCTCTGCATACTCGAGGCTGAGACAAACACATATGGGTTCGGACGAAATTACAGAAGATGAGATCAAAGAATTACAGATGGAAAAAATTATAAGATTCTGCAAGCAAACTGGAAGGTTTGAAGGGGACACGGGGAGAGTTGGATGACCCAAAACCTCCACAAGGTGGAAATGGGTGAAATGGTCAGCTGATAGTGTGAACTGATCACCCGTCCTACCACAGGTGTCCCCGAGAGAAAATAATAATAATAAATCTATTATATGTATGTTATACTGTAAATTGTATGTTTTTATTCTTACAAGAGGTTTCTATTTCTGAAGTACCAACTATTGATTAATAGCTGTTATTGCAGGAACTAATGGAGAGAAATTGAATACCAAAAGTGACAAATTAATTTATATCTTCTTCAATCACTTCAATCACCTTCTGTTTATAGACAAGGCGTTCATCTTCCGGAAGGGCGGCACACAACTTCTCAAGAACAATCTGCGCTCGCTTGAGGCTCTCAGCTGCCGGTCTCCACTGTTGCAATTCAACCAACAAAGCTCCACTCAACCAGGCCGCATAAGCCCCAGCTTCGAGTTGCGTACGGGCATCGCAAACACCGCTTTCCTAAAACAAAACATTTAAAATAACTCCATACGATTATATAGCTCTAGTCTAAAGGACTGTACAAATATTAATGCAATTTTTGAAAGGATTGGTGGTCTAATGGTAGCAATGTACCGGGACATTAATACAATAAAACATAATCAACCGGTCATGGGTTCAATCCCCACCTTGTCCAACATGTTTCAAATTTTTCAATATATAATTTCTCTGGCACTTTGTCTGGAAATCTGGATATTGAATGCATAGTTAGAATATCGAGAATTCCGTACGAATCACGAACCACCGTCCACAGATGAAAAACGGTGAATTTTATTCGCGTTTTGGTTCCAGTCTGTGGATTTCCAAATATCCAAAACCAAAGTATGGTGGGGTATTTTACCTCCCATCAAGTGAATACCATGCTAAAAAATAAAATTTTCAAACAAGTGTTATAGCAATTTTGACCCTAAGTTAATATTCATGGTAAACCATTACCATTTGATTTAACATATTTGCCAGCTCACCTCGCACAGCTGCAAGAGAATGTGAGCATGGGAGCATGCTTTCTTCAAACGGGAAATTAGATGAAACTTCTTCCGTGGCTCAGTATTAGCTTCTTGTCTCAGTTGCATAGCATGAGCCCAGGCCCTCTCGGCTTGTAGCAATGGTACACACAGCAGACGATTTTCAGAATTTGCAGATGTTAAATGACTGGATGTTATATCTCGCCTGCGGTAATGGCGTCTGTCTCCCTGCAAACAAAATTCATTGTCTCACAACATTGTCATTACATATAATAATTATATATTATAGTATTAATTGCTTATTAATTTTAATTTAAACAATGCCCCTTACAAAAAAATTTTAGGTTTTCCAAAAAAGTTCATGGCCTAAATATAATTTTGTGGCAGTGGTCTCAATTGAGGCTATTGCAGACCTTGGGACATCCTTGGTCTAGCCAACATTAAAAATATATGTAATATTGCCTAAATATTAAGGCAAATTTTGCAGCATAAAATCAATTTGGGTTACATATAATTAAAATAAAATCATTGTATCTGACCTGTGGTATTTTTAAAACTTTCCGTAAGCGCCTAATTCGACGAGAACAATATCCTCTGTACCTCTGATAATCACCATGTCTTAATCCATGCTGCTGTTGGGCATCTTTGATGATGCGAAAGACTGTATTTTGACTTTAAGGTTTCTATGTAAAAATTCATTAAATTAGATATAAATAGTTGTTGTTCATTTATATTGATTATTCCACACTAAAATGATAATCGTAAAATTATCTTTGAATCTAATAAAAAAAATATGATACAAGACATACAGTGTTTGATATAAGTTTGTAATAAACATTTTAGAGCAATTAGTAATGTACATTAAAAAGAATTGTTAGTCTAGAAATCCTCGGTTGAAGAGGATTCTTATATTTTAAATAACCTTTGTATATAATAACAATTATATTCATTCCGATTTTTCATTTAATAGGTGTTTTAATGCTTTTAAGAGGAAAACAACTGACGCATGTTAAATTATGATTTTTAAGCATTTGAAATACGTATGACATATGAGTACTTTTAAAAGGATACTTTCTAATGATAATGAATTAGAAATCTTGGAATCAGACTTATCTACTTCTTCAGTTGATATAGGTTGTGTATCTCCATCCCCTTCCAAAACGACCATCTTGATAAGATATATCGAAATGGCCACTTAATTATAAATGGATACAGAAATGAGAACAAATCTCATTAACGAAATAAGAATTAATTAGTAGTACATTTCTGCATGAAAGAAAATACTATTTATTCACATAGCCTGGCTACACGTCAGCTGTTACTACAGATGCAAAATGTATTTTCAGGTATAGACTGACAACTGCAAAAATGAATCCTTCATATTAGTAAAATAGAAGCAAAATCATTGCATAATAATGTCCTTTTAAAGTTACTATAAGAAACTGATAGAATCGTGTAAATCATCATGGTACCATGGCATGTCTGCAAAATGTATTTTATACTTCATTCCTAACAACGTCTGTGGACTGGGATCTACTATAAAGTATAAAAGATTATTGACATTTGATTTGCTGTCAGCCGGTTACGTCCTTTATTTTGAAGTTTCTGTTTGACTTAGGTTGGTTTTGTTTATAAATGTTTTTAATATCATAAAATATCAATGAAATCAAGTATTATTTGGCTTATTGTGTGTTGTTACTGCAATTTCTAGTGCACGATAGTTAATATCTATTGATATTTCTATTCCAGGTTTGAGTATCTTACCAAAATGGCAAAGTCAAAGAACCACACAAATCATAACCAAAGTGAGTAAATAGTAGTTAATTTTGTTGTTGATAGAAAAACTAGACCGCATTTCTTGGAAGCTTAATTCAATTGTAATTAAGTTTCAATAAAATTAGTAATGGTTTACTAATAGTTTGTTTATTTTAGACCGTAAAGCTCACCGAAATGGAATTAAAAAACCTACAAAGTTCAGACACGAATCTACTCTTGGTGTAAGTTTTTTATTTATTATTTTATCTTATGGGATATACTACTAATCTTTTTCGAATATAATAATATACTGTGTTAAAATATGTGGTAACTGTTGTTAGATTTACTTTAGAATACATTTATTTCAAAGGATAAAAAACAAGATAATACATTCTTTCAGAAACTTATGTACAACAACAAGTAATTTTATTTTTTTCAGATGGACCCTAAGTTCTTAAGGAATCAAAGATTCTGCAAGAAAGGTAACCTTAAACCTGCAAAACAATTGGCACGGGCTGCTGAAAGGAAAGCTACAAGGGAGGCAAAGTCCAAGAAATGAACTAGGTTAAGGAAATAAAAAGTAAAAATTAAAATTTCTTTTATTTTAACTTGGTTAAATCAACTTTGCTAAAAATCCTTCTGGAAGTAGGTTTTAATGAGCAAGTAACTATGTATGAATATAATATTACAAGCTGAACTTTCTTGTCTATGTAAATTAAATCTGTCTAACATTTATCTTAAAAATAATATGAATAACTATAAAATATAATTTGAATAAATTGTTCCTGTACTATATACGGTAATTAGAGAAAAAGTAAACGAATTATGAATAAGGTTTGTATTTCATATGATCTCCAGGAATTAAATGTCTAATCAAAATAACAAGCAAAAATTATCTTAATTCACACCAAGTAAAAATATGTGGAAAGGTGGCCTTATCACTAAAAAGCAATTTGTTCCAGGCAACCATGTAGATGATGTTAACTAATTATTGATAGTAAGGGTAAAAATTCTAGGTTTATACAATGTTAAAGTGTGATTTTATGATTTTGAACGAATTTATTTGATTGAATTTGTAAACTATGCACCAGAAGTGAGAATAAACAATTGCCATTCTAACGTAGCACAGCACATACATAGTATAAGAGACGGCGATTCATAGAGTATCAGTTCGTAGAGATCAACAAACATTTTTGGGGAAGTCCCGGATAATGCTACAAACACCTATGAAGTTATCTGCAATTTATTGGTAAAAAAAGTGAACTGAGAAAACTGTACTTTATTATTAGCAAACAGGGTTTAAATTTCAAAATCAATTAATGCACTTACGATACACTGATTATTATGTTAATATAAACCACCACTTATCTGGTTTTATCTATACCTTATCAAGATTCGACGTGGTCATACTTATTACTTTATATATTTGTGATTTATTGGTTCACACCTTTGCTTGCAGGTATAGTATAATATGTACTAATTGTTATTCATTATCTTAGTAAAGCTTAATGAGATATTAATGATCTAACAAACAAACTTGAACCTATTATTTTTACTAATATATAAATGACGTTCAAATGCATGAATGTTATTATAACGGTGTACCTTTCAGTAGACTAACGCTTCCAATTTCTTTGTTTAGTATACGAGAATTCAGTGTGTTTATTATTTAGTATGGAGGCTCCAGAATGTCCAGTTTGCGTTCAGACTATGACCGTACCCATATTTCAATGCCAATCAGGGCACAGTCTTTGCAATAGGTGCACTAGTAAATTGCGACCACCGATTTGTCCCTTATGCCGTCAAACTATGACGCAAATGAGAAACTGGCAGCTGGAAGAGTTAGTATCAAAGGTAAGAATTTATCTAATAAGGTATAATGCTACCTCAAAATACTAACATGAGTACAGTCAATTAAACTAAATTAAACAGATGCAGGCTTATGATGATAAAAAATTTTGTTTTAGTCTTTAGTGCCATGCCATAACAAGCAACTCGGGTGCATATTCAATGTTAAGTTGGAGGGTTTGGAGGACCATCTCAAGGAGTGCATCTTCAGGGAATTGAACTGTCCTTTAGGCAAAGTATTTGGAACTTGTTCCTGGTCTGGTAAGATTATTCAAGTCATAATTTGCCCTGCTGATGTGATATTCAGACATTAAAAGTAGACTTAGTTACTTCACAACAAACAAAAGTTTGCAAACAGCAACTGCAAAACAGCCGCAGCCATTGGTGGAAAGCTTTAATAGATTTTTCATGTTTCGTATCCAACCAAGGAATGGTATTACTGCTGTTACCAGTGTGACACCATATTGTGGTTTTCCTCATTCATTAACTGGTTAACTATGAAGATATATTTAGTTTGATATTTATATAAGTACTTGTGTACTGCAACCTAATAGTTTCTCTATTTTCAGGAAAACTAAAGGAATTACTGGCGCATTTTAAGGAGCGTCATCCACAAAACAGTAACATCAATATTGCATCCGATATCATCATCCCAAATGTGTCAGTGTTCAATGATTGTCGCCATTTCTTGCTTTTCCAATCTAACAAACAAATATTCTTTTTGTCTTTTAAAATTGATACAGTGCAAAAGGTAGGATTGTGGCTTGTTCAATTTATGGGCACCCGTACATCTGCTCATCAGAAGATATATGAGATTCATGTGACAAGCCAAGAAAACATAGCACGTAAGGTTACATATATTGACCACTGTGTTAGTGATTCCACTGATGCGAATGATGTGTTCCGCCAAGGAAAATGCGCAGTTATGCCTCTAAACATGATGTCACATTTCATTTCTGATTCAAATATTAAGTTTCGCTGTGTGATCAAATGTGCAGGAGGAGAAGGGAATTCTCATTTTGTTAAAAATAAACAGAATAGACCAATGTCAAATTATCCAAAGATGGGACCGGCTCCCATTAATAGACATAAAAGCCCTGGTCCACATGTTTCAAGGCCTATGGGTCCCAACACCAGTAACAAAAATTGTAACCCTAGTTTGAAGAAGGGACCTCGGGACCTCGGGAAACAACGAAATAATAATTAACATTACTGTACATATATCATAATAATGCTTTTTTAGTATGATAATTATATTCAATCTTAATATGATGTTTGTAAAAAATTTATTATAGTCACTCTGTTTTGTATTATGTACAATAAATAACTTGGACTACAAAAAATATATATTTTTTGCGCTCAAAGCGTACCTGTCGCAAAAAAAAACTTGAATGAACATAATACCATCGATCAATAAAGGGAATAAAATGATACTCTCTAATACATACTCTATGCATATTGGTTTTTATTATTTTTTTTTTTTGAATGGACTATTACGTATTGTGTTCCTATGGAGCCACGAATACTAACCGGGCGTTTTGGGCGAGCGCGAGAGCGCTCGCCGTGTTTGCGGCTAGACCAAGGGTGCCCCGAGGGGGGGCAACGGCCTCGGCTTGGACCGCCGCAATGCGGGTGGGAGCTTGAGGAGCTGGACGGAAGCTCACCCGGGTGAGCGGTACGCGTAGCGAATGACCTCGCCTACGCCGGCGTAGGCGGTTTTGCGGGCGATCGGCACCGGTGCCGGTCGATCGCGTAGCGACGAGGGTTTCGACGGCTGTGGTTAAGTTGTCAGCGAGATCGGAGAGAACGTTACGCGGCCTTCTCCAGCGTGTGTTGACGGGAACGGTGTAGTTGGCGGCCCGGGCCACCAGTGGGTTCGGATGCGTCGCGGCTTTTTTGAAGAAACGTTAGTTTTTATATTATAACTTGATTATATGAGTACAAGTATTATTAATGGTGTAAAATTAATCGTTATTGCGGTTAAAAGTTGTATTTTCACAGACTAAAAACTTTATGGTAGGTACTGTGGTTTTTAGACATTGTCGTTTGTCAATTGTGAGTTTTTAGAATTTAGCTTCAAAGGGATGCAACAAAGCAAGCGAGGATCAAAACCATTAAACCAAAGAAACATTGATTATACATTTATTTTGTTAAAAATGTTTTTATGATAACTTAAATCTATAATGATTATAGGCGAATAAATAATAATTGTTTTGGCGTGGGCCAGCTAAAATTTTTTGTAAAAGCTGACAACAATGGATGACTTAAATTCTGCAAGTTCTGATTTTAATACCTTAAAAGAAGATCCAGTTTTCCTTTCTTCTTTACTTTTTAAATATGTCAAAGTTGAGATACTTAAGAATGTTGTTTATTCCGGTTACCTGGAGTCAATAGATCCTCTACATTATAGGTAAGATTTATGCTTTAAAATCTAAACTATAATATTATACATATCTTTTGACTTATCCTAAGAAATTCACTTAATAGTTATTCTTAATTTTCAGCATTGTACTGAATGTTTTACAAAAAGAAGATAAGAGGAAAGTGCTGATACCTGGCCATGCTATTTTAAATGTTACTGTCCAGGAAGAGATACCAGACTTAGTACTAGATACCACCGCAGAACAAAATATTGCAGAAGATATTTTGAAAAAGAAACAAAAGACAATTTTGTGGTTAGAGAAGAACTTATTACCCGTGTCAGAATCAGGAGAGAATATAATTGTTGGAAATGCAAAAATTTTGCCGCCCTATAGTGAACATGATATTTGTATAATTAACCCAATGGTAGTAAGTCAATTGAGAAAAACTATAGTTCAAATGCCAAATGACATTTAAGTTAAATTCTCTCTTAGGGTTCCTATGTTTTTGCATGTCAATTGCGGTATTTTTATATCCTATGCCATATTTTATGATATCTGCTGTCATGTAAAATAGTAGACTCATATATTATTAATTATTTTGTGAATGGGCAAATGAACAGGAAATAATAAAAAGATAACATTATTTTTAATGCAAAGCTTGGTATTCCATTTTATCATAATTGTCACAACCTGTATAAATATTAAGACTTATGCGATTGAGAGAAATCCGCATATTTACTCCCCCCTCGGGGCACCCTTGTTCCAAACGCCCGGTTAGTATTCGAGGTCCCGTCGGGACTCAATACGTAATAATCATTCAAAAAAAAAACAAAGCATACTGTTATAATATTAAATTAATGGAATATCTGTTTCTTATTAAACAAACTTTTTACTTTATATTATCATTTTAAGTTTTAAAAGGAAGGTTTTAAGGAAATTTCATAATATGAATTTTCTGATTTAATAATGCATAGATCAGCCAAACAGAAATCTGCGAATATTAGTTTGTTTTAACTTTGCTCTTAACGTCTATAGAGTTCATACAAACGTACAAGTTAGAATTGATAATACTAGTGACGTAGCATCAACTAAGCTGTTTACGATAAGCGTTAACATCGCCTCACGCCTGTTATGCCGCAGTTCACACTGTTACAGCTGCGAGCGAATGACGAATCTCGTTTGATGCAAATGTACATAAACGGTGCCAAAATGTATCTAAATGTAATTTAAAACAATTACGAGAATTCATTTGCAAAATGTGCTCTTTGCCCGAGTCGTCGAGTAGAAGAGTGCAATATTTGGCTGGAATATGCGGTAAGTGGCGCGAAATTTAAATATCGAATGTTAAATTGAAATTTTCTTAATTGTTATTTTTTTCATCCAGTATCATTTGCTTTTACATTCACCGGGGCAGTGTTATCGTGGCCATCGCCGGCAATTCCAAAGTTCAGGAATGGAGAAGCGAATGTTCAAATAACCGACGTATGTTAATATCACTTATTTAATTTGCATAGCATCCATTATAAAAAATCCTTTGTCATTGTTTGTAGAGATTTATAATTGAGAACAATTTCCTTGTGTTAGTGTAATGTTTTAAAATGAGTACTGTACATTACATTTACAGTTCTATTATTAAAGCATGTAACTTCGATAAAACGGCACAGCTATACCTAATTCTGAGTAAGCGATAACTTTTAAAGAAAACTATTCATTCATATCATAATTTAAATTGAACAGTTATTAAAGTATTTTTTGTTGTATTAAATATTTAAATGTTTTTTGTTTTTAATTTAGCTCAACAATTTAATACGTTTTATCACTATTAGGAACAAAGCTCGTGGGTTGTCGCACTATGCCCACTCGGCGCGTTGCTTGGTTGTTATTTTGGACAGCTTTTCAATGAGAAAGTGGGTCGTCGCGTAACAATCCTCGCGTCAGTGCTGCCCGGATTTGTAGGTGCGGTAGGTTAAATTTGTTTTAAATCTTAATAGTTTTGTGCTGATTGTGAATTCGACGTGATTCGAACCTGCGATCGACGCTTGATTTCCACACTATGTATACCTTATGACTTCGGATTAGAAACCCTGGACCTCGGGAGATACAAATCAACGCTGGCAAGGACGATATTTATATTATGTCCCTGGTAACATAAACAATTCGTTCATTTTAAAGTCACTTATATTTTATCATCTGTTTAACAGGTAATCATTTTGTTCACCAAGGCACCATGGCTTATGTGTATCGCAAGAGCTACCATAGGAGTGGGGAATGGTATAACAGCAGTGGTAAGCACAGCAACAAATAATTCTATACAAAAATAAATATGATTTAGGCGTTTGAATATCTAAATTTTCAATTAGGTTATTTTTTTTTATATTGTGGATTTATATTTTTTTCAATTGGTAATGTTACTCTGTTATACGAAATAGAAATATTACATTCAAGTTAGATTTGGGCGCGTGGATAAAGTTTGAATTACTTTATTATTAATGTTGTCGACGGACTCGTTATGTTAGCAAATTGTGTCTAATAATCGACGGGTTTCATTCAATCGTCGGGTCCAACATGTTTCCAATCAATTGTTGTTGGATTTTCTGGAAATCTTGATATTAGATGAGTGGTTGGAATTCCATCCGGGTCACGAATCATGGTCCCCAGATGGAGAAGCTGTGAAGTTTAATCGCGTTTCGGTATCAGTCTGTGGATTTCCGAATATCTTAATAAGCTCATATACAATATTACATACTATTGTATGAGCTTATATATGTTATTGTTATAATTACAAATCCACTTACTATAAAATATATTATCTGTTACACTTGTCGGCTAATTAACCACAAGTATTAATATATATATATATATATTGTAACATGTTATAGTGTTCATTTTTATTGACGGTTTTTTAAGGTTAAAAATAAACTAATCAGCTTGTATCATTGTTGATGATGGTTGCGGGTTTGAGTCCCGCTATCGATATCTTCAGCTATCGACATTCACAGGCAAGGAAGTGTTTTTGATTTGAAACTCGGGTGTATAACGAAATTGTACGTTAAAGCGTCAACAACTAATCTAGAGGCAGTCATCTAAATTGAAGGTCTTTGCTATTACGGTTCTTTTAGAGGACATTTATCTGCTTAAAAAAGTATAAGAACATTACTTGTACTTTGAGCTATTGTGCTTATCGAGCTACAAAGTAAAGTCTATTGGTAAATACCTAGGTCCAACTTCCAAATGGTGACTGATCTCGTCTCAAAATCTCTTTTTCATATTCAATGATTTTCTTAAGCTACAAAGCATAGGACATTGATCCTCAGTGTTACTATAAAGTTAAAATTACATAGCGCGAGATGTGCCTGTACCTATGAAGGTTGAAAAAATCGATGTCGTGTAGGATACGGTAGCGCAATTGGCTAGAGAAACAACACGGAACGCTGTGGATTCCGGTTCTTCCGGAAACTTCTACAATCTAAAATCGATTTAAAAAAAATGTTATATTTGTACTGTAACCAGGCATCGAACCCAACTTAACTTAAACTTTTTATTTAAAAATATAAAAAATAAGCTTCTTTTAATAAACATTGTTAATCTATTTAGATTTAATATTTGTAGTCTGGAAAATCTAACTTTGTTAAAAATTGCCGCGTTTTATTCCAGGTCACAATGGTGTATATAACAGAAATATCAGACAAAGAAATTCGTGGGGGCCTCGGAATGTTGGTGCAAGTAATGATGAATACTGGCGGTTTACTCATGTATGGTATAGGACCATTTGTATCCTATACAACTCTTAACTCCATAGTATTATCTATTGTCGTTATCTATGGTATAGGTTGTCTATGGGTACCGGAATCCCCGTATTACCATTTAAAAGATGGACGGCTTGCTGCTGCTAAGAAAGAATTTATGATTATTAAGGGCACGAAGGATGAAAAGGTAACTTTATTGTAGAATATTTAATCTATGTGTTAAATCTCGCCAAACATACTGCAGTTTTGCCTCGCCTCGTTCTCTATGTATGTAAGGTAGACATTTATTTATGGGTGAATTTTACCCACCTACGTCCTGGATTCAGTATCACTTCCGTTGCAAAAACGCGAAAAAGTATTTTTTATTTAAAAATATACTAACTGCCCGCGACTTTGCCCTCCTGTTATATAAGTAAATTTTTGAATTATTAGAACTATGGCAACTATAACAAATATTACATAATCATGCATTTATTTTGACTTAATTTGACTACCCTAAAAATGGTTCTTAGGAGGTAATCTTAAGATATACATATGTCGTGGACGTTTTGTTTAGATTAAAGAGGAGTCATTCTTTCCTTTTATATTTTTTGATTTTATTAACCGTTTTAACAGAACACTAAACAGAACCCCTCAAAGATAACTTGGGCAACATTTTTTTACACTGTTTCTTCACTCCGACCAAAAGAGTCCGAGACTAGCGCGTTTAAACAAAAAAAAAACCTTCAAATGTACAATATTAGTGTAAAATAACAACAAAAGATAATAAAATTAAATAAATTACTCATCAATATATACCATTAACGATTGTTAATGTGTAACTTATTTGTTTATAGTTAATTAAGTGAATTTCAGTGGGCAGATGAGCAGTTATCAGTAATGAGGTGCCACGTGATAGAAAGTATGGAGAATAAGACAACGGTCAAGGAGCTTTTAACCAACACACGATATCGGAAAGCTATTTACATAGTGGCGGGTGCGTATATTAAATGGGACCTGGATAAACAAGAAACCTCTATTATTTGGAGTTGCAGTGAGGTCCCGGTTCCTTTTCATTAACTACCTCTGTTGGAGCCTTTTGAACCTTGTTCGGGACTAGTCGATATAATTACCACAAATCCTTACTAATATTATCAATGCGAAAGTAACTCTGTCTGTCTGTCTGTTACTCTGTCACGCCAAAACCACTGAACGGATTTCAATGAAATTTGGTATACAGATGGTCTAGACCCTGAGAAAGGCCATAAGCTTTTTATTGCGAAAAGGGGGAGTGAAAAGTTGAATGGAAATTCGTGGTTTTGGGAGTGGGAGTGAGTGCAGGAATGAGAGTGGCAAAGTAGCACTTACCATAGATTGGCTGCCTTAAATGCGCCCTTACATAAATTAATATACAGCCTCAATAATTAAAAATTCTACCCCAAGGCACTATTCCACGCGACGAAGTCGCGGGCACAGCTAGTTGCTTATAAACGACAATGTGCATATTTGCTCTTCGTTTAAACTCTTACTAGTCCTGAACAAAGAACAAGGAAGCAAAATGGTCAGTGGGCGTTAACTTGATATCATCTCTTTTTCACTAACCCCTACAAAGAACAAAGACACAAGACTTTTAAATACTGAAACATTCGTTGTTATACTTTCTAATCTTTATTAAATTTATTTGTTTAGAAATATTTATTGCTTTTGAAACTAATGTCAATAATTATTGCCTATAACAAGCTTATTGTCTTTCAGGACTCAAAGTATTACAGTATATGACGGGGACGTGTGCGATCCAGGCGTATCTAGAGCCAATTTTTCGTCAGAGCAGTTCCGTTTCTGGTCCTTATGTGAGCATTGTATATGGCTTCGTTCAACTTGGAGCAGGTATGTTGATCTTTTATGTTTATATTTTTTTATGTTTTTTCTCATAATTTCTATTTTTAGTGATCACTTTGTATATTGATTATTTATTTGTATCATTCAGTTTTTTGATTCTATAAAATTTACACCTACTATAATAGGCATAAGATTTTAAAATAATATAAGAAATATTACGAAATTATAAAATTCATATTTTAATAAAACACTTTTAACAGTTCATAACGCGAAATATATTAGATAGTTAACTTATTTATTTTAACTATGGCCCGACGTTTCGGATGCTTTGTAGCCGCCGTGATAACGTAGGGACTGGAGACTGAGTGTCGTAACTTTCGCGTTATAAACCGTTAAAAGTATTGTAACCGTTAAGTGTATACTACAGACAATACTTACAAATTCATCGTTACGAGCGTTTATACCTTGCACGGAATTATAATTGTTTGTGTACAAATAAAGCATATATTATCGTTATTTAATTAGTCTTATGATGTTGGTATTTCTATATAATTTCAATCTACATTGCAATGCGTTATATACTATTTAAGCAGATGGCAAATTCGTGATTATATTAACTTAAAAAATCCTTAAAAAATACTTTTAAGTTTTTATTAATGAAAAGTTTTAAATAGCTTTAGTTCTACAACATATAGCTACTTATTGTATATGGATAAATAGAAGCGAGTTTTGTGTGCTAATCTCATCGAATTGTGTCGTAAATTAAACGTATTGTCAGGTTACCTTGGACTTTATTCAAGATGTTATATGATAGATTTAGATAAACATTAAGACGATAGTAATAGACTTTGTCAATAACCTAACAATCTACTTTTGGCATTGAACGATACGTATTTCTATTCAAAACTCAATTCAAAGCCATACTATTTGTGTACTTAAAAACTTGTAAATAAGCAATAATTGTAAAGTATATTTGCTTGGTTTAAAACGGCATTTTCTCATGTTAAATATTCTTTGCTACAATGTAATTTTGTTGCCTTTGTATTACTTTTATTGCAGTTGAACGTACCTTGTAACTAAGTAAATGCTTTTAAATAAATCTATCTGTTTAAAACGCGATATATATTAGTTAAGCTTATGTAAAAACGTTCCTCGTGACCATGGCTGCCACAAAGCATCCGAAACGTCCGGCCTTAGTTAAATAATCAAATAAATGTAACTAATATATATCGCGTTTTATTTTAATGCTACTCGCGTAAACTACGGACGGAAGTAGGTATATTAAATTCTAACAATTTAGTAATTCTACGCAAAAAGGGAACTTGGAATTAAGTTACTAGAAATGCGATATAAGAATAGAAATTAAATACTGTCTATAGTTTACGCGAGTCGGGCCGAAGTTAAAATCATTTTCAAATCAGTTTAACTAATATATCGCGTTATAAACCGTTAAAGTGTTTTATTTAAAAGAATAGAAATGTTTATTACAAGGAATACTAAAACCAAAATTACATTTAAACTAATCTATCAATTATTCCTATACAACAATTTGTGTATTTTTTATATTAGCAAATTGTAACAGCAGTTCACATTTTACAATTGAAATAACAAAAATGTTACAATATGAAATTTGTGTCACTCATATGTCATAGAAATAAGAGGCCCAGTTTAATTGTTTGAATACCATACAATTATTTTTTACTAGCCTGTACCCGCGACTTCCGCGTAGAACAAACAGTTTCAGTTGCAGCGGAAGCCGAATATGAATAATTTTCTGTTTTTTTTTTTGTTATATTTATATAGTATAAATCGGTCGAAGCGTGATATTATATAGCCTATAGCCTTCATTGATTAACGGTCTGTCAAACACAAACAGTATTTTTTAATTCGAACCAGTAGTTCACGAAACAAACAAACTCTTCAGTTTCATTATATTAGTATAGATTTCTAATGTAGCCAAACGTTTTATACGACCTTATTTTTACAGGTATCGGAGCTACCTTCCTCACTGGGTACGTGGGTAGACGCATTTTAATGCTAGTTTCGAGCACCGGTGTCGCCCTATCACTAACCACAGTTGGAATATTCTTCTTCCTCCAAGACCACTATCGACTTACACCGGAAAAAATGTCATCGATATCCGCGATGCCACTTATAGGCGTTTTAAGTTTCAACATTCTCTATAGTATTGGTTTAGGCAACCTACCTTACATAATGCAGGCGGAATTATTCCCTATAAACGTGAAAACGACGGCGTCTAGTCTAGCCACTGTGATGGCGGCACTTCTAAATTTCTTCGTCACAAAATCGTATCAGGGTATCAAAGACACGTTCGGCCATTACACGGTGTTCTGGTCTTTCGCGAGCATAGCATATTTCGGTATATTTTTCATTTACTTCTTCGTGCCGGAGACGAAAGGAAAGACCTTGGAGGAGGTTCAAGATAACATGAACGCGGAAGCGATTGAATTGGAGCACCTAAACAAAGAGTACGATAAAACAAAGGAGTGATATCTGCTATTGTAAATATGTTAAGCTGATGGGAAGTGTGCTGTTACAAATAATATTTTTATGTTATGTTTTTTTTAATATTGTACATATTAATTATACATTTTTAAATACCCTTAAAATAACAAATTGTTTTTTTCTTTCAAATTAATAGGTATTTCATAAAATACTTATGATGAGTGGGGTAGCTATATTAAGTAATTAATGATTTAATAATGAAATAATAGTTTCATTTTAGCCTTACCGTTGAGGTAAACTCCTTCGATTTTGGGCTCATATCCCAGGAGAAGTAATACATTGCGGAAATTTTAATTAAATCGTAGTACAAGTGTGACGAAAACGATTTATTAATCTGAATACAAATCTGTTATACATAGTTTGCTGAAGGCTAAACGATACAAACGCTCGGAGACCTTTAAATTCTCTTGGAGTTTCCGTAGGAGTATAGTGGGGCGAATGGCGTGTCTGCTGGCTCGTCGCCGCTCTCCTCAGACGCGTCCGATTCGAAAGTGTTGTCCGGAATGTCGTACAAGCGGATAAGAGGCTTGTTCGGATCCTTCATTATTAAATATTTACCTAAAACGAATGGAACAGTAATACCTCAGAGCCTTATGTTACAAATAAAATAGAATCTGTTTTGACTGCCTGCCCTCTCGGTGGGTTTCGGACCGGAGTATATTAGTATGTTAGGAAAGCATTGTCTGTAACGCGAGTAGTTCACATTTACATAAAACACATGTAACGGTTTAAAACGCGGTTTCCCCCCATTCTCCGCTTTGCTTTACAACCGGAATGTTGGGCCGTAGTTTATTGTAAAAAGTCGACAAATGTTTTTTTTTATTTCTCTTTATGTATCGTTTAAGTACAGGCAATTAGGCAGCTAAACATTTGTTAATTTGACATATTAGAGATATATAATTAGCAAAATACTGAAAATTCAAATTGATTACACTTTTTTTTTATTGCAACATGATTGACACAGGAAGCCAAATGCATAAATTGAGTATAATAATAAAATAATAATATAACCCTTTCGAGCCACACTCACCATCCTTCTGCTTCATGCAGATATCTATGATGCAGCGCAGAATGCCCCAAGCGTTGTCCATGGACAAGTTGATTTGCGCCGCAAATTCGTGCGGCTTGAACTGTTGGGTGCCGAGGATTACGTGGCGGGCGTTGTCGCGGACTTGAACCCGGGACACGTATCCGAACTTGATTTGATCGGAGCCGGCCAAGAGCGCCTGCAAATGCATGTCACTATGAGGTCTATATTAACTTATTAGATTTTTTAGTTTTAAATACTATAATATTGATGCTAAATCTATTTACTAAAACAATATGTGCTCAGTTCTGTTCTGTAATGCATATAAGTGCTTTACTTTGACATGAACTACAAAAGTTCAATTGAGGTTCAGCAATCCAAACATATATACAAATGTGTTTATAAAACTAATTACTGAATGGTTAGTTTGGTGATGCATGCTTAAGCGGAATAAAATTGTACACTGCAACAACCATTTCAGAATGTTTCTTTTTGGATAAAATTTAGTTATAAACAAATGTAGAAAGGCTTATTTTTTTCTGGGACACCGATATCAGGCTGGCAGGCAACATGGCTTTTTAATGCATTTACCCATTTCCTTCATGATAAAAAGGGGTAGTGTCATTATTTAATCCAATTTACAGACAAATCTTATAAAACATTTGTATTCCATTACCTGCACAGTCCACTTCGCCAGCTTGCAAGAGTTGTTCCTCAGCTCGTTAGCAAGTACGGCACCTCGCTGAGTGTCCAACTTCTGCCTCCACTCAACTCCGTTGGCCAGCTTCGAGTCCCATTCGTTCAGCGCCTTGATCGTGAGGAACTGCATCTCGTTCTGAGGGCCTTGGAGAACCGCGTCGTGTTCACAGCGAGCTACCAACACCTAAAAAAATCTTTTATGAGTTTCTCTATGTCTAGAACTATGTTTCTATAAAATTACAAATATATTAGGTCCTAAGTACAGTCTACATCATTTACAATTTTTTTTCAAATTTTACATATTATTATAACATTATTAAGTACTAATTGAGAATAATAATAATGTCTATAAGGCATTAGATGTTTGAGGCTCTTAGTGGAAAAAAATATATATTGTCTCGATCAGGCTGACCATATAAGCTTATTAGCCTACTTGCTTATAAAATAATTGCATCAGTAACACAGATACAAAAATAAGTCTGCCTTATGCCCCATTATCTATACATGATTGAATTTAAAGCATCATAACAAAAATTCTTGACACAGTAGGTAATTATGAAACCTATTAAAATATATGACAAATTATACTTACAACACCATTGTTGAGCTGCCACTTCCTGTACCGGTAACCAACAGATGCAATTTCACCTTCTTCCTCCGAAACGAACGGGTTCGGTTCGGGGAATTTGTATTTTGGTTCATTTGTACCCGATTTCAGCACCTAGAATAATACAAGTTTTAGGATAACCTTTAAAATCTTCACTGTAAATGATATTGTGTAATGTGTTTACATCATTGTTTAAAAAAAAAAAAAAAAAAAAAAAAAAGGGGAGAAAAAAAAAAAAAAAAAAAAAAAAAAAAAAAAAAAGGCCCCGCGGCCCCGCGGGGGGCCCCCCCCCCCCGCGCCGCCGCCACCACCCCAAAAAGGGGGGGGGGGGGAAAAAAAAAATAAAAAAAAAAAATTAAAAAAAAAACCGTTTTAAAAGCCGTAAAAGTGTTTTTTTTAAATGTGTACTACTCGCGTAAACTATAGACAGTATTTAAATCATTGTTTATTATAACCAAAAAATTTATGGTTTCTGCCATGAATACACCTATAAAAGGCCAGGTAATCAGTCTACACCATCGGCTGACTATTTAACCCATTTCCCAAATGTGTTTACAACAATTGTATTTAAACAAAATAATTATGGTTTGTGCTATGGATAGAATCACGATAATTTGTAGTTCATTCATTATGAGACAATGCGAACAATAGATATATTGCATAGGTGTTGAGGTCTTAGACTTTACAATTTCATAATTTTACATCTCATGGTCTTCACCTGCTGACTGAAGTTATGGTTTATAAATGTCGCCTCAAGAGCAAGGTTACGCGGTGAGTTGATAGAATTGCCATCATCCGCTGGAGGTTCCACAGATGTCTCATTTACGGTGAGCAGATCAAACTCAGTGTTGTCACGCTTGTCCAGGAACAACTTGTCACCTTAGAAGCAAATGGATTGTTGAGTATAAATAAATCATAATTCCACCATAAAGGGTTTTACATACAATTTTGTTTAAATAAAACAATTTCACTGCTTAAAACGCGATAGTTAGTTGAACTTATTCAAAAATGATTTTAACTACGGCCCGACTAATTTCGACGGAAGAGATGGCGCTACCGTAGCAGTTCTCTACTTAGGCGTCAGAGACACTCTCCATCTTTAGTCTTCCCGACACCAAGGCATCCGAAACGTTGGGCCGTAGTTAAAATAATTTTCAAATAAGTTAAACATTAGTTTACAGTGGTTTACTCAAGTAGTTCAAATTTAAATAAATCTATACATTATATACTGGCTTAAACTACTGATAGTGTCCTATAATGTATTCAGGGTTCAAGAAGCAACTACACTTACCTATCTTCTCCATTACGATATCCCAGGAGTAGTTAGAGCGAGTACAGCACATAATAGTAGCGAGAATGGTGTCTGTGGCATACACTGTTCCAACAGTTTTACTGAGACGACGGATCACTGGGTCATCAGTAGTAGTCACCTAGAAAGTATATTATACAGGTTAACTATCGACATCATGTGCTATTTTATCATAAAATCCATGAGTACTTTTAATGTTGGTATCTTTAAGCTGTATGCATATTACGAACGACTTCCTTTGCAAAAACATTAGCAAGGAAAATGAATAACTTTCAAGAATTTCACACATTCTTTTTATTACCTGCTAAGTGAACTACAACTACAAAGAGAAGTACACATTATCTGAGTCTATGGAGTATAAACAAACATACCGTATGGAAGACCCGATCGATGCGCTGTAATGGCTTCTCATGCTTGACATTGACACGATCATATCCTTTGTCATAGTACTCCAAGGTACCACAGCAGACAATATCTTCACCTGGAAGAATAGGGTATACAAAAAGAGATATTAATATATATAGTTATAATTTTTTTAATCATTAATCTTTTTCCCAAGTGAAATAAGTGAATTTTATAACTGTGCAAACATAAACAGGTTTATAAAATTTATAATGAGTAAATAAAGTATACCTTCTTTAATGCCAGGTAATGATAGTTTAGCAAGACGTGGAAAGTCCATATCTTCAATGGTTACCCATGTGGGTCTCACAGTCACTGATGCATCACGGATCTTCATAGGAGCACCTCTTTGACCCCATCTCTTACCAAGCTTACGATCCCTTTGCTAAAAATAACTACATATTAATATATGATATTTAGAAATATAACAATTGTGTTAATCCAACACTATTATTAAAATATTTTTCTAACAATTTTCAGATGAATAAATAATTATACTTTAATTATTCTATCATTGAGTTTGTACCTAATTATAGCATTATTTGATTCACAAATGAAATCCAAACTATTTTTAATAAATTTTAAATTCAAATTGTTTGATAAAATTCTTACCCAAATAGTTCTTATACCTATACCTGTTTGCTTAAAATAAAAATCACACATTTCTGCCACCTAAAACTTACCTTGTTCAATGTAGTCATGCCACCAGGTGTACGTGCACCTCTAGCTCCACGTCCCCTCTGCCCCCGAGCACGTCCACGTTGATACGGAGGCTTCTGTACCCGAGTTGTGTCAACCAGATGGAATGTACTTTCGTCTTCATCGTGGAAGTATGCATATGACGAACCAGCGCCAAACTGCGACGCGTACTTATCTAAAGTTATATTAGTAACTTAATCTTTGTTGAACCAGAAAAATTCTTCATGGTAATTTATGAGATAAGCAGATTAGAAGCACGGCCTGCTGTCTAACCCTTCCTTCCATCACTATCAACAGAATATACAATATGTAAATTTCGCTATTATAAAATATCTTTTTAAGTTAATAAACTATTCTGAGTAGTAAAATGTAGTCATGTATTTTATGCCCACATTTTGCTGGAATAATCATGCTTCCCTGCTGGAAATATTTGCTTTGCTGGAATAATTAACTTCCCCTGATGTTTAAAATACAACTTTTACTTGCCCTACAATACAATGACAGCAAGCATAACCTATAAAAACTTTGCTGGGTTATTATCACTTACTCTGGTACTTCTTGTCTTGTACTACTGTCCAATCACTGATCTTCCCTAACCTGTCCCCTTTGCTGAAGGGCTGGTAAGGCATATCCCGGAATTGATCCGGCATCTCGCAAGGACCCCATCCTGTAGGGTTATCTTGAATTACTGGCGCAACGAACCGTATCGGCTCTTCGGCCGGTAGCACATGTTCAGACATCACGAATTATAGCAAGGCAATTGTAATTGCTATAATTTCATTTAAAACACTTATAAAAAGCTACACTTATTGATGCCACACGACACTTAGTGCTGTCGTGCATCAGTGTTGCCAGTGTACAACTAAAAATTTTTATTACTGCGAAATTGCGATTAGTTTTAAATAGTTTATTTAATTTTTAATTACGGTTCTGTTAGATTATAGACTATAGAATATAAACACGAATTGTTACATCCGTACTTTAAGTACCTCCTATGATATTGATATCTTTATTTATTTATTTAACCATAGACTACAAATCACATTATGTAAATGATAGTTTATGACACATTAGCAATAATTTTAACCAATCATCTTATTACATAATAAACACAAAAAATATCCTGATTTTTTTTTAATAGGTGTAATAACCGATGGTGTAATAATATTCCTTGTCAACCTTTGTCAATCTATCGACCCATAAAGAAACAGAACGATTTAATCATTCTTCGTTTATTATAACTTATGCTTGTCTGGTGACTGTAGTCTTGTTAAATATTATAATATTTCATATAGTAGGTATTTGCTGACAGTTTGCATTTTTGCCAACTTCAGACTCTTCACTTTAGTATCTATAGGTAGTTAGTGCTTGAGAGTTGTGTAAAATTTTCACGTGGGTGAACTCAAAAATATAGTCTTATTATTTTCTGCATTTACCACAGACAACAGAAATTATTTCCTCGTCAAAACACCGGCATTACAACTATAATGCTTTATTCAATCTAAACAGACTGTGAATCTAAAGAGTTTTTACAGATTATAATGAAGAATGGAAGGGTTTTCCAATATTTGGTGGCCAGTGCTGGTAAGTCACTATTTATATATTTGAATCTTATTTTTAAATTATTAAATACCTATTTAAAAAGTGCCTTTCTTACATTCTTTATAGAAAGTGAATAATTATTTGTTTAATACAAATTGTTGAAAATATAAAAATATACGCTTTAATAGTACTATTATAATAGATACTATATAAATATTGATGAATAAAAATATGTATTTATTCAATGTTCTGTATGGGCTCTCGCACCAAAAAAAAGTTTTTTTGCCGAATTTAGGCACCCGAAATAATTCAGTGGAGGTGGCGAGAAAATTTATGTACACTAGTCCATTGACGGAACGCTCCGTGCGCGAGTTCGAATCTCGTACTTGACCGTTTTTAAATCATACTTTATATTCCAGTGTCATTAGCCCCAGCTACATTAGGCATGTGCTCATTATGGACTACGCCTGTAATGCCAAAACTGAGGAACAATGAAACTAGTATTCGAATTACCGACGTGAGTACACACTTAATTCATTCTCACCATATAAACAAATTTTTAATGATACTGTATTAATATACATTCTATGTGGTGAGAATTTGTAATAAGTCACAGATAAGGTAAGAAAATTAAGTGGGAGTTAGTGCCTTTAACCATCGATTTCTTGCAGTCGATGGGGATCGAATCCGCGACCATACATACAACATATACAAGGTCGTCAAACAGAGGTTCACGCTTTATCTCGCTGCCACGTAGGTACTTCTCATCGTCTTTAATTCTGTTTTAACCGTTGGTCACGCGTGTTTAGGACGCCTGAAATAACCAGATTCGAGTTAAACAGAAGATCTTATAGCGCCTTCTTTGAAACTAACACAAGTAATAAAGGAGAACTTCTTCGTTTCAACAGTTTACAATGCTACGCAATATATATTCTGTGTCTTATAAAATATTGTCTTAATCCAACTAATTTAACCATCACAAAATTACGAGTATGTATGATGTCGCGAGTAGTTCCGTGAGTCAAATATTAATTTTTATAATTCCTTGCGAAAAAATATCCTATTAACGACTTCTTCTTTAAATAAAATCAAATAAAGCTGTTGCGCCGTTCTGTACAAGTCAAACACACATATTTGATTTAAAAAAAACGTACAAGATAGTCATAAACACATCATTAATAAATATTTAAGAAGTTTATCATCGTAATATCATTATTATTTTATCCATTATGGTATTGTTACAAAAGTCTTTGTTAGTTGTGGTAGTGGTCGGGTCGAATATAAAGAATGTGCTTCTATTTCATTTTGCAGTGGTAGTATTAGATTGTATGTAATCTGACACGAAAAGTGTTTTACTAAGCAGGGTCGGATTTAAAAGTGTGTAAGCATCGGGAACTAAAGGATTACCTATCCGCAAATTATTTTCCATATGAAATAAAAAAAAATCAGTCGATGTTTTCAAGAAAGAATTTAGCATGAACCCTTTTATATTATAACTTACATCAGACATTTACAAACATAATATCTCTAATATAATTGATAACAAGAAATCCGAGACTAAATTTTAGAGTAGGTAATTTTTTTTTTAAATAAAAATGTTTTATAAAATTATAGAACAGAGAATAAGCTGTTATAACTGTCAACTGCCTGGTATTTGTGTTATTCCTTGCTTTATTATATACGTAAGGTACCGAAAGCGAACATAACGATGTTATTATCACATTTCCATAGATAATTTTGATAAGAATAAGTTAATTTTGTAATCAGGTCACCATTTCGGTACTGGCACGGTAGACCACGCTGGTCAAAATTTAAATCCTAGGATATTGGTACCCCTCAAGATGTTTTCCTGAGCAACAAATGCACAGAACGATAAATATGTTTTATGTTTTTCAACTAGACTAACACGACCTTTTGTTAATTCCTGCTTGATAGACATATTGCTTAAATAAATTTTGTTTGAAAACTGTTTTAGAACCAGATATCGTGGATGTTGAGTCTGTCTCCAATAGGGTTTATGCTGGGCAGTCTGATGACGAGATTCATATGCGATCAATTAGGCAGACGCGCTACACTCTTGCTTAGCGCCGTCCCTATAGCTACAGGAACTGTGAGTCACAAACATCACATCTACAACAGTTACTACATTGTTCAGATTTGATAACAATCGAAACTTCATTCAAAGGTTTAAAATGCGAAATATATCAGTTAAAATTATTTGAGAACTATTTTAGCTACGGTCCGACGTTTCGGAAGCTTAGCAGCAGCCGTGGTCATTTGGAGACAAAAGATGGAGGGTGACTCTCTCTCTGTCCCCGGACCCGGCCACTATCGCCAAGTACCAACTACGAGGTAACAAATTGCGCTATCGTAGCAGGTTTACTTTCACATTAGAGACACCCTCCATCATAGTCTCATCTTAGTCTCACCCGTGACTACAGCTGCTGCTGTAGCATCCGAAATGTCGAGCCTTAGTTAAAATAATTTCCAAATTAGTTTAACTAAGATATTTCTCGTTTTAAACCGTTAACGTGTTATATTTTAATGTGTACTACTCGCGTAAACTATTTTAATATCTACTCGCTTGTCAGATTCGGAAATCGATATTAATATCGATAATTTTACAATATTAGGAAATCAATACTTTTTTACGGTTTATTTTAATTTTCAGATAATCGCAGCTTCCGCTAAAGTAGCGTGGCTATTGTATGTAATGAAATTGCTCTGGGGTTTCGGAACCGGTATGATATCTAGCGTATGTATAATTTTTATCTTTGGGTTGTCAGCTTTACGTAACTATAATTCATATCTTGTATTCTATATCTTCAATACATACAATATATTTCTGAAATAATATGTTGTTATACAATAAAAAACGACTCTCAAACGGCTTCCAATTTCTCTCTCATTATTTTCTTTGTAATATATTGTAATTTCTTGTATTATTATTCCAGGTGGTATCTATATACATTGCAGAAGTATCAGATAAAGATATCCGCGGGAGGTTGACAGTCGGAACCCGGTTCATGTTCAATTTCGGGGGGCTTCTGATGATGTGCGTCGGGTCTTTTGCGACGTACAGTGCGATCAATTACTCGCTATTAGCTATGCCCGTTCTGTACTTCTCGGCGAGTCTGTGGATACCTGAATCTCCCTACTATTATATAATGAAAGGGAAAACGGAGGAGGCGAAGAGAGAACTGCTGAGGTTGCGCGGGGGTGAAGAAGTAAGTGGCTTGAATGACATTTGACAATTGACATTAGAACGAAAGAGCTTATTTCAAAGCTTGCAGAATTTGAAAGGTCAAGAATCGTAGAACACAGGGTAGAGCAATAGTAATAATGCTTCGAGATGCAACATGTTAATTTTTAGAATCTTAAAGTATTTTTTATGTGACCGTTCATGTTTATATAAAAACATGCATATATAGAATTTTCCCAAATTTGATGTCCCAACTGCAACAAATAATGAAAGTTCTCGTAGGATCTACTATCTAGGATTTCTACAGTCTTTACAAGTGTCTGTTCCGGATCGATAACTATGGTACGACCACCGTTACTTGCGTCACCTGTCCTCATGTACCAATTTGCTCATAAAATTCCCCCTTGTTCGTGCTATGCGGGTTATCAACAAGCTACAGGGGATTGACATTTTTATGCGCAGCTTGGGCGAATAAGCAAAAACATCACTACATAAGATATGTCCTTTTATATAAATGTATAATGTAATCATTTAGTATTTCAATCGCATAGGATTGCCAAATTAAGTTATAAATACATAAATATTCGCCGGTATTTAAACCATTTTGTTCTTGATGCAATCGTTTATACAACAAGGTCAAAAATTTGCTTAATTGTTTAATGCTTAATTTTTTTTCTTAAAAGAAGGACTTTTTAGACTGTGGATGCTTTATTATTTTAGTATAGCTGTTTATCATTTCAAAATCGTAATTTTTCTGTTTGATAATCTGTAATACGTTTCAAATAAGTATCTATTCCATGGATTTCAGAGCTTCGACGCGGAACTGGAGCGTATTACAGCGCATGTAAAGAAGGACATGACTCATTCAACTTCTACTATAGAACTGTTTAGGGGAAGGCAATATCGAAAGGCGGTTATTATTGTTGTTGGTGAGAATTCTGAACTTTGTACGTACATGAGTACGTCGAGACATTTTTAATGTGCTAGAATCAAGAGATGTGAAATAAGTACAATTATTACATGTATGTTGTAATAATTGTACTTATTTCACAGAGAAAACAAAAAATATTATCTTAAATTATTTTGCGTAAATTAACTACAATGTTTAATTCTACTAACTCTATGTTTAATGTTTTTGACAAAAGCGCCATCTATCGGTGAAATACCTAGGTTTTTTGTAAGGAGCGCTTGATTATTAATTTATATAAATTTAAGTATTTAAAAACGACAGTATATCCATGCAATAATTCAGGTTGTACAGACAGACAGGATCAACCCCTTTTGTATTAAATCACACAAATTACAATTTGCATGTACATTTAAATTTTAAACGATTTCTTGCTTTATTATAGTATCGATTGTTTTAAGGCTTAAAAATGGCGCAGATCATGACAGGGTCTCAAACGGTGCTGCAATACCTTGGCGTGATTATGGAGGAGAGTAAGACAGATATCCGTCTTCCTGTCATGATTATCATCTTTGGTGCCGTCAAATTCGTTGTTGGTACGTTTACATTCAGAACTAAGTATTCAACTTTTAATATTGGTATTGAAATTTGTCTCTGTGTATTTGTCAAATGTGACACAAAAGCCCACTGACTCCTATGGTACCAATGGTAAACATATTTCTGTGTCCTTTACACCGATCGTTGTTTTTACAGGTAAGTAGTTAAATACCGTCTGTAGTTTACGCGAGTGGTGCACATTTAAATAAAACACTTGAACGGTTTAAAACGCGATATATTTTAGTTAAACTTTTTGGAAAATTATTTTTAACTACGACTCGACGTTTCGGACCGTTTTGAACCGTTAAAATGTTTTATTTAAAAGGTTAATCAGATTTCTGTGCTCTGCCTGAATGGGACGATTCATCCTTTCTCCGGGATTCGACCCTGGACCTAGCATCTCTCGTGGTCAAGACAATGCTAAACAACGTCTTACTATTGAACTTAGGAGGCGGTTAAGTTTTTTATTTAAGACCCAATTTTCATCAACAGGTGTAATATCTTCAATCCTGGCAGACAGAGTCGGGCGTCGCCCACTCCTGATATACTCCTTCATGACCTGCAGTATTGCTCTATCCATCGTGGGTACATACTTCTTCTTCCTAAATGTCATCAAACTAAACCATGACTCTCTTAAAACGTACGGTTTCCTGACCTTTCTAGGAATATTGGTTTCAAGTATTTCATCTACCCTCGGTTTCAACTCGATCATAGGCGTTATACAGGGTGAAGTGTTCCCTATGAACGTAAAAGCGGTTGCCATGACAACATTGAACATCTATGGCGGTATATTAGGGTTTTCGGTAACGAAATTATTTCAGAAAGTAAAAGATGTTGCGGGACTCTGCGGCGTATTCTGGATGTATGCTAGCATCGCGTTGGCCGGATCTCTCTTTTGTTACTTCGTTATTCCCGAAACTCGCGGGAAGAGTTTGAGGGAGATTCAAGTCTTGCTGCAAGGAGAAGATTATGAGGTAGAGGAAATGAGAGAAATGAATGTGAAGGATTGTGTTGATGAGGGCGTGTTAAAAGAGGTGAAAGTTAACGAATCGAAGATTTGATGACGTTTTGATGAGCCGAGTCCATTATTATTTTGGGATTAACTATTTTAAGTGAAATAAAAACGATTTGTTTTGTATTAAATTAGGATAAAGTAATGATTTTTCAAAATAACCCAGATAATACAGGATATGATACTCGACAAAGTTGACCAAAAGGAACCTACTCAGTAAGTTAAGATGATTTTATTATCAAGCAACCAAGCAAAATATCTTTAATAATTAGATTTATCATCGGGTTGCCTATTGACAAGCGTTCCTGCAAAGATTATGAAAATGTCTATGTTGGAACAATCGTTTTTCTATTTTTATCTTCTGTTTCTTGTTTGTGACAATAGAGAATATTTGTATTCTATTGTACAATAGTAAAATGTTCGTTTCGTTCTCCTGATCAACCTAATTGTGACACGGTAGCTCAAATGGAACAGTAGCATGGAACGCTGTGGTAGTGAGTTCGAGTCCCAACGGTTTTATTAATTTTTGCAGTCAAAAAATATATTGCTTATAAAGCTACCATCACCAATATTGTTAAAACTCAATAATACTTTACACAATAAAATAAACAGGCCAGTATATAAAGAATTATTATATTAAATGTACAAATATAACAAATACCTAATTGTAAGTTTTTTATAAATAATGTTCATGCTGTGCCTACTAAAGATTAAAATAAGACAATTATTAGACATATATAGAATTTAAGATATTTTGCAAATATGTCAGACTAAAGTTTCTATTAAGACTGAACACTTACTTAAAACTGATGTAATAAAACTACATCAGTGAGGTTGTATATACCTCGTGCGGAGGCTTTAAGAACAATTATAGACAGCTTATATCGCAGTTTATTTTGTGAAATATATAGTAGAAATATACGTCTTTTTATATGGTGATGTGTTTTTCTTGAATACCGCTTGCTTTGGCTACCTTCGAAAGGTTTTCGGTTTTCCTGTTGTAGCATTAGAAAAATATTTGTTTTTTTTTGCAACAAATAGCAAATACTAATAGTACTAACAACATAAGAAACAAAGGAACATAGGAAGGCCTTTATGTATTTAGAAATTTAAAAAAGGCCTATAAAAATATTTTATATCCAAAATTTATTAAGTTTTAGCTTGGTGTCAATTGTATTTGTTTTTTAGAAGCACACGACGGAATTCGAATTCACGATCAGTGTTAAACGCAAACGAAACAAATACTCTAAAGCGATTTGTTTGAAAATATAAGGAAAATAATTGAATAAATCAGAAACAGGTTAATGCGTGGAGGATGTGAATACCGATGTGAATTTAATACAAGGCATGCTTCAGTCACAGGGAAACGTTGTGCTGTGTGCGCAGGCGCATTTTGTGTTTATTCTCTAATGACTAATCTATACCAAGTAATATGAGTAGGAAATAATAACTGTACATTGTAATATTACTTAGTGTGGATTCTTTATGGAAAATCTATTAAGTACAGAGATTGTGGAATGCAACTGAGAATAACCAAGCGGGGAATAAAATTTCTGCGCGTACAATAAATAATAACTTGTGAGTTTTAAACAATAAATAATTAAATAAAATGGAAAGTGGAAGGAAGTTGCAGTATGTGGTTACCACTGCCGGTAAGTTAGCATTTAAGTTTTGTTTATGAATACAAGTTTTCAATCCTACCAAGATTAATACATTTAAAATAATAGGTTAATAAATTTATGTTTGTTATTATTTTACTCATAAACGGCTAGATGAATTATCATATATTATTTTGACATTAAATAAACACGTATATTTAAAATGTATTGGGAAATATAATAATGTAAGTTTCCTATACATATTATGAATACAGATTATATTCGAAGGTAAACGAAAATGTCTCTAGTAATCATTTAAGTAGCATACTTGAATTAATCGCGTTTCTACTGATTACTAAGTAACGAATACTTGTTTGGCACTTCGTACGTACGATTACTTTAAACAATTATATTGTTCATCTGTAATATAATAAAATTTAAAATATAAAAAAAAAATTGTAGTGGTTAGCTATATTATTAATTGTTGTAGTGTCGCTTCTTACCACTGCAATGGGTATTTTTTCTGCTTGGCGGACACCAATGATATCAAAGATATGGGCTAATGAAACTAAGATTCACATAGATGATGAAGACGTAAGTTCTATTTTAAATATATTTTTAAAAGTGAATAATAAACAATAATAAGATTAATAAGAACGATTTAACATCAACAGTTTATTTTTTTGCCAAATTAAGACAGTTGTGAAAATATTGGTACTGTTGTAACAACCTAATAAGGTACCATGGTACGTTGTTACGTATTATGTTGTAACAACACAATAATTCGAGAGTTGTTATTCTAAAAAATTTAATTGGTAATAATTTTGAACAAACATTTTTACATTTACATGGTTAAGCTTAAAAGATAAACATATACTATCGCGGAGTATCTTTTAGTTAATCTAAAGAGAAATTTGTTTTATTATTTACAAATAATATTTTGTGGTATATGTTTCTTTCTCTTCCAAAGCAATGCAAAATCTTTTCGTATATTGAAATTCTAAAAACTTTGTAATGACCTTTTTTAGTTATTTATATACAAAGAGCCAAGGTACATAAAAATATGTCTTTCAATGTATGAACACTATTTTTTTTTTGTTTTATTATGTTGGGCTTGTTTTTTTTAAGGAATACAAGATACTTTTAATGACACCGATCGGGTTCTACATCGGGGTCGTGTTCGCGGGATTCTGTTGTGACGGTTTCGGACGAAGAACTACAATACTCATAAGCGCAGTTATCTTCGAGATTGGCACGGTAATCAGCACCATTATCATCAGCTCTTTTACCCACTAACACAATTTAAACGATAATATCTTATTTTCTGTTCGTGGTTAATGGGGCAAATACATATGCTTTTCCGTTTCATTGATAGATTTTATTTACAGACAAGTTAATTAAATTTATCAGTCAGGATTCCTTGGGACTCTAAGCATAACGCATTACTACATTTGATTATTGAGATCAGTGATACGTGATTTGCAGGTGGTATTTTCAGCGAAGAGAACGCGTACCACAAGCATATATTTTTACATACTACAAAATAATTCATAAACTTTCTTGTTTTTAGGTTTTTGCCGCTTTTGGAATAAAAGTTTGGATGCTCTGTGCTATGGAGTTCTTTTGGCAATTTGCAACTGGTATGCTGACGGTTGTATGTGAAATATTTATTGATTATAAACTCAAAGTATTATATTAATTAGTTTTATAATATTTATCAAAAAACTTCGACGCATTCGACGCTTATTTAGTGATGACCGCCTCTGTAGCCCGCCGTAGCGCTAGCATTTCGTTAAGCGCGAGGAGTGCTGGGTTCGAAACCCAGGGAAACAAAAAATTGTTTCGGTCAAGCAGGGCAAGTTTCACGGATCAGTGAAACGGACATAGGATTGTGTTGCCCATGCCCCACGAGGGGGAAACGGGACTTCGTTTTCATAAAGACTTCATATTTATCTTTTAAAGTGTTTATGCATTTCAGTATTTTTTATTTTATGTAACCGGGTTAAAGTTTTAAGGTTTATACATTTATTTCTCAAAAAAAAAAAAACAAAACCACGTACTTAAAAAATGTGATACAAATTTACATTATTTTTACAATTCTACACACAACGTTTGATGGGCACATTGTTAAGCTATGATGCTTTTTTAATTAAATGTTAACATTTTGTGGCCATAACTTGATTGAATTAGAAAAGAACTTATCTTCCTGTTAACGTTATTATCGAATTGTTAAGTTAACTTGTGACATGTGGCGAATGCTGACGGGCTCGTTCGTGTTGGTGGTTGGGTTCGATTCTCATCCGGTCCAAAATTTTTCTAATCAATTTATATTTCTTCTGAAACATATTGGATTTTGTCTGGAAATCTGGATATTAAATGGGTGGTAGGAACATCGACATTCCGTCCGGGTCACGAACCACCGTCCACAGATAAAAAAGCCTTGAAGCTTAATCACGTCTCAGTTCTGTCTGTGGATTTCCGAATATAAGTCGACACTGCATCTTGTTTAGATGCCATAGGCTGGGGTATAACCTACCATGGAGTAAAGCTTGTTTGTCCTCCTCTATTATAAAAAGTATATATTCAAGTTAGTAAATCTTTTTTATATTCCCTTTCAGGCATCAGGCATTTATCTAGCAGAAATTGCAGACCCAGACATAAGGGGTCGGCTCGTGGTGGTAACAAGAGTTACATTTAGCTTAGGAAACATCCTAATACTATCAATTGGTCCAAAAGTTTCGTATGAGAAGATGAATTACTGGCTTCTACTTGTCGCTCCATTGGCGTTTGTGGCGTGCTATCCTATACCGGAATCACCGTATTATCATCTAAGGAAGAATAACGAAGAAGCAGCGAGGAGAGAGTTCGCGAGGATACGGGAGAATGAAGGAACCGAGGTGAAATACACTGTCGATCTATGTCTGTTTGAAACCGAAGTTAAAGAAATATCGGTGTTCTTACATTATTTTTATTTATATCCTATTAGCTAACGACTAAATTTGATTACTATAAAAACGATTCTTGCGAGTTAAAACATAGACATTTACTTATTTAAACGAGAACAATTTAGATATTTTTTTGGTATCTTGAACCATTTTCGCAGCGCATGCAATAGAATCCCTGAATGACGAATAGATTTCCATGGTTTTTTCATATTTCCCATTGTTCTTCTACTCTTCGCTCCTATTGGTCGTAGCCTGATATTTTATGGCCTAAAGCTTTCCTCAGTAAATGGTCTAACCATGGCAATTCGAACCAATAGTTCCTGAGAATAAACCTGCTCGTTTAAATAAACAATCTTGAGCTTTGTAACATTAGATTATATTTTTAGATTTATATATTTATATATATAGATTTGTTATTATTGTGCGTGAATTACCTTGTGTCTTGGGGAATGAGAAGGAATAATTTCTCGGTTCGTTTTGATCGATTTTATTTACGTGTTGTAGTACTTTTAAGCAGAGTAGAGTCCTGTACTTTATATTTATTTATTTGTATATTCTTTAATGCATAAAACATAATAATATTACAAATTAAACGTATGCACTAGAATGGAGAGCAATGGGCGGATTTATCGCTAACACGCGATCTCTTCCAGGCAACCTAAAGTTATTCAATATATTCATTTGTTTTCCTTAGGATTCGAAGTCAGAAATTTTAACTAACTCGCTTGAAAACGCGTTTATACGCGCTTTTACTTAGATATAAAATATGATATGTTAGATTCATGCTACCTACTTTAATCTGAAATATTTTTCTGTTATCTATATGGTCATTCTGTACATGGTATTAAGATTTGGTTATAAATATAACATTTAAATTTGCAGACAATCCAAACTCAATTCAATCGGCTCAAATCTCACACATCTAAAGAGCTCGAAGATTCAAAATCGTTCTTCAAATGCCTGATCAAGCGGCGATATACAAAAGCAATCATTGCCACTTTTGGTAACAATCGAATTTATTTATTATACATTTAATCGCAATGTTACTTTTTGCTGATTTTTTTTATAGGGGGAAGAAAAGCTTAGGATTCACATGATGTTAGGTAAAATACTCCAGCCATAACATGTAAACAAGCGCTGTCGACCATTTTTTTTTGGTTTTTGATATTCGGATCTACAGAAAGAGACAGAAGCGCGATAAAACTTAACGGCTTTTTCATCTGTGAACGGTAGTTCGTGACACGAAGGGAAATTCGATATGCCTATCATTTAACACCCAGATTTCCAGACGAAGTCAAACATAATTCGGAAAACTTATAAATTAATTATAAAAAATGTTGGACTCGGTGGGGTGCTAACCCACGACCCGGTGATTACCACCTACGCTGTTATTACACCATCGAGCAGGTTATAAGCCCACCAGAACATACAGGGATAAAGGTGTGAAGGTAGTAATGAAGTATTTAAATTTAATATTTGACTTTCAGGTATGAAACTTATCTACCTGCTGTCAGGAACAGTCGCTATACAGTCCTATTACTCCACTGTAACGTGGGAAAGTGACGTCGTATTATCCGTAAACGATATGTTTAAAATTTACATGTCTATACGGATAATTATTGGTGAGTAGAAATGTTACGTATTGTCCATAGTTTACGCGAGTAGTACAGTTATTACAATCTATTTTAACTACAGATATAATCGCTCCCCCCATGACCACGGCTGCTGCAAAGCATCCTCAACGTCAGACCGTAGTTAAAATAATTTAGTTTAGAAGTAACTAATACATTTCGCGTATTAAACCGTTAAAAGTGTTTTATTGGATAAGTAGATGTTTCATAAGAAATATGAAGAGACACTTCAGAAAAGTTCTGCGTATTAAGGAGAGGATTATACATCCACAGGGATTAAAACGCTTCTCGACCTTTTCAAATAATTTTCCTCTACCTCTTATACTTTTGTACTGTTTGACTTTTCTTACAGTCAATAAGGAAATTATGTGCCCGAGACAGATTTTATTTCCTGCGTTTCGAGTATACACTTAACAACAATAAAATTACATTAATTGATATATGTAATAAACAATAGCTTAACAAAATAGATACTAAAATTCTTTAATTTACATTTCTTTCTTAGTTGAAGTGGTTTATTTCACGTTCATAAAATAAAATTACTTCAATTTATTAGTTAAACGTTTATATAATATCGATATTTAAATAAAGCTGTAAACAGCCGTGTTCACGGGAAGACTTCAAGAAGGAAATAATTTGTAGGCAAGTTTACCTAATATACTTCTCGTTTTGAACTGTTAAAGTGTTTTATTTAAATGTGAACTACTCGCGTAAAGTAGACACTATCGAATATCTATATGTTAAATTCAAATATGTCTTGCAGGGTTAGCATCAGCTGTATTAGTGGACAAAGTCGGGCGGCGTCCATTATACATGTCCTCTTTCATAGGATCCAGTATCTGTCTGTTTATAATGGCGATTTACTTTTTATCCCGGGACGTACTACTATTGGAAAAGAAGATCTTGCATCCATTTGCCAATGTTCGATTCGCCGCTCTCATAATATTCATTATAACTTCTTCATTTGGTGTAGCTTCACTAACGGGGTTGACTACTGCTGAAATGTACCCCCTGAATGTAAGAACCAAGGGCGTTGTGGGCGTCAATTTATTTGCAGCTCTAGGTTTTGCTTTCGGCAAAATGATGAAAGCGATAAGAGGATCGGGAGGGGATTTAGGAGTGTTTTGCGCGTATGGTACGGGCGCTGCTATTGGATGCGTTTTTACATACTTCTGTCTACCGGAGACGAAGGATAAGAGTTTAAATGAAATACGAGAGGTGCTTCAGGGGAAGAGTAGAAGCAATGGAGTGGAAATGACCAGTAGAGAGGCGTGAAACGAAATAAGAGATGCGAAGAGTTAAGACTGAAGATTTTGATGCCATCGAGAATTTAATGTTTGTAATAAATAAACGTGTATAAGTTACATTTGTTTTATTACTTTGAAGTTATGCACATGCAAAGTCTTGTCTTTTACATTTAATTTTAATTAAATTCTAAATAATAACTAAATAAACAACGGTGTCCGTTTGGTGACTTAATATCCATATATATAATAAAAATGTAACCGATTTCTAGTCAGCAATTGAACGTTGATACTATAGTAAATTGAATCATCGTATAAAATCTTTGAATTAAAAAACGGTTTTACATTGAAAGAATTACAACGCGAGCAAGACAAAATTTGTTAAAACATTTTTTCAATCTAAAGCACTTTTCTATTGTATAATGATATGTACAATAAGACGTGAAAAATAATAAAGTTTTGAAAACTATCAACATTACGAATAGCAGCACACCAGGTGGGTGTCGAACCCACGATCGATCTCGCTACGTATTAAAATATAAGGAAAATAGTTTAAGAAATCCGTTCGGAAACAGGTTACCATGCGTAAATACCGGTGTGAATTAGCGCTGCCAAGCCTTGTTTACGGTAGTCACAGTGCGATGCGCACGCGCATCTCTCGTTTATTCTTTGTAACTGTGAATGTATTTAAGTTAAACAATCGAAGACCTGGTTAAATAATTTTTAATGATGAAAAGATAATCCAATAATCAAAATTTATTAATATATTATTAGTTAGTCAAGAATCAAGAAAATGAATCAAGGTTAAACAAAAACATTTGGATGTCATTGATAAGAAGGAGGTTTTAGCGCAAGTAATAAATAAAAGTTAACAAAAAAGTGTGACTTCAAGAAAATGGAAAGAGGGAGGAGACTACAGTATGTGGTTACTATTGCTGGTAAGTTAAATTAACAAAATAATGTATTCCACATATTACAGCAATATAACACGAGAGAAAACAATAAATTAAATGTAAAATTTACAATCCGTTATATTGCATTCCTTTTTTTAATTTACACAACGATTTTGTCACAAACAGTTTTTTTTATGATAACTAAGGACATACGTACACATATTTGGTCCTTGGGTGTACCTAGTTACAATTTATTTTAACAATTTCCTGATGTTTCGCCCTGCAACCGTGGTCACGGGTAGACAAAAAATGGAAAGCCATCTGTTTCCTTGTAGTTGGTATTTGGAGAAATTAGAAAGAAATAAATTGTAAATGATGTAATTAGTATTTTATTTAAAAGTCCAGAACAATGTTATTCCAGTATTGCTTCTTACTACTGCAATGGGCATATTTAATGCTTGGCAGCCGGTGATGACAGGCAAGATATGGGTGCAGAGAGGCCCAATACATTTAGATAGTGTTGCGGTATGTTCATTTTGACTCTGTTATCTATCTGTCCAGTTACCGTGATAAAAAGTAAAGTATCTAAATAAAACGCATTTAACGGTTTAACACGTAAAATATATTAGTTAACTTATTTATAACTACGACCCGACGCGTAGTAGTTGCTTCGTGGTCGGAGGAAAAGTCCCCATTGTAAAACATTTCGCATTTTAGTCCTTTATAACAGTTTTATTTAAATGAGTAAGTTAAACGTAAGGAGTACCTATATAGTCACTTCCCATGTTTATAGGACCATGTTTATACTTAATGAAGATGTTAATATTTTAATTCTTTATTTTATATTCACAGTTCGACAAGATATCGTTAATGACATTAATTGGATATTACACCGGGGCCGTGTTTGCGGGAATCTGTTGCGATGTTTTCGGGCGAAGAACTACAATACTCTTCAGTGCAATTATATTTGAAGTTGGAACGGTAATCAAGAACAGACGAGAACTTGGAAAATATGTTATGTCTTTAAACATTGCAATAAGAAAAGCTATGGAATTATTATGACTTTAAAAATTCGCAAGTTCACAGAATGATATCGAAATGCGATTAGGCTTCAGAGCTTTTTCATCTGTGGACGGTGCTTTGTGACCCGGACGGAATTTCGATATTCTTAACATGCATTTAATGTTCAGATTTATTACACGGGATCATAATTATCATTGTTTTTCGGGTACCCTTTTAGTGGTCACTTCTGCTACTCTGACCATCTATAAGACTAAGATGGTAATTGATGTTTTATCTTCGCAGAAAATTTGAGATCCTAACTACGTGTACACAGTTTATATTTTTATACTTGTAAAACCAAAGCCTTCTCGTTTTTAGATCTTCGCCGCAACAGCAATAAAACTTTGGATGTTGTGCGCTATGGAGTTCCTATGGCAGTTTGCATGTGGTACGGTGACGATTGTACGTGAATTATTTATTACCTAAACATTTCAAATATAATATATTAACTGAATAAAGAATAATTCAGCTGTTAAAAACGGTTAATTTAAATTCATTAATTCGTTTTAGTTTAGTAATATTTGTTGTAATTTTATTAAGACAATTCGTAAACCCACGTATAAATTCAACTTTGCAAATTGGATGCAAAAACTTTATATGTATATGACAACTTTTCTGCAAGAATCAAAGCCCGAACCTATAACGACGTTGTACCGAATGTTCGTCCAATAAAGTACTGCAAAGCATCCTAAAACGTTGGGTCTTAGTGAGCAATAAATTAACTATACTTCATATTTTAATCCCGCAAAAAAGTTTAATTTAAGCAATTCAACTTCTACAAGTTCTGGTATGTTTAAGTAAGAAAATAAATTCACGTGTACATAATTATTCTTTCAGACAGCTGGTATATATCTAGCAGAAATAGCAGATCCTGAAATCAGAGGTATGCTTCTCGTGGCAACAAAATTCACTGTGTTCTTGGGTAGAACCTTAATACTATCGATTAAGGAAGAAGTTGCCTATGACAAGATGAATTACTGGCTTCTTATTGTCGCTCCATTGGCGTTTGTGGCGTGCTATCCTATACCGGAGTCACCGTACTATCATTTGAGGAACAATAATGAAGAAGAAGCGAGGAAGGCGTTCGCGAGGCTTCGACAAAATGTGGGGACTGAGGTAAAAACAGTATTTTGTTAAAATCTACAGACTTCAAACTGGAACTGAATTTTCCTTCTATCCGTAATACATACCCAGTAAAAAATATTAGTGAACTTAACTTTTTATTATTAATAATTATAATGTGTTGTCAGTAGTGTTATTTTATTCCTTTGAAACGTATATTGTATACTGTACAGTTTACGCGAGTAGTACACATTTAAATAAAACACTTTAACGGTTTAAAACGCGATATATTAGTTAAACTTATTTGAAATAATAATAATATTATCAAATAAGTTTAACTAATATATCGCGTTTTAAACCGTTAAAGTGTTTTATTTAAACGTATATTAAAAGTAAACTACTATACTATTCGGACTTTTAAGTATTTACATATATTTAAAAATATTTTTCCTGTTAGCTCGATATTCCGAAGTATCGGAATTCTTCGCATAATTTTATTTCCTCTTACTTTTGTTTGTTTCGTTTCCTTGGCCTTAATTTAGATTTGGGTACAATTTTTTTACATAAATTGTGTAAAGCTTCTAATTTTTTTTGCAGACCATCCAAACCCAATTCGACCGCCTAAAATCACACACAGATAAAGAGCTCGAAGATTCAAAATGGTTCGTCAAATGCCTAATCAATAAGCGATATACAAAAGCAATTATTGCTTCATTTGGTAAGTACGGTATTATGCGCGTGCGTATATATATAATATATGAAAATTTACCAAGTTAAAACGCGATTAATTTCTTTTATAAAGCTGTTTGGGTTTTCAAAGAACTTAGGAACTTAGGTTACATACTAGAACTTAGGTTCAAAACGCGATATATATTAGTTAAACTTATTTAAAATGATTTTAACTATGACCCGACGTTTCGGATGCTTTGCAGCAGCCGTGGTCACGTGGAGACAAGTCGAACAGACTGTATTTGAAGCAGTAATGTAAATTATAACTAAGTATTACTTTAACTATTTATATTCCGTTTTAGGTATGGAACTTATCTTCATCATGTCAGGAATAATTACTATTCACAACTATTACTACACTATAGCGGAAGAGAGTGACGTCACGTTACCTCTGAATTGGGTCTTTGTTTTATATGTCACCATACCGTGTATTATAGGTAAGATAATATAGTCTTTATGCCGCCAAGAAGAAATTTATTTGCTCTAACCTATAGATATATTAAAATAAAAGCACACAGATATCTTAGAATAAAAAATATACATAAGAAATTTTAATACAAACAAACAGACAAAATACAGTTGCCTCTAATAACGAAAGCGAATGATTTCGTTGGACTAATGTCCCGACACTAATATCTTGTGGTCTCTCCCCGTTTAGTTCTTAGGCAATTGAAGTTTTGTAGTGTTTTGAGGGATTAAATAATTTTTCGTTTTAACCCAAATATTTGTTGCAGGAATAGTATCCGCCATCTTAGTGGACAGAGTCGGACGTCGTGCATTATACCTAACATCCTTTTATTGTATCCAGTATATGTCTGTACATTATAGCGATCTACTTTTATACCCGCGAAGTACTATTGTTTGAAAAGAAGTATATTCAACCGTTTGGCATAGTTTTATTCGCCGCTGTAATAGTTTTTATTATATCTTCGTCGTTTGGGGTATATTCACTATCGGACTTAACAACAACGGAAATGTTTCCCCTTAATGTCCGGACTACGGCTGTCGTTTTGGTACATTTCGTACCCACGGCAGGGTTTGGTCTCACTCACCTGCTGAGAGCGATTAAGGAATCTGGAGGAAATGCCGGGATATTCTGCGCGTACGGTACAGTCGCCGCTATTGGGTTTGTTTTTACGTACTACTGTCTGCCGGAAACGAAGAATAAGAGTTTAGGTGAAGTACAGGAGATGCTTCAGGGGAAGAAGTATTTGAATAACATGGAATTAACAAATATATTGTGAAGGCGGGACTGTAAAAACTTTCTGTTGTGCCATCAAAATTTATTGATTTGTTGTATATAAATATGTATAAAGAAAATGTGTTTTATATTAATTTCTTAACTTGTGTATACAGCTAAATATTCCTTCTTATGCATGTTCAACTTGGGCGAAAGTTTGAAGCAATTAACAAACATATTGAATAAGACGCCGGTAAGAATACAAAACGTAACATTAAAAAACCACGTTTAACGGTTTAAAACACGAAATATATTACTAATTTGAAAACCTAATGAAAATCAATATTCTAAATACATCACTACATAGTATAAAGCCAGTCGCTTTTTCCGTCCCTATTTACGCTTTAATTTTAAAGCTAGGCAACAGACTTTGATGCGGTTTTTTTGTGATTCAAGAAGAAGGTTTTCATATACAACATTCATAGATTTTCTGTCGTGTATTTAGTGTCAGCATTGCATCCGAGCAAATCCAGGGCGATTCGATAGTAAATAATGTTATATAAAAAAGATCAAAATATATGCCCATATTACTGAATAGTTTTTTTACGCTTAACGAAATTTATTTGTACTGATAAGACCCTTTCTGATGAATCTATTGTGCAATCAATTCAGTTCTCCTTTATCTCACATCCAATATACGAAGTTTCATAATCTTCGATAGTTCAGGCGTAACTTCTGCGTTGTGAGGGTACAAAGTTGTGGACTATTCTAACACGATGCTAATATCGCCGCAAGCGCTATCAATTTCCCGTCCAATGTCACCATCAAGAAGTCTCGAGCATTTGATGCGATCGACAAACTCGTGTGGGATCTTATCATTCACCTCTGTCGTATATATATTTTTGTGACGAACACGTTGGTCTAAATTTTGCAATTTATGAGGAGGTCAGATAAGTATGGGGTCACTTGATGGTACGTGAAATACCCCAGCCTTAAAGCAAAGATGCGCGGTCGACCTATTTCGGCTTTGGATATTCGGAAACTTACAGACTGATAGCGATACGCGATTAAACCGGAAGGAACTTTTGTTGCGGTGGTTCGTGACCCGGACGGTATTTCGATTATTTCTACCTACCCATTTAATATCCAACATGTTTTTCGAAAAAAATTAAAATTGACTAGAAACACGTTGGACCTATAAGGGATCGAACCCCCGACCCGTCGATTATTAGCCACGAATGCAACCATTACACCAGCAAGACCGACGCACGCTTAAAATGGTTTTATCAACTTTTTATACACTTTTGTATCCGCGATTACATCACGATACTGCACAAAGATGGCGGTCTAACTACGGAACTCTAAAAACGTCGGGGCTAATGTACCCAGCAGCCGGTCCTCTTAATCCGGGATCTTGCGGCGGCTTGGTAAACACTAATCTTCGCCAACGTTGCGTTGCTTGGAGCATAGATTATTATCGATTTAGATATGGCATAGGTTATTTTTTTATGACCGATTAAATATTATAATAAGTTCACCTACACTATAAATATGATTAGCGGTAATCGAATCTTGGAGCCTTGGTAAAATTATCACAACAATTTTTCTCACGACGACAATTATTAAAAGATGATTTAACAGAATGTTTTTGGGCTAGAATATAATTTGACAGTTGTTAAGTATTGCCTGTAGTGTACGCGATTAGTATACATTCAATGAGATAACTGTAAACTGTTTAAAACATGATTTTTTTTTAATTACAACAACTTAATCTACCTTTACAGGGCAACCCTAATGCGATAGTAATACTAATTGATTACATTATAAATTAAAATAAAACAATTTAACGGTTTAAAACGTGATATATTTTAGTATACTTGTTTGAAAATTATCTTTAACTACGGCCTAACGTTCAAAATAATTTTCAAACAAGTTTATCTAAAATATATCGCGTTTTAAACCGTTAAACTGTTTTATTTAAATGTGCACTACTCGCTTAAACTACAGACAGTATTTTTTATATAAATGTACATAAAATAACATATCTTAAAGTGTTCGTACAGCACTATTGGCAATTCACCAAAGTTGCACGTGAAAATTTCAATCCCTTATAACTAGTTCATAAACCACATAGCACGAATACAAGGGATTTTATGAGCAAGGTGGTGCGTGAGTACGGTCGCGCAAGTAACGCTGATAATCACCTCTACATGTATCGGATACATATTAGTTAAACTTACTTATTTTGCGCTTCGACCTTCCAATGATTCGGATGCTTTGTAACAGCACGTCACAGGGGAAGTAATTCATACATTTCGTGTATTAAACGATTAAAAGAGTTTTCTGTAAATTGATAGCAGTGAAAGACGAAAACAAGCAATCACTTTCATCAAGAAAGTTACTCGTATCTATCTGTATATAGCTCGTTATATCAAACTATTTTATATGTAAGAAACTTACTATTTCTTATATAATTTGCAGTCACTAATTAATACTTGAGTATATAATTCTAATCTATACTTAATATTATAAATGCGAAAGTAACTCTGTCTGTCTGTCTGTTTGTCTGGCTTTAACTCCGAAACTACTGAACTGATTTCAATGAAATTTGGTACCCAGATATTTTAGAGCCTAAGCAAGGCTACTTTTTTATGCCAATAAAGGGTTGATCGGGGTTGGAAAATGGGATGAAAGATTATATGGAAATTCGTGGTTTTTGAAAATAGAACAATGAAACTTTCTTCTTTGGCGTTTTGGGAATAGGAGTAGGAGTGGGAGTGGGAATGGAAGTGGGTGTGGGAGTGAAAGGAAGAGTGGGAGTGGGAGTTATTACAACTTACGCCCTTACATAAATAAATAAACAGCGTAAATAATTAAAAATTCTACCACAAGTCACTATTCCACGCGGATGAAGTCGCGGGTACAGCTAGTACCTACTATATAAGTTAAGTAAAATATTTGGAGATAGTAGTGTTAATAATTACTAGTGAATAGATATTAGTGTAAGCATAGGTGTTGTCACATATTTACAGTGAAAATTATAATTATATTGTGTACTTTACCATTCATCGTTTAACACAAAACAATATTGAATAATTAATTCATTAACAGTTCCGTGGCAGCGGTGTCGGTTATAACTCTAGCAAGGGATCAAAGCACAAATATTAATGTTGGCTCTCTTTGAGTACAACTCAAGTAAATTGACGAGATATTTCAATCAATAATACATTTTCGGTATTTACAAGTCAACAATATTATTATGGATTATAATTATAAATAGTCTAGTTGACCAAAATATTATCTAGAAAGAATTTTTTTGTGCAACACAATATTTTGGTACAAGAACCTACTGATTGTGAATGTGTATATATATGCGTGTATGGAGCGCTGTAATCGATGGTGAAAAATAGATAAAAGCTTAACCGAAGTCAACAAATGCATATACACAATCTCATTAAAATCTGTTCAGCTGTTTCGGAGGAGTTCGCGAACGCTGTGAAAGAAGAATATTACTAACGATTTCTTTTATTTTATAATAATGTCTTCTAATCTTTCATCTGTTGTTCTATATTTTAAAATATATAGTATAGTCATAATAAAGGGTATAATGACTTGGGAACAGCAATTTTAGTGTTTCCAAAGGTACACTATATATAACTGTTGAATACCCTAAACGAAAAGATTATTATATAAATGCTGGCTGTAGTTTCGCGAGTTGTATACATTTAAATAAAACACTTTAACGGTTTGAAACGTGAAATATATTAGTTAAACTCATTTAGATTTTTTTTTCAATTGCAGCCAGAAGTTCGGATGCTTTGCAGCAGCGTTTTACACATTTAAGTGTTTTTTTTAATCATTGCATATTTTTGGTGTTTCAATAATAATCTTACATTTTCTTTATTAATTGTACTTCTTTCAGTGTCGTCAGAGGCCAACTGAGATTTGCTAGTTCTGTGCCAACCGGCGGTTCTGCGACATAATCTTTGGCCAGAAAGAAATGGGACTCTACCCTGAGTTATTTCCCGAAGCACTCGTTTGGAATAAATAAACATAGCTCTGATACAGACGAGACGTAATTCCCTTATCGAGGCCGCTGCTAATCGATATCTTGATTAAATGCTACTATTTGCACGATATTTACACAATTTAATATGTATTCCTCGATCCTAATAAAGTCTGCGAGAAAGATATTAGTCTACGGTCGTTTTAGGGCGTGGCTACATGTTGGTACTCTAGCATCATTATAACAAATGTTATTTGGAGTTATTTATACTCCTTATTAAAATCAAATTAATATTTATCACGCATTATGTACGTTATAAGTACAATCTATGCCACAACCATATAAGTTCCCTTACAACTCGATAGATGGCGTAAATAGCAATAATTTGAAATAGTGTTTTCTTAAAATTAGATTTTATTTTATAAATAAATAAATTACATATACATTCACAAATATAAAGTAATTGTAATGTTTACTTATAATGAATGTTTATGGTTTCTTGGTTAGCTTTAACTAATATGAATATACGAGTATATTGAATTAAAAGTAAGAATTTCTTTCATTGCAGGAAAAATAATAATTAGTGTTGTGTGTACCAGGGTTGGGCATACGTGTCTATTTCACTGATTTGATTAAATACTATGTTGACCTTTCCATTCGTTTCCCTGAGATTAGATCCTAGGACGTCTGGCGTTTAACCATTGTGCCCGGGCGAATATTTTAATGTAATAATGCAATCACCCTATCGTTAGTCGAAAGGATACCCTATAAGCACAATAGATATGGGCATTTTATCGAAGGTGCTCAAACAGCGAGTCACAAACATGACGTTTACGCAAATGTCTTTTAAACTGTGCCGTTTCGGTGCTTTAGCTAAAACATTTGGCGGTTTGTCGAATTCACCGAAATGATAGCTATTTAAAGTCGCTCAGAAAATTTGCCATTGAAGATAAGCGTCGTAATTGCAGGCGATTATTGGGTTGGGGAGAGTCTTCCGAGAATTCTGAATTTTAATGTGTAACGGTGCTCCTAAATGTTAGTTGTTATTTGTAATTCTGTGTGAGGAAAGTGTATCAAAGCCTAAAAATAAAATCTGTTTTTTTTTAATATAGAGGAGGGTAGACAAGTATGAGATGCACTTGATGGTAGGTGATATACCCCAGCCATATAACATCTAAACAAGATGTGCCGTCGACCTATTATTAGATTCGCTTTAATTTCTTTAAGCTTAGATATCAAATTGCGAAATGCAGAATTGCGTAGATATCGATTTGCGTCCCTGCTGCGTGGAAAACGTTTAGACTACTTTAACGATAAACATTTTGTTCTTAAAGAATAATAACAAAAAATGTTGCTTCACCACAGTTTTATCACTTTAATAACAAAAAAGACATTTTTTATACTTGAGACATCTGTTTTGAATAAAACACTTTAACGTTTATACATTATTACCGTTATCATTCAAATTTGTTTAAACTTCGACCCGACTTTTGGGGGGGGGGTTTCGGCGGGGGTGGCGGGGGGGGAAAAAAAGTGGGGGATGTCTCTGGCGGCAAAGTAAAAAATTGCTACGCTACCGCCATCTGTTCCGTCGAAGTTCCAACTGGCCGTTCCTTACAGGATCGCGTTTTAAACGTAAACTGTTTTATTTAAATTTGTACTACTCGTGTAATTAAAATCAATTTTTTTTGATAAAATCATTAAATGTAGAAACGATTTCTAGATACATTACTAGCTCTAAATATGGTTGTATACGTCAGAGCAGTACAAAGTGTGACGACGAATTCCCTCAATTATACAGCACTATATTTGATCCCTTATTAGCCTGGAAACCTTTATTAGTCAACTTTTGACATCCAATTAAGGAAGTGTCAGAGTCACACATAATTACGTTATATTAATCGTGGGGCAGCCGCAGCCTCGAGTGATTTGTCTTTGTTTCCTCGTGGACATTTCACGTAACTACTTGTTGCAAGGTTCTGCGAATTGCGAAATTGCTTTTTTCTGTAGCTTGTGCTTTGTAGTCTTTATGAATTTCAGAGTGGTCGTGATAGCGAGAGAAATATTGCAAGATGAGGAAATGCATAAAACCATGATGCTATACAATCTTTATCGAGCTAAAATTACCTTAGTAGAAGTTATTACAAAATGTGAGTCTTATAAGAAAATTCACGAAAAAACAACAGTAAACAAATGAAAAATAACATCTTATTATATTAGTCGATCAAACAACCTTATAAAAATTTAAAATCTATATAGATTGAAAAAAAAATGATACGGACGGGACTTGAACCGGCATCCACAGCGTTTCGTGCTGTTGCTCTAATCAATTGAGCTACTGTGTCATTTTGGGCCATAACAAGCGAAAAGAATTTCAAGTTTTTAAACATTAACAACTTTTTAAACCTAAAACTTTAAACTAAAGCTTTTTGTAATTATTCGATTATTTTGCCACAGAACGTTTAGAAATTCTTGATTTATTTACAGAATAAATCTTAATGCGATAGAAAATTAATTGCAATAGGTACATTTAAATATGTTTCTTATGGCTTTGAATATTCGAAAATTCACAAAATAAAACCGAACCTATAAGCTAAAACAAGTTATTTACTAAATACTAATTTAATAGAAACATGTTCCCGGCATCGAACCCACGTCCAATTGATAATTAGCCATACGTATTTAACGAGTACACTTATAGTTAAATTATACTTAACATATACACATATATATAGTATTTGACATAGACTTCTATAAAAAAATATATATATATATATATAAATGTCTTTCATTTTCACGATTCAAAAAACCAAACAAGCCTGCTTCGATGGTCTTGAATATAAATCAAGAATCTCAATAAACTTCTAATGAAGTTGACACCGGCTCTTCGAGAGCGCTTTTGTTACAAAATTGATTTCCAATTACCAACGATCTGGCTTTCTAATTGTGAACCTAGATTGGGTCTAGACTGAAATTAATTGAAGGTTTCTTAAATGCGATTGTACATTTTGTATACTCAGCTTAGTGGGAAATCGAATGCTGGCCACCGTCGATTGTTTGCTAACTGCTTTAATTGGATTTAGGGCATAATTTAACTCCCATTGTTCTACGATCAATCGAAAATATATTCATCAATTTTAGAGCTTCATTTTAAAGCACATATTTTATTCGCTATTTGAGTTTTATGTAAAATGTTTTTCAGTAAAGTCAAACATCCGAATTAAAAACAATTGTACTTATACGTATTGTACTTTATATGTTTTTTAATATTAACAATAAAAGTTATAAAGTAAAAGTAGATATTATAATAATACATTTACTGTTATAATAAGAAGAATAATGTTACATGTAGTCATTTTTCAATAGTTTTAACATACTTTGTTACTGCCTTGTTGTTGTTGTAGTTTGTGAACTGCAGATCACGATGTTTCGGGTTCCAACCTGGGAGAAGAAATAAAATAGTCTTTAAACAACAAACATTGCACGGTACTCCAACCCACCCTCACAGTGTTCCGTACTGATCTACCTTTGAGTTTAAACAAAACATTTTAATGGTCTATAACGCGATATAGATATCAATTAACTTATTGAAAATGTATTTTAATTATGACCCAACGCTTCAGATGCTTTGCAGCAGCCGTGGTCACGGGGATCTGGAGACTGAGATTTTTCTAGTGTCAAAGTCAAATCTGCTACGTTAACGCCACCTGCGTTGTGTTCAAATAACTAAGACTTCGGGTTTTAAACCGTTACAAGTGTTTTATTTAAACTGAATTAAAATGTATTACTCGTGTAAATAGATGTTCCTTAGCTTCTGTATCTAATTTCATAATCTAAAGTGGATTTTAAGCGATTGTATACCTATGTAGAGAGAAAGAGTAGAAATAATAAAAAGCGAAAATATTATGTTTGACATCAGTATCTCTATATAGATGTTTATCTGAATAATTATTATCTTGACAACAAAAAGAGAAAACTCCTATTCATCCTTTTATACAACATAATGAAAAATTGTTTGTCAGGACAGAGATATTAATTAAATACAATATTCTTCTGCCCCGGCTGCGAACGGGGACTGTTATAGTATTTTTTACCAACAATAGCGACAATAAAAAGCTGGGTAAATATTAATCCAGTACATTTATACATTTATTTCATAGAAAAAATATTCTAAACCATACCATACATATATTATGACATCTTAATGTTATGCGACATAATGAAATGTTTTTAAAAGATTTTTTACTTTAGAACTTTCATATTTTTCAGGTGTGATTTTATAAATTAAGAATTGGTTTTAGATTAAAAACGTTCCAGTCCTAAATGCCTATGGTCTAATTTTTTTTAATCTGAAAACATTTTTAGATTTTTTTAATATAAATCTTAATTTATAATAGTAAACAATATTATATCGTATCGATAGGTATTGTCATGATTAAGAATTATAATTTAATAAAACACTTTTAATTTTTTTAATCTTATTTTAATTGCCAATTGTATAGCATACCTGAAATTACTTTGGTCTTATTCATATAGGTAATTTAAAATGGCCTGTCGGCGTTATATGTTTTGTATAATCTTGTCGATTATATTGTTAAAAAGATAAAAGTTTAATAAATAGAAGAAAAATTATATAATACAACAGAGTAAATATTCCAATTACGAAACGCAAACGCTAATTACCTTTTGAAAAGTTAACACACATTGTTTGATAATAAAAAATTAAAAAGCAACAAGAAAGTTTCGCGTTATTTTAGCGACAGAACAGCTAAATCACCCAACGAGGGGTGGCTTTAATATTTTATCGGCGTTGGACGTCAAACGTGCCGTTAATTTTGCGCAGTATTTTGTTTGACTACCTACGAAAATACCAGGAAGCCGGGTTCACCTGAAAAATCGAATTATAATTTAATTTTCTAATTTAACCTGGATCGAAGCTAGAGAATACAGCAGAATAACCGCTAAGGGATAATATAATATTGACGTTTGAAACTCAAGTCCCATAGTTGGGCACATGTGTCGCATAGGACGTTATATATAATAGCCACCACTAAAATTCTAGCTACTGTACCAACTAATGACTTCCCCTTCTAAACTTGATGCCGGTGTTTCCGTTATGTTTTTTGAATAAATATACGCAAATTTGACAAACTTTGACATTAGAAATACCCTCCATAAAGATGGAGGGTGTCTCTAATTTCAAAAATGTCATATTTTAGTCCCCCGTGACCACAGTTGTTGTTGAGCATCCGAAACGTCGGGCCGAAATTAGAAGTAAGTAATTTGTAAATAAGTTTAACAAATATATTTCGACTATTAAACCAGTAAGTGTTTTATTTAAAAGGTTAAACCCGTCTGAAATAAGCACACAAGCAATAGAAATTTTGTTGCCAATGTTGAAAATAAAAGCGTGTACACAACCTTAAAGTCCCTTAAAACTTTAAAGCCTTTTAGTAGGATCGTAGGAACTATAAAAAGCGTGCACACGCCACATTCCTTCAGCCACGACGCTGGGGCGTTGGTTTTTTGCCAGAATTCGCGATGAAACGGCAAAGCCCTAGCGAAAATGTGGTTTCTACTTATGTTTTTTCTAACTTCCTTTGATACGTTTTAAAGGTATCTTAATGATATTCAGGTTTATCAAAAGGTCAAAGAGATGTTTTTCAGGTAAGACATGGAGAGAAATTATTTGTTATTATTATTTATTCATAATATACACTCTTGATAGACATAAATAGGTGTTTGGTTAGTTACTATTATGTCTATATAGTTATTAAGAACTAATTGACTATGTAAAAATTTTGAATATTCTTGTCTGTCTGTTCTTGCAAAAGTAAAGGCAGAACTGAATGGCATTGATTCTAAGAATGGCGTTTAAAATTTATGTCTTTAAATAGACATAGGTTTTTAACATATTATTTCATATTTATAATCTACAATTATTATTAAAAATATAATATATTCTACAGTATTTATTATCTGTAGAATTTATTATTAAAAATATAATTTATTATATATTATAGATTACCAATTATTCATTATCTGTGGAACTTTGAATCGGCTTAACTCGCTCTACAACCCGTCAGACAGAATATAAGGATAAAATCGATTCGTTCTCGAAGTACTTTATTATTACGGCCAATCAATTAGTTCGATGATTGTTCAAAATAGGACATAAAGGGTTTTGGAGTGGTGGAGGGACAGCTGAGTGCCGCGCGAGGACACTCCATAAAGCTTTCACGATAAACGTGGATCTTCGGCGTTGGCATTCAGTAAATATTTTTGATTTAAAGCCAGTAAAATTCATAAAAACATAAAACTTAAAGACATGGTTAACTCAATAAAGTATTTTTTGTTGGCACCTTAATTAATTAACCTAATTTAAAGTAGTATATAAAATAGAAATTAAACTTATTTATTAATTATATTGTGTTCAAAATCAGTTTATTCCCATATAATTTCTTAGTTTTACTTGTTTGCTTTCTGTATTATAAAAGTGACATCTATATTAGGGTTTATAAAACTACGGAATTCGTCACTGTGAGGCCCGACACTCTCTCCGCCACACGAGTGTGCTTGATGTATGAGTTTTCGATGGACTCTTGAGGGGCTTAAATAATACGTTTTATTGACTAACGCCTGATTTATTTGCGCGGGCGATATGGAAAACGTATCTACGTTTTATAGTGGAAAAGGACAAATTTGACGTCTGTTCTATACATTCGTTTACAAGGAATAGTAGAATATTCTTATCACCATTCTATTTTGTAATAATGATTATTAAATTTGCTAAATATAAGATAGACATGCATATACATACTGTCTGTAGTTTACGCGAAAACTATACCTTTAAAAAAAACTTTAACGGTTTAAAACGCGATGTCCCCCCGTGACCGTGGGGCTGCTGCAAAGCATCCGAAACGTCAGGCCGTAGTTAGAAATAATTTTCAAACAAGTTTAACTAAAATATATCGCGTTTAACCGATAAAGTGTTTAATTTAAATATACATATACATTTAATATTTACTAATAAAATGGTTATTATTGACGTTTTATACACTAATTTATATTAATAACGATCCGGATTTGATCTGACTCAGTAACGTGTATTGAATCGAACGCGAGGTTTTCCACCTTCGATCTCCAGGAAAAAAATCTTACTGCGAACAACGCGTTGCATAGACATAGTGTACCAAAACGGCACAGATAAAACGAAGCAAAGTTTCTTTCATTAGTACAGTACGGGATAAAAAAAATCTACTTCCTGACATAACATATTATTTTGTTGTTTTATCAATATTACTAATCTATCTGTACTCTTATTGAGGTTTCTAAGAAGAAGAGAAGTATTTTAGTACAAACAGAGGCTTACGTCGCGCTATTAGAATAATCATTATAGTCAATTTGAGACATTGTAACTGGAAAATCGAATAGATTTGCTCACTCCAGAATTAAGATGCGAAATAAGTCAACTGATTAATTTAGAACGCCGTTCCTTGCGAGCTGATTATATCTTATAATCTCTAAATTCGGGTCAGGCTCATTGGATTAACGAAAATTTCACTTCCTTTAATAATTAGCAGGCACTTTGGAAATATTATACAACTTTTATCTTCTTGGTGCCAATTTTTACTTCATAGGAGCGAGATGAAAATATCTATTATTCATACACATTTTGTGCAATGGGCGCCACAGATAATTCAACGCCTATTACGGTTCTCACTTTTTTTTAATACAGATTATGTTAGGGTTGAAGTAAAAATATTACTGGCTGGAAATATAATTTACTTATATATATTCTGTGTAAATTGTTTTGTTGCTTGTTAAATTTGATCTATAATAATATTGTATAGCTGATGAGTTTGTTTGTTTGTTTAAATGCGCTAATCTCAGGAACTACTGAGTCAAATTGAAAAAATACTATCAATTTAAAACGGGTATTTCTGGTAAAAGCGTTAGGGCTATATGATATCGACCTCATCAAAAGGAATGACTCTTTAAATTATCAAAATAAAGTCAGCAATAGTATGCCTATTTTTTACCGTAACCAAATTTGCCGAAATTAATGTATTATTATAAATTATTTGTTAGAGCTATAAACATAATAATATTAATCTTGCAAACAACAAAACAAACCAAAAACATAAAAATAATATAAATCCTATTCGATAAATATCTCATATTCTTTTAATCACGAACTTTTCTGATATTACAAAGCTTGTCTTACTGGTATGTAAAACTTAAGTACTTTCGAGAAATCCATACTAACTTAACCAAATGCGATAGTTTAAAATAGCAAAGAAATACTTGAAAAGCGACAAAAGTTTATTTCACGACTGGCCTATTAGAAAGCTACATTCATTAAACAACGTAAGCTACGTTGATGAATAGAAAAGTAAAGAATTAGTTAAAATGAATACATTTTAAAGCCAAATTAAATTGCTCTTGACCTAATAACATAGAAACGATATTAGTTAAAATGTAAATATATGCCTAAAGATATATTGATTTAGGTTTCATATAAAATCGAAATGATATGGTGATTTTAAACGTAATCAGTTGCTTTGATATGTTATCTGTAGTTTACGTAGTAAAACACTTAAACGGTTTAAAACGCGAAACATTATTATTTACAATGACCACGACCTAACGTTTCGTGACTTCGAAGATAAAACTTTTAACGCGTTTAAAACAGTTAAAATGTTTTATTCAGTTGCTGACGTGATTAGTAAAAACTATGTTACCTTTTTGGGGGTTAAAATACTTATAAGAAGTTTGTAAGTTATCGCTTGTATTGAATGGTTATTATTAATAAAATGTAATATGTGTGTTAAATTGAACTGCATTAATCATATTAAAATTTTGTTCTGGGAGTAGAATCCACGACGAAACCGCACAACACGACCGCCATATTAAAAGGACTTGTTGATAACTACACTTCCCTTGTGATTTAATTATTGCGGTTGTTTTATCGATTCCGAGAACCACATTTTATTTAACATATTATATGTATTTTAAATACTATCGACATTCGTTTGTCGTCTGCCTCTAGTAAAGTGTCAAAATGTGTATTCTATTAATTGTGTCGATATTATTACTTTTAAATGACAATGGTAATATAAATTTTAATTTAAATAAATTAAAAATACATGTTTTTTAGTCGAAAATAAATTGTTGGGTCCAAGTTTTGTCGACTTTTCAATGTTGCTTACGCCGCTTTTCAATGTCTGTATCCCTAAGGACTGACATATATACTATTTATATACAGAATGTCGACAGTATCGGTACGATTATAAATTCCTATTGGAAGTGGATGGGTGGATCAAATTACATCCGGTACCTGCCACATGGGAGGAAGCGAGGCTCAAATGTCAGTTGGAAGGTAAATCGGCTTCGGATACATCCGAGTTATGGATAAGAACGAACGCGGATATCGGAGGACGTATTACTGTAATGGTCTTACTTAAAAATCAACCGTTTATGCCCATCAGGTTATCCTGGCTTTTCATTTTATTTTTTTTATTTGTTAATTTCTATGCATTGTAAAGTAAAATATAATGAAATCTTACAAGAAAGTATGCCTTAATATTAAGCTTAAAATGTAACAGTAAAATTAAATGCTTGTGGGCAAATTATTAACAAATCAAAACATGGTTATCATTTCTTCATGTCCTATTCCTACTCAAGAACTTTAAAATACAATTCAATTTAAAAATAAATTTCAAATTAAGGCGGTTTCATGGCAGCCAATGGCAGTAATGTATTGCTAATAACTGGTCGTGGGTTGATCCCAGTCAAGTCAACATTTATATATATTTTTTTCTTCTGAAAAATGTCCTTCGTTAAGAGTTCGATATTTGAATATTCAAATATCAAATGGCGTTTCTGTTTCAGTCTGTGAAACGTGTTTCAGTATTTTAAAATGTCCCGTTCGTATGACTTCGTTTCAGTATTTTAAAGTATCTAAAACCATAATGGGTTGACGTATCTTGTTTTGGGTATTTCACGTAATTATCTATTGGGTATATCAAGTAAACAATACGCTTGCTGTGTCTCTCTGTTACGAAACACGTAATACTAAAGGGTACTGGCAAGAAACTCACCGCTCTCACACCCACTCTCTTTTATAGTTTAGTTTTCAGGCAAATGTTTTTCAGAAATTTTGGATTTCAGGTGCAATGTTGTCTTCACCACATACGATAAACATGCAAGCAGTTATGAAGAACACAATGAAAAACACAAGGGCAGAATTATCTGGTGTGTTCACTGGCACACACGCGAGGTTTTCAAAAGGTGACTTTTATTCCGTGGATGGTGAGTAAAATTACTAGTATTTGCAACTGGCTTTATTCCAGCTGTGGATTTTATTTTCTTGAATGTTCGCCGAATTCCAAAGGAGGCAGACTGAAATTTTCCAGGTATTTTTGGCACCAAAACATTCCTTTTTTAATGAAAAACCTAATAAGAAAATAGTTGTGTCATACGATTAAAAAAAACTGCGTTTGAAAAGTCTAATATTTTTCACATATTATTGCAAACGATGGCACTATATAATTTGAAAATCGATTATAAATAAAAAAATTAGGACTCGACTTTTGGTTAGAGCAACAGCACGACACGCGGTGGATGGCGGTGTAAGTCTTGCCCGAGTAATTTTTTTTAATTTACATACACATAAAAAAATATATTACATATTATGTTTATCTAGTTTAAGTAGCCAATATAAGTTTATATAATAATGTCTTAAAAGTTTTATGTCCAATATAAATAATGATGGTAAAATTGTTTCCTAAAGGAATACCTCTAACTAAAATGGCAGTCAGTTGGATGCCAATGGAGCCAGATAATGAAGGGAATATTGAGGAATGCATCTTGATGCTGGGAAATGGGACGATCGCTGATGTGAACTGTAACGACGTCTATCCATACATTTGTTACAGGAAGCGACAAAATGTGGCCTTCACTGAGTGTGGTACCATTGATAGGGGTATGTACTTTTGACAAACATATTTTGAAGCTAAACTTTAATAGTCCTCGTGATCAGCTTACACTACTCGTGTTTAATTCATCTATGAACTTGGGACTTTGAAATTTCGATACACTTTCAAATGCCCATAAACGTATAGGTCTATATGAGACCGCTAGAGGCAGAGTAGCCTAACTGCAATTTTATGACTCGTGTTATTAATATAGAGTCTAAAAATATTTATCTACAAGAGCATAGTGACCGAAAATTTTTAACATAATTCTTACACAAATAATAGTACAAATCCATTTTCGCCTTAATTAAATTATATTTAAACTTAATTGCGCATATTTATTTTCTCTGTTATTAGGCCACTCTCCCTCTTGCAGCCTCATATACGGTTTAAGAAGAAAAGTATTATTTTCATGAAATTATTAAATATCTTCATTAACTATATAGGATTTATATTATAATATGTTAAATACTGTCTATAGTTTACGCGAGTAGTAAACATTTCAATAAAACACTTTAACGGTTTAAAACGCGAAACATTAGTTAAACTTATTTGAAAATGATTTTTAAGATCTCCCCGCGACCACGACTGCTGCAAAGCATCCGAAACGTCGGGCCGAAATTTTGTTTGCTTATGACTGTCAGACTCTGCTAATATGAATAACGACTTATGACTACTAACAAATAAAATCTCTTTAAAGATTACTTCTTTAAGCTATATTAGTTGATAATTTTTTATATTGTTTTATTAATATAGATATATCTTTCGTTTAGATTACATCTTCGATAAGCGAACGGGCCATTGCTACAAGTTCCACACCGTCCATCGCAACTGGACGAGAGCCTTCATGACTTGTTCAGCTGAAGGGGCATATCTGGCTATCGTCAACAGCGAAACTGAAGCTGAGGTTATGAGGGACCTGTTCGCGACTCACCCAGCAAATACTATCAAATACGACACGGTCCTGGTAGGCTTTCATGATTGGGGAGAACGTGGTACTTGGACTACGGTACATGGTAAGGGAATGCTATTATAAAGCATTTTAAAGAATGGAAAGTCACGAAGAAATTGATGCAAAAAGAATGAGAAGATGCTAGTCGAGATATAGAGTCCGAATTGTTTCGTCGCGATGATTTTATAAAGCTGGAGAGCAGTTTGTTTATTTGAACGCGCTAATATCAGGAACGACTAATTTGAATTGAAAAATTCTTGTTGATTAGAAAATTGATTGAGGAATGCTATAGAACATATCGCTGTGACTAATAGAAGCGAAGATACAGCGGGAAATGTCGAAAACACGGGTAAATCATTCATTCTTGTGGTTCTCATTACGTACACTGCGAAAACGGTTTGAGATACCCAATGATTCCTTTTTAAATAATCTAAAAAAAGTCCGCGACAATATATGTCTATCTATATATATATCTTGTAAGATTAACTTGCAACAACGACGCGGTCGACGTCGTGGGCAACAGATTAAATTTATAGAGTTGAACAGTAGGTTTGCAAAAACCAAAAATTGATACCCAAAATAACTATTCTACGCGTACGAAGTCGCTGACTCAGCTAGTAACTAACAAAGATAGTCCTTTTAAGATTAATTTGCAAGAACTACGGGACGCAAGCGACGTCATGGGTAATAGCGATAATTTATAACAATGGGGTTTGCAAAAACTAATTTTGACCAAAATAACTATATCTCGTATCACAGGGCAAACACTCGAGGAGGCTGGTTACGCCAAATTTGAGAAGGGTCAACCTGACGCAGCGCCACCCGGGGAGTATTGTGGTGGAATGTTCAGAGGTGCAACCTTAAACGACGTCTGGTGCCATGAGAGTCTCGCTTTTATCTGCGAAAAGACCGTGGATAGCTTGATAGAATGGGATGACTATTCGATATAAATATAAATTTGAAAAGCATAAAAGTTTTAGATGTATTAAGTACCTTTATAGTTACTTCCCGCACTTAACCCAATGCTGGGCAATCATTTGGCTACTGGGCATTGACATAGATACATAATATTAAGATAGGGACTATATCCATAATACAATGGGCACCTTTAATTGAAAAATAACATATTGTTTATCGAATAATTAGTTTCAAAGATAAAAATACCTTACCAATATAATTTATTTATTAGAAGAACATATCGTATACTATGTTTTAAATAACTAAATAATAAACTAGACTAATGCTAAATTCAATAAATACAAAAGATATTATAAGCATATTGGCTTTAGTAATGGTTTTTATTTCAGTCAATATTCGAGAAGTTATATGATAAGTAAATCCTGTTAGGATATTTTTATTTTAATATTTTTTGCGGCCGTGTTGGTAATTCTTCGACCCGAAATTTCGGATGCTTTACAGCAGCCATGGTCACGGGGAGACCGTCTCTCCGTGACGTTAAACTAATATATAACAGCGTTTTAAACCGTTAAAGTGTTTTATTTAAGTATTTTGCGTTTCTGATTTGAAATAGAAGATTGTTTATAAGATAAACATGGTCTTCCTCGGCTTCCATTGGAGTTGTATGGTGTGGAAGAACTCGGCTCGTCACATTGCCAATGGCAAGTGTATACAAATCAGTATCTAAACATTGACTATAATTGGCCTCCAAAAAAATATCTCTTCTACGTGCTGCTAATGCTCAAAGTTTATTGAAATTGGGGTAGCATAGTCTTTTGAAATTCTTTATTTACACAAGTTATTTCGTTTTCGAAAATACCGAGATATTATCATAAATGTGTTAAATTGATATGGCGTAAATTACAAGTTAATGTCACAAGATTAATTGTACTGAAAATTAGTAGAAAAATGTGACTATATTACATACCAAGCCATGTAGTGTAGTGTGTTGTGATATATTTTTAATAATTCTCACGATATATAATTTCACAACCGTATTCAACCCACTTCCTTTGTAACATTGATAATTTAAAAACTTTTAACCACGAATCCAATAATGGTGACACTAACAACAGATAAAAAATAGAAACTTCAATCACAGTTAAGTCTAGATAAACTGCGATGTAATGAAAAGCATAAATTTTTATATTTACTTTTTCTTACTTTTTATGTATTCAAAATATGATGTACTTTTAAAAAAATATATAATAATACAGACCTTCTCTTTCAACGAATGCCCGAGTTAAACTTTGAAGGTACTCAAATTCTTCATGTTAGACATTCTTGTTATGTGAGAATGATGCCTCTTTTTAGTACACTAATTGCTTTCGTTTTATTATTTATATAAAAGATTATGGTATAATCTTTGAAATAAATTATATTTAGGCACTTTATAAAAATGATATATGGTTCACCAACTACTTCACCAGGTAGGTATGGTTCTATATTTCCCATACTGCGCAAAAGCATAACTTTTGTGATGTTCCAATCTTTTAATAAATTAGATTTGGGAGACATAATTATTATATATTTTATTCTATTATCTGTGTGCCTGTCTCGAACACTGAATATATTCTATATAATTGTAGAGATTATAATTGATTTTATTTTTAAAAACAATTGTACGTAACATATGTACAGTAACATAGATTAAGGCGTTATAAATAAAAATGTTTCTTAAAGAGCTTTAAAGGATTTTAAATATTTAATTTTCTCCTACTAATATCCCATTGCTTGGAACAGGTCTCCCTCCATGGGGTAAGAAAGCTTTAATAACGACTACAAAATTACTAGTAAATGACCTGAACCGACGATGAAACGAGGATGATGACATTTCCAGTTTCCAAACTTACATCAACAACATCCGGGCTGCTACAAGAAGTCTTTGAAAGAACTTTGTAACATTGCGCTATAAATCCTAAACCAAAGAGGCAGATAAAATAAATATTACTTGTATAATTATACAAGATAAATTTAACAAGCGTCTTAATACAATTGTGTCCACAATAGCTTAAGTAGTTATAAACACGATAATATTGATCCCGGTATCTTCGTTAACGAAATCGAAATGGATTCATTAATTTTGTCTGCAATTCAAATTTCCTTTGAAGAGTTGTTCCGTTCCTCAATTTAATTAGCCCGCGAGGTCGTAGGCCTGGTGTATAATTCGTGAATAAAATGTTTCATATTTTCTTAATTAAACTTCTGTTTTAGTTTAAATGTAGTCGATTTAGGTAATTAGAATGTATATAGAATATAATTAATATTGTATTTATTGTGTAGAGGATAGAATGGTGATTTTTATCGTTCACTAGCGGTGTCTTCGACTTTTTATTATTTAATTTTATATACAACCTCTTAAGCTTTATAAATTATACCCACGACGTCGTCCACGTACCGTCGTTCTTGCGAGTTAATCATAGAAGTTAGACCCGTTTCTATCGTATCGTAAAGTATTTACCGATAGAATCATTCAAAGAAGTACCATTCTTTTATACACATCATTGTTTTAAATCCAGGGAAACCCCTGCGAGCCCTCTAAAACAAATATTTATTTCAGTTTTTTTTACATATTTCTATCTATTTCTTCATCACATTGCTTACTTAGTTTCTGATGGCCCGTTATCTTATTTTAAGTTCTTATATTATATAAAAATATAAATCCAATCTATAATTCACCTATGTGTAAGTTTTCCTGGGTCCGAACCAAATACCTCTCACGCTTATTGCCTACATTGACTTTTGACACCCGTTAAACGCTGCGAACTATATTCAACTGACCACAGACGAAACTTTCTCACGTATCCGATACTTGTCTATGGTCAGTGGTTTCTAATAATGTATGACAATGTTGAACAACTCGTAAGTAGAGTAACTTGTCAAAGCGCAAGCAATATGATTTGGAGCGCGCGGTTGAGAGCTAACTGCATTATTCGCTCGGCTACTCCTGCCTTCCTCTGCGCGCCTGGTACCCACGAGTTTTAACGAGGCGTACTTGACCGGAAGTTAACTTCTAGTTATAAGTGCACTTATATTTGGTACAAGTATTGGTAAATGCTTTCTTTAACTTAATGTTTACACTGTATGCCACTTAAACGATTGGAAGTGATTTTGGTTTACGCAAGAAATACATTTTCACTTAACAATTATATACAGTAAAAAAGTAATTTAAAATAATAAAACATTCGTATATATACGAAATTTGACGGGCCCTTTGGTCTAATGTTAGTAATGTATTGCTAATTAACAAATTGTCGCGGGTTCAATCCCTATCGGGTTCAGTCCCCATCGGGTTCAATCCCCATCGGGTTAAATCCCCATCGGGTTAAATCCCCATCGGGTTCAATATGGTTTCAGTTACTTTTAAATTTTTCTGAAACATGTACTTTGTCAAACTAGATATTAAATAGGTGGTAGGAATATAGGAAACTCCGTCGAGTCTACGAACCATGTGTATAAATGAAAAAGCCGTGGAACTTTTCTGTTTCAGTCTGTTGATTTTCGTATAGTGGTATTTCAAGTGGCCCCCTGTCCTCTATCATTTAAAAGAAAAATAAATTAATCGTATGTAGAGAATAAAACACGTATGGAAATCGAATCTATGTCCACTTTGTGAAGTATAGTGAACTATTTTATACCTGACGTCATGTTATGTATAAATTTGAAAATAAAAGAAAGAAAAAACAAATTATAATGAAATAATCTAACAGGATGTGTCTCGAATTGCGTCCACTTCGTGAAGTAAATAGAAATTAAGTAGTATTCGTAAATAAGATGCAAACTCCTGTAATATTTTGCCAATTTCAACTATTCGCACACACACATACAAACACACACTTCATAATATAATCTCTATAAACGCTCACGTAAAAATATATTTCAGTGAACATGAATAAAATTTGATTCGCAATTTGTTGGACGCTTTCGCTGCGATGGCCCGTAGTGACCTAACTTCAAGCTGAACATTGTGTAGAAATGAGAAAACGTTTGTAATAATGCAAAGTCGGGTTCCTGACCTCCTAAGCGTCTATGTGAGGATTACGACTAGTTTATTTAAAGACAATTTGATTATATATATGCGATGTTATCTGCTATAAATTAGACACGTATATGTTATATATTAATCAGATAATAATTAATGTTTCAATATATAACTACCTAAGACGTGAAAAGGAAGATTTTGTTATATTTTACGATTTGTCTTATGGTTATGGTTATTAAAACTACTTATTAATAATGACTTTCTAGCACTAAATTAGTTTTGCGACTTGCCAAGTATAATAGAATTTAATTTCCCCCAACTCATATTGTGAATTGATTACTCTGCTTTAACATATGGCAGTAGCGTCAGGCCACCAGCAACTGAACTTCAGACAGACTTTATAATACTGAATTATACCACTCGGAGTTATTTGTTAACTAGAGTGCCGCTGAGACGGCATATCAAAAAAAAATGTTTATGCTAACTTGGAATTACTCTACGTGTCTTATTTAAAAAGAGTTGAAGTGTTAATTAGTATAATCACGTAAATTTAGAGCTTACGTTTCGTGTTCGTTAAAACTTGTTTAACTTCCTGAAGTTCCAAATTCAACGTAAAAAATATAAAAACATTCACTCGGTATCAAACATTAGAATTGTCAGGACTAAGCGTGAGTTTTCCGCGTTTTCCGGGAAAACACATATTTACTGCTATTTTTAGAAATCATAAACAAGTATAAAACACATCGAAACATGTGGAAACGCAAAATGGAGATTTTATTTATTATTTAAATAACAAAAAGTGATTTTAACTTTAACATATTTATTTTCGATAGATTTAACCTCCCATTAGATAAAAACAATTTTAATATGATAACAATAAATATTTCAATAAATTTTTTCAGTCAGACATGCTTAGCTGGTCTATAGTTTACGCGAGTAGTACCCATTTAAATAAAACACTTTAACGGTTTAAATTCCCCGTGACAACGGCTGCTTCAAGGCTCCGAAACGTCGGGGCCCAAAGTTAAAAATCATTTTCAAATAATTTAACTAACATATCCGTTAAACAAAGGGGACGATAATCGCCACAAGCGCTCTATATCCCAACCAGAGCTCTATTGTAATGGTATTCCACTCTTGAGAAGTTCTACTAAGACTGCTTCTTAATTCAGGGGACGTTGTCACTCGTAATGTAGTCAAATTAAATAGAAGTCACTTGAATTGCAATTTGAATGCGATTTTCACTCCGACGCTCCTTGTTTGTAGTCAAAGTGGTCGGAATCGGTGCTATCGGTCAAAGATGATATTAATACTAGTTAAGTAAATATCTTGAAATTGTTGAAAATTCTACCTATAATACTTATTTAATTTTTTTATCTTATTGGCGTTTCGGATGTCCTGCAGCTATCTCCTCCAAAACACGACTGTTAAAAGAAATAAAAGTATAGCTATGAAATACACTAGCGTTTGTTTTCGGTTACTTTAAGTGGTTGTATTATTTTTTTAGACGTTCAGTATTCAGATTTCAAACATCGCGAGTTGTGTACTGGCAATCATAGATGGCGTTGGGATCGCAAAACTTTAAGTTTATTTCAATTAAAAGAGAAGGCAACAGAAACAACCGGAGAAGTGAACGACCTAAAAGAGGATGTTTTGTAGAGTTTCCGTTTAGTTTAGTCTTAAAACACATGTTTTATTTAAATAAAACACTTTCACGGTTTAAAACGCGAAATATTAGTTAAAATTATTTGAAAATGATTGAGAGCAGCCGTGGTCACGGCTGCTGCAAAGCATCCGAAACGTCGGGCCGAAGTTAAAAATAATTTTCAAATAAGTCTAACTAATATATCGCGTTTTAAACCGTTAAAGTGTTTTATTTAAATGTATACTACTCGCGTAAATTATAGACACATTTTTTATTTATTTATGATAACTTATACTTTCTTTATAGTATAGGATAAATTGAAGAAGAGAAGAAAAGAAAATTGAAGAAGAGTAACACATGTAGTAGTAGTGATCATAGATAATTACTTATTTAATAATTTAAAAAAACGAACGATTTAGTACATAAAATGCTTCCGTACATTATTGGTCAAATGTGAATGTGAAAATTGTATATTATAACTACTTGATAGATACATTTATAAAGAAGCGTAGAATTTCATTTTGTATACGAGTTTCAGCTTACAGCAAATTAAATTGGTAAAGTTTTAATATCGCACATTAAAAGGGCGAAATTGAAGGGATATTAATGAAAATTCTTAATTAATAACAAAACGAAGACCTTTATAAAGGTGTTTGTAAATTCAGCATAAGCAACGAGGTCCCATTGAGGCCGGTAATTATATTAACAGCGGAATGTTCGGTGTCCAATAACGAAATAAAATAACGCAGCAACAGACAAAAGGCCTGCTGGATACATTTTATTAGGTAACCAAGTCAAAGGCGATCGCTTTTCTAATTTCATAATATAAAACATCATAAAATATAGTTTAAATCCATTAATGCCATAAATGGACTCAAATAACGCCTCTCAGAAAAAACAGTAGTATGTACGTAGTAGTAGTAACGTAGTGTAATTAGTATTAGTATTGCACCCGAGCGAAGTCGGGGCGAGTCGCTAGTACTGTATAAACGATAGACCATACTGCTCCACTTAGCAGAAGTGGGTTTTATCCACCACCTCCACTCAATTAGGGATGACAACTAACGTCTTCTCTGAGGCACTAAATGATGACACCTTTAATTTTCATACTTCGAAATATGTTGAGGTTGTGTCATGCTCGACCTAAGCTGTGATTCTTTGGACTTCAAATCCAGGTCCTTTCGCGTTGAGGCAGTAGAGGCAGGCATAATAACTATAGGCTTTTTATATTAACTAGCGTATTGAAAATTTGGTTAAATTATATTCTTTATAGCCACTAATGGTATTTAAAAATGAGTTAACAAGTCTATGATAAGAGATCGCCTTTCCCCTCGTTGTTTGTTTGTGTAATTAATATATCTGTTTTCTGTTTTAGTGTTCTTTAAGGACTTATAGATTATCATTAATGAGTCATAGACACTATTATAGTATAAGCGTTTGTTTTAAATACTGTCTCTAGTTTACGCAAGTAGTACACATTTAAATAAAACACTTTAACGGTTTAAAACGCGATATACGCGCCTTGCTTCATTTACTACTAAAATAATTTTCAAACAAGTTTAACTAAAATATATCGCGTTTTAAACCGTTAAAGTGTTCTATTTAAAACTTTTCCTTTTAAGTAATTGCCTCACAATTCCTATCGGAAAAGCCCGAATCTCGTATCATAAATCCGGCCTTTACCACGAAATACATTTTAATTGTTTTATAAATGAAGCAAGGCGTGGCCCAATAAAAGCTTATTACGGGCAACGCCTGTGGCGTGTTAATTTTGCACGAATAGACATAACAGCTTCGAAATATCTCGAAACTTTAAATATTTCACAAGCTCCTTATTTACGAGCTATCGCGCCGGAAGTTTTTTAACTTCTGGTTTATTCACCGCTACGGACAACGTTACGCTACTGGGATATTAAAATATTTCTTGCAACCTAAAAAGTCCTAAGAATTTAATTAAAGAGCACTGTAGAGCTATTAAAAATCTGTGGCATAAACGTAGCTAGTAAAGCGAACGACGAGGAACATTTTCTAGTCTCTTCTTTAATTAAGTAGAGTAATTTCTATCAATAACATGGTAGCTTAATACATTAGAGGAACAGTACGAAATGCTGTGGATGCCGGTTTGTTGCCCGTGTCGTAATTATTTTTTCAATACAAATACATTTTTACATTTATTTAGTTTGTAATAAATAAATATATACTGTCTATAGTTTACGCGAGTAGTACACATTTCGGATGCTTTGCAGCAGCCGTGGTCACGGGGAGACGTCGGGCCTAAGTTAAAAATCATTTTCAAATAAGGATACATTTTATTAGGTAACCAAGTCAAAGGCGAAGTTTAACTAATATATCGCGTTTTAAACCGTTAAAGTGTTTGTTTAAATACATAAATATATTACTGATTGCAATGGATAAGTAGCTTGTTTGGCACAAATGTAATAGTTATCCGGTGTTTCAATAAAAAAACTGTAATTGACATTGTGACTTGTGAAAAAAAAATACTATGAGCATTACGGCTTAGGTAGTCTATAACTAAAAAGATTAAATATCCTAATGAAAGTTTGCCTGTCAAATATTTTTTTCAAAATTCAATGTGTCCAAAAAAAAAAAAAATTTAAGCGAAAAGGAAGGGCTCACCAACTAAAAACACATATTTAGTTGGTGAGCCTCTTTGAAATAAAATATAAATACTGTGCTATAAATATAAATTATTATTGAAGCTGAGTCGTCATCACTTGAATGTGTAATCGGCGAAGCGTATGCTGTTAATTATTAATGCAGTTGGCTGAGAAGACCATTATTAGATTAACAAAAATATTTTAAAAATAATAAATGTGTTCTTACATTTGACTTAATACATTTTCCATGTGAGTTAGGACGTCGCAGAACCCTTCTCACTTCCACCGTTATCTTGACGAGGTTATATATTATGTACCAACTCCTAACATAAGTCGCACGGTCTATATAGTTACCACTAGCTATGTCACCGACTTTGTCCGAACAGTTACTCTGGGCATCAAAATTTGTTTTTGCAATCGTCCTTTTCTTTATAGATTTAAGCTGTTGTCCACGATATTAAAGATAAGTATAGTGTCGTGGACATTGTTCTAAGAGGAATCATTCTGTCATACACATTTTTTGGATATCTTGAACCGTTTTTGCAGCGGACTCGCTGTATCTTCGTTTGTATTCGTCACAGAGCGATGTTATAGTCTATAGCTATCCTCGATAAATGCTCTAACCAACACAAAATATTTTTTTAATTCTCACCGCACAGTTCTTAAGATAAAGATCAAGCGCATTCAAACGTACAAAAAAACTCTCCAGCTTATATATTAGTATAGATAGATAACATTCTCGACGAAGTGTTCTTGAATCCAAGTAATAATCCGTACACCTGTAGGCTGTAAGTCTATTAATGACAGGTACGAATTGTCGTTTACGAGCAATTCCTATGGTAAACTTACTTGGCAGTATCTGTTACAACTCTACTCAAACGACCTGGACAGAAATACAAACGGCTTGCAGGTAGACAAGTCGCCTGCTTTTGGCCGTAGTGGTGGAACTGAAAATGGTTAATATAAACTAGTAAACGGTTTTTACGACATTTGTATAATAAAGAGATTCGTATACATTTCTATAATGTAATGGGCTTTTTTATAACAATCTAAACTTACATATTTTACAATAATTTTATATAAAAGAATTACCTAAAACGAAACGACAGATTATGTTATTTCGTCGAACTTTTTTTACTCAATTCGAACTTTATTTACTCATTTATTTAGCAAAAGGAAACAAACAGATACATTCATAAGTGGCTAGGGAATACAATAAAAAATAAATAAGGTTAAAATGCATCCTTAACAGTTCACAAATTGTTTTACTTACTTCTAAAATAACATCATTTTAGGTTTTACACGTTAAAACCGCCATCTTTTTCACATTTTGACGTTACATCAGGCATAATAATCTGGGACGTTACATAAGGCCTGGGATTAGCAGTAAATTCAGTTAGCTTACATATTGTGTAAGTCTCCCCGTGACCACGGCTGCTGCAAAGCATCCGAAACGTCGGGCCGAAGTTAAAAATCATTTCCAAATAAGTTTAAACAATATATCGCGTTTTAAACCGTTAACGTGTTTTATTTAAATAAATAAATAATGAAAACAATGCCACAATTAAAGGTTGAAAACTCAATGTCTGTAAGAACTGTAGCAATAGTTAAATTTGCTTTGTTTCAGACGAAATGAATGACTTATAACTACGAAACGGAAGCCAACAATAAAATCGGCATAGATGTCTATAGCAGCATCCGAATAACGATCAAAATACATCACTTTTACGAGTATTTTTACTTCCAGCCTCGGAATATTTACGACAAACAAAGTTACGATCAGACTAGTAAAGCTATTCATGTTATTTATATACATAAAATGTAACTTTAGTACACATTTGGTAATAAGTCAATTGTTTGATTTCTTTTATCGAGGGCTCAATTGTACTAAGTGTTGTACACGTTTATACACATTTAGTTTTTTGTGAATTTTAGTAAATTATATTATGATATGATTTTATTTCTTATTAAAGGAAAAATGCATTAGGGGCATGTTCATTTTTGCATATTATACAATAGCGCCTCGGGCGATAACTCAAGGAACTATGCAGGTTCCATTTAAATATTAGTTTTCATAACTCAAAAAATAAATAAATAAAATTATTGCGCGAGTGGTGCAGTTCAAAATAAATAATCGACGATGAAGTGTAGGACTCGGTAGCTCAATTCTTAGAGCAACAGCACGGAACACTGACGATGCCGGTTCATGTCCTGCCCGAGTCAAAATTTTTTTCAATTTATTTTCGATTTTTAAATTAAATTATCTTATTTAAAAACTAACGCTGGTTGGATGTAGATTTGAGACGCGCTAGTGTCATATTTTTTAATATAAAAAAGTTATAATGAACAGTAATAACAAATGTGAAAATGATAAAAAAAATATTTTTTGAAATAATCTGTCGTTATTATTAGTGTTCCTGCTTTTTTAAACGGTCGAAATACTGCACAGACGAGAGACATAAGATAATATAACTATAATAACATTTGAACAAACAGATTAATATACAAATATCCTTTACATAAAGAGGTTGAGTATGTAACACGACCACAGACTGATTTATAAAAAAAAATAGGAGATTTACGAAATAAAGACATTTCGTAGTGACAAAAAATGAAAATTACTTTTGAAATAAGTGAAATGTTTACATGCAAGTCAGACACCCTACGTAAAATACAATTTAAGGGATGTTCAACCCTTTTGTGTACGTAGGGGCTTAAGAGACCCTCCAAGTTTATACAACACAATAAAACTAATAAACCTTACTGAGTGTGCCTAGCCGTTATATTACCATTCTTCAGGTCGTGCTGGTTAATAGTTCGTTCTGAGGGCTCCACAAATAGTAGGAAAGCTTTATTAATATTGTTGCTTCGTTGAGTACAGTTTAAGATCGAGGTGATCGTTTTAAATCTTTTTAAGAGCTTCGCTGGTTTAATGGTTAGTCGACTAGAAGAAAGTATTTTTTCATAGAAAATCGTAAACAGCTTGGTGCTTTAGATCAAGTGATAAGAGCAACACGGAATGCCGTGGTCTTGAGTTTAAGTCCTGCTAGTGTCATCGCATTTATTAATATCACTATCTCGCTAACGTAGCAGCTATGGCTTTTTGTGATAAAGGAGGACAGAAAACATTTCAAAACACGCGGTTTTTTCATCTGTGGATCGGGGTTCGTGACCCGGATGCCACACATTGCTCCGTATGTAAAAAGTTAATTGTGTACTTCGTAGTTTGGAGCCGTGAAAGTGTTAAAATAATGTTTTATTGCCAGATGACCACGGCTGCAAAGCATCTGAAAGGTCAGGCCGTAGTTAAAACAATTTCCAAATGAGTTTAACTAATATATATCGCGTTTCAAATCGTAAAAGTGCTTTACTCAAATGTGCTACTCGCGTAAACTACAGACAGCATTCCGTTAAAGTGTTAAAATAAATCACTTGTATAAGCTACAGACAATACGTAAAGACGCCATTGTTTTAAAATTACATCTGAATGCAAACAAGTGCCAATTAGAAGCCGCTGTATACCAAAAGCAAACACTAGAAATAAGCTACGGAGTACTTAGTGTCGGTTCGGTAGCAATCGTTAGCCCGGCTTGTTCCCTTGTAGATACGTGTAAACGACAATTGCTTGAATTGGTGCTGTTCTCTCGATATGCAGATGTTCCCTCGTTAGCTCGTGTGAGCTTGTAACAGAGGACGGGCTAAATCTGTTAGGGCTGTCACAACTCATATACGTTCTCGTTACGTTCTATATTCTCTTTGGAAACTGAATGACAGCCTTGCAACAATATGCAACAATATATCGTGTTTCAAAGAGTGTGTGTTAGTTATAAAATAAAAATCTTTACAACTCGAATGATTGTTATTGTTTGTGTATTTTTTTGATAGTATTAGATATTAGTTGATCTTATTTATAGTGTATTTTTACTGCACCGATGTTACGGGGGGTTTTGTAGCAGCTGTGGTCACGGGGACGCTATGTATTTCTACAACATGAAAATAATAAATGCTAATATAAAAGCCCAACATACATTATATCGTTTCTTTCACAATAAATAGATACAGAAATATAAGTTATTCAAGATTGGTCGTCCTTTAAACATATGATCAGTATTTTCCTTTGAATAAAAGAGTACATAATGCAGGTGTTCGGAAGTTTTTAATAGACCTAAATTTAGTTGAGAGAAAAGCAACTTAGAAGTTTAAAAAATTATTTCAATCATGAATGTAAACGATAAAATTTCAATTAAGGACACTCTGGCCAACCCTACAAGTTTGAAGACGGAATTTGTGACAGGATAACATGCTACAATTTTTTACAGTTCACTGGCAACAGACTCTGCGTTTTTAAATTTTCTCTTTTAAAAGAAAAAACGTAGTGAATAATAATAATAAATATATATTATTATTTTAAATTGCGTACTAGTAACACGAAAAAATGTTTCTTGATATATTTTGTGTTTTCATTGATATGTCAAATGTTAATTATGTTAGTCGCCACCGGTGGTTGCAAGAAAACTCATTTGATTATTTAATATAAAAATACTACATTTAATTAATACTAGGCACGTCTCCCTGTGCACGATGCATCAGGTCGACGCTTACTATAATTCTAATTAATTTCTTATACTAAAATGGGTACGGCAACAGTAGCGTCACATACCGATCGCACCGGTATCGAATACGCGCACTATCAGCACTTTCCCCGTAGTGACACAACTTAGGGCTGTCGCCTAACCGAGTGCAGCTTAGGCCGGCACATAATATGTTTGATGCAAAAATTTTAAGTTGTCTGGTCAAATTTACAGTCTGTAGAAAAACAAAACAAAAAAGTTATACACCCCACAATTTCTTCGTAGTTGGGTAAAAACTAATACGCCTAATGGTTCCCCGAATCCAGAACGAGGTATATGAATAAATCATCACGGGAGATGATCCATTGTCTCAGTCCTGGGGGAGAGCGCTAACTGGGGCAGCAATTGAATCTAAAATGTCACGTTAAGTGTAAGACTCATTGAACAATTGCAGGTGATTATTTATTTACTACAGTGGCCCCCCGTGACCACGGCTGCAGTAAAGCATACGAAACGTTAACAAAAAGTTGTAAATAAGTTAATTAATACATGTCACGTTTTAAACCATTAAAAGTGTTTTATTTAAATATTTACTATATTTTTAAATATCGTGAAATGTATGTATTTAAAGGAGTTTATTTGGAAGCTTTAAAGCTTATAAACTGACTTTATATTATTTGGTATTTATCCTATATATTTTTATGCCACTTGAACGACGTAATTGTTTAAACTGTTTGCATTTGATACGTACTCTATGTACCTGTGTGTGTGTCTTTTTAAGGGCGAAAACATATTACCTTACAAATCTCTCAGATAGCACTTGAAATATAAAAATGATTGTGTAGTTTCCACTATTAGCAAAAAGCACTTCACTTCAAGATTTAATCAACCTGAAACATTTTCATAACATGTCCCCTTGAGAAACAAGCGAGAAACGCATTTAATAAGTGGATTCGTTGGCTTTTGTCATGCTGAAGTTACGGCTTTTTAGGTCAACAGATACCTTTGGGACGTGAAATGTTGCTATCTGCATTTTGTAGTTGATATTGTTTTTAGTCTGTGCAATGTATAGTTTGGCGGGAACTTCGTTTGCTAGAAGTTTGAATGTTGGTAGTAAGCTCATTAGGTTACTGATTCTCAGTGTATTATCACTAGCGTTTTACTTGCTTATTAATGCATATAGCTTATCTTTTTTATTAATATTTTCATCTATAATTATATATAAAGCTGAAGTTTGTTTGTTTGAACGCGCTAGGCTCAGGAAGTACGGGTTCGCATTGAAAAAAATATTTTCGTGTTGGATAGAGCATTTATCGAGGAAGGCTATAAAACATCGCACTGTGACTAATACAAGCGAAGATACAGCGAGGAATGTGAAAAAAATTGGGAAAATTATTTGTCATTATGCATTTCCCTGGCGAACGCTGCAAATACGGTTCAAGATACCCAAAAATATGTATTAAAGAATGATTCTTCTTTAAACGATCTAAAAAAAGTTTTCGACGCTATATTTCTTAAGATTATTTTTGATTCTTTTTCATTATCAACATACACCTCCAACTAACAAATCTACTCAAAAAGTAAAATTTAAAAAGAAATCTATTTTTATAACACTTGCATCTTAATTCGAAAGATTATATCAAAAAACATTCCTCCAATATTAAATACTTACATCAGTAACTTTAAACTTAAGAAAAAAAGATGAATTACAGCTTGAATGAATCGCCAAGAACAAACTATGGCGAAAAAACAATACTATATGAAGGAGTACAATTATTTAATAGTTTACCTTATGTATTAGGTTGATAGTTACGAAGTCTTTAAAATATGTTAAAAAAAAAAGTGAGCAAAACCATATGTAAATTATTATTATTTAAGCCACCCGTGATGTATACGTAGTTTTTAAGTTCTTTTATTATGAAATCTCATAAGCACGCTTATGAGAAATAAAGTCTCAGACTTAGAGTAACTTGCAAAAACGAAAGGGAGGGGACGCGACCGACGGCGTGGCTTAAGTAGCTAAAGAAGACGAAGTCGCAGACGCAGAGCCAGTAATAATATAAAATAGTTTTACAATGAACTTTATAACCTCTTTTTTAGTGCATATTGAAATATAGCGGTAGGCAAATAACAAAATGTATGTAAAAAAAATGCAAATCAATTTCAATCTTATTTATTATACATATATTTCTTTGATATTTATAGATAAAATGATAATTTTCGCAATTAAACGTCACGCTATTTTATTCGTTCGTCATTATCAAAAACAAAAACAAATCAAACTACATTTTGCTATCTCCGAAAAGATATTTTGATATTTTAATATCGCTCTATGATTTTTAATTACAGATATTAATATCATTTTCGAATATAAATACGATTCTCTATCCAAAAGAATAAAATGTTTATTAAAAAAATATTCGTGTTAAATTTTAAATTTCGTTTTCATAGAAATATTTGACCACAGATTGTAGAAGCAATCGTAAGAAAAAGGTGGTGAAATTAATTCCGAACAAATCATTTGGATCTTTTTCATTATAACGGGGCAACCTTTTTCGATTACAACCACCGGTTCTCATTGTGTCTAAGTAATTGCAGATCTATTGTGATTTCAAACCGGGAAAATTTTCCTGGTAACTGTTTAGATTTCCAGGACGCTGTCCGGGAACAGAGGTAATTAATAAGGCTAAGGAGGTCTTTATTACTGGAATTTTCGTGGCGCCACAATAATTAGTAGGTGTAATGGGAGCAAACAGATTAACTTGATTTGTTTTAAAACCATTTATTAGGTCTGTAAGATTTATTCCTGTTTGCTTTGACAATTTAAGAATTGTAATGTGCTGCAGCTGGTAAAATTTGAATAATTTGTTTTAATAGTTTAACTAATATTCGAAACGCGCTAAACTCAGGTCTTTAAAAATTTATTTAAATAGTGTGAGGATAACACAAAAGTGGAAAGTCCTCACTTAAGACGCGAGGAAAGTTATTCATCTTTGATGGCGTCCGTTGCGGGCACATTGATAGAGGTTCAAAAACCAATCCGTATGGATAAAGCCAGTCATTTGTTAGAGTTGTATCAAACAAAGTTTGTCAGATCAGCAAGTAAGTACATATATACCTATTCCCCACCAAATAATAAATAATGACAACCGGAAACGACACTTTTACATGTTCCGTGGGACAACAGTGATGTCAACACATTCTACTGATAAGTTCCAGGCTAGTTTTAAAAATCATCAGCTACACCAACTCGCAAACTAAGCAATTAGGTTTAATCTGATTGCTATAATATTCCTTGTGTCGTTAACACCAGACCAATTTCAGCGAATTATATTATTACATGCATTATACGTGATCGATAATTAATTATTGTGGCGACTGTCAGCGGTGTGTTAAGTGATTGATGGTTAATATATGCTGAGCGTCGTATAATTACGAATTAATTATTTATTTAACTACTGTATCTTGGTGTTTGACAATAACACCATGGTGGCACAATGCGATAGATATTAATTGATTTTAATGTATTAATTAGGAACAAATTCCTTTTTTAAACGTTATGAAGATATTAATATTTTTTACATGCACAAAATTTTCAACTCGAGAAGGACTTGAACCGGCATTGTCAGCGTTCCGAGCTGTTGCTCTAACCAATTGAGCTACCGAGTCCCACCTCTCGTGATTGGACAATTTTTTTTTTGTGAACTTACGAACACGTGACTAAAATAATATAAAACACGTTTCCTGGACCTTTACAAGTAGATTTAAATAAATAATTTTAATGGTCTTAAACCATTCGACATATATTAGATAAACTGATTTCTAGATTAATTTACCTACGGCCCGTCATTTCGGATGCTTTGCAGTAGCCGTGGTACAGAACTACCAAATCTCAGTTTGCCTATGTCGATGGTAGAAGAACTGAAGTTACTAAAGCATAAACCACCTAAAATATTTATCAATTAAAATAAAGAACTTTAACGGTTTAAAATGTGGTCACGGAGATTCTCCCAGTGACCGCAGGTGCTGCAAAGCATCCGAAACATCGGGCTGTAGTTAAAGTAATTTGTTAATGAGTTTAATTAATAAATTTCGCGTTTTAAACTGTAAATAATTTTTTAATTGTTTTTTTTTTTCCCCGGCCCCCCCCCCCCCCCCCCCCCCTTTTCCCCCCCCCCCCCCTAAACCCCCCCCCCCCCCCCCCCCCCCCCCCCCCCCCCCCTTCTTGGGGGGGGGGCCCTTTTTTACCCAAAAAGGAAACCTTCCCCCCTTTTTTTGGTTCCGCCCCTTTTTGCGGCGGCCCCCCCGAATTTTTTTCTTTCCATTCTCGCCGTACTTCGCTTGTATTAGTCACAGGGCGATCTTTTGTAGCCTATAATATAACCTTTCTCAATAAATGTTTAAACCAACACAAAGAGAATTTTTCAATTCGAACCCCTAGTTCCTGAGACTAGCGCGTTCAAACAAACAAACTCTTCTGCTTTATATATCTAGTACTAGATTAGATAATAATTACTTATATGTTTGTCCTAAATAGTCCATATTTATGTACGGGACGATTCGGGTAGCGTTAAACTGTTCAAAGTTTAATTGTTTATGGTTTAAATTACAAAGTTCACTTGTTTGTGATCAATCTACAAGTCCAACAGCGACGCGCCTGAACTTCGGGAAAATTTATGTTTTCAGTGAAGGGCTGGCAACTTTTAATTATCCCCAGTATGTGCCCAATAATTATTATGGCCTGTGGAAAAACCTGGTCCTTCATATATCAAGTGATGATAATAGTTAATGCAAAGTATTTCTTATACATAACAAAAAAAATAAATCTAAAATCTTTGTTTAATTTATATAATGCCTTAGTTTTTCATATGTATACATATGAAAAACTATCGTGCGTAACAGCGACTTCGTCCGTATAGAAGAGTTATTGTGTAAGGCATTCACGGACATCGTTCAGCATATCATTGTCTCCTCGATCGCTCGAAGAATTAAAATTAATTCTTCGAGCAATCAAGGAGTTAACATCTCCTGCTGATGCCATCCACGCCTGATGGCGAGAACCTCTTCTCGCTCACATCGGCCGAACAGCCCGAAAAATGGGGGGATCTTGAAAATGATATGCTCCTCATTTTTATAAATTTATGTGACATACCTACGACGTTGTTCTTGCAAGTTAATCTTAAAATAGACCTATAGTGTCACGTACCGTTGATATTTAACCGTTTTCGCTGCGTACCTCGGAAACCAAGAAGTTGAATACTTTTATCAGTTTTTTAACATTTCTCACTGTTTCTTTGCTTCCTTCCATTAGTCACATCGCGATCTTTTGTAGCCTATAATATAACCTTCCTCGATAAATGTTCTAACCAACACAAGAATTTGTCAATTCCAACTATAAAGTTCCTGAGATAAGCGCGTTCAAACCAACGAACAAACTATTCAGCTTTATATTAGTATAAATATTAAGGTTTTATAAAGCATTTTAAACATTTTTATTAATTTTTATAGAACTAACGCAATTTTAATTTAGGGACGCAGATATTATATGCAAATTTTTAAATAAATCCAGTAAATTATCTCAAAGTTAAAACAGGATGTAATTAAATACGTTCGTTCTGGTTTCGCAGTTGATGTAAAATACTATGTTATTCCAAATTCAACATATCTTTCTAGTTTCTTGTGCAAATAATTTTAGTGAAATGGGGTTGCTAGATTTGATAGACTTAATTACCAATATTTTGAGTGCGTTTTTTTGGATCAAGTAGTAAAATACGAGTTCTTATTAAATTAAGTAACTTCATATTAAGTTGTTTATTATAAACAACTAGTGGTGCCCGTGACTTCGCCTACGTGAAATAGGTATCGTATTATTTATTTTCACAAACAACCACCGCAGTTATATTAATTGTTACCAAAAAAATAAACATTTACTGTTGCGGATAATTGTTTAGATAATTGAAAGAAAAATTATCCTTTCATACCGACTTGAACCGTTTTCTTAAAGACGAATAACTACCCCCGTTTTTTTCGACATTTCCCTCTGTTTCCTTGCTTGTATTGATCTCAACCGGTTGTTTTATAGCCTCAATAAAAGGCTATCCAACACAAGAATATTTGTTCCATTTAAACTAGTATTTCTTGAGATTAACGCGTTTATACAAACAAATAAACTTTTCAGCTTTATAATATCAGTATAGATTTTCAGATTAAATTTAAACTACCATCGCTTTGACTATCCTAACTTTTTGAATACCTACTGAATGGAGTGTACACCTTTATAGTTAAGACTCTGGATTACCTTTTATAATTGTAAATTATATATATTTTCCTTAAAAACAAGCATAAAGCTTTGCGCTGGCAACACTATTCTGACGAGCTTCATTAAAGGATAAAACGACTGTAGTAGAAAATATACGTATAATTCACTCAAACTTGTACCGGATTTGCAAATGTTCATAACCGTATTTCGCATTTTGCGGTTTAGATTACAAACTGTAATTCATGTATGTTTTTAGAGAACGAGTTGAGAGGGAAACTTTGAAATATTAGTGCATTTCATTCGCTTTGTGGTTTTAGTAAGATTTTTAGAAAGCTTTTGTAAACGTGGTATTACCATATGAGGCTGCTAGAGGCAGAGTGGCCTAATAACAAAAAACATGATTTTCAGGAAAAAAAATGCGCAAGTAACTTAGGCGAAAACTAATTATTTATTTAAAAAATATATTAACACTTTTCGGTCACTGTGCTCTTTTATAAATATAAAATAAAAATAAGTCTAGTCATAAAATCGCTTTTAGGCTACCCTGCCTCTAGCGGCCTCATATTTTTGATTTAGTTTATTGAGTCTTCCACTTAGTTTCAGTTGAGTCAAGAAGATGGCATGCATATACTCGAGAGGTTGTTAATTTGAATCATGAAGAACTTGCTTATAAATAGAATTTCTATAGGGCAATTCGCAGAAGTTGTTGTCTCGTAAAATCGATTATTAAATCAAACGTCTAACCTACGCCTATAAAGTGAATTAAATATATTAAACTAGGGCCGAGTTACATTTTCCTCAAAGAAATCAGTATCCCCGAGTGACGAACTGTGCTGCAAGATAGAACGAACGTAGCGTTCTCTTGTTCTGGAGGCCAAGACCTATTTTGGGTCTCTGGAAGTAGGTAAGCATTAGATTTTCTATACCCGCTGCATTTTTTACAGCACATTTTATTTGAAGAGTACTTTAGGAAGACACAAACAGACATCAAGTTCGTGAAAAAGAAACGAAATCAACACGTAAATAGACAATTTTTCTGCCAACTACGATATTCAAATACTTACATCAAAAGCGAAGTAAATTACGCCAAAATATGTTCAAGCAATTTAGAGTAAGTTAAGTCTTTTGTGTTTTCGATAAAGAAATATTCTTTGCAAATATAAAAGAAGACATTATTTAGTACAAAGGTGACTTCCGTTGCCTTGTAGACAATTTTTTTACGGAAATGGAATTTTCGTGACAAAGCAATCGGAAAAGTTTCGTGGAAACTAAAATGTATGTATTTATATTCTGTATTATCAAGTTTGTTCAATGTTCACTGACGTACTGATATTGTTAGCTGTGAACCAGGTTTTAGCATCTGGTTTAAGTGTTTTGTGCTAAGATTTAAGGGCCATGCCATACTATGCTGTAATATCCCAATTCGGAAATTTCAAATAACCACACGACCAGCTGATAATTAGCCTAGCATTACCATCCCAAGACCAACGAGCCCGTCAAAAACATTTCTTATGCATATAAAACATTTTTAACGGTTTAAAACGCGAAATATAAGAGTGAACTTAATAGTTCCCCGCGACGACGGCTGTAGTAAAGAAGTCCGTTTTAAACTGTTAAAAGTGTTATTAAATATGTGTATTTACCATATGTATGCCGTATTTGTATTTACGTGCTTTACATATAACTTGTTTTTGACTATCTAAAAAAAATATTCTGGTATATTTCCTTCTTAAAATTAATGCCACATTTAAACTTAAGAAAAGTTCAAAGATAGAAATCAAGTGTATTCTAAGTATAAAAAGATTTTAGTAAAGTAAAATATAAAAAATCTATTATAAAGCCTAGTGTAGTGATACCCCTACAAGTCTGCATAATGTAAGAACCAAGTTGAGACATAATTTCTCGAAGTTCAGATTTATTGTGGAAGCTGTAAGGTCGGTAGCACCTTCCCCTCGTATCTTTTAAACCGTTTCCTGTTTAAGATGCGACTTAGATGGAGGTTTACTACAAAGGCTCTGAAGTGAGGTTGTAGTTTATTGCAAATAAATACATCGACCTACTATTTTCTTCTTATTTCCCTTATAAAAGACGAAAATACTATTTTGTGCGAGTTAAAAACAAATTATACTAAGTTACTTCCAAAAACAAAACAAACAGCCAGAAGCAAGAAACAAGCAAAAATTTCTTCTTTATTAATTTTTTTTTATACGACGGTGCATCATTTTTTGCTTTACCAATTATGTAATTTTTAAATTAACAGTATCATTATTACTAATAGGTAATTGACTTCCGTTTCCGGTCGTTTCCGACGTAACCAAAACGATTGTTATTGGATTTTGGACCTATAACCTTACATGTGTGACGCAATGTTAAGCTAAGTGTTTTCTATTTAGCCATGGATATAAATCTAATACACTATTAACAAATATTCTCTCAGTCTATATTAAATAAACTCGTACAATGTATCCATAACGTGGCCCGTGGTAACAAAGTGATAAATTAGCTTTTGTGTCACCGCCTTTATCTTTATTTCTCTAAGGATCTATTATAGCAGAGAGCGGTCGCATCACAATTTTAAAGTTCTGAATAAGGAAAGCAACAATAAAGACGATACTCGGGTTTTCCCGGAATCACTGAGTGCTGTGTTGTTTTAATATAATGACATTTGTCTTGCAGTTTGTTTAGCAATATTTAATCGTGACTTTTTATTGTGCTTTCAATGACTTTCTTTAAGTTTCTCTGAGTCAATAAGTTGTTGGAAAAATAAACTGAATCTTGGAATGCATAGATCTCGTTTTTCAGGCAGATACATTTTTGTGCTCGCCATGTTGTTCGATTTTATTTTCCCTAATTTACGCTTAAAACCTTTCGCATATAACGTGTGGCTTTATTATCATAAATTCACGATATTTAAAGCTACAAAAATAAACATAGCCTAAAACAAGCTCGCTATCAGCTCAAAGCGTAAGTCTAGATACCTGGTATAAAGTATCGTGGGTAATTTATCAATTGGATCCTATCCAATGCCATATATTAAATGTTGGATCGAAACAAATCCGTTTGTTAGTTTAACAGCTTACTTCGATACGATGAATTACGAATTTTTTGCTCACGAATGTTTTGTTTTGAATGAGCACTTTTTACATTAATATATTTATAATGTTTGTTATATCAATAGGTCTGTTGACTTGAAGCATTTGTATTTTCATCGTCTAAAAATGCTAATCGACAAGAGAAGAGAACCCGCGCACTTTTAATTTCCTCCTTATTGAAAATCATATTTTTTGTTATTAGGCCACTCTGCCTCTAGCCGTCTCATTTGGCTCTTCATTAAAGTAAAATTTTGAAGAAGAATTTAAACTGATAATCTTTATTTTTTTAATTCGAGTAATTATGAAGATAAATACAAAAGAAGAAATATTTCCAGCCAGCTTCAAACACGTAATCCAATGAAATAACAAAAAGGTCCTCAAAGATAATGCTAAGATTGAAGCCATCGACAAATCTCCCGCAAATCCATATAGAAACTAGGACTCCGAACGTGTACAAAATATAGAAAGCGATTTGTCTATGTCGTCGAGTGGAACTTTTTGCGCTCGACTCCGCGAAGTGAGCTTTTCGGATTATGAATAAGCTTTACAAGCGGCTAATGTTTATGAAACGAACTATGAATTGCGTAGTATATGCACTTAGCACATTATTTATTATTGACACTAGAGGAGAGGTTGACTAGATGGAATGCCCGAGTCTTACAAAATCACAATAAGTTAAGGAGTCTGTAAAGTTAGTATGTAATGTTTTATTCCATGCTCTTAATTTATAAAACAATACGAAGAATAGGATAGCGCGTATAGTTAATAAATTCAAACTATGATAAAAATAGCATTACACTCAATAATGACTAATTGTAAATCCTTTAAAATGTACGATAACATAACTGAAAGAACGTCCGTTTTTTAGTTAAGTAAAAAAAGGTAAATTTTACTAAACCTAAAATAATTTTCAATAGAATTAACTCGAAAACATATTCTGTAGCCAAATCTAGTTAGAAATACCATTTTTATTATTTTTATTATTAAATACTTCTATATAGAATATAATAATCTACAAACAAACATGAGAAATATTCAAATATATATCGATAAGTATAAATATCAAAAATATTGCCTGGCATTGCGTTTAACGCAAGAGGTCTTGGGTTCGAATCCTAGGGAAACAAAAAATTGTTTCGGTCGGGCACGGCACAGAAGTCTGATCGACTTCTGTGCCGTGCCCGCCTGTTAAGGAACAGTGAAACGGACACAGAAATGTGTTCGCCACATGCCCTACGAGGGGAAAACGGGATTACACACACACATAAATATCAATGTAACTATCCTATCCTTTTAATCCAAGACAAAGTTGCAAAGAACAAGAACTTAGATCAAAACGCACAAGTTTACAGAACAGGAACAATCATTAGTGCTTCTTGCAAGTAAATACCAGCTTGTTAAGTTTTTGTGTTCACGTCCTGCAGTCTCTTTGTGCTATTGCGTATTATTTGTATCTATTTACCTTGGTTTTATCTTACAAACACTGTTGTACACTAGATTGTAACTGTTGAAAACGATTTGAGTTATATTTATATTATTTCGACAGAGTATTAGAGGGAAAGTACAAATACTTTCCTCAACGTAATTCTTAAAATATTTAAATGTATATATAATTATTATTATATTACTTAGTTATGTGTTTAGCGTCATTATAGAATTGGGTTTTAACTGTAATGGTAGGATGTATTTGTGTAAATAAGTAAAATAAATCGTTAAATCAATGTAAAAATGTCGTCAATTTCGCGAGACCGACTTGGACTTGACTTTTATTTGCTCATTTATTGTTGTAGGCATTTCGTTTTTTCAAGTTTAAAAAAATCGGTACATAGGCTTTGATCAATATTAAATCGGTAATGGTAATGTGAGTTAATACTATACAGAAATAGGAGAAGTCTTTAACAACATCTGATGTCTTAAATATCTAGAGTTCGTGGTATTGAATCCAGACGTTGTATATACAAATACGTCGAGAAACGTGACACGTTTCCTTAATTAAATCGAAAACAAACCCATAATATAATTATACGTATTCGCGCCTGAAGAGAATTTCAATCACATTTGATTGGTTAATTCAATTTAAAGTAAGGTGGAAATCTAGAACGACGAGGACCTAAATTCGCTTTATCGTTCGGGAAAAGATTTTTTGACGCTCTCGACGGTCCTAAGTCGTTAATTAAAAGACTAGAGAACGATGTTTTTAAAATCAATTTCTTTTTAAGGACATCTTAGACTTCTGACAACCTGGTAATGTGCTGGTAGGAATATCGAAATTCCGTCTGGTCACAAAGCAAGTCTACATATGCAAAAACTGTAAATGATAAATAAGGTATGCGTTTCGTTATTAAAGCGCAACCTTGTAAAATGATGATTTTAAGTAACTCTTCATAATTAAAATTGAAGAATTTAAATAAGTTATTCGGTATTACACAGCACATAATTTATTAACAGATGGCAAGCATTTTTTATCTGTGAGAGAGATATGAAAAATACAGTTATAACATAGTATATCAATAAAAAACAAAATACATTAGTGACTATGGCTGGTAATATAATCTAAACATTGGGTCACAGTAATATAAAGAAAACTGGCGTTTAAGTCGATAAATGTGTTTTATTTCATAAATCGATAAAATTTCACTGAACCGTATTACGGAAACTTTCAATAACCATATAAAGTGTGAAAGCCCGTTTCCCCCTCGTGGGGCATGGGGCGAACACATTGTGTCCTTTTCTCTGATCCGTTCTTTTAACGGGCAAGAAGTTCATCAGACTTTTGTGCCCTGCCCCACTGAAACAATTTTATTTTTCCCTGAGATTCGAACGCAGGACCTGTTGCGCTTAACGTAATGCTAGGCATACGTGTAACCATTTGACTACAGAGGCGTCAATAACCATATATCTAGAGTTAATACTCTAAATACATACCTCCGATCCGAATGGTAGTTTTGAATTATGCACACTATTACACACTATAATAATAGTCAGCCTGACACACCATATAATTGGGATCTGGACTGTATCGTAATTGGGATTAAAGGAGGGTATATAATTATATTAAAAAAAACATTGATTAGGTATAAAGTGACGTTACTCAATAAGCACACTGATTTTACGTATATACTCTAAAAATGTACTGGACTCGCGGAATCTATAAAACAATGTCACAAGTTTCTCGAACGCGTGTGCGGTAAAACTTTTATACTAAATTGACAGTCACAAATACACATAATTACATTATATATTAAATACTGAACACAATCAGCTCGCACGAGCAGCACACAAAAGCAAGCTAGAGCGCGCTAGCTTCGTTCGGCCGTCTTAGCGAAAAACTAAAGTACCCCCCAATTTTTTTCATTTCTTTATTGTAACGCACACAAACACAAAGTATTCATGTTACATAGTATACACTATACATATATTATTTTTAATATTTAAAAAATATAATTAATGACAAATTACTTTAACACGTTATTGACTGCAATAGACGCCTTATCGCTATAGAGCGATCTCTTCCAGGCTTCTTCTATAATTATATTCCGTACAATATAATATTTTTACAATCAGCGAAAATGGATAAACAACATAATACATTAATGTAATCTATTTGTCGGTAGTTCAATATATTTGACCTACTTTTCATTTACGTAGTGTGAAGTATCATGGGAGCGGCGTGATTAATTAAAATGGAATTTCTCAGCGAATATTTTATAAAATAACGAGCATATGCTCGTAGGCTGGGTACTGACCAAATGTTCGTTGTGTAATGTAACATGTAACAGCGAGCATTCGTACTTCAATAAATTGTGTAAGGCTTTCACGGCCATCGTTCAGAATATCATTGTTTTTCGGGCTGTTCGATCGACACGGGCGAGAATTTTTTTTAAGTAAAATAAAATATACTTTTTTCTCTTTAAAATTTCAAAAATTATTTAGATTTGTCAAAAAATGTTTGTCTGTCTGTCTGTCGTGATTCTACAGAGTGTTTCAAAGAGCAACATGACTGAGAAGAACACCAAAAAAACTCATTCCGCCTTTTTTTAAACGTGTCTTAGAAACTAATTCGAGCAATCGAGGAGCTAAAAACATCTCCTGATGATGCCGTCCGCTCGTGATAGCAAAACGTCGAGAATCTCTTCTCGCTCACGTCGGCCAAACAGCCCGAAAAGCAATGATTTGCTATTCGTACTTCAGTTACACTTAGGCGATAGTCAACGTACTGAATCAACAATTGATAATGGCTATGAATTCAAACTGATCCGGCAACCGATGTATTATTACTTGCAGGATTTATATTATATACAATATTTTGTTGATACAACTCTGACTAATAATAATGCATTAATTTCGATCAAATTTGACAACCTGGTTCTTGAGTTGATTTTTGGAGACAGACCTATACTATCCCGTAAATTTTGTCGAAGCCGCTCAAGGACTAGAATTTGAATCTTAATAAAGAAATAATGATCAGGCCCCATACGTCTAGTAGCACGGCACTCTTTCATATCCTTAAATGTAAAATATGTTGTTTTATAATTTTCTTTATCTTATTTTAACCATTTATGTCAAAAGGGAATGAAATAAGATGCTTTTAGATGTGAATGTTAGTAACATATGGATTATTGTAAAAAGTTTCAAACACGGGGCATTAATTTTGTTAATAATATTATTCATACTATTAAATCTTTTGAGGTTTCTTTGTTCCTAGTACACGCTAATGAATTTCAAGATGATCTTAGACTAATCTTTGCCGAAATAAGATACAAAACTCTAAATTAGACTTAAAATGTATATATTTAAATAAAACACTTTAACTGTTTAAAACGCGATATTTTAGTTAAACTTATTTGAAAATACTGCCTATAGTTTACGCGAGTAGTACACATTTAAATAAAACACTTTATCGGTTTAAAACGCGATATAATAGTTAAACTTATTTGAAAAATGTTTTTTAACTTCGTTAGTCAATTCTGTAAGGACCCGGCAAATCGCCAAATACCAACTTCGACGGAACAGATGGCTCTAGCGTAGCAATTTTTTACTTATAAAAATGATATATTGGTCTGACCGTCTCCCCGTGACCACTATATTGCGTAACTAATATATCGCGTTTTAAACTGTTAAAGTGTTTTACTTAAAAGCCACATTAGGTTTTAGTGTTCGTAATAAAAGGCTATTTATTCCTTTTATTTTTTATATACAATATTTAATAAATCAACTAAAAGATAAGGCACGTAGATAAGATTAAATGGGCAGCGTGTCTGTTTTGGAAATAATAGAGAAATAAGTTTAGAGGTTAAGACTTATTAATTAAGTCAATGATTTAAACATAATTAATCATATGGGAACGTTCAAATTATTAATTTTTTAACACACACTAAGCCTTTATAAGCCAAACAAGGCCAAAAGTTGTCATTATGAACGCACCCAATTAGCAGAAGCGAAAATAATAAAAGGTTAATTCGTCCGCTCGATTTGCGAGCAAATAAAAAAAGGAGGAAATTAAAATCGAGCTCAGCTACGGCTGGTTCGTGGTTCAATTATCTAATGGGTTCGCGAAAATGAACACACCTTTGCGCTTTTACAATCGTGACAAGTCAAGCGTGCTCTATCGATGGCTAAGAGCTGGTGATAACTTCTGGGTGTATTCGACGGGCTCGTTGGTTTAATGTATAATTTTGGATATTGGTCTAAAATTACTAGCATCACACCTACAACACGGGCTCGTAGGTTTGATTCTCACCGAGTCACACAACACACCTAATATGAATCTAATCAATTTATAATTTTTCAAAAGATATCGGATTTCATCTAGATCTAGATCGAACCGGAGTCAACGAATGGAACTGTTAAGTTTAATCCCGGCGCTTCGGTTTCAGCTATCATGTATTTCCGTATATCAGAGTGAGCCAAAATAGGTCGGTTGAGGTTGGGGCCTTATATCAAATGAACCCCTAATACAAAAATAGAAAGGGACAAATATCAACAGATCGTAGGTTTGTTCTTCCGCGGGTCCAAAATTTTTCTAATTAATTCTTGTAGTTATGTTGTCGTAAACATGTTGGATTCGCCTCGAACTCTGCATATTAAATGGGCGGTATGATCATCGAAATTCCGTCCCGGTCACAAACCATAGATGAGAAGATTAATCGCGATTCGGTTTCAATCTGTACTGATATCCAAATGTCCAAATCTAAAATAGGTCACAACACACTATTGTGGTATTGTTTTGTTTTGTTATTATACGGATGGGGTATTTCCCCTATCATCAAGTGAACTTTATGCGTGTCTGTCCTTCTCTATCATAAATAAACAGTGCTGCTCTTAGACTACTTCCCCACCTCACCCATACATAACTTATGTTCATGACTGTTTGCATTTCAAGTGAATGAACCCACACTTTTACTAGTAAGCCAAAGGTTAGACAAAAGCAATTCACACCCATCTATACCCTGTTTTCATAAGTTCGACGTTTTTTAATATGCGCTAGCACTTAACATTTCTGAAAGGCTTTACGACGTAACTTTCCATTTGGATGCACATGTTCTTGGGTAAAGGTATGTAATATAATATGTATGTTGTACTTTAATTGGTTATATGGAGAAAATCATTAAAATATTCAAAAATTTAAAGTAAATAAATGCATTCATTTCAACTAAAATTTTAAAATAAGGAGTATAAACTTTAGTAAGTATTAGAAGGTAGATTATATTTATAAATAATTTCTATGTTTTAGTAATTCAAATCTTTCATTAATATGAAAATTAAAAAGATTACATAATCATTTTAATATAGACCTAATTTTATGTTCGGTAATTGCTTATATTGCAGAGTATTATGTACTTTCTCCGCAGAAATTGACCTAATACCTTAACCCAAATAAAAAAACTATATTATTTTTTTTTTAATAGAGAAGGCAAGGGATAGACAGCCGTGGGGTTCCGTTGACGGAAGGTCACTATTCGGAAATCTACAGATTGAAATCAAAACACAATTCGGGAGGGCTTTTTCATCTGTGGTTCGTGATCTGGACGGATTTTCTATATTCCAACCAATATTTACTGTCCAAATCACGATGAATTGATTAAAAGCACGTCGATAGTACGATTAAAAGCTAATATTATTATTTACCGAATATACTTTGTTAGGTGCTTACTGCACTTAAGGACCGCAATCTAGGAGCTATCGGGGCTGACATTATTAATTAACGCTGTTTACTTTCGTACACAAAATTAAGATTAGTTTACGTACAAATTAGGATCCTTTTATTATTTACGAAGCGGGCCGTCGTTTACACTTTGTTGACGTTGATGAAACAAAACCAAAATAAGGGTGGTGCCACACGAGTGGCGGTATTTCATTTAATAACAATTTTCTATTCGCTAACCTGAAAATTTAATTAAGAGATTCGTCAATGGATAAAACACTATTATATTTTATTATACAATTTGAAGGAAATGAAAAAATATGTCTTAAATAAATTTAAGCTTACTCACAATGTTTACTACAAACAAAAACTAAGCTAAACTCATTAAAAATTAGTAGCTTAGTACCTACTAAAAGTATGAGAAAAGAGAATGCAATGCATAATAAATAATTTGTAGTTGAATTCAAAAATTGTTTTTATATACAAAAGAATATACCTATGGCGTAAAATGACTCAACTAGAAATAAGCACAAATACAAAATGAGAATCCAAAAAAAAATATGAACGTTTGACAAAACAAATGGCGGCAGATGCTTTAGACGTATTTTGCATGAAATTTGTACACAAGATATTCTTTTTTCAATGGTTCCGTTTTGCGGAGTGTCATGCACAGGCTGCGTGATTCTAAAATAAAGTGAATAGGTTTGTTAATCAATTTACGATGCACAATTTTGTAAAACAGTAAAAAAGGAGATAAATTGCTTAGTACAAAATCTGAAAAACTAGATAAAGAAGTTCGACAATTAATGGACATCATTAAAATTAAATGTTCTTCAAATCTTAACAATGTTTCAAACGCTCTGACAATGGAATATTAAAATAAAATTTTTGAAACCTAATATTTTTGGAATGTTGCACATCGGTGGCGTTGTATCAATTAAGAACCAATTCGACGGTGCGACGATGAAAGACGTGTTAGTTTAATTGTCCCGCCCGTGTCATAATTTTTTTCTATCTAAAATCGATTTTTAATTTATTAAGCCTATTTTCTTGTCTTGTAAAGATACATACATATATCGTAGATAGTCAATTTTTTAATTATAAGATTTTTATATTATAGTCTAGTAGTAGTAAAATCATTTTCATAAGATTCACTTCGTGCATGATTTAGAATTGGCTTAGACTTAGTTTACGTTTTAAAAAGCTATGTATAAAAGTGCCGTTTCTGTTTCAACGAAATTTTATGTCTTTATCGTAAATATAAATACGTCACCTGTGAGCGATGGACTTTAACCAACGAATCTCGTATGAAAAGCCTTTAACTCGCTTTAACAACGTTGATGAAAATGAGCTGAAGTAATAGTATTTCCTGTACGACCCTATTAAGAGGGTAGGCAGTGGAACGGGCTAATAATTTACAAGCTCGGTATATGCCCTGATATGAGACAGCCTAGGGTATACATTCCCGTTATTTTAGTATCTAAAACGCGTCAAATTATACTGATAATTAATTAGAAAAAGAAAAAAAAATAACTACACTTTGTTTTTCAATTACCAAGTAGGTCTACTTCGCACGACATAATACCTTTTTTAATAAGCCAAACAGTAATATAGTGATGATTTTGATATCATTTTGAGATCGGTGCCAAGTGATAGCCTTCTTTCCATAGGAGAATCTTACAAAATGGTTAATAGGACGAATTGCGTTCATACGCGGTTAAAATGCGTTTAAAATGAAAACGAACACGGGATTAGCTTGATTAACTAGTTTTTTTCGTTATCTTTTGATTCGATTAAGCCGGTTATTTGATGAAGGAACTTATGACCTCAGCAAGTAGCGCGTTTATTCAATTGAGGTACTACCTAATTCTCTCAATCCTCTGCACACTTTCCGAAATGCAATAACGTATTTGCAACGTAGGTTTGAGTCCTGCATATATATTTTTTGTTTTAATCTTAAAAGTAAATAAGTATTCAAATTTGAAAGTCATTATGGTACAGGCTATTTTGTCTACCAACTATTGAGATAGTAAGGAAATATCAACTTCACCATACAAGTCTATACTGTAGACTTCAGTCACAAAGACATGTTTGTTTACGCGTTACTAAAACATTTATTTAACGGATACTCTGTATACGAAAATAAAGAACATATAAAGGGTAAGCTTTTAGAATAACCCCAAGTAATATCAATTTCATATCGACGGCTTATTCGTTCTAAGCTGTGTTCAAGCTTTAGCACCTAATAAACAGCTTTTAAGACTGCAAAATATTATTTCAAATTATTGCCGTGAGTAATCCTGCGATTTATTCCTGTGTGAAGAATTATAACAAAAAAGGGGAAACATTCAATAGGACAATGTTTTTTTATGATAGAGGAGGACAGACCATACTACCTCAGCCATATAACATCTAAATCTCGCCCTATTTTGGCTCTCGATAACCGAAGCGCGATAAAACATCACGAATTTTTTTTCTGTGGAGAGTGGCTCCTGACGTGGATGGAATTTAGATATTCCTACTATCGCACTTATTTGATAAAATTAAAAATTTTGAATAAATAATAAATAATAATAAATATAAATAATTATAATTCAGATTTCCAGGTGAAGTCCAACGTGTTTAAAAAAAATTGATTAGCGACATAGGGGGTCGAGACCACGATCCTTTGATTATTAGCCATAAATTGCTACCATTAGGCCATGAGCCCGAAACTTTGTCATTAGTAGATACATATCTAACATCTAGTATAATATTATATTGTCTGCTTTCATATTATATTGTCTGAGTTTACGCAAGTACACATTTAAATGCAACTCTTTTAACCCGAAAAATATTACTTGACTTTTTTATCTACGACACCACATCTATCTAGTGTTTATGTCGTTTTAAACCGTTAAAAGCTTTTTTTTTATTATAAAACCCCTTATATTATACACTATATCTATAGTGATTGAAAAACGAGCATGGAGCAGACACAAATATGTGTCTTTTTCATAAACATAACAAATTCTTAATTTAGCCTAAATTAACTTACTCCCATAAATAGGAAATCTTTAGTCCTTATAAAAGATGTTATTGCGAAGATTTGATGAAGTCTCGCATCTGACAAAGATTAATACCGATCAATCATAAGGGAAAGCGGGAATGATTTATTAGCTCTAATATTTCCGTTGGTTTATTATTTTTTTATCTCTTGTATTTAGTCACGATGATTTGATAGAAGTCTTATGTCTACAGTCTGTAGATACTCGAAGACATAATTCATCCTTATGACAATCCTTAAACAGCTTACTTGTGTCATTTATTTATCAAAAACATACGCATCCAAATCAAATATGAAAGGCATATCAATTAAAATGTGGAAAACTTTAATATTTTTACAAATGATAATTGCACATATTGGCATTAAATAGATTGTAAATACATTTCGATGAAAAAATAATATTTCGATCTCTCTACCCATTTCATATTTAGATTTTCCAAAATTTCAGAAAACTTATAAATCCATTTAAGAAACTAATTGGATTTAGAAATTGCTTTTAATTATGAACATGGAAAGAATTAGACATTAAATCTGAAATCGTAAGCTTAAATTTGAATTAAATAATTTAATTATATTACGCGACAGGTGCATTGTAAATTGTTGAAGAAATTCAACTTTTACGTGTACTCAATTGGTCCTACTAACCCCGTTGTCGTTTTTTTTATCGAATATCCAAATTGGACAGTGTATTTTGCTTATTTGTTATATGGCTAGGGTATTAATTTAAGATTGTAATTAAACTTGGCGATAAAAGGAGTGGCGGCGAGTTTCTTGCCAGTTAATCTCGTTCGTTCTACGGCCTTGATTTGAGAACTGGTAGTAAATGTAAAGTTAGACTCTTTAGTTTTGTGCTATTGAAAATGTTCATGAATAAATTATTTTTGACTATTCACATACTGTCAAGTGGACCGATAGTTCTTCTGTCCTCCCGTGTATAAAAGTGAACACTTCGTACAGATACCGCCACGTACATTGTGGCTAAATGTGACAGATGTTAGCTCCCTAACAATGTTTGCGAATTCAGTGCCGTGTCGTATGTCAATTTCAATGGTTGGGTATTAATCGGGCGGTTTGATAATTTAATGGCTGTTACCCGAGTGGATTTGTATGTTTTGGTCCTTGTGTTGACATTCATAATATTATGGTGTTAGCAGTCGTGTACATCACTTGATTTAATGAATATTCAGTGGAGAATTGTCCGGACACTTAAAATAAACAGAAATTTGTATATTTTATATGTTCGTAATAATCTTTACTGATATTATAAAGCTGTAGAGTTTGTTTGTTTGAAAACGCTAATCACTGAAGTAGTTACGTATTGAAAAAATATTTTTGTGTTGATAAGAGCCGAGTAGGCTTTAGCTATGAAACATCACGATATAAAGATTAAAAAGGGGGAAATTGAGAAGGAAACAATATTTTTAAGGTTTCTGTTGATGTTGTAGAAAAGGGACACTACCGCCGTTGATAATAGATATCTAACAGGAGCTTTGTAAAAACAAATTTTAATGCCCAAAATAACGAACGACGAAATTCGAAATTCCGACACAGCTAGTAATAATAGATACAAAGAAGAAGACTACTCTGCTTACGTTATTTTTTCAATACAAGTTCACTCACATGTATGTGGCGCTTTCGCTAGCCGGGCGGGAAATTGGAATCAAAGAGGTAATGGCGTTTCTGACACTTTGAACTTTTTGACAATTGACCCTCTAAGATAACAGAGTATATCTTACGTACAGACGAAAAATCTATTACTTCATTCGCAGAAAATTGTTTAAACGTAACCGTTTCAAATGTTGACGTCAAAAGATTAGCATGAAAAGCAACATCGGAACATTAAATTTAATTATAATTCATGCGTACTCATTATTTACGGAGAGCGATGAAGCCATTTCCTTAATGAAATATGAAATTCAAAATAAAATAAATAATCTTTTGTAATGCTTTTGGAGGGTGATTCGTAACATTAAATTACGCATTAATTATGTTGAGTCTCAGACAAGATATATTATGCTTCTATTTTGCCATGTTTTGAATGAATAACATTGTATATTCCTTTCTCTTAATTTAATTCTGCTAAACAAAGAATATAATAAAAAAAAGTAGATGTGCTCATTAATCTATTTTAGATTGACTTTATGAAAGTAAATTGTTAGAAATTTTAGATAGACTTTCGGCGTTTAACAAATAACTCTTGTAATATGAAAATGGCGGGAATATCTTATGGAGAAAAAAAACTATCGGCCATTTACAAGGATTTTTTTAAATTAACTCGTAATATCAACGAAGTAGATTTCTAATAATCGAGGTAAATATTAAAGTTAGTATTGACTTGAGTTTTTTAGGTGAACGGTAGTCTCGAAAGATCCGAATAGTTTCTCGAAGTACCAAGTACCAGGAATTGGTGACAACAATCTTTTCCGCGATGTTCCCTTGTGACCACGAAATAAACGATAATTACGAATATAATAAAGAATTATATCATTTCAAATTTTCAAAAACATGTATGGTAGAACAAATATTAATTGGTGATGAGTTGTCTTTATACAAGTACCTTCAGCACTTATAACAATATCAGCACGTTAGTTAACGAGCCTCTGCATTTTGTTAAAAACGTAAATTGTTATGTAAAATATGTTTCAATTTATGAAAGACGCAACAATCACTTTGTTTTATGGGCGAGATAAAAATTTTGACGACTTTATGCCTCTTGGGCGGAAATCATTATTTTTATTAGGCGTCGTTTTACAACGGACTTTAAATGGCCGTTTCACTGTAATCGAGCTATTACAATGAAGATTCACTTATTGCTTTTATTATATTTAGATTGAGTTCTCAACAAAAGCTTTGATGAATATATAATATGATTAAGCAACTATCATCGAAAACTCTTTAATGAATCTTCTAAATTTGTTGTAATGGATTCGTTGAATGCAATAAAAAGAATCCTTAAATGTAATGTGACACCGTGACCGCGGCTGTTGCAAAGCACCTGAAACTGAAACCTTTAAAGTGTTTTAAGTATAGATCATTTTATTTTATGTGATAAATGATCGGCGATCTCTTCATTATTCTCTATTTACTATGCAATAGATTACTTTCAAGGGATAGAAGGTTTATTTCAAGTGTCTGTAAACGCTTTTAGCCTCCGTCAAAACGACTGGTAAATATTTCCCACTCTGATGTTTTCAAATGAGCTGATACAGAAACTATCCTAAGTAAACTTACAGACGCAGCGACTATGAAATATACTCGCCAACAAGTAATATTTGTTTAGTAAAATAGCGACCCTTCGTTGTTACAGGAAATTGTATTTTATGGTGACTTATTTTGGGTTTCACATTTTCTTAAAGCATTTGAAAACTACTTATGAATAACTTAACTGTAATATTTCAATATAGGTATCTATAAGAAGTTTTAGTCTTTACGATGCAAATTGAAGAACCTCTTATATCTCGTACATTACGTGACTATGACTTAGTATCTTAAACGACGTAGGTTATCCACGAGATATGGGAAGGTATGACTTTAAACACAACATTATGCTATCAACGAACTATGTTTTTTGTCTTAAAACTTAAAGACAGACAAGCCAAATGTGAGGTTGGAGTGATGTGAGGCGTTTCACTCCGTGGGGCATGGTGCGTAAACAGGTATGTATTTCACTCTGTTCGACCAAAACTTTCTATTGCTTTCCCGGGATTCAAACTCAGAACCATTCAGCTACAAGGGTCGATATGCAAGGATATAAGGAAACCAAAAAAAAAAAAAAAAAATTAAAACTCCAAACATAAACACTACAATTACTCGATGTTTTGGATGGTTTACAATACAAATAAAGGTTGATATTACACATTTTGCTTTTGCTTCAGTATCCGATAGTGTAAATCACATTAGACGGGGTAAAAGTGGATTATTTTCAAGAAGACGCTTAATTCGTATAATTTTATTTTATACAAAACATAATTGTATATATTTTCGTTACTATTTTTTAGATCTAAATTTAAATCTTTATTAATAAAATAAAAAGTCCTGTCTGTATACATGTCCTATATACATTTGTTTTTAAATAGTACCTATATTGGTTGGCTCTTAATAATCTAAATGTTTAATAATAAATTGGTAAACCTGCGTATGAGACATCCCTCAATATGAATATAGAACAAAAAGCACACGATAAATCACAAAAGAACAAATACATAGAGAAAAGGGCGCGTTACAAGGGAGTTTTGGAAAATTTACACACCGTTTGTTTTCCGAGTATTTGATCGATGTCGCTGTGGAAAAAAACACAGCCTTTGTTCATACCGGAATTGGGGTGAGGTCAACTTGAATTTGTTTATGTGGCGATTATCGGGAAAGGGTTAGGAACCCGGTTAACTGTACTAATATTATAAAGCTCGTTTGTTTGAACGCGTTTTATCGGAAACTGCGCTTTTGAAATTAAATTTTTTTTTGTGTTGTATAGATCATTTAACGAGAAGGGCTTTAGGCTATAATATCATGTTGCTACCAATGGGATTAGAAATTATGAAAAAATTGACGGTACGTGCACTGCGAAATTGTTGAAAAAATAAAAATAATGCATGTGTAAATGACTGAAAAAATGTTCGTGACAGTGTACGAGAGTCTATCTTTAAAAATTAACTCACAAGAACCGTTTTTTTTTTGCATTTCTAATGTTTTTGTTAGAGTTGTATCAACATAGTAATATTAATTATGCAAAAAATAAAACAACGTTTGTCTGTTCAGCTAGTAAGCGTTGGACCAGCGTGGATATAGGTTATTAAGTTTACGGGGTTATTGCAAAAATAAATTTTGTTGACCAAAATACCTATTCCACGCGGACAAAGGCGCGGGCCCTGCTGAAAGGTTCAAATAAAATAGAAAGATAAATTTAAAGAAACCGTCTTCAACGGCTTAACGCGAAATATATTATATCGTTTTTAACTATGACCCGACGCTTCGGATGCTTTAAACAGTCATAACCAAGCAGGCATGCCAGGCGTCACGATATCCTGTATTCGTGTCCTATTATGGTGCACAGTTGACCGCCTCTGTAGCCAAATGGTTAAACGTATTGCCTAGCATTGCGTTAAGCGCGAGTGGTCCTGGGTTTGAATCCCAGGGAAACAAACAATTGTTTCGTTAAAAGAACGGATCAGTGAAACGGACACAGAAATATTTGCCCCATGCCCCACGAGGGGGAAACGGGATTACACACACTTGGTGCACAGTGTTTAATATGACAGAACATTTATTTTTTTAATTTTCCTTCAACCCCTGAATAAGGTAACATAACAATACTGATTCGTAACCTTTATATAAATAATATTTGATACCGGCCTAGTCTATATTAACTTACATGTGAAATATTTAAATGAAAACCCTCTACGTATTCAAATAAGTTCACTTACACAAATAAACAGAATCGAATCGCGCACACGTAATTAAAAGGCAGGGAATCCTTATTGGACACGTAGACCGCAGGTATCACGTTTGTTTAGGACCGATATCTACTTAACTGACTTTGTCACACACTCGTCTTATTAAATTCTCCCTTTGTTAAAATTGGTTTAGTTATTTCCATCACATACGAGTGAACTAACTGGGTGACTTTGATGTTCTACTAAACTCGATTGCAAATATTTTGCTCTATCGGGTCTTGTAATGGTTTATAAGCTAATTAACGAGTCGTGGGTCCGATCCCCAGTGGATTACAAGAATTTATTAAATATGTTGGATTACGTCTGGAATATTTTGATAAATTAATGCTAAAATATCGAAATAACACCACTATATAAAAATAAAAAACTAAATCTGCATTTTGGATTAAGTCTGTAGATTTCGGAGTATCCAAAACCCAAGTATGTTGTATGGCTGGGCTATTTCATCTTCCATCAAGTGAAAGTCATGTTTGTTTTTCGACCTCTTTCAGAGAAAAACCAAATTGAAGCTTTTTTCAGAATACTTCTAATATAAGTGCAAAATATATGAGTATTCGCTATGATTTTTTGTTATCAGAGTTTGTTATAAAGGAAGCTTCTCAGGATGTCTAGATGTATGTCCATTACTACTTCACGGTTAAACGCCTAGACTGATTTGGATGAATTTGTAATGTAACATTGTACATACTCCAAAATTAATAGGCGTACGTAAAGAAATGAATGATTGGATTTTAATTAAAAAAATATTTTTTAAATAAAACACTAACAGGTTTAAAACGCGATATATTAGTTAAACTTTTTTGAAAATGATTTTTAACTTCGGCTCGACGTTTCGTATGCTTTGCAGCAGCCGTGGTCATGGGGAGACTCTCTCCGTTTAAATGTGTACCATTCGCGTAAACTATAGACTGTATTTAAGATATTATTTGATGAAATGAAAATATTTAAACTTAGACTAGATGCGTTAATGAAATAGAATAGCGTTTGACTGTGTCCAGTAATTTGTTTCTTTAAATAACGAACACGATATTTAAAGAAACAATAAAACAAATTGAAAGTTGTTTTATTAAAACAAGAACAATTAATTTCAGACGAGAAGAAAGGCTTTAGCTCAGGTTTTTTGAAGGCTCTTGAAAGTGAAATGTCAAAAAGATTTCACAAATAACTTCAAAGAAAGAGCGCAAATAAATCAGTGGAATCCTTTGAAAGGGAATTACATCAGAGGGCTAGTACGACAAATGGAGCGACATTGATAAGAATACATTATTTTTAAAGTGGAGCTCTTGTTTTCCATGGGCTCCTGGTAATTATAATGTTATTTAATGGTAGAGGAGGAGCGTTCTTGATGGGAGGTGAAATATTCCAGCTACATAACATCGAAACAAGATGCCCTGTCGACCTGTGGTGGCTTTGGATAACACTGAAACCGATGCGCGATTAGACTTAACGGCTTTTTTCTGTGAACGGTAGTTTGTGAACCGGACGAAATTATCGATATTCCTACCTCCCAATTAATATCCAGATTTACAGACGAAGTCCAATATGTGAATACTGTCTATAGTTTACGCGAGTAATAAATAATATTAAATTTATCAATTTATATCCACCATTTTACGTAGATCCTTTTATTATAAAAGATAGCGTGTTGTCACTTAATTAAATATTATTTAATCGTGAAATAACGTGACGTCGGCCCTTCCTTGTTGCCAAGCTGTACGGTAGTCGCCATGACGGCACACGGAAACGGGTAATAACTTTTAAAATTATGATCTTTTGTTTCTTGTACCTGAATTAATTTGAACACGACAACAGAATGCTAGCTGGCTTTCTCGTATTCTGAGGAAACGTAAGTAAATCTATTACTTATATTATAAACCTGTATAGTTATGTAAACGCGCTAATCTAAGGAACTACTGTTTCGAATTGATTTTTTTTGTGTTGGTTGGACCATTTGTGGAAGCTTTAGGCTCTAAAACATCAGGCTGAGACCAATACGGGATATGTAAAAAAAAAAAAAAAAAAATTTTTTCCCCGGGGGGCCCCCGGGGGGGGGGGGGGGGCACACAAAAAAACCCCCCCCACGCGGGGAAACCCCCCCCCCCCCTTTAAAAAAAAAAAAAAAATAAAAAAAAAAAAAAAAAAAAATAAATTTTTTTTTTTTTTTTTTTTTAAAACCTCCCCCCCCCCGGGGGGTTGGCCCCCCCCCCCCCGCCTTCCCTGGCCGCTTCTCTTGCCAGTGCAAGCCCCGCATATGTCGTATTTTATTGAATTTAAATAGCGTTTTGCACGTGCAAACATATTAAATATAAAATATTAACTATACATGTAACTAATATACATTATACAGGAACTAGTCAAGTAAGCAAAACAGAAACAGTCTCATGAAATTTTAATGGCTTTGCAAATTAAAATTACTTTGTGTTTATTGTTTTTCTTTTGCTTAAGTTAATTAAACATTTAAATAAAACACTTTAACGGTTTAAAACGCGATATATTAGTTAAACCTATTTGAAAATTAAACCGTTAGTGTTTTATTTAAATGTGTACTACTCGCGTAAACTATAGACAGTATTAAAATAAATAATTTATGCACGTACAGACATACCCAACACCTTTGATATTGTCTGTACTTTATTGAGTAGTACATTTAATAAAACACGTTCACGAGTTTAAAACACGAAATATATAGCTAACTTATTTTTAATTAGTGGATTTTAAGATGAAAGTTTCCATCTTCAGTCCCATGACCACCATTATTGATGGCATCTGAAATTCCGTAAATTAAAAATAAGTTAACTAATACATTCAAGTTTTAAACCGTACACATTTTTATTTAAATGTGTTCCACTCGCGTTAACTACAGACAGTATTTAAGACGTTTCAGTTCATAGATAACATACAGTATGTTTGATATATTATCTCATAGTACAGTTCTCCCCAACCTCCTCAGTTCCTAATCAGGTATTCATGTATGTAAGCAGAGGCAAGAACATACCTGTTATCTACTGATGTAAACTTATTTCTGTATCAAAGGCATGCTTACGATTAGGTATCTAGGCCTTCAATCAAAGCATTCAGCTGCTTATGCCTCAACTGGGATCTTGGCCTCCATCTTCGATTTGCCCAGAACGTATTAGTAACGTACCAATTTGTTTAAGGACGTATCTTTTTTTCCGACGAGAACATTTGTTACTTGTATTTCGTGTGCTCAACCGAAGATCGAACTTCCGACCTATAGGCACTCTCAGAAGTAGGATGGTTCTCAAAGTATACAGATAAGTTTTCGAATAACTTCCCTTAATTTCGACGGTCTCTTTTGGTGTAGTGGTAACAGCGTACGGTTTATAACAAACGGGTCGTGGGTTCGATTAACGTGTTTCTAATCAATTTATAATTTTTCTGAAACCTGTTGGAGTTAGTTAGCAAATATTGGATGGATATGAAATGGGTGGACCATCCATCTAGAGATGAAAAAGCCGTGAAGTTCAATGCATTTCCATTTTCCGAATATCTAAAGACAAGAATGTCACAGCGCATCGTGCTGCGATATTATATGGCTGGGGTATAACACATTTTTTAAGGGAACCTCGTGCTTCTCTTTCTTCTCTATCATAAAAAAATTACCCTGTGACGTTTTTTGTTTTGATGTAGGGATTAGGTATTAGATTATTCTGTATAACTGAGGCAATGTATTTATTTCGCCTAGAGTCGAACTCAGAATTTCTCCTGTTAAATACAGGCAGCTAGAGGCAGAGTGGCCTAATAACAAAAAACATGATTTTCAATAAGAAAAAAATAAAAATGCACAATTAACTTAGACGAAAATTAAATAGTACTATTATTTGTTTAAGAACTATGTCAACAATTTTCGGTCACTGTGCTCACATTTTTATACTATGAAAATATAAATAACTCAAGTCATAAAATTGCAGTTAGGCTACTCTGCCTCTAGCGGCCTCAATTATCTAAGTTTATAACTTTCACACTTAACACACTAGGTATTAAAAATGTGTCTTTTACATACCAAAAACTATGTAGAGATTTAATAAGTCGTAAATTTTTATATGTTTACCGTGGAGTACGTACGAATAGCCTTCATTTGTTTCAGGATGTCGTCGGAAATGTCAAAAGAATATTGAATAAATGTCTTTTGCACAAAAGAATTTGTAATATCTCTGAAGCGGAAGAGTGTTGTGAGCTATTTCTGCAAATATTTGCCTGCGAAATAAAGTTGGTTTTTTTTTTTTTTTTTTTTTTTTTTTTTTTTAAAAAAATTTTCCCCCCCAAAAAAAAACCCGGAGGGTTTTTTTTTTAAAAAAAAAATTTTTAAATTTTTCCCCAAATTTTTTTTTAAATATTATTGTGTTATATTGAACAGCAATAACGTTTAAATACAATATTTTAACGGTTTAAAACGGATATATATTAGTTAAACTTGTTCGAAAATTGTTTTACTACGGCCAGACGTTTCGTTGTCTCTGTAGATAAACGGGTCTCCGTGACCAAGGCTGCTACAAAGCATCCAAAACGTCGGGCCGTAGTTGAAATAGTTTTCAAATAAGTTTTACTAATATATATCATATATTTAAATGTGTACTACTCGCGTAAACATTATAGCGTTAACAATAACATTATTAAAAGTTATAGTGTTTTATGTAACTCAACCTGAAGGCTTTAATATTGTTTTTTTTAAATAATTTAAAGACGACGAATCAAACCTCCAACTAACAGACTATCGCCACAATGCCGCTGTTTAAGCTATCGAACTACCATCTTACCGCATATATCATTCTTACTCCTTTAAGCTAATATAAGCTATCAGGTAGATTAAAGTGTGAACTTTTTAAAATTGAAGTATGTTTTAAAATATTACCCACTACATAAATAATAACGGAAAACGTTCACAGCAAATAAGTTATTTCAAAACTATAATGTTGAATTTATACGAAATTTATGTGAATTCATATAATTTGCTTCGTGTTTGCAGAATCTGTGTGTTTGGCGAAATTGATACACTTTGTTGTAATCATATTCAAACATAAATGCGATTTGGTCGCTATCTTCATTTGGCACCCAATATTGTTCATGGTAAGTGCATTATGTGTTGAAGCTGTAGACATTTTAATTAAAATTATGTGATTTCTTTATACTAATATATAAATCTGAAGATAATTCGATTTGAAAAGATATTTTTGTGTTAGTTAGAAAATTTATCGAAGAAGGCTATAGGCACATCGCGCTATGACTAATAGGAAGAAGCAGCGGGCAATGTAAAAAAAGGGGGGAAATTTTTATCTCTGTGAGTTTCCGATGCGTACGCTGCGAATGGTTCAAGATACCCAAAAAATATTATGTTAGAAAGAATAATTCCTTTAAGTGATCTAAAAATATGTCCGCGACACTATATAGCTATCTTTCAAAATTAACTTGCAAGATCGACGGGACGCGACTGGGGGGGGGGGAAAAATTAAATTTAAAAAGGGGGAAAAAACGGGGGTCGCTCCCCCCCCCATTTTTGAAATTTACCTTTTTACAAAATTATAGGTACACAAAAAGGCATTGTACCAACTATAATAATAATCTTAAACATCCAGTGCTAAAACACAAGATTACAAACAACTATTCTTCCAAAGATATACAATATTAATAACATAAACTGTATGTAACTCTCAAGTTTATATCTTTCCTACTTGTTGTGTATACTTTTACGATGTGCCTTTGTTCTTGTTTATTATTTCTTACACCTACCCACTTAGTAAGATTTTTCTATTTCTTTTTCCTTAATTCATGTGCCTGGAAGTGATAGTGCTTAGCGATAAGGCCGCCTTTTACTTCTAAGTTGGTTTAGAGTTTTTTCTTTTTTATATTATCTCTTTGTTTGTGGTGTATTATAAGCAATAGAGCAATAATAAATAAAATAAAGTAAGACCGCATCCTTAGCTTAGTAAAAACTACTATTTTGCATTAGTAACTTTCCACGTATGCGTTGCGCTAAGCTCGAGATATCCTCAGTTCCAGGTTAAAAATACTAATTGTATCGGGCGGCATGGAAGCGTGCAAAGTATAGACAAAAAGATAGTTTTTAAATAGTAAATTTATTTATTGTATATTATTGCTTAATAATACTTTCTGTAGTTTACGCGAGTAGTACACATTTAAATAAAACATTTACTAATGTCGGGCCGCAGTTAAAATAATTTTCAAATAAGTAAAAAAAAATTTCAAACAAGTATCTAATACATATGGCGTTTAAAACCGTTAGTGTTTTATTTACAAATTAAATTATAGTTGTGAGAATGATACTTTAAAAAATTGGCACTAAATCTCTGTTTAAAGCAAACAAGACACCGAAAAGTAAAATAACGTCTCGAAAGTTTCAAATAAATTTGAAATTCATTAATTGCAATCAGAACATTTCGTGTTCTGACTTCTGGAGTTAAAGCTACGTCGTAAACTCATAAAAAGGGGTTGGTCATAATCATCCACAGGTCGTTGAACCCAAAGCTTCGTTCACACAGTGGATTGAACTGCAATGCACCGGAGCAACATAAAAAAATAAAACTCAGCGTAGTGTAATAACGAACTATGTCGGTGAGGGTTTAGTTACACATGACTATCCATGACCCGGATATATCTAAATCTGTCATATTTAGGTACATACGGATACGCAGACGTCGTCAATGATATTTTTTTTAATATCGAGGAGAACAGACAAGCATATGGTTCACTTGAGGATGTAAAAACCCAAGCCAAGATGGCTGTCGAGCTATCTTTGGTTTCAGATATTCATTAATCATATTCAAAGTTAAATGCAATGCATTGCATGCATGCATTTTCGCAAATTACTATATACTGAAATTTCTTTTACAATAATCCTAATGATAGTCATCATGAAATATTATTGAAAAGCTGAATCATTTAACTCAATTATATATCAATTTAACTAACATATTTCGCTTTTTAAACCGTTAAATAGTATTTTTTATGTAATATAGGAGGACAGGCAAACAAATTGATTAAAACAACATACCAAGAACATCATAAAGACAACTCCCAAGATACTAGGACACTCTTTAGGGTTACATAAATTTTGATCTGTTCTCACTCACATTTGTTTTCTCCTTGTATTATTACGTTAAGCAAATATAAAGGATTTAAAAAAGTTATTTTCAATTTTTAAATAATAGTTATCACTTTTTATGTATATGGTAACACAACGGCAGCCAATTGCAAGCGATAATTTTCGTTGCCAGTACCGCAAAGTTTTAATAACACCGTTAACTCGAATGCTTTTAACTTAAATTTATATTGAACTAATTTTAGAAGTTATTTCTTATTTTTATTGTTGAATAAGTCGAATTTCTCCCATTGTTACTAACTGATTTGTCTCAATTTAAAATTTCAACATTCAAACTCTTATAATTTAAAAGTCGTAATAAAAAAAATAAAATAGTAAGTAGCTTCCAGTTTTTTTTTTTAATAGCAGCAAGTTCATGACTGACGATCCTGGGTTTGGATCTCAACAGGTCCAGCATTTTTTTGAAAAATTTTTTTAAAAATTGGTTAGACCCATTGTTTGATTAATGTTTGGTGTAAATATTGATATTCCATTAGGCCCATGAACCGTCCATACAGTCTAGTCTGCCCCTTTCTGAATCTCAAGCCGAAATAGGTCGTCGACAGAAATACTTAATTAGATCAATGTAATTTTCAGCAAGCAAAATCCATGGTTGTTTCATAAAAAAACTAGCCAAAATATCACATGTGGAAAGTGTGTACCCATGAAAATACAGTTTGCATTTTCCAGGTCAAATATAAATATTAAAAACTCCCACTGAGGATTTAAAAATTTGATGAAGCCTTTTTTAACTTAAATTATTTGAGTCTGACTGAAATATGCCTGAAAATATTAATATTTATTACGCGCCTATTAATACTCAATATTTTATGGTTATTGAAGTTAAATGTGTTATATTTTTTAAAGCAGTGCCAAATAGAGACAGCTCAATAGAGCTGATTGCACAAAGTCTTTTCTATAATAATAGAAAAGACTTTGTGCAATTACTCAATATAAAATTATAAAGTTAAAGAGTTTGTTTGAACAAGCTAATCCTAGGATCTACTGCTTATGTGTTGCTTGGGCCTTTTATGCAAGAACGCTTTAGGCTATAAAACATCAAGCTGCTACCAATAGGAGAGAAAAAGCAGAGGGAAATATTGGAAAAATGAGAAAAATTATTTGTGCCAATTTCATAAAGTGTTGCGATCATTCACGCAGAATGCAACGGTTTAAGAAACAAAAAAAAAAACAATGTGTGAAACATTGATTCTTCTTTAAATGATGTGAAAAAAATGTTCGCGACAGTAACCTCCACAAGACCGATGGGAAGCGGACCATGTCGTGGGTATCAGCTATAATTAAAAAAGCTGAGGATGTCGTTGGCAAAAATAAATAATATGATGCCCAAAATTATTATTCAACGCGGCCAAAATCACGATGTCGAAGAATTCTGGGTTAGCTGCTACTTTTATGGTTTAGTCAAAGGACACATAACATATCTTGATGATGGCTTAACAATTCCTGAACAGCTCAAAAGACCCTGATAGCTCAGCAGCATGACCGCCTAGTCTTATACAATTTATAAAACCTTACGGCCTACCGATGCAACATTCAAACAAACGAATTGAAGAAATAACAATATGATCATAAAAAACTTGCAAGTTTAGACACGTGCGAGTGGAAGCATCGCCTTTTGTCAAACTGGGCATACGTTGGTTTTTTAAGTTTGCAGTTTACGCGAGTAGTACGCATTTAAATTAACCACTTTTAACGGTTTAACGCGAAATCGATTTGTTAACTTTTTTAAAATTTATTTTAACTACTAATGTGCACCCATGGTCACGGGACGACGTCAGAACGTCGGGCCGTAGTTAAAATAGTAAAGAAGTTAACTAATATATTTCACGTTTAAAATCGTAAATTATAAGTTACGTATGTATAGTTATAATAAATATATCTGTACACGACGTATATTTGAGTATTCCTACAACACAGACTTTACAGTAAACATTAATAATAATCTCGCTATGACTATAATTTGTTCCAACGAATCAATTACAAAGTAAGTTCACGTTTCGAGCAGTGTAGGGGTAGTTTGGTATTGTATTATGTTTCGCAAGTGTTTCCAATTTGCACTTCATACTGACAGAGAACAATCAATTTGCATGCCTACTAGTACGGGTGGACTAGAGCAATAATTTGAAACTTTATGAACCTTTGTTGAAATCGTATCTAAAAAGCTTATACATTAAAAAAAAAAAAAAAGAAAAAAATAAAAAAAAATTTGGGGGGGGGTCCCAAAAATGGGATTGGGAAAGAAAAAGGAAAAAACCTACCTTTCGGGCGTGCGCTGCCATAAACGTTACTTACACATAATTATTTAATGCTACTAATATTATAAACATCATTTAGTTTAAATGCGCGATACTACGTAATCCTAATCCTAACCCTGCGTAGACGAAGTCGCGGGCACCAGCTAGTAATGCTATATACAGCCTAATCTATAATAATAAAGCAGAATAGTCTGTTTATTTGAAAAAAACGGGGAAAATTATTCATCTTTGTACATTTCCGATGCGTACGCGGCGACAACGGTTCAAGATAACCGAAAATAGTTCTCAATATGACACAGCTAGTGACACTATATACTCAACACTAGACACACAATTACACGTTTTTATTACAAATTTGATTCGACATTGAATACAAGCTTTCTTCCGCAACGTTTTCTGGTTATTTTTTTCAAACAAACATATTTTATAACCAAATTTAACAATATAGACCAAAGGTATATAGTTGTTATAAGGTTAGTTCTAGATTTAATGGATTCAAACTAAACTCTTAATTACCGTCTGCTGTTTACGCGAGTGGTAGACATTTTAATAAAACCCGTTTAAAACGCGAATTGTATACATAATAATCTATTAATGAAAACCACGAATAGATCCGAGCCGTTCCAGAGATTGGCGTGTACATACAGACGGATATTTTTATTGTTTTACTTGTCACTCTTTATAATTCACACTTAGATTTTGACAATACAGATATTATTTCTGTTTTGCATTATAATCAGATAAACTTTAAAAAATTGGTGTTGCGATTAGTACCTTTTATTACGAGCAAAATTGTAATTTTCCTCGGGATTGTGCACAAAATGTGATGTTACGGAGAAGTAGAGGCTTAAGTCATTCTCCACAGTCGAAAAGGCGGGAAGATGAGATAAGTATTATAAAACGGGAGGGTTTCCCAGAATATGTTATTCAGAATACCGCTGAAACCCAATCATATTTTTCTTGTATTTACACTTGACCTTTCGCATTACAAATCGACTGAAATATTCTTGACTTTTAACGTATTTTTCCGGATAACGAAATCATCAAAAGTATAATTAACGTTAATAAATAAAACACAAATATAATTAATTTATTCAAGTGACATTTCGAAGAAAAAAGCTTTAATTTCATAAATCTAAATAACTTTGAATTGTAGACGAGAATCAAAATAAATATTTAACTATTTTCCTTCGTGACATTACAAAATTCAGAATACTGTATTCGTCTGCGTTTGCTTAGGCTTTCAAAGGTTACGAGAATTAATTTAGGGCAAACGTAATTGTTTATAGTAAGCAGTTCGAAACTTGATAAAGTTGGTCGCTATAAGTAAGTATTATCTGTAGTTTATGTGAGTAAACAAAAAACTTTTAACGGTTTGAAAGGCGAAATATATTATTTAAGTTAATTTCACTGTATATGACATAAGATCTGACGTTTTGATTGCAAATTATCATATTAATCTACGAATATATTTTACGTTTTAAATCATTAACAGTGGTTTATTTAAATGTACGTATAAATCGTACAATTATGGCTTTAGACAGAAACACACGAAAACCCTATTAAAAAAAAGTTTTTTTCCGGTATTTGAGTTTTTTTTTTTACGTATATACGTTAAAAGTAATTTTATTTTAATGTTAACTTTATTAAAAGTGATGTTCAAACATTACGTGCAATGGACCAACACTGTTTGGTTGCCATGACAACCTTCACGCTTAACGATCTTTTTGCTTGAGTAAAGAGAGTTTAACAATTTGTTATTTTTACTTTAATAAGGTAGCTTTATTAATGCCTGACCCGATGAATTTAGTGTACAAAATCCACTTAACAAGCGATTATATTAATTGTAAACAGAATGAATTAATTTCATTCGAAGCAATAAATTATTAAACAAACTCCCAACGAACAACAAAATGTAAGGATAATATTGTCTTGATCGATCGCTTAATCGGCATTATAACGGCAGTTTAATGTCAAAATAATCGCTCGTTAGCTTTGTAACTAGCATGGGTTTTAATTACAAGACCAACTTCTTAATTTCCCCCTGGGGAAGTGCGAAGGTTCCATTGAAACGTCGGGCTAAATTGATGGCCTTGTGACCAGCGGTTCAAACTTGAATGCTAGGGCCGGCCGCGTCAGTCGTTCCTCCGTAGTCCGTATAGCCACACGCTCGTGTTTTTCGGGACAGCGCTTGCCACGAGGTTGGCACACATGGTTTGTCTCTTGCGCACCTATTCACCAATACAAACAATTCAATTAAGAAGTTAGTGACAACCGAAACAAATGACAGTTGAAAATTTTTTTTTAATATATGAGTGATTTTCGAAAAGTGATGCCGTGTACCAACATGAGGGGAACAATATTATTTGTTTATGTTTATCTCGTTCTCCCAGGACCATCTTATACTGCGGATAATATAGGTTAGTGTTCTTAAGGTCGCTTTTCTACAGATTATGTTAACGCACTGTTTAAGCCACAGAGTATAAATTAGAGCATATATTTAATACTGGCAGGTTTTATATATAACTAGCCTTTTTGCTGCATTGCTGGCTGGTTTTGGTGTATGTTTTCAAAGCCTTGTTAAAATTCTCCATTTATGAACTGCGCGTTATTATATCCCATTCAAATATTTCTTTTTTGTCGGTCAGTTTTTTTGATAATGGCTCGGTGTTGCGTTTATTGTTCGTTGGAATTAACGACTAAAGTTTGTTTTATAGTTCCATGGTTATTTACCAAGACTTTGTGGAGTATAACTAATAATTGATTTAATAATATCGTTATTTCTCAATAACATTTTAATAAGTATTTTAGTTTAAAACATTTATTTTTAGACATTACACCTAACTATACATAGTATAAACACAAATGAATCCGTAATACATCCCAAATCGCATCCTCCCAATCGCATATCCCAAACGGCTGAGCTAAATTTGATTATTGACACTTTAATTTCGACATTATAGAATGCTTTAGTGAATGTAGATCTGCATCCTCTCTGACCCTTCTGTTACCTTCCTTTTACCAGGAAGGTAGTAAGACTACCTAAGCTGGCCTTCTTTAACGCAGGGATCGGATTGCACCATTCTGAAGACAAAATAATGCGTCCAACGTGGTGCTTACTCCCACGGCTCTAAGATTAGTTATATTCTCATCCTCTACAGATTGAGGTAACCTGGCTGTTTATCATTGTGGTACAAATTGGTGGTATATGTAAAGAATAATTATAAATATTGATATAAATCATAAGAAGTCATATAATTTTTAATTTTTTTTTATTATTGTGAGTAATCTGGCCTCTTTTATCTAGTATCAACGCGCATTTTCCGCATTTGGCGTGTGTTTGGTATGTAAATCTAATCGGACCTAGGAGTAAATTTAAATTAGAACGCGAATCGATCCTGAAATTTTCGAATTGTTTCCAATCGAATAGTTGCGTTAATTAAACCCCTAATTCAATTTCGTATTCATACCGCCGATGACTGTGATTCGTGTGAGATAAAAAGGTCAAATGTTCAATAGCGTTGCCGTAGTTTACGCGAGTAGTACACATTTAAACGATACACTTTAACGGTTAAACGCGATATATATTATTAACTTATTTGAAAATTGTTTTCACAAATATATACCGCGTTTTAAACCGTTAAAGTGTTTTATTTGAAGGTCAAATGTTAATGTTACCATAACCATAGCAAGCAGAAGTAGTTTTGTCGCTTTATAGAAGTGTCTAAAAGTTGCAATAAATGCTTACTTTAACATTATGGATATGGTAGAAAGGTCATTGGCCTGTGACAATGTTGAGTTATCCTAATAGCGACAATAAAGACGTTAGAGACGAATATAATTACAACTTTAGGATCTTAAATAATTTGACCTTAAATCGGTTACATACGTATGGTATGTTAGGAGTTGTTAGAATTATTCTTGGTTTTAAAGATTCAAATGTTGATAAAGAATTTTTATTTCTTTTTGCATATCGTTTTGTTGTTACACTTCTCTTCTTGTCTATCTTTATTAAAATACTCACAACAATAAAAAATACAGAATCAGGATAACATTTTTACGAAAACAAGCGTTGCCATAGCAACCGCGTTGTTTACTATGTCATGATGTTGCCCACCCCCTTTTTATATATTTCTCTATCTAATGAGAAGATCTATTATGTAAGGAGATGATGTTCGTTTAAATATTTAAGAGATACTATTTTTTGAAATGTCTAAAATATAAATTAGATTAAAGTCATTTGACTCGTTGGTCTAATAGTAGTACAACAATAATCCAATATCAATCAACGCGTCTTAGTTTCTATTACCACATGTTTTAATCTATTTATTTATTTATCAATTTTTGAAATCTGGACGACGCACTGTATAATTCATAAAACATCGTACACAAATGAAAAGCAGTGACGTTTGGATATTATATAAAAAATATATATTTCTCGATTTCCGTTTGTAGATTTCCACAAAGTGGAAGTCAAAATAGATCGACAACACATCTTTTTAAGATTTAAAATAGCTGAGATATTTCACTTTCCTCCTTCTTATTATAACTTTATATAACATTTATCTGCGATTCGAACCTGGAACCTCTATTCGAAGGGGCTAAGCAACGTTTAAGAACTAAACAAAAATCATTGCCTAGTGCATCTATTACCTATAAAATTTTTACGTTAAAACACTACTGTGCGCTAAAAGGCGATTCTTCACTGAACAAGTCAACCGAATAACTAGTTTCACGATATATCGATAGAAGGCTATTGTTCATGTGGAGGCTTTATTCAAATTTCGTAGAACCAGAGTTTTAGTCGGGCTTTTTGTAACGTGTGAAAAGAATACGTTTCTATGTGTTCTTTTTAGTTTGGAATGCAATTAGCAATGGCCTATTTAATATTACGGTCAGTTGTGGAGTAATAAAAATGGTACTTTTTAATGAAAATAGACGTTAGCGATTTTACGGTTCTATAAATTACTAGCTGACTTCAACAAAATATTATTATTAATAATAATAATAAGAAACCTCTGTATTTGGCACTCATTATTATTTCTAAACGGATCTTGAAACTTAATCTTTAAATATAGACATATATTATCGAGGAAGTTTTTCAAAATGATTGAAAGAAAATAATCTTTTCACTTATTTTTACGATATTTTAAACTGTTTTTGCAACGCACGCAAATGTACCCTCAAAGGATATTTTTTCAGGCAATTTTTTCACACTTTTTCTGTTTCTGCACTCCTATTTGTCGCATCGTGATGTTATATAGTCTAAAGCCCTCCTAGATAAATGTTCTAACAAAAATAAATCAAACTTATAATTCCTGCGATTCAGAAACAAACAAACTCAATTCAAACACTTTTATATTTTTAGTATTATAATGTTATATCATGAACTCTTATTCGATTTTGAGAGTTACATATGAGTCGATTACACGGAAATATCAGTTTTTGAAGTCAAATATTATTTATTTTATATTTTGTATGTCTATTAAACTTTCGGTAACCATAAACAAACGGAACAGGAATGATATTGAATCAATGCGTCTGTGAATTTTGGATTGTCAAATGCGTCAATGTCAAATGGTCATCATCGCATCGTGTTTAAATGTTCTGTCTTCTGTCACATGAATCTCATACTTAACTGTCTTCTTCGGAAAATCGTATGATTTTAAGATAGCCCGAAAGAGTTTCTGTCAACTTTGTTACAATATATTCTATCTAGCTAAGATTTGATATCCCTTTTTCTCAAGTAACGAGGTTAAGGAAACTCTTAAAGCTAAATTCTGTTAAGACTCGACTATTGTGCCCTGAATACCTGCCTCTCCATTATATTCATTACAACATACATTACTTTAACAGGCTAACGCTTGTCTCTTGAATTTAGCTTCTAAAACATTCTATCTTTCGTCTAAAAACTGGTTATAAATTATCTCGCTTGTGTTAGCTCGGCTTCTGTTGGGGTCACAGAATATCAGTGTTGGGACATTAGTCCCAACGTGGCTGAGTGGATTTTTTTCAGAGGCAACTGCTGTATTACATATTATTTTATCTGTATTTGTGACTTTAATATTTGTATGTCTTGTGTTGTTTATGGATAAACGTATTTTTATATCTACGAAAAAAACGGTTTCATTGCCCTGAAATAACATACGTATATACAGTAATGTGTTTGACGCACGTCTTATTTAGGGGGTTTTGGACTTATCTTTATGTTCATGCATTATACCTAAGCATAACTTTAATATGTAATATATTTTTTAATCATCATGGAAGATGGGCTCCTTCATTCCAACGTTTTATAATTATAATATTTCTCCCTCTTCCGCATAAAATTTACCTGTAAGTACGGAAAAATTTCATGAAATACAAATTATGTATACACAAGGCGAAATATTTAATTTCGGTGTTAAATACACTTTCAAAGTAATTAATGCAAATTTTTATTTTTATTCGGCCGCATTGCGATCTCAGTCAAAATGCTGTGACCTTATATTTACGGCTGTTAATTAAAAATTCAATAGAATTTTCCAGCAAACTTGGATTCTTGACAACGTGGAACTCGTAGCGACGGCTCTACGAAATGTTACGGTACTGCTACGCGTCAAGGTCTATTAGCGTTGACGGCGCTACGCCATGTTACGTTGCGAGTTTTTGAGATCTCGAAATTCTTAGAACAACCTGCATTTTAGAATTGTTATGCTGCATTCATTTTTTTAAGTAAACTAAAGTTATTAGTAAAGTGAAAGTATTAATATATTAGTCGAATAACGTCGGCATTTACTTAACTTAATTACAAATTAACTTGAACACGTTTCGTAATATTGCTTTAAGCGCGACATCCTGGTGACACAATCTGGCGGTTGTAGTGTGTAAGTACAGGACGTAGGAATCTTTACTACTTTTTCTTTAGAAAACGTTTTCTAATAAAACAGACAGATATTAGATTTCAAGATTTATCAAAATATGCAATATAATGCTTTTAAACTACCATTTTATCTGATGATAAATAAAAAATTAGTTGTATGTGTAGACACGTATCCCATAGAACACAAATTGCTGGATGCAGGAGCTTTGAAGGTAAATTTCCTCTATTTCTTAAGCTTTTTATAACAAATTCATCAAAGCGCAGTGCATAGACAGAAGCAATTATAATAATGAACTACGAACATGAAACTGTACACTTTCCACCTTGGAGTAGAAGTAATTAATTTTCTTTCATGAATATTCCATAAAGTATTTCGTTATTAAGCAAGACAATGTAACTTTTTGCTTTTATTATTCTGTAAGATAGTGTAATTTCTATTTTCTAATAAGTTATAATTGGTTTTACAATAAAAATGTTAACTACTGTCTGAAGTTTACGCGATTACACATTTAAATAAAACTCTTTACAGATTTAAAACGTAAAATATATTAGTTAAACTTATTTAAAAATTATATTAACTACGGCCGACGTTTCGGATGCCTTGGTCACGCGGAAACCCGATTAACTAATATTTATCGCGTTTTAAACCGTTAAAGTGTTTTATTTAAATGAGTTGAGCGTTTCTGTTTAGTTCTTTAGATTGTTGCGAAGAAGAACCATTTTATAAACTGGAAACGATAATATAAAATTGTTTATTTTTACCTGACTCTACCAGCCTACGATAACAAGTCAAAGATAGGATCAATTTATCAACCGTTTTGACGTGCCGTGGACACGGCGTGACAAAATTCGCAGTTGTCACGTTTTTAATTAATATACGGGGGATAGGTTGCGCGCCCTTTGTCACTCGCAGTGTTCGTCATTACTCCGTTTTGAGCCGACTGGATATTTAGTCTGAAGCTTCATACGCCAGTTGCGGCTATTCATATGCGGCCGCTAGAGGCAGAGTAGCCTAACTGCAATTTTATAACTTGACTTATTTTTATTAGTCTAAAAATGTTAATATACAAGCGCACAGTGTTTATTTGTTAACACAATTCTTACACGAATAGAGCAAATTCATTTTCGCTTAAGTTATTTTCTTCCTTATTGAAATTCACATTTTTGTTAAAACACTGTGCCTCTAGCAGGTTTTATAAAAGTCAACATTTTGAACTTCTTGTGGACTGGTGGACGAACGAAATATTGCTTTGTCTTAAAGACATACATTCTCTCTCATATAATTAAAGTCCCGTTACCCCTTGACGATAAGCCATAAGGCGAACACATTTCCGTGTCCGTCTCAATGATCGGTTTTATAGGCAAGTAGTATATCAAAAATTAGTATCGAAATAATTTATTACATCCCCGAGATTTGAATCGAGGACATCTATGTTTAACTAGGCAGGCAACCCGTTTAACCATTTAGTAGAGGCGGTCATTTACAAAGAAAGAAATTATTTTAGTCCTACTATTTTGCAAAGCGGGTTTGCGAACGAACTTTACATACAATTATACGTATATACCACTCACATATTAGTAAAGATAACATCTGTGTATAGTTTACACAAGTAGTACACATTTAAATAAAACACTTTAACGGTTTAAAACGCGATATATTAGTTAAACTTATTTGGAAATTATTTTAACTTCGGCATCCGAGACGTCGAGCCGAAGTTAATATTTCCAAATAAGTTTCACTAATATATCGCGTTTCAAACCGTTAAAGTATTTTATTTAAGATAACATCTACTGATAATTTAGGTTTTAGACCACTACACCAAATTTCGAAACTTTGCGAGGAGATTAGAATTATAAATCATAATTTTGAACAGTCTACACTTATTACATCAATACCGGACCTAAGAGACTTCTTTGAACGGATGACAAGTCTTACTAAAGAAACGGTTTGCAAAGAGGACAGTCACAACACGTAACTGACACAAATCTGTACTTGATAGTTTATAAGGGTCATCAAACAAAATATCAAACGGTGCCCATAAAAAAACCGGGACGCGCACTATGTGTGCACGAATATAAGGGTAAATGTGTACCATTGTGTTTCATTAGGTTAGTTTCACGCGTGATGTGGTCAACGCAACTTTTTAATAGAATCCCGGTCCATTTACTTAACTTTGAAAACTACTTACAATCTTCACAAACTATTTCGTATTCTTGTCCCGTTTAGATTAAGATGTTAGTCAGACTAATCTCCTTTAGTTATCTCTTTGCTTTTTCTAGTAACAATACAGTCTATTTAATCTTGCGGTATCTGTGTATTTTGTCTTAATAAAAAAAATTGTCTCTTTCGAACTACAAATAAGTTTTTACTATTGATTTGATATTAATCAAATTTGAGTTTCGAACCCGGGATTTCGATGTGTAGTCGTGATCGACACGCTAATGAGCTGAACGTGATTCAAGTAATGGACGTTTAACGGTTTAAAACGTTACAATAATTAGTTAAACTTTTCAACTATTTATGTTAACTACGGCCCGACATTTCTGATGGTTTGTAGTAGCCATTGTCGCGGGGGATTGAGAATGGAGAATTTTTCATTAAAAAATTTGCTACTTACGCCATTTTGCGCCATTAAAAGTGTCTGTTAACTGATACTGTCTGTAGTTTACGCGAGTAGTACACATTTAAATATAACACTTTAACTGTCTCCCCGTGGCCACGGCTAAAGCACCGAAACGTCAGGTCGTAGTTAAAAATAATTTTCAAACAAGTTTAACTAAAATATATCGCGTTTTAAACCGTTAAAGTGTTTTATTACTGCAGTATATGACTTCTGGATAGTGGATTATAGCATAATCCTAGGACTATACTGTAATAGATCTTAAAATACGTAGAACGTTAAACTTTTTATGTCCCAAATTCAACTTTTAATGAGTGGGAAATATACGTTACAGTTGTATGAATAAATGAAGGTAGAGCCGCTATATTTGGGTTTGAAACTAAAATCACAATTTTCCAAAGTTACTCTACGTATACATTTTAGCTGCAATGTATTTACATAGTTCTATTTATTTTAAATATACACGCGAAGAGCCAAGTAAACTTAAACATGAATAAATAATTTATGTGTTAAAAAACAAACGCTGTTTGTAAACACCTTTAAAGATACCTTTAAAAAAAATAGAACAATAAAAAATGTGTTTAAAACGAAACTGAGTTACTATTTTTGAAATACATATAGATACACTAGTTGATAGCAACCTTTGTATTATATTTGTATGTTCACGTCCCGTTGTTATTGCAAGTTAATCTTAAAAGATAGATATGCGCTGCCGTGGTCATTTTTTTAGATTATTTAACAAGAAATCAATTTTGTGACATATCTTTCGATTACTTGAATCGCTTTCGCAAAGTAACGGAGGGCCAAAAATTCGAATAATTATCCCCGTCTTTGCCATTGTTCCTTCGCTCCTACTGGGCAATTGGAATCAGTAGTTTCCGATATACGCCTTAAACGAACTCTTCAGATTTCATAATATGAGTATAATTCGTAAAAAATTGTTTTTAGTTTGATATTCTTTTGTTTTCTTTCCAAGATTATTCCTCTTAATTTACAGTAGGCATTTCTTTTAATTACTCTGCCGTGGATCAATGTTTATATTTATTATTATCTGTTTTGCACAAGTCATATTAATGTGACAAATCCGGTCGAGCTCTGTATATATTGTAATAAAACGATAACAGCAATATGATTGTAACGACCCACTTTAGACTGGAGGTCACGGGCGTAACAGATAATATATAAAAGCGAATCTCTTGTTACACTTGAAGAGAAACGAGGGTAGCTAATTAATGAATTTTTACATTTGATGTTCATTTTGTAACTTTTCAACAACTAATTAGAATTAACTATGGTTCAAAATTGCTTAATCTCTAAATTTTTAACGTTCGTGAGACAATATGACATCTTAAACGTTCGAAGTACATCTTTAAAAAAACACTTTAACGGTTTAAAACGCTTAATTTTAGGGAAACGTTGATTTGAAGACTGAAAGAGGGGGGGGGGGGGGGGGGGGGTGGGGGGGGAGTTATAAAGTTAAAAGAGAGACATATTTTGCACATGTTATTGCATTATATAAATTAAAAAACATCGATATTTGAAACATTAAAATTTTACAGTCCCATGGACTATTATGATAACAATTTATAATCGACCTTACTACGCAAGTGTTATACTTAAAATTATATTGCGCGAGAGGTGTATGTATCAATAGGTTGAAGAACATCTACGATGACGTGCAGGACGCGGTAGCTCAATTGTTTTGAGCAACAGCACGGAACGCTGTGGATGCCGGTTCTGGTCCTGCCCGAGTCGTTAATTCTTCAATTTTACATCGATTTTTAATAGGTATATTGACTATTGACACTGATACAGCCCATCGATTTGGCAAGCTGAAGTGGCAAGGGGGTACATCGCTCGTAGCACTGACGGCCGTTGGAGTGGACACCACGTACCGGACGTCGAAAACCTGGACGAGGTGGACCGACGACCTGGTCAAGGTAGTAGGAAAACGCTGGATTCAACTAGCGAACGACCGGTCGCACTGGAAGTCTATGGGGGAGGCCTATGTCCAGCAGTGGACACCGAACAGCTGATTCGATATTGACTATGAGAATGTGTACGCTACTTTCTTGTTTGCAAATATGAAAACCAATTTTTGAAATTAATAGACAGTTATAATGATACTGTTTTCTCATACGTGTAAGGCTAAAATGAATTAGTTGAAAATTCTACACTATACACAACGTTTCCTTTATAGCTATCGTGTTTAAATAAAAGATATATGCAACATTTGAACCGTTTAACAGTGTTTTGTTTAATATACATTTTTAGTCTTTAAAGACTTCGCTAAATATAAATTTTGTTTGTACTTCAGTTAGCTAGATATTTACCTTCTTATATCTTTATTGCTTCCTATATTTAGAATGTATTTTTATTATAAATAATGGATTTTATTATACCTATCGTTGTTTAATTTATACTGCTAAAAGTGGAAACTTATGATTGGTTTTTAAATAAAACAATTTAATTAAATAACAAGCTAAATAAAACGTGATGATAAGCATGTTATAACACAGGCGATAGTGTCTTTCCGGTCTTGAAAATTATATTAAACATTAATTATTTATAAATATGTATAAACAGATAAATTCTGTCTCGTATAGATAAGAAAAGCAGTAAAATTACGCCAATTTCTTTGACAGAGGAAATATAAAGTGCGTCAAAGCAAATTGCCTTAAAATCACGCGGCCGTTTGTTTCGCGAATAATTTCCTGGCTTTTTTTCTCGTTTTATTAAAATCGCCGAGTTGTTGTCGCCCGCAGAGACGTCAAGAAATGAAAACATGTAATAAATTTTGTTTTGTTCCGCGCTAATAGAAATTTGAAACGCCCCAAGAGATGACAACACTAGTTTTGGGACATTGTTACTTGTTGTTTTCGCCTTCTTAGTAGTTTCCTGGTGTTATTGTATGGCTTTTATCTGCGTCGAAGTTATTGTTTCTGAATAGAAGTGGGCCTTGTAATGCTTTTTAGGAAATTAATTATGAAACAAAAGAAAATCGACTGAAGTTACAAAGACCTTGAAAAATGTCACCGAGACAGTGGTGTTCCTAAAAGTTGGAATAACATGCTACACATAGTCGCAGTTAGTTTTAGTTAAAATGGTTACCTAATATAGTTTCACGTTTTGAACCCTTAAAAGTGTTTTATTTTAATATACGATAACTTGAATACCTGCAAAAAAAATTAATATACAACAATATATTGTCTAATGAGGCGGGACGAGATAATACGACTCTTAGCCAATATATCAATGCCCAAAGCCAGTTAATGCGAGCAGTCCTGCGTTTGAATTCCGGGAATTTTAGAAAATTTGTATCAGTCGGTTATTTATAATATAAACTAGCTAATATAAACCGCATGTTTTCAAATGCAATAACTTTATTCCTTCTTATTATATACAGCTTTATTAATATGTCCATTCATATGGAAATATTGCAACGGAAAATCTCTATGCCGTGAACAAGTTTGCCTCATCTTTCCCACGGGAATGATATCGATAATAAACTAGACGAGCGTATTAGGTGTTGTATTTATAAAGGTTCCGTCGATTTTTTCAAATATTCCAATATTCCCTTACGAGGAATATTGGTTCCGCCGCAAATGACTCTGTTATTTGGATTTGAATTGTTTACTCTGGATTCGAATCCACGACCTTTCACTCTCAAGCAACGTAATTAAGTATGAAGTCACGGGGTTTGACGCAATTAATATTTACTATTTTGAAACTTAATACTGTACACATTTAAATTAAACTCTTTTAACGGTTTAAAACGCGAATTGTATGAGTTGAACTTAAATACTAATTGTCGTAGTTTTTTACCCACAGCTAATAAGATTTGTGAATAAGTTTAACTACTTTCTCGTTTTAAATTGTTAAAAGTGTTTTATTTTAACTATTACGAGATTACGACTGTCGATATGACGTCATCAATTTCAAAATAACATGTCATTAAAAATACAGAAAGTATTTTATAAAAAATGTTAAATATAACTGAAAGTATTCCGAGAAATTTCGTCCCAAGTGGACGAAACATTTGCAGATTGTTTGCGGAACTCCAGAAGTGTAAACACGAGGTAGAAAATTATGCAGATAGTGTGTGGGTTATTGATTGGCGTACGACCTAGCCTTAATACTTATTCCCTACATAGATGACCTACTTATACTCCTGTATGAGTAAAAATAAAAAGCGATGAAGCAGCTTATTATTGTTACACTTTTTCGCTCTGAATATCAAATATTTAAGAGCTTAACACAATATTTATTCTAGAAATTTCCATTCATGCTCGGCTCACGATTTTTCGAAACGGATTGTATCTTCCGTTCGCTATTTGCACAGCGTTTCTATGAGATAATTGTTTCTGTTACCATTTTTATTGTCACATGAATTGTTGTAAAAGAAATGAGTACGACTGATTCGTTTTTTATTATACACGAACAAACATACAGACGAAGTTTTTAATTGAGAATTGTAAGAGATATATTATTTCTTGCGTTGAGTACGAATTTAATAATAACATACATATATAAATACCTCCTGGAAGATATGCATTTGTTAAGTTCGAACCCGTGTGGTATAGATTGTTTTTAGGATAGGTTAAAAAAATGTCTTTGTACCTAGCGACCATTTTTCTTTAAGATAGAGAAAGACGAATTAACATGGGAGATGATCTTTATGGAAGATGAAATAAGCAGCATATAACGTCTCAGCAAGATACGTTGTCTTTGAAGATTCGAAAATAACAAACTGCAACCGAAACGCGATTGAGCTTCACGGCTTTTTCATCTGTGGACACTCCTACCACCCCACGTCCAACATGTTTTAGAAATAATATAAAATACTTCGAAAATTTTTTGTCGAGATTGAACCCACGAAGCGTTGATTAATACCTAAATCTAAAATAAATAGAACGAAATGAAATGAATGAAAGCGACTCGGTAGCTCAATTTGTAGAGCAACAGCACGGAACGCTGACGATGCCGGTTCAAGTCCTGCCCGAGTCGAAAATTTTTTCAATTCATTTTCGATTTTTAAATTATATAGTGCCTTTATGTGCAATAACATATAAAAATTAATAAAGTTTGCATTCCCATACATTAAACCAACGAGTTTGTTAAGAATACCGTTTACGAAAAACTGTCAATTCATTGTTTATTTATTTGCCTAATTAGAAGTTACCATCAAATGTGGCGGATGTAGGTCACCTTTGTATTTTTTAAAACTGGGCGTGGGGTCGTAGGGTCGTGTTGTCGTCTAGTACAACGGTCAAGAGGTACTCATGAATATTTTACGCTTTATAAATTCCTATCCTTTTTCATTCCTGTTTAACTTTGAAGTCAACACGATGAATTGATCCATAAGCCTCTTTCAAATGTATCTTGAGGTTACTTCCTATTCTCTGTATCTAAATGGTTAAGTGTTTGAATTAAAAAAACACTTTTTTTTTGCAAAAACGAATTTGGATACCCAGATAACTATTGTACGCGAAGTCGTTGGCATAGCTAGTTTTAAATATGAAATTAAACCTTAATTAAGAAACACACACATAAAACTGTCCACTACTCTTATTAATGGCCGAGTTATATAAAAAGAGTATCGGCTTTTCATCATTTTCCCTTTGATAAAACAATAATGTGAATATAATTATCCTCTCAACTCTCCATCGGCTTTAAACGAAATATGTACTATCATTAATTAAAGTATCAACTTATATATTAAAATAATTAATGATGACGTGTTAATTTAATAATATCATGAATTAATTATCATTTAGTATGTAATAATAATACACAATATATTTAGTAAGATTAAATTTTTCATTAATGGACAAATTGGAATCTTTATAAGTCATGGCTGTCTTGTTGTTTTCTTTAAATTTTTTGACTGACAACGACCGACAACTGTAGCGCAGAGCTAAAGCTGTTTAGTATGGAGTTAGAAGTCCTGGATTCAAATCTCAAGGAAACAATGTTTCGATTAGGCAAAGTGGAGAAGAATTATTGCTTTACATAAAAATACTCAATAAGACAAGTAAATAAATTCCTGCAAGCTCTTTGGTGTAACGGTAGTTATGTATGGCTTTTAATCAACGGATCCCTAACGGGTCCAATATTTTCTATTTGATTTGTAATTTTATTTATAATTTAAAATATAAATATTAAATGGGTGGTAGGAATGTCGCAGTTCCTTCGTAACGATTCGCCGTTCGGTTACAGTCTGTTGATTTCCGAATATCCAAAGCCAACATTAGATTGGTAGTGCATCTTGCTTAGATGTTATAAGGCTGGTATATTTCATCTACCATCGAGTGAAACAGACAGACACACTTGTCTGTATTATTTTTTCTACACGAACTCTACACTGAAAAGGATTATGGGACATCTTACTTATATATTTATATTATACTAACATATAGACACTGTAAAACATCGCACATTCCAATAAGGAAACTCCACACGATCCATTATCTCCTGGTACATTGTTCCAGGCGATTCCCCCAGTGTCACCATATGTGTTGCCACTTTTTCTCTTTGTCTCCTTAATGTAGCATTGTTGAGTTTTGTCAGCCGTGTAAAAACATTTATTAGCTTTTGTTGGAGGGCCGTTTGATGTCTTCGATTAATTTGACCAGGTAAATGGTTCGTGTAAAGTGGCCATTGGTTTTGTTTTCCTTACAAATAAGTTATGTGAAGGAAAACGTCGTGATGAAGCGATAATATTATAACCAAATGTGAATATATGTGGCTGTCTTCTTACAATTACTCGACGTTATAATTATTTATAATATGGAATTTATACTCTTTACTTATATTATAGATGTAAACAGTTTGTTTGTTTATTTGAACGTACTAAGATCAGGAATTCAGATTTGATTTGAAAAAATATTTTTTAGTGGTTAGAGCATTTAACGCGAAATGTTCTAGGCTATAAATCATCACTCTACAATTAATAAGAACGAAGAAACAGTGGGAAATGAGAAAAGAGTAGGGAACATTGTTCATCTTTGAGGGTTGCGGGCGCTGAGAAAACAGTTCAAGAAACCTAAAGAATATGTATGGAAGAATGATTTCCCTTCTTTTGTGCAGCAGTACAGCTGTGGGTAATATCTATAGTTTAAAAAGTTAATAAAGAGTATAATAAAAATATCACATACAACTAAATAGTTATGACATATTGTAACTAATAGCAAGTTTTCACATTGTATTATTTAGTCCAAATAATAAAAGTCATGAATGTTGCATGAAAATAATCTAACATGAAATATTACGTATTGCAAATCGCTGAATACACAGATGTTTCATAAATCATTTTTACCTGCCTATTGATTTTCAAAGTTCAATCAAAAAGCTCGCATAGTTTAAATCTCGCTTGAAATTCGTGCATTTTTAATATTAGTTTACGCTTTTTGTATTCATTTCAATAATATGTTCAAAGTTTCAAATTCACATACCTAATCTAAACCACACCAAAGAATATATATAGAGACATTTTACACTGGTAGTTGATAATATATAAATAGGTCACAAATATCACATATACTAACTTTGCTGGGACATCACTGAGCTTGCTGTAGCGCCGTTTCAGTGATTTCAGTGATGCCCTTTGGTACACTTAGATTGACAGCCAGAAATAATGACTTTAAAAAAAGGAGAAATTACTTGTAGAAATCTACAATTAACTTACAATTGAACAACATCAACGATTTATTTCTTGATGTTGTTAAAAAAACCCGTTCTATCGTTGAATTAACAACTAACAACACATTCTTGGTTCTTTTAGCAGTCATTTTGAAACAATTAGTTAAAGCAATATAATGCTGTCTTAATAACAATACCTAAACATATACCTAATCTTAATAAGCATTTGAACTTAATATATCGCGTTTTAAACCGCTAAAGTGTTTTATTTAAATGTGTACTACTCTCGTAAACTACAGACCGTATTTAAGCATTTACATTATTTTCATAGCATTACTGACTGGCACATTGAAGACAATGCAGCGAGCAGCCTGTGACGATGAGATGGTGTCTCTTTCGTGTGCAAGAGGTACATCCATCAGCATTCAAGTAGCCCAGTATGGGAAAGCAGCACCAGGTGGGCATGGCTGTATAGCAGAGAGACCTCAAGATATGACTGATGTCAATGAGAAGTGTCTATGGCCGAATGCTATGCAGGTAATAGATATAAAAAGAAAATTGATGTGTGCATATATCTCTGTGTATGTACGGGTATGTGTATGTTCGTGTGTGTCTGATTATGTATGTGTGTTTTTGTGAAATTGGAGAAAGTACTTGGCTTGTGCATCACCACAGAATTAGCGGTGATGTGGCGGTGATGTGACGGTGCCTCCCATTATTCAAATAGTAAGTGTAAAGTCTTAGGTTCGAATCTTGGGTAATTGTAATGTGATTCTAATGATCGACAATTGGGTACAAAAGAATCTAGAGTATGTCTGTCGCATCGGACGGACCATTTTTTTTATCCGAATTCAGATACATCTATCTTCTTATCATTATGAATAAATATATTAATACAAAAGTTTTTATGTCTTTAGTACTCATTACTACAAACGGTTGTGGAGGCGTGTCAAAAGAAGCCAGCGTGCAAGTTCAGCACAAAGTCCAAGCCAGGGGCGGTAGATCCCTGTCCACACGCAAGGAAGTTCGTCGAAGTTGCTTATAAGTGCAGACCTTGTAAGTATTATATTACTCGTTTGTAAATGGACGAAACGTTTTAGGGCGTGTCAAGCGACATTTTAGCGCTCAATATTAAAGTAGTGATACAACCTTAGCGCGTCATATAACTTGCAGATTTTTTTAACACTCTCGTCACCTTAGTTTTGAGAAATTTTAAAGTCCCTGCTATATTTGAGCAATTCACTTAATTCGGGATCAAAAAATGTTATTTTATTCAAATTTAGAAGATTTAACTACTTGATGGTAGGTGATTTCAACTTCGGGAGTATTTACTCCAGCCTTATATTATATAAATAAGATGTGCTGTCGATCTATTTTGACTTTGAATATTTAGAAATGCATAGGCTGAAGCATAATTAAACTTGACGGCTTTTTGACTGGTCGTTCATGATCTTAACAGAGTTTTTATATTCCTAGCAGCCAATTAATAACCAGATTTCCAAATGAAATCCAACATATTTCAGTAATATTATATTCATAGAAAATTGATTAATAGCCCCATATTGCTACCAACAAGCCCGTCATACGCCTCATTTTTGGGAACTTTGGAAATTTAATATACGTTACTTAAAGATGGATAGATTAAAGATCACATACCGAAAGGACGCTATTGCGTTCGGCTATAAGTGAATAAAACCTTAACCTTTTTAGACACTCGTCGAAAAAGAGAATAGATTTTAAATCATTCCACGTGTGCATTAGGTATTTCGATCACATACTCGCGTTTATCGGCGCCGAATTCTCGTATTTGATAAAGCTGTACGAAAAATACATTGAATATTGGGTGATATTTTTCTTTCATTCAGTAGGGGCCTAGTCGTCACACCATTATGGGAAAGTTATTGGCCTTTTCTTTCTAGTTCGAGTTAGAATCTGCTGAGGCTATCCTGATTTATCGTTCGTTTATTTATTCATGTGGGTCTTAAGGATTTTGGGGTATTATTTTATCGTTAGAGACAGAGCCAATAACTGTTCCTAGCGTATAAATTGTTTAGTTATACATCTAACAAGATCACGAAACGCGTACAAACGAAAAGAAATAGTTAATTTCGGAAAACAAACCGTACGATAGCGTTTGTTTCTCGAAAATTAAATTAAAAATACTGAATAAATATTTATAAGATACTACGGTAATTGTTATTATTATTTTGGTAACTGGACCTATAGTAGTATAAAAAAAGAAATGCTAATCAAGTTTTGAGAAATTTAATTAAGAGTAAATTATTTTATTTAAATGTGGATTAAAAAATGTTTTACTTGAAATTGATTTATTACCGAATAAATAAAACGTATTTTACCGTTTTAAAACGCAAAATATAATAGTTAACTTCGGTTCGAAATATTCACTTTAAAATCTATTATGCTAAAATAAATTGTTAATAACTATATAATATTTTTCGCGTTTTAAATAATTGAAGGAGTTTTATTTAAATTTGTACTATTCGCGTAAACTACAGGCAATACTTAAAATCTACTGAATTTTCATATGTTTTGTAATTATTATTATTGTTTTAGTCGACTTATTAAAGATTTGAGTTACTTACAATTTTGTGGCTAGCGGCGCAATCATTACGATGGACATTGACGAAATACAGTCCGATAAATCCGTATTCGAGGGGACTTGAACACAGCAATAGTTTCTACGAGGGCCGGCGTCGCGAGTGTATTGTAGTGATTTATGTGATGTTATTAAATTGCGGGCAGAGGTCGCCGCCCTGCCGCACCCCAGTGTCCATAGGTGTGGCTCTCATTAGGTCCACGTAAACGGGCATTTGAAACGCCGCTGTTATAACTTACTCCATCAATACAAATTGTCATTAGCCCTTTTTCGAATATTTTATGCCAACCGAAGCCTGTGGGAATAGATTTTGGTGTATCCAGTCTGTCAAACGGTTATTAAGGTTTTTAAAGACAAATTCAAGAGTCAATAATAATAGACCTTGAAATTTGAAGCCAGTACTTGTTAGCTTTTATTTTATAAGATCGAAAAATCTGTACCTACATGTAGGATTGTAACTTCTTTTTGTAGTTTACTATATATGACCTTTTTCTTTACGGATTATAATAGTACAATTATATTCAATTAATATACGTTTCATTATGTTGTAATTACTTATCTTGGTGAAATATATACAGTAAAACAGTACTCCAACACTAATCCATAATTTGGCAACAATTCATCAAGCAGTTATGTCGTCAAGTTACAAATACGCACACAATTTGGCCTTACAATATTAGTGATTAATTCGTAAAATTCTGAATTAAATTCTTATTCCATACAAGATAATGATTAATTTAACGAAATTGTAGAACTAAGTACAAGTGCGAAGTGCCTCATGTATAAGTGGGAGGGTTCACAAGATGTAATTAATTTTTAGCGCTCGTTTGCATAAACAATGAGCAAGGAAAGTATACTCTACTCAAAGTATAATTGATCGGTGGATGCAAGCTTTTAGCGTGTTGTGGTTTAGGATTCCTAATGGAAGGGTTGTGGCCATTGCTTACATTGCAATTGATATGACCAATTTACGTAACTATTATTTTACTAATTGCTTTTACAAAATTTGATGTTTACTAAGCATGAAATGAGGGGATGTTTGTATTGCGTATATATATATAAAAATAGATGTTTATTCATTGATTATTATTAAAACGACTTTTGAAAACTTTGACTTTATATAATATAAAAATTGATTTTGATATTGGAAGGATTGCGGGGGATAAGTCTTTCCATTCATGGATGGTGTTTTTACCTAAAGGAAATTTTGATATTCCTACGGGATATTATTTCGAGACGTTAGACTAGAGATGTTTAGAAATGAAATAAAACATAATATAATTTATTTTGAAATCTAGTTAAAAATTACATAAACTTTAAACTTACATTTACTACCAGCTTTCAAATCGCGAACAAAAACAGAACACGTCATCCGCCATAACTCGGTAGGAATCAAACCTACAATTAAGTCTTTAAAAGTTGTACCAAGGGTAAACTTTTAAAGATTTTACGACTGGGTACAACAGTTTACCCACACTTTTACATTCCATTCTTAAACGATGTCATAATATTATTAGATCGACGCAAATAAAGATCACAAGATCAAAACATTGTATTCACTAATCAATGAAGTAGGCATAACTTTTGTCTTCGAAACAAAGAGAGCATCTTACTACAGATCCATTAATTAACATTGAAAGGGGAACTATTATTCATTGAGGGCTCATTAGGATCATATTTCCGTGTCAGAGATCGACAGGTGAAAAAAGGAAAAATTGATGAATACACAGCGTATGTACGTAATTCCTCAGAGCTTCGCACGCAATTTTAGGTCTTACGTCTATCTAAAATAAATAAGTCTTACAACAAAAAAAGAGGTCAACCATTTTTAGGTTATCGGTGTAAAGTTTTCACTGACTCGTTGGTGTAATAACGGGTCGTGGGTTTGAACCTCACCGGGTCCAACATTTTTTTAATCAACTTATAATTATTCTGAAAAATGTTAGACTTAGTCTGAAATGTCAATATTAAATGGGTGATAAGAATATCGAAATTCCGTCCGTCACGACCACCGTCCACAGATACAACATCTGTATTTAGCTTAGTTTAAATGCGATTCGGTTTCAGTCTGTAGATTTCCATATATTCAAAGTCTAAAGAGGTATTGTTTAGATGTTATATGGCTGGGGTATTTATACATATATCTTTCAAGTATTTAATTATTTCTTATTTATTCAATATTACAATTATTAATATTAAATAATATTACAGATAATCTGAATAGATTATACTGTAGATGTTCTTAATATTCTTGCAAAGTATACATGAAACCTATGCTTACAAAAACACCACACACCATATTATACAATAACTTTAATACAGTTCCTATCGTGCAAGGGGTTCTATATTGATTTAGAAGGTTTGAAGGAGCGGTTACAGTTTACTAGTCACGCTACTAATACTTATGGTATAATGAAAAAAAGTGACCAGATATATACAAGTCTGTCTAGTCAGGTATTGTCTGTAGTTTTTGTTAGCAGTACACATTTAAATAAAATACTTTTATCGTATAACCCCGATATATATTAGTTAACGTATTTACAATCTATTTAAATTACGGCCTGGCGTTTCGGCCGCTTTGCAGTCGCCATGGCCACAGGGGAAATGAAGAGTGTCCCTAATGTCATAGTCAAATCTGAAATACGCAATCCACTACCATGCTAATGTAGTTATAATAAATTCTAAATAAGTTAAACGATATATTTTGCGTTTTAAACAGTTGAAACTGTTATTAAATTGTACAAGTATATGTAATACACCTTTTATACTCCTTAAAAAATAGTTCTGAATATTTATCGTTGATTCATAAACGATATATAAATATATTTAGCACAAATAGTACACATTTAAATGTAACACTTCAAGATTCAAAACATCCTAAACATCGGGTCGTAGGTAAATTAAATTATTAAAAAATAAGTTCACTAATATATTTCGCATCTTAAACCATTCAAAGTGTTTAATTTAAGTTCGGTTAGAACAGTTACAGAGTTACTTTAACCCTCGTAAATGAAATGGGTTAGCAAAATAGACACAGAAATATGTCTGCCGCATACCCATGCAGGAAAAAGGGGATTCCATAACACAAATCACGAAATAGAACACTAACGGGTTAAAACACGATTTGTATAAATTATCAGTTACAATTAAATGTGATAAAAGAACTAATTAATATCTTTTCACAAACAGACGAGTTTCGAAGTAGAACAGGCTGTGAAGATGACGTCATCAAGCTGAGTTGCAACCCTTATTCGCGGGTGGCGATCTTCGACGCCCAATACGGAAGGACGGCTTACGAATCATTCAATTGCCCACAAGCACAGGGTGTGGTGGATGAAAGTGAGTTCACTTTGATGTTACCTTTCGTATTGCCGTGAACTGAAGATTGATTGATACATTGACTTCAAAGGGTTGTTTCAAACCATATAATGGTCAAATTAAAACGTAAGAGCTTCAAGGATTAGTAATTTGGTATTATATTTATAGCAGAGTTAATTAAACAAATTAGTGTAACACCGAATAATTTCTTAAAAGTTTGTATAAGAATAAATTATTCTTGATTTTCAATTGATTGAACTCTATTCGACAGCTTAAATACATATGGTAAGACGAAATTTGACGAAGTATTTGTTTTATTTATTTAGTAACTTAACATACTAATGATTAAGGAATTAATTTAACAGTAAGTAGAAACAGCAGACAGACTGATTATATAAAAAGATAATATCTATTATTATAATTTAACAAAAAGAAAACGTCGGGCCGAAGTTAAAAATCATTTCAAATAGTTTAACTAATTATCGCGTTTTAAACCGTTAAAGTGTTTTATTCAAATATTTAAATAAAGAAGACATGGAATTTACTTAAATGCGTAATTAGATGAATTGCGCAAGAGATGCATGTATCAATAAGTACAATTCGACGATGACGTGTAGGACTCGAAGGCTCAATTGGTAAGAGCAAAAGCACGGAACGCTGAGGACGTCGGTTCAAGTCCTGTCCGAGTCGTAAATTTTTTCAAGTTTTATATTTTTCAATTTGTATTATGAGGTTATATCAAGTTAATATGTATATTTACATACAGTGTTTCGAACTTAAGTCGTAATTCAACGTTTGTGTCTGTCATATTTTTTTGGCGATTAATGTATTTTTATAATATTTGCTATTGATAGATTGCGTCGCCCCATATGCCGTGGAGACAGTGATGCAAATCTGCCATGGTAAGAGGTCATGTCATATCGTGGCGAACAGCAAAACCTTCGGATCACCGTGCAGTCCAGCCTCGAAGGCATATCTTAAAGTGGTCTATGCCTGTGGTAAGCTACAACACAAGTCAATTGATCTTTAAACTGCCACTTATGAAATGAATACATTAGTAAAATAGATATTTAAATGCACTTCTTATTATAAATGTTTAAATATTTTTTTTCATATACAATATTTAATAAGTTAAGTAGGTATCGTAATTATAAGTATGCGTATATATTTTTTTAATAATTAAGGAGGACACAAGCAAGGTTCATAGATGGGAGATTTTGATATGTGTACATGAAGGCACTATATAAATTAAAAATCGAAAATAAATTGAGCTACCGAGTCGAGTTGTAGAGCGGAACTGATTGTTCAGTCCCCCCAGTCGAAATTTTTTCAATTTATTTTCGATTTTTAATTATTGTTTATTGACATTTTGAACAATTGAATTAGTTTAATTTTTTATATAACGTGTTTCTTAAGCATTATTTAGCATAAAGCGTTAAGTCCTTAAGCACTTGAGACTCCGATTCGGTTTGAATCCAGGGGAAAATAACCATACAAACTTCTTATCTGACAGTTAAATATATAATATGTTTGAAAACTTTATTATATTTTACATGTTATTGCACATGAAGGCTCTATATAATTTAAAAATCGAAAATAAATGGAAAAAATTTTCGACTCGGTAACTCAATTGGTAGAGCAACAGCAAGGAGAACGCTGACGATGCCGGTTCAAGTCCTGCCCGAATCGAATATTTTTTCCCGTCCCGGCTGCCCCTCAGGCCCACAGGCCCCTTTGGCCCGGCCCGGCTACCGCCATGCGGCTCTACCCCGACGCGGCCTCGATGCAGAAGGAGAAGCACAGGACACGGGTGCGCGCGACTTTATCCCGCCCGTGTCCCCGATCGCCTGCAACCGCGTGTTACCCGCGGTGCACCCCGGACGCCGGTGCGAGTGACTAGTTCCCGCCGGCGACCAACTTTCCTACAACCACGAACGCCGACCCGCATCTATATCCGCTGGCTTGCCGCGAGACGCGGAGGCGTTCCTGAAACATCGACAACGACCCAAGGGACCGCCCTGTATTCGCAGGGCGGATAGATCACCCTTGAGGGCCCAAATGGGCCGATCAAGGAGGTCGCGACTGCGTCGCGACCAGGAGAAACACACACCGAATCGAATATTTTTTCAATTTATTTTCGATTTAAAAATTATATGTTGCCAAGCCTTGCCTACAGTTTACGATCATTACAATTGCAAGACTTCTTGACAATAATAAAAAGGTTTAGTGTAAAAAAATGTTAGAATTATATAATATGTATATTTCAGTACCATTAGGTGTACTAACTGAAAGATATGAAAGTCCACCAGAAAAGGATGAAATTACCAGCAGCAAGGGAGTCGACGAGGATGAAGAACTCTTCGATGAGACAGGTATGTGAAAAGTTTTCTATTTTGAGCGGTCCCTATTGTAATGATTTACTTAAGAATATATCGGACTATAAATAGACTTTATTCCTCAATAGCATATGGTTGTATATGCTCAGTACGGTCATTCACTACTCATAAAAAAAATGTTAGCACTGTGCACATTGCCAGTATTTTTTTAATAAAGATATTTATTTATTTATTTAATTCTTCATTGCAATAAATACAAAGTATATATACATGATTCCTTAAAAATATTCTTTATAATACAAATTTTAAAGATACATTATTCTCACCAGTTATAGAGATATCTTATTCTTACGTTTATATATTTTTAAATATTAAAATTTATTTTAATTTTACTAAGTTATTAATTAAAATATATGTTTATATTGAAAACGAGAGTTTTTGTTAGACCTATCTGTAATCTATCTTAGAATAAACGTTACTACAAAAATGCAATACTTTTTTATTATTTGAGCTTAAATAATAATTTCTTCAAATAATTTGTTAAGTCTTAATTTATTAAACGAATATTGAATTAAGGTATTTCTTTACTCCAACTTGTATAAAATAAAATCTGATTTATATCATTGTATTGTTATGAGAAGAATACTAGAAACATGAGAACGGAAACTTGGTCAAGTTCATTTTAATATTAAATGCACGTAATTGACCTAAAGTTTCTGGGGCAATGGACAACAATCGTTTAAAAATGAATTAAAAACTGTCTATAATTTACGCGAGTAGTACACATTTAAGTAAAACACTTTAACGGTTTAAAACGCGATATATTAGTTAAACTTATTCTTACATTTTCAAATAAGTTTAACTAATATATCGCGTTTTAAACCGTTAAAGTGTTTTATTTGAATGAATTAAAATGTAAATTTAAAGTTAAAAATGGCGGTTGATTTTCCATGGCTGCCCAAGTTATTTTAACTGTGAATTTTACCTTCACAATACAATGCGTAAACAAACTTTTAACTACATTTATTTATAACTAGCTGTGACGACGCGTAAAATAGTATTTTGGGCATTTTTTCCACATTTATCGTTGATTCTTCGTTTTATAGCCTTCCTCGGCAAATATTCTAACTAATACAAAAATAATTTTTCAATTAGAACCACTAACTAGTTCCTGAGATTAGCGCGTTCAAACAAACAAACTTTTCAGCTTTATATATTATTTGGATAGATTGTTTATCTTATAATTCAAATTCATTAAATTGTTAAACATTAAATAAAGACTATAGTCATTGACCTTGTGCAATTACATCTATTCGTTTGTTCAAGAAGATACCGGTGTAAGGTGGGATACGAACCCAGTATCCCCGATCGCTGACTCAGCACTACAACCGCCATCTCAAGATATACACGTGTCCTTAGAAAAGGAGAGAGCTTCAGAAAATACTTCGGATTCAATCAATAGAACAGGTAATGTAACAATAGATGAAATGATTGGATAGTTTGTCTACTTTGTTGGAAATGTATAGCTAATAATCAATGGACCGCGGGTTCGATCCCCACCGGATACAACATGTTTTTTGTTAGACTTCGTCTGGAAATCTGGATATTAAATGGTTGGTAGGAATAGAGATAAAAAAAGTCGTGAAGCTTAATCGCGTCTCGGTTTTCGGCTGAGGATTTCCGAACATCCAAAGCCAAAATAAGTCGACAGCGAATCTTGTTTAGACTTGAAAATAATTGACAACACGATCGGGACTTGAATCGGCATCCACAATACTCTGTGCTGCTGCTCTAACCAATTCAGTTTCCGAATCCTATGCGTAAACGACGAACGTCGCGTCGTCGTCGTCGTTATGAGCAATAACATGTAAAAATATTAAAGTTAAATACTGCCTGTAGAGTAGTATACATTCAAATAAAACACTTCAACGGTTTAAAACGCGATATATTAGTTAAACTTATTTGAAAACTATTTAAACTACGGCCCGATGTTTCGGATGCTTTGAAGTCGTGACTATGGAAAGCTGTAAGGTGTTTTATTTAACATTTATTTTTATATATGAAGTATAAGGTAAGATGATATGTTAATTTCGGTTAGGTTAGGAACCTTAGTCAGTAAATATAGATCACGCTGAAGGAATTAGTTTAATCAAACTATTGTGACACTGATATCGTTGTGAGATATCTCAAACGTTTCCTGATCATCTGTTTCCAGCAAGTATTACTGCATTTGACATGACATAAACTTGAAAGACTGATGTATAGACATTATACCAAACGAAATAAATTAAACGTATAGTTCGATAGTTATTACGCGTACCTACATACGTTTGCAATATCAAATATTTCGACGAAAAATGATTCCACAACTATTTTTTTAGACTATTTCTATAAGGTTCAATCAACACAAAAATTCCCATTCAAATTATCAGTTCTTAAGTTTAGCGCGATGAAACCAACTCCTCAGCTTTATAATATTAGTTTAGATTAAAACAAATGGCAGTGTCGCGTCATAGGCTTATAAGCCTTCAGGCACACGTGGGAAATGTGATAAGTAGTAAAATACTGATATAGTCCTCCTAATCAGCTAGAGTGTGCCAACTAATCGTAATGTAAAACCATGGTAGAATATTAGTGGTCGCACAAAACCCTCTTAAAATGTTCGTTCCCGTATCATGAACGCATTAACGCGCGGCGGCGGTTAACCGCGCTCACCTGCAATTATTGTCATCTAACGCTCTAAGGCTGTGGTCTCATAGAAACGCTATAGTTCGCGTATTGTATAACGAGATGGCGCATAAAGATTATCCCTATTAGATTCTATTGGTCATTACAACTTGCACCAAAGACTTATTTATAAATACAAATACAAATACAAATACATTTGTTGTATTTATAACAAAGCCAAATTTGATGTTTAAACTGAATGATTCAAAATAAGTTGGAACGTAGGTATTGTCCGTAGTTCACGCTAGTATATATAAATAAAACACTTTAAATTAAAGTGTTAACGCGCGTTAAATACCTGCGATCCTATATTATAAACACTAGTTAAGAAAATTAAAAAACGGTACAGCGAAAATAATCGAGAGGTTATCGAGTCATTACCACAAAGAGTTAGTCCAAATTCCAACAAACAGATGGCGTTAGCGTATCATATTTGACTTTGACGTTAGGGACAACCTCCATCTTGATTTCTCCCGTGACTACCGCTACTGTAACGCATCAGATACATCTGGTTGTAGTTAAATAAAAAAAAATAACTTTAACTTATACATTTCACGTTTTAAACCGTTAAAAGTGTTTTGTTTAAAAGTAGAAATATAGTAAAGAATCCACACGCCAATATTGGTATTTGGAAACTTTAATACAAAAAGAACAAAATAGAACGTAGTTTTTATTATAATAGGTTAGCTACGATATTTATATGAGACCACAGCCTAAATGCTGAAAATTCCCGACGAAATAACGCATTAATTGAACTTCTAATCGGATGTGATCGTAATTGTGCAAAATTTAATCTCTGCTGTGTCATTGTTAGATTATAGGCTCGTATAGGCTCTAGGGTCTAGTCCGCCATTTTGAATGTGCGGCATCCATTTTGATTATATCCTCTCGTCATTCAGTGATGTTAATAAGCTGTTTATTTCTTTTTAATTTTCTGTATTATCTGTAGTTACGTGAGTGTAGATATATTAAACTTTTGACAATATAAACGTCGTTTGATAGTTAAAATAATTAACGAGTATATTTCGCATTTGCAACCGTTGAACTTGTTTTATTTGGATGAATATTATACTAACCTTCCTATCTATTATAATAAGTATTGTAAAAGATTTAAAAATCATTATTGCCACATTATGCGTTATGATAAACGTATTCACATAACAACAGAAACAAACAATCCCTTTGAACACTGTCGTTAAAATGTAAACTTGCTATACGAATTAATTAATTTAAAGTATAAATCGGTAATACAAATAAATGTCGGGTACAGTGTTTCAAAAATATTTTAGATATGTTGTTTAATTCGATGTGTATTGTTTAACAGCACGAATTGTTATTGCAGATAATTATTTAGTTTAAAAGCAAGACTCATGACTGTTATATTTACCATTTAGAGATGCGGCTACCTTAAACAGTAATACTACTTTGCGAATAATTCATAAGTACGTAAGTAAAACGAAAAGAAGTAGGTATAACGTACATGTATGTAAAATTTCTTACTAAATGAAATTTTATTAAGCAGCTTTCCTTACTAATTATTTCTTAAATTAGAACTCGATTTTAAATTGAAAATAAAATTGACTAGAGCAGGACTTAAACTGGCATTCATAGCGTTCTTCACAGGGTCCTACACGTCATCGTCGAATTGTTTTAACCTATCCGTTCATGCATCTATCGCGCGCAATAACATGTGAAAAAATATTAAAGTTTCCAAATATTTAGTAAGTTTAATAGCTTAATTGGTGAATTGCCTCTATAATATTTGTTGTTTTTCAGATCGTCCACGCAACGAAAACGTGTACTTCTATATCGGCATAGCTGTAACCATATTCTTAATCCTTCTTGTATCCCTAATAACTCTCCGATTTTATAACAATCGTAAACGGAAACGAAACGCGAAAAACGGAAACATGTTCACCACAGAAGCGCCCAACATTTTCAGTGACGCCACTTCAGACATAGACAACGACGTGAGCCACATATCTGGTAACTTCTACGACCCTGGTCATCCAGATGTTTATAGGGAGAGTACTAAGACTCTTAGGGCAATGAAGCCGTTATCTGCTGTTTACCCAACAGCTGGTGCAAGCATGTATGGAGTGGATTATATTCCTCAAATGGAGCCTTTACGATTTGAGACGGACCCTGAAGTATTGATGAGTCCAAAAAGTTTAAGTGGGTATACGAATACGCAGTTTCACTATGGCTGACGGTATGCTGGAGGTGATACCTCCACGGACAATATCTTTTAACTTATGTAAATATAAATACTGTCTGTAGTTTACGCGAGTGGTACACAACGTTTAAAACGCGATATATATTAGGTAAACTTATATGACATTTATTTTAACTACGGCTCGTTTACGTCACGGGGAGACGTAAGATAGAGGGCGTCTCTGACGTCAAAGTAAAAACTGCTATGCTAGAGCCATCTGTTCCGTTGAAGTTGGTATTTGGCGAAACTGGCCGGGTCCCTGCAGAATTGACCAACGTTGTCTTCGCGTTTGCTGGCATGCTGTTTTTCAAATTTCAAATAAGTTTACCTTATATATATCGCGTTTTAAACAGTTAAACCGTGTTTTGTTTCAATTATGTAAATTTGTATAGATACGAAAAAGGAGACCAATAATATGACATCACCCGATAGTGACAATTTTAAGTACTAAATATTAATAGATAACGCTTATAAGTACATTTTAATTGTAAATATCACAAATTATATTCTAGTCACCTATTAGGAACTATTATTAGAATGATATTCTTTCTTACACAAGGTGTAGAGGGTATGTAATTATTAATGTGTTCTTTAACATCAATATAAAATAAATGTGCCGTTGAAATGAAATGAACATTTTTGTTCGGCCTGAAATCAAGGTAAGTTTAATTTTACTCGAAAAAGTTATGATTTGTTGTTACTGTTTTTGAATGCCCTTAAATCCATATTATGTTTGAAAATGAAATGTATTTTCGGAAATATAATCACTTACTTATTGTACTGGGTTTATCTCCATATTTTTTTATTAGTTTTCACGTTTGTTTAGAAGAGGAATCCCAGTTTTCCGGAACGTGCCTTTATTTTCCCATTAAATGGGGATGTTGGTGTAATAATTCTTTGTTCCTAATAATCTTCTGTTATCGCTATAAGTTGGTTTCATTGGGAATTTATTTGTTCCGATATGATTCATAAAAAGCTATACGAATTTATTTTTTTATAAAATCTAAATGTATTTAAGCAATTACAATTTTTTATTTTTGCGTGAACTTAACGGATTAAAACGAAGAGTCGTAGTTGGCGCGCGTTTTAATCAGTTGAAATTATTAATTAAGGAGAGTCCAAAGATATGAATATTATGTAGAATCATCTTATTTATATGCTATAATATGTAGCAAAAAAGTTACCAAATGTCGCACCAAGCCTAGTTATAGCATTTGCTTCGCGCTGCCACTATATTAAATTTTCGCATAATACGCACTGAACCGTCATTGTAATTTTTTATATTTTTTTAATAAATCATCCGAAAAATTATGTTTCATTTCAAACATGTCACGAGTCTCAATACATACGTAATGAAGGAAATCTCATCTTTTTAATCGAATTAAGTAAATTGTAAAAAATATAATTGTAGAATTAGTATTTTATGTAACGTAACTTGTCGTCTGTGTTTATGACAAATAACTAGAAATAAATAAACGAATCTACAAAACAAAAACAATGACGCACTAATACCATAATATAAGACAAATAACTTTATATTTCGTACGTTTTAAGTGATGTATTAGTCTGAAAAATCAAACAAAGTACGCTATAGTAATCATTCGATTACACTGTGGGGTGGAACTATAGCGTGACGCGAAGTCGTTATTCAATAAAATTAGGGTAAATTAGGGGATATGGCTCCTCCATTCTTCAAGACGCTAAAGAGGGATCTGTTAATGTAGGGGAAAAGTCAGACGATATATTATGTGCGCTAAGTTATTTTTTGCTGCTAACAATGTCGAATAATAAATCAGAGTTCCGACTTTTGATATGCTGATGAATACGAAATGCGTTACGGTGGAACTTGAAAAATAACATGAATCTTTCAGGGTTACATTCCTTACAAAGCCTGAATAGGTCGACAGCAATCTTATTTAGTTATATGGCTGAGGTATATTACCATGAAGTGAAGCCCAATTCTATCATAAAACGATTACAAACTTCTATATTAAAAACGCAGACAGTTAAATAACAGTTATATTTCTGACTCTATGTGTAAACGTTTTGTATAATACCATTAAGATAATTTTATTTACGTACCGGTAGTATTATTTACGTTCAATTTAAAACCTCCAGTCTACTGTAGCTCTACCGCAATACCTACCACGTATATCACCAACGGCAGCCATCGTTTCTCAGATCAACATTTACAGGTAAGTAGTTATGTGCTGTCCGAAGGAAATAATTTATTATGCCTTACTTACTTAGCCTTTTTGGTGGAGGTTTGTATAGTCTCTCCCATTTGAGTCAGGGCACCTGTGACCATTTCTTTACAACATTATTCAAAGATATCGCATAATCTTCTGATGTATATTAGTGTCAATTTAATCACGCCTAAAACACAGGTGTGTAAATGGATAATTAATAAAATGTCCTGACTAGTCTCTATCCGTTTAAACAAAAGTTCAGAGTTACAGAATTATCTTAGAAGTTGTGATCATCGTTTTGGAAACGAAACTTCAGTGTCCAGAGTCTATCCACTTATCTCTATTTATAGATGGATGACTCAGAAAGAGGTAAACCTCATTCTGATCTGGTATAAGAAAAATCGCTAACGCCCATATTAGGCCACAAAATGATATTGAACGCCAAAACCATACTTATGATATTATTGTAGTCATTTCAAATAATACATATATTATTTTAATATATATAATAGTATTTTAAAAGTTAGAACATTATATATGAATATTTTATTATTATCTACAGCTCGGTGCTTTAAAAAAAAATAAATATGTATGTATGTTCCTTTAACAATTTCTTTTGAAGCAATGTTCATGTCATTTACGGTAAGATGCAAAATTTGTTTTACAATTTTCTATTATCGCATTTAATTTAAGGGCTATATAAAAATAAAAAAAAAACTACAGAACATACTACAAATATATAAGAAACTAAAGGATCTATTATTGACAAAACTCCCTCACAAAGTGCAGAGTAATCGAAAATGTCTCAAAAGATCTGAAGGGAAAAACGGAATCGCGTAACCAAAACAATCGATTCAAAATCCAGCCCATTTGGACTCCATCCATGTCGTTAGAATAATTTATTATTATGGCCGCCACTTGAAAATTCTTTTTTACATTTTACATCCCACCGAAGAATTCTTAGTAACGATTGATGGAATTCACTTATCACACTAGAACTCGGTATTTTGATCTATTATGGTGTAGAAATATAAATATTTATATTAACGGGGCCGGACCCGTTGGTCTTATGATGGTTAATAAACAACGGGTCGTACTTTCGATTACCACCATGTTCAATATCTTTTTAAACAAATTACAATTTCGCTGAAAATGTTACACTTCATTTGGAAGTCTGGTAGTAAATGGGTGGTAGGTATATTGACATTTTGTACAGGTCTCGCACCAGACAAATGGAAAAGCCGTAAAGTTATGTCGCATTACGTTTTCAGTCTGTGGATTTCCAAATATCCGAAGTCAAAATAAGTCGGCAACGACTCTAAGATTATATTTTTTCCAGATTTCCCACTTCATTTTATATTCGTCTTTTTAGTTGGTTGGTTGTCAAACCAAATAAAACAAAAATAATTTGTCAATTCGAACCTTCCTGAGATCACCACGTATAAACAAACAAACTCTTCAGCTTAATGATTAGTCTAGATTAATTATTACATTTTCTATGACAAGTAAATAATCTAGTATCTCTTCTGCAAATCACTAATTGTTCCAATTCAGACTTAATATCACAAAGCGAGTACTAGTTCATGTTCATATCATGTTTTGTTCTCTATTATTCTCCAGCGTTACGTTTGATACACGAGTAGTATCCTTGGAGTATCAATCTAGTTCCTCTACGTTGGGGACGGTATCTATAATACAAAGATTTTTTAGTATCCAATATATACTTATGTATCAAACCGCGAGGGAGCTGTTTTAAGATTTTTTGTATGATAGACGACTGACAAGCATGTGGTCATTTGATGGCAGGTGAAATACTTCTGTCAGATAACAAACCAGCTGTGACAGTGACTTCGCGTATAACAGCTGTTTTGGGCATCCAAATTTGTTTTTGTAAACCTTCTCTTCACCTTTATAAAATTAAGTTGTTACACACGACGTCAGTCGCGTCTCGTCGTTCTTGCAAGTTAATCCAAATATAGACATATAAAGACGCGGGCATTTTTAAAAATCATTTAAAGAGGAATCATTCTGTAATACATATTTTTTGGTATCATGATGTGCGATGCCTTTCTCGATAAATGCTCTAACCGACAAAAAAAATCAATTCGAACCAATACTTTATGAGATTAGCGCTTCCAAACAAACAAACTCTTCAGCTTTATATATTAGTATAGATTGACAAGATGATCTCCCAAGATCTTAACAAGGCGACGCGACGTTGACGCAAGTAGAAGTAGTTTAAATAAAACACTTTTATGGTTTAAAATGCGATATATATTTGTATATAGTAGTTAGTTAGTAGTAGTGTTTCATTTAAACTTATGGCTAAATTGAATGAAAGCCGAAATAAATTTACTCCAGTTTATTTTAGAGTGTGAACGCAAATCGACTCTCGCTGCAATTCCCGAAGAACATTCCTCCAGGCTGATGTACGCGCGGGTACAATGCGGACACGTGTCCGGAAGGTATCCGGTAATGGGCCCTCAATGGCGTCACATACGTCGACACCCAATTCTTGGACTCGAGCCAAGTGTAAGTTTGTCTCAGCGTTATTTACTATCACGAGTGTTAGGATAAAATCAGCTGCTTCTGATCGTGAGATAGAGTAGATTTAAGATGTTCTTAAGGCTCTATAAATAAGGAGTATGTGAAATTCCGTTATCCCCGTGGGACGTTGACTTGATTTAAACGTTTTTGTGTCTGTTTCATTCATATATTAAATTAAGTAGGTGTCCAACAAAGCTGTCTATCCTGTTTTCCATTTTTAATTAAGCTACAATTAAAAGATATACGGACTTTTGTGCATATTTCTATGTCCTAATCGTATGTACTAATTGATTTTATTAACAGACAAGCGCTGGTTTTCAGAGCCTTGCGCCAAAAAAGAATCTTTTTTTTATTTCCCGGGATTTAAAGCCAAGATCTCTGAACGTTGAGCAACTGAAGCGAGAAATTCTATCAAGTCCGTTTCAGTGCGTCTTTACTATATCGTAGGGTAAACCGAGAAATTTAAATAATGCGCGGAAATTAAAACTGATTAGTAAAATTCAGAACATTAAAACAACTAAGTTGACTAACAATAGATAACAATAGTTTTATACGCACCAAAATTGTCTATTAGTACGAAATTTAAATTGCCAGCCAATCAAAATAATGGTCAACTCTCCAAGCATGTTTGAGAAAAAATATTCTCTACACTATGGCCGGTTTGCAGACTCAATGTGTGTGTGTGTGTGTGTTTACTCAACCCAATATACAATTTTCTCTACTGAATTACTTATAAGCAAATTTCGCCTAAACGATATTCCAATAGTTCGCAAGAAAATCGCAACTGTAATACCCCTTAGTCGAAGTTACCGAAATTTTTCTTCGCCGTAATAACTTTTTACACTGGAATCAAGTCAGCTCCTTGCTCTTTTTTCTTTCGAGTTGGGGAGCGGGTTGACTGCGACCTTTCAAAGTTCGCCGGCTTATTACTTTCAAAGCAAACGTGGCAAGAAAGATAACTGAACATCGGAAATTAACGGCGTTATTGGAATCAAATATAACAGAGCGGAGTAGATATATCTTCGATATGTAATATCTTATTGCAGACCAGAAGTACTCGGGATAAAGGAAATGTAATACCGTCTGTAGTTTACGCGAGTAGTACACATTTAATAAAACACTTTAACGGTTTAAAACGCGATACATATTAGTTAAACTAATTTAAACACTATTATAACTATATCCCGCGTTTCGAATGCTTTTCAGCAGCCGTGGTCACGGGGAGACACCAAACCGTTAAAGTGTTTTATTTAAAAGGATATGTTGAAATATAACTGAAGAGGCGAATTTTGTTTTCCCAGTAAAAGAATCGAGGTTAACTTTTTTGCTATTATGTTAATTATCATGAGATTTATGTTATGGGCTTTATATAGTCCCAATAGTGGGACTTCGATAGATAGGCATTTGATCTGATGAAAGTTGTGATATAGAGTATAGACTAAAGATCTATCTAGAAGCTTAGTTCTGTTTTAATATCGCAGCCGTTTATTTATTGGTGTATTATTTGGTAGATTGTGTAGATACCTAACGGTAGCAATAAATGGCTGATGATAATCAACGATTCGTGAGTTCGAACCCCAGGTTTAACACTTTCCTAATCAATGTATATTTGTTTAATATATTGGACTTCGACTGTTAATATGTATGTTAAATGTCTATGAGCCTTAATCTCGATAATATCTTGGTCGATAGCGCATCCTGTTTAGAGGTTTGGCTGGGGGAAATACACCTACCATCAAGTGAACTATATATTATATTCTAACATAAAAAAAAAATTAAATAAAGACTTTCAGAACACAAACATAATAAAGTAGTTAACTTGACTTATGTTTTTGAATTTAATCTAAGTGCTTCTGTTTTGAAATGTAATTACACGACTTGTTCAGTTGATACCTTTATAAGCGCTAGAAGCTTACAAGGAATGTTAATAGAAAGGAAAATAACAAATTAAAACTAGAGTTCGTCAAATGTAGTTCGATCCGAAACCGAACTTCGGCTAAAATGCATTGCGTTTTAACATTGTATACGGCTTTTGCGGCGTGATGGTACAGCGTCGAAAATGTACGATGGGCGAACAGTTTGAAAACCCAAGAAGCTGCGAATTTAGCTCGTTTCATAAATAAAAAGAAAAGGTTTTAACTTACAGACTTTCAATTGAATCAAGATCATTGTCTTCTTATCTTTTGCAGTAATTATAAAGCATTAAAATATTTTCTTATTAATATTAAACTATGATATCACGCACAGTTCAAGTGAAGAAATTCGGTTATTATAACAAACCGGACGTGAACCGAATCTTGGCACATCCCTAGTTAAAGCAGGTCAAGTGCCTAGTATTCTACAAAGAAAAACGTTGTTTGCTTATTTAAAAAGAAGTTTCGAAATAAGAAAATTGTTTTAATACGCTGCGTATTAAGGTATGCCTTTTATACTAGGTATTGTACAGATGTAATTTTTAAGCTAATTACTTATTATTCATATTATTAAACAGCTAAATTATTTAACACAACAATCTAAATACAAAAACAACGAAATAGAACTAATATTAGATTGTCTTAATTTACGCTATGTAAAAATAGAATTAATATTAATGTTTAACTACTTACATTTAAATAAAACGCTTAAGAGTTTTAACAGTTACAACATAACTTACTTAACGACGAAACAGATGGCGCTAACGTAGTACAATTGACTTCGATATAAGGGACACCCCATTTTCAGACCCCTTCTGAACACGGTTCTTGCGTAAGCATTTTTAACGTCAGCCCGTTGTTAAAACAAAATAAAAATAGGTTATTTAATATCTTTCGTGATTTAAGCCGTTGAAATTTTTAAATGGAATAATTTAATATCTCTTAATTATTTAATATACTTATATATATTTTATGTTAAAAGTATTTAAATAGAACGCTGAATTTTATTTTATTATTATTTAAAGCCATACTGACAGCCTCTGTAGCTAAATTGGTAAGCGTGTTGCCTAGCATTGCGTTTAGCGCGAGAGGTCCTGGGTTCAATACCCGGGGAAACTTGTGTCGGTCGGGCAGGGCACAGAAGTCTGATCAACAACTTGCCTGCAAATAAAAACGAACAGTGAATTATAATATAATTAATAAGATATTTTCATATAAAATAAACATAGCGGGAATATACTATTATTTTCTCATGAAATAGAAATATTTACATTGTCGTTACACAAACGTGGCGGTGCCTTTCAAGGTTAGTGAAATATTTTCCCAACAAGCCGGACACAGATTTCCGATTAGCATAATATATTCTGGGACGCAATATGTGAACCAAACAGTTCTGATGGAAGCGAAACTTGGCCTATGTATATCGACAATTATTAGGTGTGCCTGCGTGGCTCCAAATAGAAAAGGTGGTAAATGGTTTTTGGTGTTTTCATTTATTTATAGCCCAATACATACCTTAAATTCTTAATAATTAAAAGCCGTGAGTGTTAGACTTATGTTTCTGTATTAAAATTTAAATTAGTTAAATTAAAGTGAGTGAGAATTCGTTCTCGACATCAACAACAAACTCATAATTACGACTGTCGAAAAGCTCAAAAATACATTATAATTAATATCTTTTTTTTCCTTAAACGGGGTAAGCACGATTCTTTAATACTAACACTATTATAATAGTAATTTATACGTATACTCTTAAATCATTTTACTCAGCTCTGTAGACAAATAGTTAAGAAAACCTTTACGGACCGGCACGAGGCGAATAAATATTCGCTTCGTGCCTTACTTTAAGATTTAAAGTAATACATACTTTAAAAATGCATTTACTGAACTTTCATTCTCGCGAGACCCTATATTTATTTGTATAAATATGCAAATTCTAGATCAAATTGCTGAGTATTGGACGCACTGAATGCGCCCCGAATATAAATATAGAAATGGGCTGTACCACATTATTATGATCTGTTTTGCATTTTGATTTCAAAGGAAACGTTTTATTTTCGAACTAGCTATTAGTTGTGGATATCATGTGGCTTTGTGGAAATATCAATTCCAATATACTTTTTATTTCGTATTGACATAGTGAATGGATTGGCTGCTTATTTGGGATTCTAATTAAATAAGCCGATGTATTTATGCTTACATAGTATTAATAATTGCCTTAATTAATATACCCTATAAGTTTTTTTAGTTTAATGAAATACCTATATCAGGCTTATTTTAACATTTCATTAGGAATGCGAAATTTATTTTTCTAAACCATTGTCTTTGTCTGGAAATATCGATATTATATATAGAATATCGAAATTCCGTCTTAGCCACAAACCACGGATGAAAAAGTCGTCAATTATAAAATATAAAAAAAACGTTCGAGGTGGTATGGAACCATTTCTCACTCGAATAGCCGAACAGATCTAAAACCAGTGGGAAGTGTTTTAAATAGCCAAGCCCTTTACAATATATACTAATATTTTTAAAGGTTTTTAAATGAACATTTTTTTCATTCGTTTTCTTTTACAAAGAAAAAACATCAAAGAAAAAAAAACGTTTGGTTTTTTCTTTGTAAAAGAAAAAACAAAACGGTAACACAATCATACTTATCTAAATGTTTAATAAGGTTTTGAGCAAGACCTTTACATCTGTCGTTAAACTTTTCAATAAACACTTTAACGGTTTAAAACGCGATATATTAGTTAAACTTATTTGAAAATGATTTTTAACTTCGGCCCGACAAAGCATTCGAAACGTCGAGCCGAAGTTAAGTTCATTTTCAAATAAGTTTAACTAATATATCGCGTTTTAAACCGTGAAAGTGTTTTATTTAAATGCGTTCTACTCGCGTAAACTATGGACAGTATCTGTCGTTAAACTGTTAAAAAAGATTTTTAATATTTTTTACATGTTGCACATGAAGGCACTATATTATTTAAACATCGAAAATAAATTGAAAAAAAAATTCCATGAGGTGTAGGACTCGGTAGCTCAATTGGTAGAGCAACAGCACTAAACGCTGACGATGCCGGTTCAAGTCCTGCCCGAGTCGAACATTTTTTAAAATTTATTTTCGATTCTTATATGTTAAAAGAGATGTTTATTCTATTTATTTTTTTTACATTAGACAACCACAGATTGGAAAACCCACAATCAATCATTATTATTCTAACATAAACAGTTGTATAAGTTATTATTGTAAACTTCTCTAATACCTCTAATGTATTCATTTGTACATTTATAGTTAAATCCTATAACTACAAAGCGACGTCAGATTCACTCTTCAATTTAATACCAGCTCGCAATTAACAGTTTACATAATCTAGTGTATACCTTCAAGCTGTAATTGAAAGCGAGCTAACAGCTTCAATTAGAAGACGACAGCAAAGCTGTACCGAGTAATTATAACGTGTGTAATCCAACGCTGGATTAGGATGATTTCTATGCCATTCAAACCGAAAGAATCTACAAGAGAGATAAAAACTATTTAATTACAGCAAGTACCCGATTTTGGCATATGGGGCATGGGCCAGATGCATTTCTGTGTCTGTTTCACTGATCGATTATATTTGTAGGTAAGTTGAAATTATTTTTCTACCAAGATTCGAAGGCAGGATTTCTCGCGATTAACATTGCTATGGATATAAAATTATATTTAAAAAGGCGGTGAATAATAGAGTATATAAATGTTTTTTAATACACTAACATCAAAAACTACTGCACCAATTAGTACTAAACTAATTGCAAGTTTTAATATATTAAAAGGTAAATTTATAATTTTACTGAAAAATAAAGTACAGTAATGTAGTAAAAAGGTCAAGGTTAGCTCTTTAATTAATGAAAATGTATTGAACTCTCTAGGGATGTCTTGAATTTGAATTAATTTTCATAATAGCAGCGCGAAATAATCAATAAATTACCATTAATTTTACTTGCTAGGTAAAGTTAGGACAGTTCTAATACTTTAGTTTTACTAAATTACTTAGTGTTTTAAATAACTTATGACAATTTACGTTTAGGTTTAAAAACTTAAGTTATTTTAAACATAATAAATGTTGTGTTGATAGCTAGATTACTTTTTAAAATTAAATAATTAAAGATGACTTAAAACTAGGTCTCTAAACTTAGGAAAATATAGTTTTGCACATATATAGTTCCTCACTCTACCGCCAGAGGCGCTGCCAAATATCCTCTCCGTAAGTAATTCTAGCTAGCGAAAACTAGGGGCGCTGAAGTCAGGAGCAATATTTCTATACTGTTTCTCTACGATATTTTAGATAATAATTAAAATAAAATTTTATTTTATAGTTTTATAAATCTTTAAAATTGTTGACACGCTAGCTCAATTGGTTAGAGCAACGGCACAAAACGCAGTGCCGTTGCTCTAACCTGTTTTTTAATTTGCTCTTTTGTATTGTTAAGCGTTGGACTGATAAAATGCATGTCTGTAAATAAATAATTTATGTAAAAATATATATAAAATAACAAAAGGCAGCGTCGTAAAGGCCTAGATTTACTATGCATGAGAGAGAAATTCATTAAAGTTGCTTCCACAAATTAAAATGAGTGTTTTTGATTCCTCATAGTTTACCTGAAGTTAATCAGAGTTGTGAAGGGACTAACTGCCAATATAACTTTGCTTATTGAACACAATAGCCAGAAGGGAAGCGGTCATTCGTGTAATTAGAAATTCTGCTATCTCTCCCCCCCCTAATTCGATTAAACTAATATAATCATTATCGAAGTATTCATTTCTCTTGATCGTACTGCTATATAAAATAAGTATGTTTTAAGAATAGTTTTAATTTAATTTAAGAAAAACAGTGTTAAAAGCAATAAGTGAAATCACGTTTGATCTGATCAAATTATGATTCGAAAAGTGGAAAATAATATAAACAAATTGAGCACAGTGCTCATTACTTAATTATTTATTAATTTTAAATTTGATTTACCCCTTCTTGTTTTTAGTTTAATTTAGCTCCACCGAGAACGACGTTCTATTTCATACACATTGAACGGACATTTTGCAAAACAACAGATTGATTGCATAACTGCTCATCAGGCAGTACGATGGTTAATATCTGGTAAATGAACCATTTGCTCCGTTTATAACCACCATAAAGCTGAACCCACATTTGTCCTCCACTTTACGACAGCTGACGACGCTCAAGCCATTAACGCTGTTAAAGATTATGTATTCATACCTTTATAATTGATCTTACGCAGCAATTTCTACAAGTCTACTAAGGAACGGGAGATGCGAAAGACGATCCATCGTATAGGCTCTGATTATGATTAGATTACGTTATTTTAATGTTGCAACTAGATTTCAGTGTCTAGCTTTACCATCAAAATAATTGAATCTAGAGTGAGGTCTAGAAAACGCGACCTGCGTTTTATGTCAGTAAAAGTTTCGTAAAACCTTTATTTCAACACTGTCTGTAGTTTACGCGTATAGTACACATTTAAATAAACGCTTTAACGGTTTAAAACGCGATACATTTTAGTTAAACTTATTTTAACTACGGCCCGATGTTTCGGATGCCTTGCAGCAGTCGTGGTTACGGGCAGATTATTGTCAGTAACTTGACGTAAATTTGACAAATCCTGACTGTCGCCATTTGTAGACCCTTTCTGTGTAACTTCAAACATCGTTATGTAACGCGTTACTAGGTTAGTTTAGTTGATTTTAGTTCTGTCAGGTGTTAATACAGAATTTTAAAAAGGCCAATCCCTGATTGATCGTTCCTAAATCACAAAAAATTACTACATCAACTAGTAGAAAAAGGCATTGTCAATAATAGCTAAATTTGTCTGTACTGTTCAACAGTTATATCTCGTTGTAATTCCGTTTCCTCAGATCCGTTTTACAGGAATCTCCGGGGGACAAAGAGATTTCCCGGATTTATCGAAATCGTTAGACGCGTATAAGTATTTAATTTGATTTTATCGTCGTTTTCCGGAAAAGCCTTGTATGTTGTCTTTCATTGCATCATGTGTTACATTAATTTTACACATTACCTTTATTTTATAGCTATGGTTGTTAACTTTTATATTGTTTATCTTCCTTATACCTATTTATTATTAACGGCTTAAAATTTATTTAATGTGTACTACTCACGTAAACTATAGACAGTATTTGATCACTTATTAAGTGACTCCCACTCGATTGCCAGCGTCAGAAAAAACGTGGTATCTCAATAATTGTCCACCATTTATCTTTCTCACAATAAATATTACCTCAGTAATTACCAGGGGATGACACACACAAAGGAGGATGTGTGCAAAATGCACGGTCACCGCAGACACGGATGAAAAACGGAAAACAGTCGCAAGTCAACGAGGCGAGGTATTCATTTATTATTCGATGTCATTCTAGTCGTCACCGGCGGGGACTATTATTTTTTTGTTTGTATTTTTTATCTGCTGGAATTAGTTTTTATGTTAGCGAGGTGGTCTCCGTGATAGTTTGTTATCACTATACGGTGTTGGGTTAGATGTTTTTTATTATAGATGAGGAGAGACCCCCTTTATGGGAGATGAACCCAATTTCAACAAAATGCACTGTCGACCTATTTCGGCTTCGGATATTAGATATTGCGAAATCCACAGACTGAAACCGAAATGGTATTAAACTTGACGGCTTTTTCGTCTGGGGAGTGTGGTTTGATCTGGACGGAATTTTCAATATTTTCAGGCGAATTCTAACATTTTTCAGAAATTATAAATTAATCAGAAGCACGTTGGCCCGGTGGGAAACGAACCCATGGCCCGTTGATTTTTAGAGCTATATTGAATGAATTTCTCCATATTTCCCGCTCTTCTCACCTATACATAATTTTTTTTTTTGAATTGGAACCAGTAGTTCCTGAGATAAACGTATTCAAACAAACAAACAAACTCTTCAACTTTATATATTAATATAGATTGGATTGATAAAATACATGTATATGTTGTAAAAAGTATAACTATTAGAAAGTGAATTAAAAAGATTCGAACGACTTAAAATTCAGGTAATGTTTGTCGAGGTCCAAAAGCGGGGATTTTCAAATCACTTGTCACTAATAAAGCAATTAAAAAGGCCCATCTTCATTCGAGACTTACAATTGTGAGGCACCTCACGTTTTCGTATGAATTGAGGGCAAAAGAGGTAGCCGGTCCCCTATTTTTCCCGCCGTATCTCGATATGATGGTGAATTTATATTTTTTATGCCCTCCGTGGTTCTGTTTCCTGTTGTCTTATCTTTTCAAATATATTCATAGGTCACCCACATCACAGACCTTTTTAAATAAGTACCTGTTTTGTCATTTGTTATTTGTTAACAAAAATAACATGTACAATTAAACACTTTTTACGGTATAAAACGCTTGATAGTATATGAATTTTTATGAATTTATTTTAACCTGATGTAAATTTAAAATACTATACAACTTTCGCAGTTTCAAAATAAAATTTTAAAAAGAAATAAGTATATTTTATACTTTCTTCTTTTTAAAAATTATTTCGATTTTTCATTTTTTTTTTGTTTGTCGTCATTCTACAGAGAGTTTAAATGAGTAACATACTTACTATAAAGTAATAAATTGTGAATTTATTACCATAAGGACCAATTTATATTACTGCCAAGCGGTCTTGTCATTATAGAAATCGTTCAGACAATAATACGCCTTTTGAGACAATCTAAGTTTTATAACATTCTTAAATGTATTTATTGATAAATTTTAAAACTTAATTGGCAATGTATTATACATACGAATACAATTGCCCGCAAATGAATTAGATATTTTATTATATTAGTATTAGTTAGCATATCTACAATTTTTTGTAAGTACGGCCCACCGTTTCAGATGCTTTGCAGCAGTGATCACGAAAGGAGACGTATTAAACCGTTAAAAAGCGTTAAATAAAATATTTAAATGTGGACTAGTCGCATAAACTACATACTACTTTAGAGGTTGTTTAGCGAATTCGTTGTCGAGAGGTTTATACCCATTTATTTCATTTTCACAGCCTCCATTAATTTATAGCGTAATTGTACTTTATGTTGTTACCAGGTGTTGCGATGTACTTTTAATGTAGGCTTCGTGTTTGTAAAATGTTTAACGTGTTCTTTACTTTATTAACCTTTAGGGATACAATTAAAATTATAATTTTAATTACTGGCTTATTATTATAAACTTTATACGCATTTTTTATATGTGAAATATAAAAAAATATTATTGTTATCCTTATATAGACTAATACGTTACTCTATCTATAGCAAAAAAAAAAACAAACATATGGTGCGTATAATTAAAAATAAAACACTCATTTTTGGGTACAGAATTGTAATCAAATTTATCATTATTAAGTTTGATTACAGAATAAATCAAACGTAAGTTACCGAATATATTTCGTTTTTCAAACCATTAAAATGTTTTTTAAACTAAAACCTACTATGATGCATAGAGATACAGATAATACGCATACAATAATATAAAAGCTCAATTTCTGATACATTTTAATAAACTTATGTATAGGTATTATGATACAACACAAACTTAAAAAAAAATCTTTAGTGAAAAATTTTACTGATAGAAGTAGATACAGAGGAGTATAATTACATTTTTGCGTTACAAATACTTGTGCGTCGTTTGTTATACGCCGACGTAAAAGCCGAAAAGTGAAAAGTTTTATTTCGGTTCCAGTCTATAATTTTTCCTATAACCGAAGTCAAAACAGGTCTTTCCTTTTTTATTATTCTAACTAGTTAATAAAGCTGTTTTGACCTTAAATAAAAAATAACTTATGAATACAAATTTTCATATTTTAGGTAAAGTTTCGAAAACAGTGTTATAAGAACGCATTAGGCATTCACTCTTTATCTCGAAAAGGCAGAATAACGAGTGATTTGATTCGTCCTAGTTCCTTTCGCTATCATTATTTATTGTTATTGTTTCCACCGCTCGCCGGAATTGATCACAGAATATTGTAAACAGTTGGTATAAGAATATAACCGTCTTATAAATCGATATATATAAGAATCGATTTACATTGAAAATATTTAGGATACAGATAGGACTTGAACCGGCACCCATAGTGTTCCGTGCTCTAATCAATTGAGCTACAGTATCCTACACGTCATCGTCGAATTTTTTCAACCTATTGATGCATGCAGCTCTCGCGCATGCAATTACTTAACGGAAAAATCTTGTGAGCAATATAAAAATTTAATGGTGATTATTTATGTATATGCAGTCGACTCATGAAACTTTCACGAAACAGAAAAGTGGGAACAGTTCTGCCAATGAAAATGTAAATTGCTTGTCAGGACTGCCACAGGATTTGCATAGTTTATCACTCTCAAGTTTCAGTATGTTATCAAATGAAGTTGGTAGTTTTAATTAACTAGACGGAACATTTATATTACATGATACTTTCTTGTTAAAAGTGTATTATAGAGTTTGATTTGCAAGAAGTAATCTTTAGTAAGTTGTCCTCTTAGATCGATAGAAGCTGACACATTTTAAATTGATTATATTAATAATTTCAAACACAATTTTACTTCACTGTCTTACGTTTAGTACAAAACGGTTTGTGCCGTAGTTTATTAAAAAGAATATCAAAAGGTTGGCGTTGGTTTTCAAGTTAATCGACACAATTGAATATTGAACGTTTTTAGAGCGATCTCAAGTTATCCTAACTGTTGTTATTCATCTGTGATATGACCTGCGTTGTTTATTTTAGTTAAGCCTTGATATTTGACATTTATTTGGGATCTCCCAATTCGGTTTACTGGAAGCAATATTTGATCTTCACTAGTATGTATTTTTTATTACGTTTCTCCCGCTATACGCTCGTGAACATGTTTCTTTTATCCCTTAGTACATTAGTGTATACAGAAGGTCATACTTCTGACACTGTTGAACTATGAATAGGTTTTATTCAGCAGCTTTTAACGTAGGACGTAGGATAAAAGTGTCTTTTGACTTATTAAATTATTAAGATATACATAAGGAAATGAAATCAAGATTTGAGAATATAAATATATTTATAGAAAAAAAGACTGAAGTAAAAAAAAACACTCCAACTTAAAACACGATATATATATTAGTAAACTTATTTGAAAATTATTTTTACCTAGAGCCCGATGCGTACCAAGCTTGGAAAAAATAGACTTTCCTTTGCGAGGATTTTTGGCTGGTCAAAGCGAATGTCGGATGAGTGTTAGTATACCGTAGATTTGTGTTTTATATCCGCGATGTGTTCTTTATTTATGTTCGAGACGCTTTGCTTTGTTTTGGCGTTAAAGGAAAGGCCACAATTTAGGTAGACTGAATTTTCTTCAATAATCATTGTTGGCGTATTTACGAAAAAAAAAATAGTCGGTAAAACTCAACAATCTCTTAATTAAAAATATGTTATTGTATCCCCGTGACTACAGCCACTGCATATCATTCGAAACGTCAGGGCGCAGTTGAAATAAATTGTAAACAATTTAACTCATAAATTTCACGTTTTAAACCGTTTAACATTATTTTATTAAATGTGTGCTACTTGTGTAAACTATAAATACTGTCTATAGTTTACGCGAGTAGTAAAATTTAAATAAAACACTTTAACGGTTTAAAATGCGATATATTAGTTAAACTTATTTGAAAATGATTTTTAACTTCGGCCCAACGTTTTGGATGCTTTGCAGCAGCGGTGGTCAGTAGTCCGTACCAGGAGGCTGAAGCTCGAGTTAATCGCGTTTTAATCTATCGTTTTAAAGTTAAAGGTTTTATTTAATTGTGTAAACTATAGTCAATATATTATTATCTTATTTAGGATAACCCAAAAGTATAATATGGGGTTTAGAATAAAATACCCCCTTCGTCCGAATATGATGTTTCCCAGACACCTTTTCCTAGATAATAATTACGTCCCTTGTACCAACTTAATTTGGGGACGTTTATGCGAGTCCCATTGTAGGAGCAACCCATTGAGCCATTTGGGGGCAGGGGCGCTTGCTTGATTAATTAACACCTATTGATTAGCCCGTCTCGTTTGATGTGGTCGAGATTGAGTGGGCTTTGAACATATTGCCTTAGCTAATGAAAATAAATATCAAGGGGGTATTGCATATACAAGATGCTAAACATCTTATCCTTACTAATATTATAAATGCGAATGTAACTCTGTCTGTTACTCTTTCATGCCAAAACTACTGAACGGATTTGAATGAAATTTGGTACACATATGGTCTAGACTAGACTAGAATTTATCATTGTCTTTCGGGCTGTTCGGCCGATGTGAGCGAGAAGAGGTAGGTAGACCTATTCCGGTTTGGGATATTCGTCATAAATAACAGTAAATAATTAAATTTCTTATCTACTGCAAAATTAATGGAAATAGTCATTTTCAAATCAATGAAAATACTTATATTGTGTCTATAAGCGTTCACCAACCCTTAAGTTTTTACGAAATCGCTGTATCTACGTGGCATACCTTTTCCCCTTTATAAGGCTTTCGCTCGTGCGATCCGCGTTTATATTTTAAAGGTCAAAAGATAAAGAAATAGAAAAGTTATTTAGATGGAGTTACAAACTTTGCTCTGAATGTTTCTCTTAGCATAGAATGTAATTATAAAGCAATTATTAATTTTGCAACTTTCGTGAGTTCGCTTTAGCGTTTCGAATAAAACTGTGGGACAATTATACAGCTTGTTTTTCGATGAATATCTCATTTGGGACACCTTATAAAATTTTATTTAAGCTTATATAGGCAAAAACTGTCTATAGTTTACGCGAGTACTTTGATGCCGGAGACATTCTCTATCTTTAGTCCCACGTGACCACGCCTGCTGCAAAGCATCCGAAACGTTAGGCCGTAGTTCAAATAAGTTTAACATTTTAAACTGTTAAAGTGTTTTATTTAATATAGGTATAAAACTTATATATAATAAAATAGAATGAAACATTTTTAGAGGGTTGAAACGCGAATTATATTCGTTAACTTTTTTGTGAAATTGAAAATGCTTTTACTCACTGCGTGTGGGACTCTTTTCACTCTGACCTTTCTGTTTTTGAGCCTTAATCTACCAGCTATGTTATAATTAATACCCACTAAAACAACCTCAACTGGCCGCCATTACCTTCCTCGTGATACTGCGGATAATTTTAGTAAACACCAGCTATTTTTGGGACTTAACTGAACTCTTCAACTCATCCGGAGCTGCAGCAGCCATGATCACAGGGGGACTGCTAATATGGCTGTTCATCCGAAACGTCAGATAGTATAAATCAAAAACTACTACCTAAGTAACTAATTCTGGCGCTTTAAAACGTTCAAAGTCTTTGATACGAATGTCTGTAGTCTGTAGTTTTGACTAGTAGTACACATTTAAATAAAACACTTTAACGGTTTAAAACGCGATATAGTGTTTTATTTAAATGTGTACTACTCGCGTAAACTATAGATAGTATTTAGTAGTACACTTCAAATCTACAGACTATGCTTAGACATAGTTTATCTAAAACAATATACTTATAAATTAAAAATCAATTAAAAAATTACAACACGGAGAGACAAAGGAGCTTCCTTGTAATTTTTTGAATTCATAATAGATTTTTTAATTTATATAGTGCCATCATGTGTAATAATATGTGAAATAAAGTTTTTAAACCTTAACCATATTTAGACCTTGTTATACAAAGGGCTCTTATAGAGTGACAATACGCGTAACCTTTTATTATCACTATTTTAAAGTTAATTACAAACAATAAAGTTCCAACTACATTGCTCGTTTAATTCAGGTATAGAGACGAGATCGAGACGTCAAGAAGCAACGTACGCGAGGCAAGTAATCAATCACGCTGGATGATCCGCTGTCAGTCGGGGTGATACGCCGCATCATCAATCAAAATGGCGGATTGAGGAGAAAGCTGTCCAGAGGCGAGTGGAAAAAAATACAACAAATAACGCCCGCTTTTAGAGCTAATGAGACATTAACTAGGTTGGATTTTACGTTTAGCTAGTTTTAAATTACAGCTTTACTTTCTTTACTTGGTCGGCTCCCCCCCCCCCCAAAAAAAAAAAAAAAATGGGGGGGAGGGGGGAAAAAAAAAAAAAAAAAAAAAAAAAAAAAAAAAAAAGGAAAAAGGGGAGGGGGGGGGGGGGGGGGCGGAAAAAAAGGAGAAGGGGGGGGGGGAAGGGAAAAATTTTGGGGGGGGGGGGGGGGGGAAAAGGGGAGGGGGGGGGGAAAAAAAGGGGCGAAAAAGGGAAAAAAAGTGCGAAGGGTTGTTAAACGTATTGCCGAAATGCCGAGAAATATGTTGGCCCCATGCAAACGGATGAAGACGTTCCCAGGAAAACGGGATTTTATACATTCTAATATATAAAATTATCGTGTCACAGTTTTCGTTGCCATACTCTTCCGAAACGTTTTTCGATTTTTTGTGCTTATCTGGTATCTATGAAAATCGGCCAACATCTATTTTTCATCCCCCTAATTCAACAGATCAACCCTTATTTTTTAATAGCCATTTTAGTAATTTAATAATTTTTCCTCTCCGGTCGAATACTGATCAATCATCATTTAATTAGTTATAAACTATTTATATGGCAAAACAACTTTTGCCGGGTCAGCTAGTAATTTATAAAGATGAGAAGATTTGCAAAAATATAACTTTAAGAAGCTGATTTTATAAAAAATTGTGATATATATATTATTTGTTCTGTATTATCCAATAGTCTACGGCAGTTAAGGCACAGGTGCTAACTGACCTTAAAGGGGCCAAGTAGAAGGAATAGAGGCCAAAAGCCGTTAAGTCGGCCATAAAACTTACCCCAACCTCTTATGTGTACTGAACGGGCCTTAATCTGCCATTTTATTAGGATATGAATTTATTAAAATATTTTATGGTTTTTCGATTTATGAACAATCGTAGGTAAGGCATCCATTCTATTTATGAACGCATAACTGCCGCATTATTTTAGTAGTTGAGATGACGAGATTCTGGGTTCGAATCTAGGGTAGAGGAAAATGTTAAAATTTTTAAGTAGGTAAACTACTTAACCGCTATGTCGACTGTCGACCAATTTTGGCTTTGGATATTCTGAAATCCACAAATTGAAAATGAAAACGCGAAAAAAAACATTACGACACGGGCAGGACTCGAACCTTGAACCTTCCACAGCAATGTGTGGAAGAACACAGCACTCATTTATTTTAATAATTATCTTTGTATCTGTACTTTGGTGTGATATAAAATTATTTTATTTTGGAAAATCTCTACTAATATAGCTGAGTTTGATTGTTTGTTTACAGGAACTACGGGTTCAAATTGAAAATTTATTTTTGTGTTGGTTAGAGCAATATCGAGAAGGGCTATAAAATATTACCCTGTGATTAATACAAGCTAAGATACAGCGAAAAATATGAAAAAAAAAAAACGAAAATTTCCGAGGCGTATACTGCAAAAACGGTTCATGATACACAAAAAATATGTATGAAAGTATGGATGTCCAAAATAACGATTCTCGCGGACAAAGTCACTGACACAGCTAGTAGAGAGATAAAGCGGCCCATACGTGTATAACTTCAAAATTTCTCACAGCATATTCCATTGCAGTTTCATGTTTCAAGCTTCTTGAAATATCAAGTGAAAACGTAGCTAATGTTTTCATAAAACTCAAACAGCAAGAAAGTGGGAAGTGTAGGTCTGACAGCGCGCAGAATTAATGCATACGCGGTTACAGAGAGACATATAGTTCGCTATTCAAGAAGTTTACCACTTGAAATATTGTGCTAAGTTTCAAATGTCGGATTAAGTGGTGCTTGTAATGGAACGGCTGCTTAAGATTAATTAGGAAGTATTAATATAGCTATCGCGTGTGTCCAGGGTTTCCTTGCACATTTGACTTTTAAATCTCTAAATAATGAAACGCAATGTCGCCCATCCGTTACTCGAACTTGCTTCACCTGTCATCGGCTACGGAAACGGTAGAATACGACAAAAAGCCTGACAGCGGTTCATTTCGACGGATTCACCCAATGTCTGTTAAAATCAACAAATCCGAATATCCAAAGCCAAAATAGGTCGACCACGCATCTTGTCAAGATGCAATATGGCTGGGGTATTGCACCTACTATCAAATGAACTTCACGCTGGTCATGCTCCTCCTCTACCAGAAAAAAATACATATTATGACGTACATTTTGGAAACAAATTTATTAAAATATTTTTATAACATGTATTTATTACGATTGAAAAAATAAAATTAATGAAATAAAAAAAGCACTACCAAAACTCGAACCCGCAACGGAATGGATTTTGTACATTTATCTACTTCTATACATATTTGATTCATCTTTTCGTTTGTAATCTTTTATATGAGAAAGTTTTTCATTAAATCTAAAATAAAATGATGTAAATTCTTCATATTATTACATTATGCTGTGTGTATCTGTGTGTAGTGTATGTATCTATTATGTTTTCATACACACACAGGTAAGACGACAATTTATGCAAATTATCCAGACGATTAAGTTTAATCTTCTAAAGCCCATATTGTAATGAATTAATTCCAAATATATTGTTTTCACACACTAACAACTTATGCTAACTTACCTACGTGTATGTATGTATATGTATTTGTTTGATAGTCTTGTTTAAAAATCAAACAAATGAATTGAATTAGACCGCTCTATACCATTTCACTTCTACTTTTATTACGAACGTTTTCTTCAATTAATAAGATTAGATAACTTTATTTTATAAGGATTTTTGTGTGTTTTGTTATAAAGAAAATAAAGCTAAGGTTTAAATCTCAAATTAATACTAAGTCTAAGTCTCTATCACACAGTACACACATACCGTGTTGTGGTGTGGCGCCATCTATTACCTGTAAAATCTAATATTACTCACAATGTGGAAATATTTAAAATATTAATAATAGAAAGATTATATGTTAAATATTTATAGAATATTATGTACTCATTTTTAAGGCCCACAGCTGGAATTCTAAGAGAAATGCTATAAATAATCTTATTGGACTTCGTGTAGGAAATTTGGATATATTCCTACAAGAGATTCAATTGTACGAATACATAGAACCGTCCACAGGTGAAAAAATGGTATTCGCGATTCGATTGCGCGTCTTGTTTAGGTGTTTATTCACATTTAGGGATATTTCACCTTCTATCAAGTGAACATCTTGTTGGTTGGCCCTCCTTTGTAATAAAAAAGAGTATATATGCATATTGTATAACTGCGTGTTTGTCTATGTCAATATTGAGTTTTATTAATGTAGTTTCAGAAAATCCCGGTTTGTACTTGTACTTCCTAAAGTTTTCCGAGTGAGAACAGGTTTGAAATAAAGATCCTTCGCCTTGGAATCATGAATAACTATAACTGAAAACATTGTTTAAGACCATCCGCGAAGTGTTTATTCAATGAAACTTTAAATGAAATGAAGCCGTTACGAACTGGCAAGTTACGAGTACGAATCCAATTAAGCAGCTTAAATGTATTCTGTTCTTCAGACTGGCGTGGTGGAATAATGGAAATTATCACAACTAAATAGCTAAATGATTTGGTAATAGAGAACAATACTCATAACTTCAATCATCATCAACTACTTGCCACTTGAAAAAATGCTTTTAAAACGCCTTCGAGATAATAAAACATTTTCAAATATAGAATGACTTTTATTTAAAAAATGAATAAGTTTTTAATTAGATTTGTAAGCCAACGTTCCAAATAAACAACCCCTTAAAACAAGTATATAGCCTAAGGCCAAAACAGCAAGGTATATTATTGTTATGTTATTATATTTGGCGTCTGAAACAATCAATAAGAGATGGCGTTTATAAGCATTTAATCGATAAAGACAAATACACGTCAAGAACTAAGTTGAAGTCCTAACTTGAGTAAGATTAATTAAAGCGAACATCAATCATCACCACAAAGATCTATGTTAACAGTTCATTTTATAATCTAGACATCAAACCGATCTCGTTTGAAACCACATTTTCAGTTCCATTTAATGATGTTAGGTTATTCAATTAATTACGCGAAGAATTAAACTTAGTTCAAAGTAAATAATAAGCACGGATTGCTGTGATGCCGGTTCGAGTTCCGGCGGTGTCGTCGCTTTTTTCGATTTATATTATGATGCCGTAGCCACACACAATAACATTTGAAACAATAATAAATTTTTCAAACTCCGACTATTGGCCGCAGCCTGATGTTTTTTAGCCAAGAGCCTTCCTCGATAAATGGTTCAAGCAACACAAAATAATTTTTCAATTCGCACCATTAGTTTCTGAGACTCGCGAGTTCAAATAAACAAATGAGCTTTTAGCTTTATACTCTGATCAAATACAATCTATTATTTGTAAATTAAAAATTAAGATAACAATAATTATTTTCTCGCACTCTAAGAATAATACACCGGTATGTATTATACTTGGTAATTTTGGATTTTCTTAATTGGAAACTCTATTTTAATTGCCGTAAATCAAATAAACCTTATGGTAACCTACCTTCAGTCTTATTAACGTATGTTTAAAAAAACTAGGGCGTAGCAATTTACAATAAGTACGCTGTTTGTCGGCACTGGGTAGGATATAAAGCATGTTTTATACCTGAAATCGATGTCAAAGTCGTATAGCATAATACTGTGTACCAAACTGCAATACACTAAAGCCTTCATTAATGAAATGAAGCGATCGTAAGTTCAATATTTGGCGAAGATAAAAAAGCGAAAATGTAAAATGTGATGTGTTTGAAATGTCATCGTTAAAACGTGACACGGTTTAACCTTACAGTTTTACGGTTCGTATTTCACATTAATTGAGAACTGAAAACTTTCATTTTGAAATGAAGCACTTTTAACTGTTTAAAACGTGAAATCTATTAAACTAATTAGCAAATCATTTTTACTACAGCCCGACGGTTCGACATAATTTTAAAAAATAATTACTACACTACAGTACAAATCTATCAATAGATTTTTTTTCTTTTTTTAAAAGAAATCGTAGTCTGTAGACATTCAGAAGACGCCTCAAAGTATATTGGCTTTATTAGATATTAAATGATTTTGTTGATCCCCGTGGTGTAGTGTAGCACGGTACAATAAGGCTAATAATCAACGGGTCATGGTTTCGATTTCCACCGGGTCCAAAATTTTTCTAATTAAGTTATAATTTATCAGAAATATTTTAAACTTCGTCTGGAAAAATCTGGATATTAAATAGTTGGTAGGAATATCGAAATTCCGTACGGGTTACGAAGCACAGATGAAAAAATCGACAAGTATAATCTTTAACTTCGACCCGATCTTTCGGATGCTTTGCAGCCGTGGTCACGGGGAGACTAAAGATGGAGGATGTCTCTGACGTCAAAGTAAAACATTGCTACGCTAGCGCCATCTGTTCCGTCGAAGTTGGTATTTAGTTAGTGTTTTATTTATATGTGTACTGCTCGTAACTATAGACAGTATTTAACCTCATGCTTGTCTGTGTCCTCCTCTATCATTAAAAAAAGTGTCTATATTTGAATAATTGATTTAAAGTATAATTCCTCCATATTTCACTTTGTTAAACATACATCATAAATACAGACATATGTGCTATCTCTCGGCAAAAGTTGGCCATTGTAGTTCAACGCAGACTGTTTTAAATTAAACTTTTACTTCGTTAAAACTTATGTTATAGCAATTACGACTGCACCAAGTTGGGTATTCATTAAAATTTTACATATTCTATGTATTAATAATTATTTTATATATACAATATATATATATATACAAATAAACGAATTATAAATATAATTAAAAAATATATATATATATATTATATATTTTGTATGTATGTGTGGATGGATGTTTGTTACTCTTTCACGCAAAAACTACTGAATGGAGTTCAATTAAACTGTCCCATAATATAGCTTATACATCAGAATAACACATAGGCTACAATTTATAAAGATATTGTGTGAGCTGTCCAAAAATATGGCATTAAGTGCCAAGTAACTAGGAAAAAACCTAACCTTTCTGCGTAGACGAAGTCGCAGGCACCAGCTAGTCTATCATAAAACTGAAGAGTTTGTTTGAACACGCTCATCAAAAATATTTTGTCTTGGTAAGAGCAATTATCGAGGAAGGCTTAAGGCTATAAAACATCACACAGCGACTAATAGGAGTGAAGATTTAAATAAAACACTATAACGTTTTAAAACGCGATATATATATAAGTTAAACTTATTTGAAATTATTTTTAACTTCAGGCCGACGCTTCGGTCAGTTTCGCCAAATACCAACTTCGACGGAACGGATGACGCTAGACAACCAATTTCTACTTTCAGACACATCCTCCATCTTTAGTCTCACCGTGACCACGGCTGCTGCAAAACATCCGAAACGTCGGGCTGAAGTTAAAAATATTTTTTAAATAAATTTAACTGATATATATCTTGTTTCAAACCGTTAAAGTGTTTTATTTAATTGTGTACTACTCGCGTAAACAACAGGTTGTAGATACAGAGAGAAAAATTGCGACAATCAGTTCTATCTAAAAATAGTACTAAATCTTTTAGGTTTTCCGTTGCGTGTGCTGCGAAAACGTTTTAACGTACCCACAAGTATGTATGACAGAATCTTCATGAAATAATCTAGCAAAATGCAGACAATTTATGTCTATCTTTTAAGATTCGCTCACAAGAATTAGTTTTATTGTAATCAAATTTTGTCTTGACACTTCATAATATGGGAAAACAACGTTAGTCAGGTCAGCTAGTACTATATAAAATTAAGTTTGGTTTATTTTTGCGATTATTATGTTTGTCGTAAAATATTTTCGTTTCTCGAAATTCTTTTATATGCATAAAAGGACAAAGTATGTAATTTATGTAAGAATCTCATTTTGGAATTGAATTACGAGAAAATTAGGCGACGCAAAAATCCCACGTATATTTCAAATTGCTTATCTTGTCGAC